>JAWNOM010000501.1:13510000-14110000 GCA_035045965.1 Drosophila aldrichi
ATGCGTGGGCGCTGGCTAATGAGTATTCGTTATCGTTCAGCCATTACTCATCGGTCGGCCCTCGCTGTGTGGTTAGATAAGTTCGTGCCGCATCGGCTTCGGCCACTCAGTAGCGCTGGCTCTCCCGATCCGAGTACTTGCCGCTCAGCTTGCTGACCGAGTAGCGATCCGAGTAGGCATCGTATTTGTCCGCCTTGTAGTTGATCTCTTGCGGAGTGTATCCGATGTTCTTCTGCCAGTGTCGCGTCCAGTACAGGTCCTCGTTGCGCACCTGCGAGGGCGTCTTCGCATCCCGGCACACGTACACGCAGTAGATCATGCAGCCGACCAGCGTGAGGAAGCCGAAGATCAGGAATATGATGCCCAATACCCTGTAAAGCACACAGAGACAGCCAGTGATGAGTCGTGGCTCTCAGTTGTCGGAGCATATGACATAGACGCTCACCAGACATAGACGGGCTCATAGAACTGCACCACAATCACAAAGCCCAGCGTGACGAGGATGAGCCCCAGATTGAGCAGCAGCATCAGGCAGCAGACGCCCTTCACGTTCGGGCAGAAGGGATTCGGCGCTGACATCGTCTCGATTTTGGCGCCTCGCTTCGTGGTCGAGCGGCCGCTGCGGCCCGTCTTGGCGGTGCTGGCCACCGAGTAGACGCTGCGCGGAGCTCCACGGGAGACTGGACGCTGGCTGTAGCGGCTGCAAGGGAATCACTTGTGAAACTCAAGGTCAAGCTCACTCAGTCTCTCTGCCCGCCCACTCACCTGATCTCGGAGGGCGCCTTGTAGGCGGCACTGGTCACATAGATGTCGCTGCCCGCATCCCCGGCCTGGTCGTAGCTCAGCGCAGAGGGCGCGCGCGGCGGCTGGCGTGTGGGCGGCGGACCGCTCAGCGGTCGCGGCCCACCGTTGTCCGGCGAGCTGGAGAGGCCCATCTGACTGTGGCTGTAGCTGTGCTGCAGGTGTTGCTGTCCATTCCCATTGCGCGCCTTACGCGACGTGTTGTAGTGCGACTGCGACTGCGACTGCGGCGAGATGCGCTCGTGCGCGATCGTATACTCCGAGTGCGCCCGATGCGAGTGCGAGTCGTCGCCGTCCGTTGAGTAGCCCCGGTTCGAGTGCACGTACGGCGGATCAGGCGTGAGCCGGCCGTGTGTGGCCACATAATGTCCGCCTTTCAGTCTGTGAAGTGGATTTATTTATATGCATTTATTTGTAAGGGAAGAATTTATACATGTCTACATCATCTAGCCTTACGTCTTAACTACGTTGGGCATACACAAATATATTTATTTTCTAGTCTTTCTCAAAGTGTCTGCACTTACATATCTATGTGAATATGTTTCGCACTCTTCTCTCTCTCTCTCTCTCTTTCTTTTCTATCTCTGTTTTTAACAGTCTGTGTGTCTCCCTCTTCTCTTCGTAACCATCTCTATCTCTCTCTGTCTTTCTCTTCGTATCTATCTCTCTCTCCTCGCACTCTTTTTACCTTCCTCTCTCCGCCCCACCCCTTGCTACTTTTCACGCGCTCCCTCACTCTCTCCCACTCTGTATCTAACTCTCCATTTTCTATATGCTCTACATGACTATTACCTAATAAACGATTTATGCATATCTCTTTCCTAGTTCATCTCCCTCTCTCTCTCGTCCATTCCAGTGCTCAACATTTAAGCATTGGCAAATCAAAAGTTATTTAATATTCTTACTTCTTCACGCGTCTCTCGTGCATTTTGCTTGATCTGTGTGCTGCTCCGCTTTGTCTGCTGCTCGTCCGTCTCCTGCTTTGGCTTCGAGTACGGCGTTGGCTCTGGCTCTGGCCGCTCTGGTCTCGTCTGTGGGTCTGTGGGTCTGCTCTGCTGCGGAGCTTTGTTGTCTTTAGAAAGTCCCACGATAGCTGCGACTGCCTGCAAAACAATCAAAAATAACAAAAAAAGCCAGAGACGTTGAGATTCGTTGCAATTAACTAGCGTTTTGCTGCTTGCAAATTAGTAGACAGTTTTCCACTTTTAATTAGTGTGCAAAAAGTTATGACTGCGTGTGTGTGCATGTGTGTGTGTGTGTGTGTGTGTGCGTGTGTGCCAAACTATATTTAACAAACGTTAGGTGCAGAATTCGTATTCAATTTGAGCAGCTGCGCCAAGCGAAGATGAGTTGATGCACAGCAAATTAGCAAAAAGTTTATCAAATTTGAGGTTATGTTGAAGTGCTTTGTTTAAGCTCTCTCACTCTCTCTCTCTCTCTCGCTCTCTCTCCCTTTTGCTTTTAAGTAGAGTCGCAAAACGTAATTAACTAAAATATTTTCAAAAATTCCCTTTTGGCAAAACTTTACTAAAAGTTGACAGCATCAGAGAGGGCGAGAGAGAGAGAGAGAGAGAGAGAGAGAGAGAGAGAGAGAGAGGGAGAACATTAATTCTTCTTTATAATCATGCTTCCGATAAGCTATTGAATTGCGAAAAGCCTTTTGCCCGCATTGGTCAGCCAATAAATTTGCTACTTGATAAAGCAAAACACGCCCCGATTTAAATGTCAGCTTTATATATATACGTATATATATACATATATGTATGTGTATATTTTTTTTATTATTATTTGGATTACTTTTGTACCCTGTAGGGATTGTAAATGTGGCATATTGGTTTGCTGCACTATAGAAGATTTTAAACTATTTTTAAGATTTTGGACTTGAGGTCATAGCTCGAATATTAAGCACATCTCATATATATATGTATATATGTATATTATTTTCTTCTCGACTCTACTGGAGTTGTATAGAAAACATCTGCTGTTTATATACTCATATACAAATGCATATTCCTAGCGTTGAATCTATGGAAAATATAAATCAAAGGCAACTAAGCTGCGCTTACAGGGTATAAGCTGATTAAGCATGCTCAATTATAGCTGACATGTTTTTTGGTTTGCCTTTAAAATGCGTTTTTAGGAGAGCTACAGACATACTATAGCAGATATATATACATATAAATATTTATATACAGTTGCGATTGCTCGATTGGAGACGTTTGGCTGCACCCAGCAGACAATCCCATTCGATATGCAGTTCGTTGCACTGTGTGTGTGTGTGTGTGTGTGTGTGAGAGAGAGAGAGAGTCGAGCACATCCTGACGTTCGAACTATGGCATGCACGCATGCCGCACCTCACTCGAATATCATTCAAGTTCAGGGCAACACGAATTTTGAAGTCGACGTCGTTACAGTTGCCAGCAATTTGTCACTTGGTCACGTAGCTTTGGCTTAGCATTTGCCTTTACCAGGACCTGGACGACACTCGAGCCAAGATGGCAGCGGCACACACTCCACTTGTTCGTTGGCAGTGCAGTTTAGCGCACCCCCTCCCCTCGCAACAGCCCCACTCTCTATTGCAGCTGCACTGCGATAAGCTACAACTTTAACTTTATTACATGTTAATACCCTAACTTTGAAACTGAGCTGCAAATATCGTTGAGTTGATGTTGTTGATGTCGCTAAAACACTTTATGAACACTTTTGATTGTGTGAGCCATGTCTGAGTTTATGAGAATTGAATAGAAGCGATGCAGAAAGATGTACCAGGAAGTTCTGATATGTGACAGACATTGTTGATTTCCATATTTCATTCATACAATCATACATTTATGCATTCATACATTCACTGTAATATTCATTTAATCAATTATTAATTCATTCATTTATTCATACATGTGCTCATTAGTATATCAATGAATTAATTAATTCATTCAAACATTCATTCATTCATTCAGACATTCATTCATTCATACATTCAGACTTGCATTCATACTTTCATTCATTCATTAATACATTTATCCATGTATTCATCTATTCATTCATATATTCATTCATTCATTCATATATTCATTCATACATTCATTCATTCAAATATTCATACATACATTCATTCATTAATACATTTATCCATATATTCATATATTCATCCATACATTCATATATTCATTCATTCATATATTCATTCATTCATTCATACATTCATTCATACATTTCCATACTTTACATCTTCCATAATTTAATACACCTGCATTCACTCACATTCAAAACACTTGAATGAGTGCATTGGCACGTCGACTATTCAGCAGAGATACACATACATGCATATAGAGTATTGCTAGTTTCTTCAAATGAATATAATTATCGCCTTGGCTGCTGTTGTTGCTGATAAGAAATTGAGTTATTGTGGCGATTAGGCCAATTAAAGGTTGTCGTTGTTGCAGTTGATAGGCTGTGGCCAGATCTTCCACCGGCTGCTGCTGCGTTGTGCCCAGCCCACTTAGTATATTAACTGAAGTAACTCTGGGTTTTTGTTGCAGTGTATTTTGAATCGCGATACAATTGTCAGTTGGGGGTTTGGTCTAGGCTCTAGGCCAAGCAAGAGTTTCAAGTTCGTTGCTGGGATTTTTAGTGTCTAGGGAGTGCACGCACACACACACACACACACACACACACACACACACACACTAGAGACAGCTGGTTGGGACATTTATGGTGTGGGCGTCGCCTTCATTGTCAAATGAAAAATCGAAAATCGAACTACGGCCCTTGGCTGGCCGTGAGTGTGTGGTCCATGGGCAACTTCATGATGATGAGCATGTGCCACATCATCATCATGATGTTGGGGAACTCGAAACTAGCTACAGCCGTGTCCATTTCTATCACTTGTCGGGCATCAAAAGCCTTTTTGCCAACTCCCATGCGTGGCATTCGGGCATTTCTTGATTTGTTTATGCGGTTCGCCGTTCTCTTTCGCTCTCCCTCTCTCTTTCGCTCGCTCTCTCGCTCGCTCTGGGTATATTTTTCTTATTTTACGTTTGGTGCTTTGTTAGGTTAGCCTTGGAGCTCTGTTCCTCCAATGTAAATACAAATGGAATGCCATTAAAATGTGTTTGCTTTCATATTTACCTTGGCGCCGCCGCCGCATAAACCCCTGGCATGTGTTATAACCTTTAACGCTGCATAAACAGCATAAATAAGCCGTAAAGCATGCGGCGAAGGAATTCATGTACACCTACATACATACATACATACAGATATGTGCATTTGCACCTGTCCAGGTAATGCTCTCCGGCTTATGGCTCGTAAAAATAATATTGAGAAGGAAACAAACGGCATTGGCATTTAGCCAGTTACTACATGATTTACACATTTGCCGCCTTCTCTGATGGATTTCACAACTTTCGCTCTCGAAACGGCACTTGCGCTTCCGGCCACGGCAACAGTGCGGGCCAACAATGGGTTAAAGCCAAAAGAAACGGCGGAAGTCGTTACGAAAAGCCAAACGAAACGAAACGAAACGAAATCTAGTTGAAACGGATTGTTAATTTGTGTGCCATTTGCATTCTATGTCTAAACTGTATCTGTGTGAGTGTGTGTGTGTGTGTGTGTGTCTCAGGTGAGAAGAGCTTGCTCGGAATGGCATTGCACAGCTCGCGTCCAGTTTTGTGGTCAAGTGTCATAAAAGGTTCAGCGCGCTAGCAGTTTAGAAAGTTATACGCCCCTCGCCCAGCCACGCCCCATGGTGCGCAATTTATGGGGCGGCCCAGTTAACCCACATAAACTGGTGCAAGGCATTCACTCCAGCCAGAACTGGAGCCACGCGGATCGCCAATCGCCTTTCACATGCCAACACGAAACTTGGCCAAAATGCAAAAGGCCCAACACTGCAGTTGACCCAAAAAGAAAAAACCAACAACAAAAAATTGCACTCAATAATTATGAATGGCTCTTATAATAACTTCATTAATCTTGATCTCGAGGCGGAATGAAATTCTGGGCACAGTTTAAATTGCAATTCAATTTAAATTCCTTTGCTTTATCAATGCCTTTGTTTGCTATAAATACGAGTTCATAGGATCCTTAAAGAATGGTATATAATTAATGTCTCTCTCATAATAGAGCGAAAAGAAAACTCTGTTGCTTCCTAATAAGTAAAGAAAAAACAAAATGAATCTCTATTATTATCATATCGTATCATATCATAATCTCTAATATTATCAAAGAAACAAACGGAATGAAACAGCAGCTTGAACTGAGGCCTGAGATGTTGATGTTGTTGATGCTCTACATTCATCCCGCCAGAGATAATGAAATAAAACTACTCAAGTTTCCATCATAAAAGAGAATAAATAAACCAATGAAAGCTAATGAATGAATTCACTACGAATTCCTACAATTTTCCAATTTGAAATGAATTCGAATTCGAGTCTGTAAACTAGAAACTGTATTTTGTTCAATAAATTTTCATTAGGGAAGCAGGCTTTATAAATGCATTTCGTATTAGTTGGGCCAAGGCAAGGCCTAATCTTTGACTTCAACTTGTGGGCCATTAAGACGGCGACAATCTGAGAGTATAAAATCGTCGCTTAAGTAGCGCGTTAATCGCTTTTAATTGCTAAATTACGCGCTGCCAATCGAGCTCCAGGCCCAAGTCCAGATACGCGGCATAGATCCAGCTGCCAGCTGCCAGCTCTTAGCCTTAGCCTTAGTCCAGTACATTGTGTTTGGCGACGCTTAACACGCAGCTTGTCGCGCACGGAACGTGGAAGTAGAAGGCTCGAGCGGAAGGCAGAGCGGGAGCGGGGAGTCGAGCCGAGTCTGGATTGGCTTGGCCAACACTAATGCGTGTAATTAGCCGCAAAAAAGCGGCAAGACCACTTAACTGATTTATTAAAACGTTTTTCCATTAAATTTTTAACCCTGCCAGCTATTAAAAACACTCGCATAGCCCAGCGTACGCACACACACACACACACACGCACAACATTCATATTGGGGCAAAGGCGGCCACAGCTTTGAAAAATGAGCAGCGTTTAAAATTGTTCTGAGCATTGCATCGTGGTGCAAACTCTGTGCTCATTGACTGGAAAAATTGTATACCAAAATAACCTTGATATTTATTAGAAATTTAAGTTATATTATATATTATATATAGATGTATATAAGTTATATTTGTATAATACCTGAGAAGTCTGTTGTGTAATATGTAACACTGGGGGGCTCTAGCTGTAACGCTCTTAACACTTAATAGTAATAATTAGGACTATCTAGAATATAATATGTTGGTCAAGTAGTATTAGTAGTATTTCTACTACTATTTCTATTACTACTACTATTTCTATTATGACTACCTTTTCTAGTAATAGTATTAATGCATCAGCTGCTGATATCTAATACTACTATTTCTAATCTTACTACTTTTTCTACTACTATTTCTACTACAACTACCTTTACCACTAATAGTCTTAGTGCATGAGCTGCTAATATCTAATACTACTATTTCTAATCTTACTACTTTTTCTACTACTATTTCTACTACTATTCCTAATACTGTTTCTATTATGACAACCTTTTCCACCACTAGCCTTAGTGCATGAGCTGCTGATATCTGATACTACTATTTCTAATCTTACTACTTTTTCTGCTACTATTTCTACTACGACTACCATTTCAACTAATAGTTCTAGTACATTATCTATTATTTCTTATAGAAAATATTATATAGAAAGATGTTTTACCTACTATCATTTCTATTACAATTACAAGTTACTACTACTATTAGTTCTTCCTATACTTCTTCTTCCCATTTTTATGCAACATTCCCAACGACTTGTGACCACTGTGCTGAAATTTTCACTCTGGCCAACTGTCCCAGAGCCTTGTCATGAGCTCTATCATGAGGCTTTCAAGCATTCAAATGGGCGGTCAGTTGGCCAAAACATTATGACAACAGCAACAACCGCAACAACAACAACAACAACAATATTTGCAATACAACACTTTCTAGCCATAAATGCTAGCTCACGTCTCTCTTGGCTGTCGCTAATCTATTTGGGCAACCGAAATGGCTAAAAATAAAAGACGAAAAAAAAGAGACAAAAACAACAACAACAAAAAAATGGCTAACGGTAACGGCTACAAAATTAATAAACACCAAGTGCGACATAAGCTGCAAAGGGCAATGAAAGTGCGAACTGAGAGATAGAAATATACATACATAAACACACACACACACACACACCAATACATATGTTGATGTATTTCCTTTATTAATTTTTGGCGTTTTTCTTTGTGATTGTAAGCCATTAAAATCAATGCTTAGTCGAAAGAAGCAGAAGAAGAAGCAGAGTTGACCAAACAAAAAGCGAACTACAATTGCCGCTTGTTGTTGTTTGTTTGTTGTTGTTGTTATTGGTTGCTGGTTGTTGTAAGTAAACAATATTAAATCTCAACACTCGTGCAGAGAAAGTTGGCTTTACGAGCAAAAGCCGCCGTCTGCCTAACCCCCCGGCGCCGTCCCCCTGTTGGTTTACCGACTAGGGAATACTCTGCCTGGAAGTTACATAAAATAGTAGTAGCACGAAAATAGTAAAACTGAGGGATTCTATAGATCCCTAAAGTATAGTACATGGTATATAAAGACTATAGGGTCAGAGCAGAGGTAACATTTAGCAGGCTTCCTTATCACCCATAGAAGAGTTCTTTTACTACTCTTTACGTATTTTATGGTGATAATAGAATACTTTCTACTCCAACAGGTCGGCCAATACCCTTTAGTAGAGCACAAGACATTGCCGCAACAGCAACAACTTGTAGCAGTCAACGGATTTGTTGTCTACTTGGACGCAGTTCTACCTCAACTGTGGCAACTGGCCAAAATGAAGCCGTTGACAGCGGTCGCAGCTGTTGTGTGCGAGCACAGATGCAGATATACGTACTACAAGATACAAGCACACACACAAACACACACACACCTCACATGCACACACATATCTGATGTAGTCAGGTTTTCAGCCTCTTTTTTGGGCTGTGGGGTAAAGGGCGCCTCACGTTTGCCACATTAATTTCAATTCGACCAAAAAACTGTAAGCCGACTGTGGCTAAAAACATCAAAGACTTTTCCAGCTCTTTAAGACCCTTGACTAGACCAAGCAACTGCCCCGACAACAATTGGCCGCACAAAAATTGAGTTGCAAAGAAGCAGAGCCCATCGGATACGGGCATGGATTGTACAATAAGAGCATGTGGAATCAAGAGGCGAGACCCCAACTAAATTAAACCTAAGCCAGCATGAGTTGGGCTAACTCTACAGATTTGCTCAAGTTAAGTGAATTTGAATGAAATGAATCATGAATAATCATAGATTACATACACATACATACATGTTTATTCGTATGAATACATTTGTAGCCGAACATGTAGATCAATTCAGCAAATAGAATAGCAATGGAAACCTATTGAAATTTGCATTATTAAACACAAATATAGATATATTTATAAATATATATCACAATGTTCAAGATTAAGATAAAGGTTAACTCAACTTTGCTCTGTTCGTCTGTCCGTCTGTCTATCCATATTCTCTCCGTCCTTTTACTTGTCCTTCCGTCTGGGTCTTCACCTGTCTATTCCTCTCTCCTCTTTCAGTCTGCCTTTGCCTCCATCTTTCGGTCTATTCTTTCCGTTTATCCGTCATACCGTCTGGGTCTTCAGTCTGTCTTCCCCCTTGTCCTGCAATCATTCATTCCGTCTATCCTTCAATTTGCCCGTAATTTCATATGCCGTATTTGGTTATCTTTCCGTCTACCCTTTAGTCTCTTCGCCAGTCTGTTGTTTTTTTTGCCCTTCCGTCTGTCGATCCGTCTAACCTCCCACCTGGCCGTCTATCCTTTAGTCTGCTCCGCCTCTGTCTGTACTTCCGTCCGTTCGTCTGTTTACTTTTTATATGAATGAACGCATTGATTATGGAATCTAATATTTTTGCAATCAACAATTAAGTGGGTAGTTTTAAATGGTTCTATTTAAAGAGAATGCTCGTGATTCATGAGAAGTTTCAGAAAATCATAAGATCTCGCTCGTATCACTTGGCTGGCAACTTGATCATTGATATGCTAACAAGAATTTCTATTTGAGTGAGACTCTCTCGCATTCATGCCCAGCAATTACAATTGCCAGAACTCTCTGATAGGAGATCTCTCTTCGAGTGTTTCACTTACAGGTGCACCAGCCGGTCTAACGGTAATTGTTGGCAAACGTTTTTAAGTACTCGCACCGCACGGTCTAAATGGCAGCCGGCAGAGTCAAAAAACAAAGCGCATTACACAAATATGAAAGAGGCGAGGGGGCGTGCCGGGGCAGCTGGAGTCGGGGAGCTGCACGTAAACCTGTTCACAGTCGAAGCCCAGGCTTATTTATGGCCAGTTGCTGCTTGTGTGGCAAGCGGTGTGGGCGGCAGAGTGTGTAAGTGTGGGTGGCTGGCAGTCGACGAAGAAGAGGAGGAGGAGGAGGAGACGTCGGGGAGTCTAGTTGGTTCTTGTGGCAAGACCGTTATAACTTTTGTGTTTTTCGACTGTGAATAACTCAGGTATGAACAAGTGCTGCTACAACAATTGTGCAGGTAGGCTGCAAGTGACATACGTGTGTGTGTGTGCATGTGTGTGTGTGTGTGTGTGTGGGCTTATCTGTAAGACATGAAACAGAATTCTTTAGACTCTTGGCTCGATGAAATCGCATTTCTATTGCTCTCTCAACTGCAGCAGAAGGCAAATGTGAATATATTTTTGGCATTTATATGCTCGTCCGTCTGTCCCCCCTGCAGGGAGTGAAAGATTTCACCAGCAGAAAGTTTATTTGTTCGCACAATGCACAAAACAGAAAGAATCAAGAATAAAGCTGAGCGAACAAGTTAGAGACTCTCAAAAAGCAAATATTTAGTAGAGTTTTTAGTGTATTTAGACTAACATATGTATGTGTGTGTGTGTGTGTGTCTATCTATGGCTCTGCATGCAATAAAGTATTTTAATTGCAAACTATAACGGCACATTGACAATGCCGACAGTTTGATATTTTTTTTTCTTTTTTTTGGCCAGCATTTTGCACTTGATGCCAGCAAAAGGAAAACAAAATAGTTAAAAATCAACTGGAGGCCAATGCGAGAGCCTGAGAGATATGCAAACTCATGCTGGCAGCCAGACAGCCAGCCAGCCAGACCAACCGACCAAGCGAACGACCAAGCGGCCAATTCCAATTTGCGAAAGTTTCCCACGCTCGCTTGACGGCGGCTCTGCAGCTGCTGCTCGACCAGAATTCTGCTGCCCCATTGATAGCCGTTTGCTGCCTGCAAATATTCTAATCCGGCTCGAATGCCGATTAATTAATATAACCACATTGCAAATGGTCTCAAGTGAAGCACGCTCTGACTGCAGCATGTGCTGGCGTTTAATTTAGTAAATTTCATTAGATATGCTGTACATTCGTAATTACATCACATACATATGTATGTACATCACAAGTGTGCATGAGTAGTTTGAGTGAGTAGATCTGAATAAATAAACACATATGTAAGTACATCCATCATATATGAGACATGTATGAAGAGTATCATATATACACATGAGGCATGTTACATCATATTTACATCTGTATGTGTGGATGTATGGGATGTAAGGGCATTGCTTTTTCTTAGACGGACACATGTATGCATGTAGGTGTGAATCGATGGATGTAAGGATAGATGTAGTGATAAATGTATATAGTATAGATGTATTAATGTACAAATTTATGGATGAGTGCATGGCTTGATGTATAGACGGATGTATGAAGGGATGTATGGATATGGTTGTATGCATAAGTGTTTGCATGAATGGATGTTCACATAGAGGTATGGATGGAAGAGAGGATATATGTATGAATATACTGATGGATAAATAGATAGATTTATAGATTGCTGTCTAGTGGACTGTGTAGACAGATGTATGTAATCATACATACATAAGTAGACAAGTACACACACAAACATACACACACATGGATATACTCTGGCAAGTCTGTCATATAGTTTCTGAATAACTCGCACTTACAATTCAATGCCCTCTCAAGTGGGGGGGACTCGCCACTAGTATACACCCTTTCTATACGTCCATATATGAACTATACTTCACATGCATACCACTTACAGTATCATTCATTCTTCGTAATCCAAAATTCATTAAAGGGTATATGCCAATCGAGTTTATTTACCTTTGGTCAACTTCAAGGTCTTCTGGCGGCCGAATCAGACGGCGATTTATGGCAAGGGAGTTGCCATTTCTGATTGTTGTAGTAATTATTGTATAATATTTGTTATTTTGCGCAACTCACACACACACACACACACACACACACACAGACAGAGAGGTGTGTATAATTTGCCAGCTGTAGATGGCAGCGTGTTGAGAGCGCTTCAGCTATGGATTTGTGGGCGTAGATTTGGAGTTGTCTTAATGTCAAGTGTGGATCGTCGGGTCCAAGTTGTCAGGTTGTGTAAGGCATACCAAACTAGTTTCATCTGCCGCAATTACATCACAATTTCAACAAGGGGCGAGTCCCCCCTCCCCACCAACCACTCGAGAGGGCATTGAATTGTGAGTGCGCGTTATTCAGAAACTATATGACAGACTATATCCATGTGTGTGTGTGTGTGTGTGTGTACTTGTCTACTTATGTATGTCTGCCATTGTTGTTTACTCCAATTGAGACGCAAAAAGTTGGTGTTTGCCAAAGTCATGAGATTTTTGTAGTTTTCAACGCTAACATATGGCATTATAATGAAGTCACGAAGTGGACAATGCACGCCAGGAATTATCTTTGTGATATATATACATAAAGTGTGTATGTGGTTGATCATTATCAACAGTAGAATTAACCATTGATATATGTATACATATATATGTAGTTTAGTTGACATACGCTTTGATAGGGTATACAGCCAACGACACCCGGAAATGTTTTGTTATAGTTTTATTGTCTCTCTCTCTTAATTTGTTGATTGCTTGTGAATTAATTTGATTCCGGTCTTTGTTCATTATAGAAATAGCCGAGAGAAACAAAATTATGAACATGAAAAAGAAATAATCAACTGGGAATTCATATATGTACATAAATACCCACATAGTATATAAATACATATATTATCTGAAATAAGTGTTAAAGAGAACCATATACGTTTATATATACCTACATCCATATATGTATATCGAATATACGTCTATTCACACATTCATCCATACATCTACCCAGGCATGTATTCCTACATCCATTCAAGCATCTATTCGAGTAACTATCCATTCGCTCATCCACCTATACATGCATGCATATTCATGCATTTAGATAGATAATCTCATACATACACATATATCAGCATGATCAATATTCCATACTTGTCGCATGTGCTGGCATTTGATTTGAGGCATTTGAGATGCAACGTTTTTATGTAACTCTGCCTTTCAATGACACGCGATATTAATTGCGTGATGAAATCATCGGCATCAGCTCAGCATCAGCATCATCTGTGCATTTCCAGCGCTCAAATGACAAATGAAAATTGTATTTGTGGTTAGACGAGCGCTACTTGACAAGTAGCTAATCGATAAATACTAAAATCGATATTTTAATTAACCAAAGTTGATTATTTTTACAGCTATAGATTAACTACTTTATTTCTCAAACCATTTTGCTACTCAACTTAACAATTCATTATCATGATAGATTTATAAAAAATATATTAACTGTCGACAATTATCGATTATAATTATCGTTCTTCCATTGTCACATGCGCTAATATTGTTAGGCATTTCATCATTTTATTAGCTCCATTCGTCTCTTTTTTTATGGCTTGCTTCGCAATGCAGTTGACAAGCGCTCAGAGTGTTGATTACCCAAGCTGATGCGTATGTATATATTGTATATCATAAAGGTATATATAAATCTATATATGTATATACATTTCTCTGCATACACGATTGAATGGCGATTAGCGCTGATTGATTTACGAGTTTCTATTTGTTATTTTGATGTTTGCGCATTTGCATTAAAGCGAAGACAACAAAACACAAACTTCAACGTTTGTTGATGTTCGTGTCAGGCTGATGATAATGCGCATACGCAGCGTTGTGCGCTTGCAACAGTATCTGTTGCAAACCTGTCTTAAATAGCCCCAACAACAACTACATGCCGCACTATTGCGTAACTTTCCCTGTCAATTGTTGTTGCCCCGTTGTCGTAGCTGAAGCTGAAGCTGCTGCTGAATTGTCGCAAAACATTGTATGCACATACGTAACGCAATACACGACCCAATGCATACACTGTCAAAAACAAATTTGCAGCTCTTTTGCACTAATTGACGCTGCGTCCACTTACCATCGCGACTTGACCCCAAAAGATAAATTTATATATATCTAAAAGCCAAAAAATTATTATGTACTATCAAAACATTGTCATCAGCGGAATAAAATAGTTTTGTGCCGTTGGCGTTGGCTTTAAATTTCTAGTTGCTGATATACCCTGTAAATATTGCAGATGAGAGAACGGATATGATGAATCCATATGCTAAACTTCTATAGATGAAGCGGATGAATAAAAGTGAATCAGAAGTCAAATTAGCTTCACAATTTTATTAGATAAGTTTCGTTCGATAACTTCCATTTAGAAAATATCGATCTTTATGATCTTTAGAGCTCAATTCGAAAATTGCATCTATCGAGAATTACAGAGTATATTTAGGCAAATCAATATTTATTCTTTTCCCCTTAGTTTTATTGTCTGCTATCGGTTTGGGCAATGTGGAATTGGGGGCACGATGAACGGGGCATGAGGCATGGCGTGCGCCAAGCATCGCTGACTGTTTTTTTGCTGTTTTTTTTTTTATCATCAACATCGCCAGCGGCCCTTCTTGTTCGAGGGGCAACAATAACAATAACAACAACAGCAACGAATAAAGAGAAGCTAAATCCAGTTCTCTGTTATGCACAGCGGGTCCGACCGGGCGGGTCTGAGAAGTGAAAAGCTAACTGTCTGAGAGCAGGCGACAAACCAGACAAGACAACAATAACGACAACCTCTCGAAATGTATGTAGATTCCGTAATGCGTCTATTGTCTTACAGATGAGAGGTTAGATTATGATAATATCTTGAGTAAGAGCTTGTATATTTGATTTTTGTGGTGCAGCTTTATGGATGTTACGTCTATGGTTTTATTATAAATAGATTAGTCACATGACTTTTTACGGTTCATGATTTCGATTTACAGCTGCATTTAAAACTAAAGAGATTGCCCAGATGAAAGGTGAAGATATCTCTACTCTATGTAGATACTCGTTTATGGCAAATCGAAAAGAAGTTTTAGCTGTCACAGTTATAGAGCTGGAGATCACCGTTGTTTCCCTCTACACCAGTCAAATTGAAAGAGTGGCAGCTCCATAAATAGACCTCTAAATGATATGTTCGACCTCTTGTAACTTGTCAAATCTAAAAAGAGGCATCTTTGTCATTCAGTCCGTCACTCGACTACAACGTTCTTCGGGGTGTGGCAAATCGCAAAAAAAGCTAACGAGTTTCAGACTCTCTTTATGATATAGTCCCAGTCTTTGTATCTTGTCAAGTCTGAATAGATTTAATTGTTCATCAAAACAGCATTCTTACTTCCTTAGGTAAGTTAAGGCACAATCGAATTGTCTTATAGAGTAAAAAGCGACAAGTTTCTCTTTCCAGATTAGCCAAGAGTTCGTATAAGTGCATTGCGAGCTGTGCTTGGCCAATTAGTTTCCTCGTCTGCATTGATTTGGCAATGGTATTTTCTGCGTTTCGATAATTATCGGTAGGCAAATGGCTGGGACCAGCTATGAAAATGGTCAGGGCGAGCCATGCAATTGGCCAAATGCGTTGGCCAACTAATCAACATTTTCCTGCACTCAGGCTTCAATTTGGCTCTGCTTGGATTTCCGCTGAGCTGACAAATCGTTGCCGAATGACATAAGCAAACGAGAAACGAGTAAAGCAAATGTAAGGAGAGGGGGAGAGCGAACAGACTGAACTGGAAAGAAAAAATCTGAATCATGCTCATAAAAGGCAACAGCTCTGGCTGCGTCTTTGACTTTTCACGGTCAACCAAATACGAGAATTCAGTCTCAGTCTCAGTCTCAGTCTCAGTCTGAGTCTTTGTCTGAGTCTCAGTTTCAGTTTCACTTTTTTGTTGTTAACTATATATATATATTTATATATTTTTGTTCGGCACCCACGCCGTAAACTTTTGCAGTTCAGAGTTCAAGAGCTGCGGAAACAAACAGCTGCATCATGACCTTATGCCATGAAGTGTTTAGCTTAGAGAGCGTTTATCTCAGAGATGTATGAAATCCAAGCACGTGACCTTCTAGCCTCAAGTTGAAGATTTATAGGCTGTGTAGCTTTATGGAGAGTGAGTTTTTATGGAGCGTCATCTCGTGTGAGATGAGTCTGTAACATAGTCAGATTGTGCTCTAATGTGTTATGTCAGATAAAGAATTCACATCGTAAATATATCAAAGTTTACTTCATAATCTTCTAGTTTAGAGTGAAGGTCTATTTATATGGGAATACGTACAGCTTACAGAGTGTGTCTAATAGATCTCTTTGTGTATATCTGACAGCTGCTGATTATGAACTGTGAGAGATTATGATCTCCTAAGCTTTTTAGAGAGTAAATGTTATATGTATATCATTTATCTCATTATACCTGTATCTCTAAGTGTATTTCTGATTGAGATATCAAATGAATGATAGATGAATGATAGATTTGTATATAGTAAAAGATCTCTGCTTTATGTAGCTGATATCCGTTAAAAGCTCAATAAAATCTATCTCCATTAATATCATATTCAAACTAATTTAACTCATTTAGCTCATTCTAAACTTGATTTTTATTTGAAACATCTCAATCATACAGTTAGACAATATTTGAAATTCAATGATATAGGCCTGATAGTATCTTATAGATACTTTGCATATGCATGTACATATCTATAAGAACGTATATCTAATACATATATATTTAACTCCCATTGACACTTGCACTTCATTTAAAGCTAAATAAAATTAATGGCAATAAATACGTAAATGCATGAGACGTGTGTGGATGGCTTAAGTGTGTGTGTGCTGTTGTTGTTGTTGTTGTTTTGTATGCATAAATGTATACCAATGCACGATTGTGGGTTTAAATACAAATAAGAAAAAAACTGGCTTACCTTCTCTGCTCATTGTTGTACAGTCAACTGTTGTTGTTGTTGTTGTTATTGCTGCTATTGTTTCGCTTATTTATTGTTAACGCTTTGCCAGCGACAACGACAGGTTGTTAGTATTCCGTTGATGTTGTTGCTGTTGTTGTTGTTGTTGTTTTTATAGCGCTGTTGCACACATTTCATTGCACTGTCACTTCACTGGCGTCTGTTGTACAGAAAAATAAACAAATTTATAGTTATAGATACATAAATAGCTATGTATATGTGTGTATGTATGTATGTGTATCTATAGCTATGCTATATTATAGTGGCTTTATGCCTGGCTTATTCCTTCATTCATTCTCATTCATTCTCATTCATTTATGGCCCGCAAACTGTGTAAAACGTTTACGAAAATGCATTTTCACCAGGCTCTTTGCAGCGGAGTTTTTCACCTCTTTTCATGGCGTCTTCTATGCTCTATAAAGATCTTGTTATGTCTCCCGTTGTTTATGCCATCTGGCTACTGGCCAACGGCTTTTCCAGCTAACGCTAAAGCGTGAAGTCGATTTGAAATCAACTAACTGTAGCCAAGAATTTAGGTTTATATGCTTAACGGTTAGTTTTAGGCATTAAATAATAATTAGTCAGGCACACACACACGCACACACATATGCATAATCATCTGTATCTATAACTGATTTCTATATAGGCAAATGTATCAATGACGTCTTGATTTATGCAAAAATTCTTGTGTAGGTCTGTCCGTCTGTCTGTGTGTGTGTGTGTGTGTGGATGCTTTACTGGTTCTGGCCAAAACGACAGCCAACACAACGACACACACACATGCATATGTGTGATATAATCGTTTGGCATGAATGAAAGGCGTTGCAGATTTTCACACAACATTAAGAGAGAGAGAGAGAGAGAGACAGGGAGAGAGCGAGACGGAGGCAGCGGCACTTTTAGCCAGCCAACAATGGACAAAGAGAGCCAAGCCAAATCGGCCATAATCTTGGCTTAAGCTAATAATAGCAGCAGGTTTTTTTTTTGGTTTGGCTCAAGCTGAGTTATGCGCCTACACACACACACACACACACACACACACACACACACACACACACATGTACACATAGCCAAAGGGCAGCGCTTGTTAGAAAGATCTTGCTGGGCCTGTAGTACAGTGTACACTATTTAGCACATTTGTGTTTGCTTTTGTTGTTGTTGTTGCTGTTGGCGCTCAGCTGCCAAATTCGTATGACACTCACGTAATGCGCTAAAAATAGTTGAATATATGTATTGCTGCTCACTTTTTTTCGAGTTTATTTGGTTTTTTTAATTAATTTTGTTTTGGTTTTTTTTTTATGTGAAGCGCGGCTGCGTGGCGTTCGCGGCGCGGTTTCAGCTCGAACTGATCGGCGCTTGGGCGCAGCGCACCTGTGTTTGGTCTAAACTGGTCTAAAAACTGAGCGCAAAACCTGTTTTGGAGCAGGCGATCAACCCAGAGAGAGAGAGAGAGAGAGAGAGAGCGGGCAAGAGTGAGAGAGAACAGGCCAGTCAGGTATAGACAGAGAGAGAGAGAGAGAGCGCGCGTCGCTGCGTCTGCACTTTGCACTTTTGCTGCCACATTTTTGTTGTCAAACTGCATTTAATAACCGTTAACCGAAAGTTCTGCAACACGTGCAACAAAAAAGGCATGCGGCTAGCTGAAGGGATGGGGCAGGGGGAGCAGAGGGGAAGGTGGCAGTTACCCTTTCACGCCCTGCCGCAAGCGCCGGAACACAGAGGCCACTTCATTAGACGCTCTGGTTGGCTCGCCCAGCAGCCGCACGTGACTTGCAGTTGGCAGGGGGGAGGGGAGGGAGCCAGACTGCATTGCTGTGGAAAAACGTTGTCAGCCTTAACGCCTAATTTGCATCGTGGCAAGCGTTGGCTGGGGCCAAAGTCATTACGGAAAGTGCCCGTCGGATGGCATCGATAATGAACACAGACTCTCCACACACACACACACATGTAGAGGGTGTGGTGTGTGTGTGTGGTGCATATTTTTAATATTGGCCACACTTGCTGCTGCTTCAGCTGCAGCACTAGCTGCTGGCATGTAAATAAAAATTCGCATTCAAATTTATGCGAACAGCTCTCGGGCAGAGCGCTGAAACCGCAAAAAAAAGTAGAAGGAAAGTTAAAGTGTATCAAGCGGGTATGCGCGACTAGAAGTTATGGTGGAAGCGAGAGAAAAGAAAAGACAGACAGGCAATGGATATGCTGAAAACAGACAACTCCTAAAGAGATATGCTAGTTGTACCTAGAGAATGTGGATTCTCATATTGAAATTGATTCTACTAAATGGGACGAGAATTATAGATGTTTGTTAATATAGGTTGGCCAAATAGGAACTCTCTGATATACAGAATGAGATATATTCCATTTATTTATGCTATTTTATATAGATTTTTATATCATTCAGGACTAATATGCCCGTCTTCTAAAGGGCATATTCAAAGGGCATTAAATAAACGGAGTAACAGCGGAAGATGAACAACAAGCAAGACAATTTGCAGTTAAAATAATATCGCGTACTTTATTGTTCCGGCTGCACTGGCTAAAATAAACACTGAAAGTGACTAAAAGTAGGGCATATTGCAGTCGAGTCTAACAGATCAAGTCATACGTGAACGATGAGAAAAGGAAGTTAATATTTTATATGGTTAATATACGAAGCAAATCTTTAAAAGATGTTCCAAGTGTAAGTCAGCATGAAATATGATATATGACTAGCTGTATGTATACCCTGTAATTGCACAATCTAGCAAATATTGTCTACTTATTCCACTCTGCTTGTAACATTCTTATTTGAGTCTTTGTTCTGCCTGGTTGCTCGCTCCCACTCCCACTCTTACTGTCTTCCTCTCCCACTCTCTCTTCACACCTTGAAATTGAATTGATATGTGCATTGCTGTAGCTTAAATTGAAGTTGAAATTTGTGGCTAGGCAAAAAGTTGTCGCGCCTTTCGAGGCACAAAACATGTCAATGCCACAAAATGCCGTGGGCTGACACACACGTGTGTGTGTGTGTGTGTGTGTGTGTGTAGGCTATTGCCACTGTCACGGCGACAGCTTCATAATTGTTAAGGAGCTTCGCAGAGCGCTGGGCCCAAGACATTTGTGTGTGGCATGCCCCCAAGTGGCAAGCACTTGTGCTTGTATTTTCTCAGGTCAGAATATAGTGAACTTTTCTTTGTTTATATGCTATGTGTGTGTGTGTGTGTGAGTGTGTTGGTGTACGTTTACTTTTTATTCACATTTTCGCATTGCTTCGCAGTCGTAAAAACTTTGTCGCTTGTTGCTGCTGCTGCTGCTGCTGTTGCTGTCATAAAAGTTGCATAAAGCTGCACAGATTTTTCTTGAACAATGTGCAGCACACACTGTGTGTGTGTGTGTGTTTGTCTGTGTGTGGGTGTATGTACTTGCAGACCTTAAGACGGGACTGCACATTAAGTTTTTAGCTTTGATGACACGCCAAATGGCAAATCATTTGCACGTCAAGCGTAGGCGTCAACGAACAAGAAACACAAAGAGAAACATAGAGTAAGGGCGAAGAGGAGAGTGGAGGCAGTGAGTGCTCGACATGGACTTGGCATGTGTCGTGGCCTGGATTTAATTTAGATAAAAGCTTTGCAGCCATCCAACCCAACCACACGCATATTGCACTGAAATCAATTCCATAAACACTTGCCGCAACCTTTGCCAGTGACGACAATTTATTTTCATGAACCCACGCAGACACACACACACGCACACCATATCTACTTAACGGTTTAAACCCATTGATGATATGAGAACAGCAAGTGGATTAGACTATTACGCCGTATCAGGCTAATAGCTTTGCCGTGCAGCCTGATTTTTAAAGAACAACTTCTTGAAGGCAAAGCAAAGCGGCTTCAAATCGAAATATTCTTTTGGGATGCATATGCGATGAATGAAAACAAACATTGAAAGAGAAGGAATATGAGTAAGAACTGATTGAATTGAAAGAGAAAGAATATGAGTAAGTACTGATTGAACTGGGAGAGGATGAACATAAGTAAGAATATGAGTAAGAACTGATTGAACTGAAAGAGAAGGAATATGAGTAAATACTGATTGAATTGAAAGAGAAGCAACCTAAGTAAATGAGTGAAAGAGAAGGAATTGCCATTAAACCGTGAGCAGAACTTAACAAAGTAAGGATGCAACTAAGACTGCAGTTTGAATCATAAACTGAAGTCCGCTCAAATTAAGCCTTTGCAGCACCGACGATAGATCTGGAGTTTAACCTAAGGCTGAGACTAAACAGCGAAAGGACTATAAAGAGTCTGTCAGCTGAAACATAAAGGGAGACTAACTAGAAACCTGCTAGCAGCCCACAAAAGCAGCCTTAGTACAGAAACTAAACTTAAACCATATTATATATGCACATTAATATATTATATATGTACATACCACAACGATTGTTTATGAATCTTACCAACTGTTGTCACATACTTACCAAAAACGCAATAAAAGTCAATTAAAGTCATAGCATAAATCTAAAAATATTCAGTTGTAAATAAATAATACAGCCTTTTTAAATATTCATTGACATTTATTGATTGAATTTGATAAGTTTTCTCTTTGTTTATGTTTTTAGTTTGTATTTTTTTTTTCACATATATTAAATATGACTTTTAGTTAAATTTTGGTTTTTGCTTTGATTATGCTTTTGTTGTTTGTTTTTGCACACACACTTATTGTTAGTTTAGGATTTATGGAATTTTTGCTATTTCTGATGTAATTCTTAAAATTTGATTTCGTTTTTTGTGTAGTTTTACATATGTATTTAAATTGGAGTTTTAGGAACCGGCAAGTGGCTCTGTTAGTAGTTCTCATAACACACTTAAAGCACACATTTAAAAATGATATATCATTTCTAAATATATATTTATATATATATGATTCTCTAACTTTGCTCTAGAGTTTAGCTAGGTAGTTTTTACTGTTTTGTTTCGGCGGTAAACGTTTGCGTTTGTCTTGGCTTATTTAAGTAAAATATATATGTATATAAAAACCAAAATAAAATATTTAAACAACATTCAATAACAATTTATAAATATATGTGTGTGTGTGTGTTGATAAATCAAGAAAAATAGTAGTTGTTTCGTTTGCTTGTATATAGCATTCATATGTTTTGCATTTGTATAAGTTTCATATATGTATATCGTAGTATAATCTTGTAGGAGGGCTTTTTGTAGGTTCTTGTTGCATTTGTTACCAGAGCTTAACAATTCAGTATACATATACATATATATTTGTTCAATATTTATCATTCCTTTTGGCCTTTTCATGTTCATGTTTTTGATCTCTTTATCCCCTTGCTCGTTTGTTGGTTCGATAAATGCCTTTGGTCTCATTTTGATTTGGCCAATTTTTTGCATTTTTGCATTTTTCATTTTGGTTTCAATTTGCTTGATTTGATTTGGTTTTATATGTAACTTCTTTTAATTTTTTTTTTCTTTGGTTTTGCAATAAATTATTTTCTAGTGCTCGTTATACTATGTAATATGCATAATTTGATTTGATTTATTCAACTTTTGTCTGTGTTTCGGTTAGGAAATTATCATAGATAGAGGAGGTACACACATATCGTCAACACAGTACTCGTAGTTGTCTGGTTACTTTTTCTTAGTGTAGCAAATAGTTTGCCTATTTATTGTTTATATGCATAAATTGATTTACTTATTTCTTAACTATTTGTTACTTAGATATGGAAGAGAGCAGTTTTTGTTTGCAGCTAATTCAAGATCGGGAAACTGAGAGTGAAACAAGTGCAAGTAACAAATGAAAGTGTGGGAGAGAGAGAGAGAACTGAAACATTGGGAGTGGGACATTGAATATCTAAAGTTTAGCAAAGTGAAGCAGTCAAACTGATGCACTCAAAGTGGAACAGTCAAAGTGAAACACTCACAGTGTAACACTGTAAGTGGAAATGGGACAAAGCCATGAGGTATGTACAAAAGCTAAAGTTTATAGACAAAGTAAAGCTATAGAGCTGTAATAAAATAAATAAATAAACAAAGGACAGTTGAAATTGTACTGCTTAAATATACAGAATTCACAAGTGGAATGGCTGAAATTGAAACAAGCTTAAGCAGAGTTGAGTTCGAGTATAGAAAAGAGTTGAAGGTTCAGGGTATCACATATCAAGCTTTTCTATCTTTCCTACCTAACCAACTTAGGCTTAGGCAGCTTTGAATTACACTTCGATGTGGCATACGACAACTCTATAGTCAGCCAGGGTTGTCAACTAGCTACATATCTTTATTGATTGATGTGTGTGCGTCAGCCCTGATGAAACTTGAAAAGTGATTGAAAATAAAAAAGAATTTAGCTTTCTAATATAATTAGCTTAAATACTAAATTATTATAGGTTTGTCTTGCATTTTGCATAATTCATATATGGTTCATGTACATATATATAATGGTATGTATATAATATAATACTCATTCATTTTTCATCTTTTCTTTTTGAAATTAATTTTACTGAAGTTCTTAGTCGTCTTTTTAGTGTATATATTAAAAATATTTTTTTGTTTTTGTTTTTTTCTATATAATTTGACTTGGATTTTTGTTGATTTTTTGTGCTTTTAATAAGATTTTGTTTTTTATTTAATATATTTTAGTATTTTTTGTGTTGCGCTTAAATTTGTTTAAAACCTGTTTCTCTGTTGCCTTGCGAAAGGTATAAAAAGTTTACAGTTAAGAATTACAGTTCAAACACAATTCTTATTATCCAATTACATATAAGATATATGTATGTGTGTGTATGTTTGTGTATATATAGAGATATTTGTATATAGTACAAAATTTACAATAGAAGCGAAAACTTCTCTAAGGTTACGAAATGAACAAAAATTAAACCAAAAGTAGTTGGAATGGTTTTTGTTTTTTTTTTTTTTTGGTAATTTTAAGAAGCCTCAAGTCAAGTGTATAAAAAGCAATCAGCTGAAGGCTACTTCAGGCACTCACTGTGCCCACAGTGCTGTGTGCAAGCGTGTGTCCCATAAATTTATACAAAATCCGTGCTCAGAAAATAGTTTACAAATATTCTAAAGACTTAGTTACACTGTCCTTTGGGCGTGATATATTTATATGTATATATATATAGATATATTCATTGTATACATTCATATGAAGTTCTATGATTTTTTGTTTCATTTGTAAATAGCTTTGTGTGTGTGTGAGTGATAGTAAGTATGTGTGTGTGTGTAAGTGGTAGGATTTGTTTAAAGAAGCTCGGAGTTACGCATATTTTGATTGTTTTTAAGGTTCTTTCACTGGCGTTTCATAGAAAAGATTTTTGAATAGTTTTGTATAGTTTATCGATAGATATCGATATTTAGTTGTAGCTAAAATTGACTCAAAAAATGTGTGTGTAGATTTTAATACTTATTCACTTGCAGAGTCCAAAACAGAAGAATATAACTTTAAATTGGGATTTATGAATTTTTAGATATCTGCACTATCGGAAATGTTCTCTAAGTTCTCTGAAATATTCTCTTCTTTTATATGAACTCTGCAAGTTTTAGCTTCGATTTGAACCGAAACTTGTTGCTTGATGATCAGTGTCTTTTGGTAAAAGTCTTCAAAACGCAGCTGGGTGCCTCGAAATGTTTGTTCTCGGTGTCTATGTGTGTGTGTCTCTGAGTGTTT
This sequence comes from Drosophila aldrichi, assembly GCA_035045965.1. NCBI lineage: Eukaryota > Metazoa > Arthropoda > Insecta > Diptera > Drosophilidae > Drosophila > Drosophila aldrichi. The sequence goes on from JAWNOM010000501.1 coordinate 13,534,759, forward strand.
GCCTAAGTTCTACAAATAGGTTTTGCCTAATTGCGACAATTTCAGCAAGTACTACGCTCCTACATAGATAGTCCCTAATATATGTATGTATATATATATGTATGTATGTCTATATGTATTATGTGGGTGATGTTTGTAGCCAACGTAAAATCTAGAACATTTGGGGTACGAGTTTCGGGTGTGTAAGTACCCTTTCGCCCCGTTACTTGTTACTTATGCACCATTTGAATTTCATGAATTTTCTAACATTTACAAACAGAGGAAGAGAGTGGGTCTCAGTGTCAAGCAACTACAGTACACCATACATAAATACAGAATAGTTACAATGTATTTGTTTTTGTTTTCACTTTATACATTACTAAGGGTAAAAAAAGAATAACATTATAATGATAATGAATAGAGTTTGCCTATATATTATGTTTTAATGCAACGCAATTTGATTGCATGCCGTCAATTTTCCCTTTTCAGTTTTTCTACGTTTTCTGAGTTACGTTTTTCAAACGATGCTCACCTGGGCTCCAGCTTAGAATCAGTTGATGAAACGTGCCTTCTGTTTGCGCACGAAATCCTGCGCCTGTTTGTCATTCACGCGCAGCTCCAGTATTTGCAAAATCGGATTGCCTGCAGGAAACGGGAAAAAAAAGCGTAGGGATTAGTCTGTGAATGCTGCATAAGCCGAAGCGAATTCAAACTGTTTCCACGAACAGCGATAGTTGCTGCATAAATATTGCACTTGGGCTTTAAAAGCATCCAGCTGCAAATCCTTCGAATTGAGCTGTGAAATGGAATCATAACTTTCACTATTTATAGATCTCTTCTCATGATTCCATCAACTTGAAAATGAGTAAGGGTAAGCCTGCCGGGAGTAAACGGTTCGGAGATACTCCCACGATAGAATTCCTATAAACAAATCCCTAAACAGAATCTGTTTCGATCTGCTTTAACTAATCAGCAATATATTTTCATGCTTAACACATTTCCCTTCCCTTGCTTCACACCCGTACAATAAGGATTTCCAGACGAAAAAGCCATTTTGGGTACTCACATTTATCTTTTTGCTGCATTAGCGGCAGCTCGATTTGCTTCAGGCCATGGAAGTTATCCACGCTGGTGCTGTAGTCCGCCACACCGGGTATGTTGCCAAGAGCCAGAAAAGCCTCGCCGCCAAAGTCGTTTGCGGTGAGCACGTCGTGATCCATGACCGTAAAGCAAATCATGGCGCCTTCGGTCAGGCACTGCTCCAGGGTGACGGAGAACTCGAAGCATTCATCGAAAATGGGATTCAAAGTGCGCTGCAAAGGAAAAGTCAGAGTCAGAGTCATAGTCAGAGTTAGAGTCGGAGTCAGAGTGAGGCCTTAACCCACCTTGTGCACATTGGTCTGCTGCTCCATGCAGTGCTGGAAGACGCGTCGAGGCAGCAGCTCGATGACCACGAATGGGTCACTGAAGCCATTCGGATCGAGCGGCACCACATCCCGGGCGTGCAGCACCTCCACACAGAGCGAGTCGTGGTTGAAGTAGGCGCGCACGGCCAAGGAGCCATACGGACCGGGCATGATGGCCATGAGCTGCTCGCGCAGGCGATTCATGTAGAACATGTCGATGAGGCGTTCCGTGTCCGTCTTGTGGAACTGCAGCCGCTGCTCGATGCGCCAGAAGTCCTCCGTGTGCAGGCACTCCAGCAGGAGACCCTGGCCCTCGGCATGAAAGAAGTCGACCAGCAGCTGGAGCGCCTCGTACAGCCGCTTGTGGAAGTGCGTGGGCTTGTCCGTCTCATCGCCCGTCTCCATCTGGCGCGCCATCTCGCCCAGCACCGTCTTCCAGATGAAGCGCAGCGAGCGGTTGAAGTTCTTGGTGAGCAGCGCGCTGTTCAGGGCGGCCAGGTGACAGTCCAGATACTCCAGCAGCGGCACGATGGCCTGGTTGGCGGGCAGCGAGTCCGGCGACCAGGCCAGGTGGAACACAGCCTTCTGCAGGGACATCTGCATGAGCGGCGCCAGCTTGGAGAGGATGCGCTCGCAGCGGTTCTCCATGTGGGTCAGGCTCGACTCCAGCAGGTTGTCGGCCGACTCCTCCAGGGGCTGTTCGTCCGACCGGAACTCGGCGAGCGTGCGGCGCACATACTCCACATTGTTCACCGTGACGCACATGTCGTCCGAGCAGCGGAACGGACCCTGCTGCTCGTAGTACCCGCTGTCCGCCAGCGTCGTGTGTATCAGGTCGCAGTAGTGCATGGCCGCCGAGCAGACGACGTCGATGAGCTGCGACTCGAGCATGATGGCCGTGTCCTCGTCCGGCCAGTTGATGACCTTCCAGAACTCCTTGATGTTCAGCAGCGTGCTGGCCGTGTCCACCGAGGAGCTGCTGTAGCGCACAATGCGCTCGCCCTCGCATATGGCGTCCATGCGTATGGCGGCACGTATACGCTGCAGCGCCTTCGCCTTGCTGACCATCATCCAGCGCTCGAAGGTGGGTATGAACCACTCATGGCTGTTGCTCAGCGCCAGCGGCTTCTCGGGCGGCTGGGGCTGGGCGGACAGGTGCCGCTTCAGTTGACAGAATTCCTGCAATGCGAGAAACAGCTCGAATGGCTTTGTGTCCACCGGCTCGGCATCGCCCTCCAGCACCGCATACTGCGACAGATTCATGCGAATGCCGGGCACCTGCCCAGCGGCCATCCGCGTGTACACCTCCTCACCAATCATCGCGTCGTACTGCTTGTAGATAATGCTGAAGTACTGAATGCCATTCGTGCTGCGAGCAAAACAGAATACCAGATAAATGTGCGAATCGATGTTTAAGCTAACTACAGTGAATGCCACTAGGAATGAAATGGGAGAGTCAAAGAAGGTTTAGACGGACGGACACACACACATTGGTAATCGAGTCGAGTTCGCATCTCAATCGCCACTTTAATTGCTGGGGCAAGTCGCGGCTAAGCTGAAAATCGATAGAGCTGAAAATCAGCTTCAAGTTTGCCATTCGACCCCAATTTTAAATGCTACAATTAGCTTCTTGCTGGGATTGCCTCAACTAAATTTGCTAATGCCACTCAACACTTTCGGCTCGCTAGGACAGCAAATGTGAAAATTCAACCCTCTCCCTCTCTCTCTCTCACTCTATCTATCTCTTAAATGGACCATCAAGATGGCAGTCTGTGCGCCTCTTTCGGGCGCTTGGGGAACGTGAGCGCATTTTTATGACAGCGCAATTAATTTGAGGCTTATGTGTGTAAGCCACTTGATGTGCTCATTAAGCGTCTTTTATGGCCGCGCTAACTAGCAAATATGCGACTGATTAGATAAGTGCAGGCATATATATTGCTGATGCGCCTGCGAGCTGGCGGACAATTACTGGACTTAACATATGTCCAGTTATCGATGCCTCAATAATGATCTATTTAAGGCAGCTGCAGTGCCTGTCTAGCGCCAAATATACCAAAAACAGTGTTGTCTAACGCCAGATGAGCGGAGTGAACGTGAACGCTTCACGTCTAAGTAAAAATTGATAAATCGATTATAATAACGATAACTAAAAATGTTATATTAATAAAGCAGCGCATGTATAGTAAGACGATTTCGTGTTTTAAGTAACAATCGATAAGCAAATCGATAAGAATATCGATAAACGAATCGATAAGAATATCGATAAGAGAATCGATAAGCTAATCAATTAGAATACACCATACTGAACTCACACATAAGTGACATCCATTACATAAGTATCGATAAATCGATAAGTAATACAAAATTGACTGGCTTTACGCAAAGGCAGTGTTGTGTAACGTTACACAGGCAAAGCATGAACTGTAGCTCTTACACGTTTTCTTCTATTGCAAGTGCTGAGTATCCTCCCTCCAGACCGCCCACTACTGTATCAATATCGAATTGAGGGAACCATATTATTTTAAGTGCAGTTACTCAACTGTCAAAGCGAACTTTCGTTACTAATTAATGAAGTTTATAGCCGTTGAAACAACTAACAAACTAACCAACTGATTAGTGGGCACTATAAACTTGAACTGGAGCAGTTGAAGCACCGTAAATGGATTCCATTGCCATTGCCATTGAAATTTCTATTGCCATCGCCAATGCAGTGGGAGTTTTCCATTTTCGATTTTCTTTTTTGGGTTAAATGCGCTGTTTTTGTTAAACTGTTTGTGAATTTTATTTGTCCGGGCATTTGGTGGCTGAGTGGGGGAGTGGGGGAGTGGCTGGCCTTGGAGCGTGCTTTATATGCGACACGTGCCGCACATATTTATTAGAATGCTGGACAAAGGTGATGGGTAGCAGGTTGGGTAATCAGGACTCGTTTACTCACTTGTCGAAGAGCGCATGATAGTAGGTCTGGCCCAGCTGGATGTCGGCGGTTAATGTTGTTACGAAGTTCGATAATGGATTGGGCAGGCATTGCGATTCGCGCAGCACATTCTGTCCCCACATAATGGAGCCCTTGCGCAGCGCATTCACCACCTCGCCGCGCACGCCCTTGTTGAAGGGGCAGACGGCGCGAAAGGCGCGCATCGAGCCGAGCAGACCCAGGCAGCGCAGCAGAAATTCCAGCCGTATGAGCGAGGGTGGGTTCAGCGCCGGAAAGATGTCCCGATGCCGTCGTATCTGATTCAGTGAGCGTTCCACGAACCCATTCATTGCCTCCGCCAGCCACTGCTCCAGGTCGCGCGTGAGCGGCTCCTGATTGGGCTGGTTCCACTGCTTCTCCACGTCGGTTAGCAGGCGATGCAGAAACTTCGGATCCATTGGCGTTGAGCGATTCAGTCGAGCAGCGGCCACATATCTGCAAAGACAAGGAGCAATGGCGCTGCAACATGCGTTGTGGAGCACCCAGTTGACACACTCACCTGGCCATGGCGCACTGCAGGTCCGTCAGCTCCGACTGCACCGCCAGCTGATGGAGTATGGTCAGCGCTGGCCCCGGCAGGTCGCCGCTCCAGGTCCAGCTGGGCTCGTGCGTGGTCACCTCGTGCTGCATGAAGACCAGCTGCAGCTGCTCGAGCTTGTGCAGCTGCTGCTCGTTGCTCTCGTCGGCGGCATGGCCACGATCCTCGCGCGTCGACAGCCACAGCTTGAGGCGAATACGGCCCTGCACTGTGCTGCGGTGACTGCGCGCCTCCAGCTTGAACCAGGCGTCCAGCCCGGTCGAGGGTATCTCCGCTATAGGTATATTCACGGAGCCGAGGAAGTCATCCTGGGAGCCCTGCCGCGCCGACTGGCAGACCTGCTTGAAGAAGCGTCCCAGCCCGCGCACGCCCCGCACCTCGTTCAGCCGCGACACGGCGTCCATGACGCAGCTCTCGTCGTCGTGGTCCCAAATGTCCAAGTGGAAGGTGTCCGTGTTGATGTCATCGATGTCGCTGCGCAACGAAAATTTATTTGCTTTCAGTATTTATTTGATTTATTTGTTTGTGGGCGACCCACTAATGCGACCGCCATTAATTTGTCTAATTAGCAGCAGCGCCGATAAGTAGGCAACACTTTTCGAATGCCGCCCCAAGAGCTCCACGATAGTAAAAATAGAAGGAAACCCTTATATACCTCCAGGTCATTGGAAATGGGAAGGAATGTGTGAAGCAGGCCTTATACGAATTCACCTGGTGTCTGCTTAGATTAATGTGGGCTGAGTCCAGGGCATCTGTCAGTCGGATACTCCCTTCGCTTGTGTCTTTTTTTTATAGCAAATACTCAAATTTCATATTTACGACCTGTATTATCCACACATATGAAACAAAAGAACTCATTTGACGCTTTACGAGCAGATTTCAAAATATGAAAACACGTTTTTAATACGCTTCACGCTCTTAAGCCTTTTACAGCTACATTTCGTCTACATAAATGTTTAATGATTCTATAGAAATAGAAGGCATAATTAACTACAGCTGCCAGCTGCCAGGTCTAACTCTCTCACGGCTCTGTCAAAGGTCACAGAAAGTGTGTTAAAGGCAGTTTTACTTGAATATTTCTACTGTCAAATTATGCTACACTGATTAACTACAAGTTAAGTATTTACTTATAATAGACGTGTAATATATCTATATAAAGTCATTCATATTCCATGAATGTTGAATGTGTATATAAAGTAAAGTCTAACTCTCTCTCTTTCTACTGTCTGTCCTTTTTCCAATATTTCTCTTGTCAAATTGAACTATATTGATTAACTACAAGTCAAGTATTTACTTAATAGGTGAGTAATATATCTATATAAAGTCATTCATACTCCTTGCATGTTGAATGTGTATATAAAGTAAAGTCTAACTCTCTCTATCTTTCTACTGTCTGTCCTCACTCCAATATATTTCTACTGTCAAATTATGCTCCTCTGCTTAACTACAAGTTAAGTACTTTTAATGAGTATACGAAGATAATGTCTAGCTCTAGCATTCCAATGTCATTGTTAACAGTCTGTGCTTACTACAATATTTCTACTGGTTGAGTTTTAACTTAAGAGAAGAGTAATTAATATATATTCTTCCCTACTCTGTGAAACTTCCTGTCAACTTCTTGTCAGCTTTAGGCAAATGCCAATCATATATGTTTAATTTGTATATAAAGAAATCTCCAACTCTATCATTGTACTCTCTGTCCTCACTTTATTTCTACTGTCAGGCTGTGCTTAACTATCAGTTAAGTATTTCATATGCAAATCCTTTCAACTCCTTGTCAACTTAAGGCTAGTTCAGGTATAAAACAGCTTGTCAACATAAATGGCATAAATTTCCATGTTGTATTGGCATTTTAAAACACGGAATTGCTCCTTTAGGACAGCTGTGCTGCAGCTTATATTGATTGCAATTGCAACATAAATTTGATAGCGATTGCAATTGCTATTGTTAAATGTATTGTCGATTTTATGGCCGCAATTAAATTTTGTTGTTGTTTTCTTTTTTTTCTTCTTGTTCCTTTCCCTTGCCTCGTAAATTACGGCCCACAATGGAAAGTTGTTTTGCTCCATTGTTTGTCAGAGATCGCAGCTGAACGATAAATGTTTGTGTTTGTGTGTGTGTGGAGTGCGGGGATGGGGGCAATGCGGCGTATGCGCAACATTTGTCATGCGGCGAGCCGTAAATGAACTGAACTGAACTGAACTGAACTGTCTCCAGGCACCTACAAATCGAAATTCCAAAGTATTCTCTATATATTTCAAACTAAATTGAGCGAACGCATCGAGCCGTAATTGAATAATTTTTTGAGCGTGGGGATAATGGAAACGTGATGGTATTTAAATGTGTGTGGGGGGATGGGGGGAGTGTTGCTGGTAGATTTGTTGGATAATCATTTAAGGCACACTTACAATTTGAATTTCTCATTCCATTTGGGACTGAGCGTGTGGGGCTTGATGCTGGTCGCCTTGATGAGCTTGGCCGGGACCGGGCCGCCCAGCGAGTCGCGCTGCTCCCGTCGACCGGCCTCGCGCCGCTTGAAGCTCAAGCGGAAGCTGTGCTTGCGATGCGGCGGAGAGTCCGTGGCACTGTTATCAAAGCCACCGCTCATGTCCGCCGAGAGGGCGCGCGGCGTCGGCGGCAGCGGCAGCGGCGACACGGGCGGACCACCGTCCGGCTGTATGCCCAGCATGCAATACGGATCCGAGAAGCCTGCACAAAGAAGGAGAGAGAGAGAGAGAGAGAGAGAGTGAGTGAGTATAAAAGTGTTATAACATTAATGAGAAGCGTGCGACATTAAATGACAATTAATGATAGTCGCCTGCAGGCAGCAGGAGCAGCAGCAGCTAGCTGGTTGTCAGCTGGCAGCAGACACTGCTGGTCACACAGGGCGTATGATTAACATTTCATTTGCATAAAGTGCCGCTCAATTATTAAGTGACACTGATTTACACGCACACACACACACAAGTAGCAAAGAGAGTGGAAGAGAGAGAGAGAGAGAGAGAGAGAGAGAGAGGGCATAATACTGTGTGTGGCAACATTTGCGGCAGCTGAGCTCTGCGAGCAACTCGACTGGGAGATAATAATCGATTAAATGTCTTCAATGGGCTATACGAATTTAATTCGAGCTCTGTGAGCGCAGATTGCTTTAACACGCCATAGAGATGGATGAGTGACACGAGACACCAACACGAACACGACATGTCAAAGCAAAAGAAAGCAACAAGAGCTCTAATTGAGCGAATACATATGGGAAGGCGAATGAATGCACAACTGAGCTGACTAATCTGGATATATATAGAGCTAGTCTAGGGATAGAATATTTTGCAAAAATGTATAGAGAGATTTAAATTTTATTTGTGAAGAAACAAATTATCTCTTGACATAAAGCACGACCCATACATAATATTGTTTAAAATTCTTATCATTCAATCGAAATCAAAGTATCAAAAAATAAATAAAATTAAATCAATGAAAATTGAAGAATGAGGGTAAACAAATTGAATTGTAAGAAAATTAAAAGATATAACCGGAGATTAATATTATTTTAATTTATTATATATCTTGAAGAGCGATAGATATATTTGCCAGCACTCACAAAACTGAGGAGCACGCTGCCATCTCTAGCTGAGATTATTTGAAAAACTAGTCAACTGCGAGTTGGTGTATTTTTTGTAACGCTTGAGCTGAAATAGTAGCGATTGCTGCTAATGAAAACAGAGCCTGATGCCAAGCATCAGATCTGGCAATGGCAACGACTATGGCCAATTGCGGATGGCCAAACAAAAGGCGAGGCACTCATCAGCCACGTTTCATTGGCAACGAGTAGAAGTAGTTGTTGTTGTTGTTGTTGTTGCTATTGGCAGCCAGGCAGGCAAGCAGGCAGGCAGACGTTAGCCATCAGCAGTACATTTAGCAGATGGCAGATGGAGAGAGGGAGAGAAGGGGAAGGCAGAGCGCAGCAAAAGTTGAGTCTGGCAACAGGAGCGAGCACTCAACGTATTCCTTACACATCCTTGAGCACATTAAAATGCGAAATTTCGTTGCCTTCGATGAAGGCAGCAGCGAAAGCAGCAGAGGCAGCAACAGCAGCAGCAGAGGCAGCAGCAACAGCAGAGGCTGCTCTTCTGCGAGCATAATGAACAAAATGGGAAGCATTAAATTGCAAATTTATTGAACGAGCTGCGGAACAGAGTCGATGACTTGACTTTGGCCCTGCGCTGCTCGCTCCGCTGAGTGTGGATGGGTTCTGGCCATAACTGTGACATGGCTGAAACAAGCAAATAGATGTTCGAATTTATAGAATACTAATAAAAGTTATGTATTAACTATTAATATTCATATTATAATATAATAAATTATTTGAAAAAATTTATATAATTTTGATTTTTTTTAAAATAAGTAGAGAACATTAGGTTCGATATTTTTTATCATGGAATATTTTATATAACTTTTCTCAGCGTATTTGTAGAGAAAATCTCGAATGTATGTTATGTATATGTTATGTTATCTATATATTGTATGTTCATTCCACTAAACATTATTTTTATATTTAATTTTCGATTAGTTATGCAGTCATAATTCATAAGCTGAATTCATAAATAGGCGTTTAGACGATATATAAATAGAATTTTCTGTAAAGTACCACACTACTAGCATACCCACTCACTTGCACTTTACAGGGTATTATTAACATGTGACAAAAATGTTAAATATATGAGCATGGCGCATATTGCGAGCAGTTTATTGGTGACTCGTTTGGCTTTTTGATGCGCCCAATCAGGCACACACACGCACTCAACGCACACACACACAGAAAGAGGAAATTCATAATGCAATTATTAAGGCAGCCGCAAATCAATTTGCAAACTAAAAATATTTGTACAACACTCAGAGCACTTGACAGCTTGCTACACACAGTGAGCAAAGGCGGGCAGAGATAGATAGAGAGAGAGAGAGAGAGTGAAAGGGAGAGAGAGATAGAGAGCTGGAACAGTGCTTACCATTCGCATCCTTTGCCTCGAGACCATCGGCCTCAATGACGACCACAGAGAGGACGATTATCTTCGGTTTATCCTCGGCGGAGGCGTGCAGCAGTCGATAATGGCGATCCGGATTGACACCAAAGGCGCGCTGTGCATGCAGATACATTTCGTCCTTATAGTGCGCAAACTGTAAACAGAGAAGGGCAGAGTAAGAGTTAGAGAAAGTGAGAAAGAGGGAGATTAAGAGCGTGTTAAATATTACGCATACGCAGCGTGCATCGATAAACATTTATTTTAATTTCATTCAATTTAATTAGCTTGTCACTTTTTTCGTTTACAAATTGCTTAAATATTTGTTCAGTGACGGAGAAAAAACAAACACCAAGTGAATGAATTGACATTCTTTATTTTTTCGCTGAATAACGCAGCGTGTTTTTTTAATCAATCAAAATAATGAAATAAAGGATGTTTTTGTTGTGTGACCACGACTGCAGAATACTCGCTCAGCGCTCAAAGGTTCAGTGAAAGCTTTGGCTGATATACTCTTAGTTTTACCAGAGCTGCCACGTCTTCAATTGGGTTGTCTACACTAGTAAAAACTTCACTCTGCTAATCTCTAACATTTCTGAGATCAAGTATTTCCTAGGGAATATATTCCCACATCAAACAGAAAGCGAGCAATTCAGCTATATATACTCTCTTCATTTCGTAAACGTGTATAAAAAGGGGTATCATGAGCTTGTCAGAATTTACGTAAGCAGCCGCAGCTGCCGTGAGCAGAAAAATGCTGAAATAATAAAGCTGCTCGAGCATTCACAGTTGAGCAGCTGTAGCCAGGTGTGCTCAGCTGCTCAAATGCAACGGGAACTAAAATGTGGAGTATTAGTTGTGCTGCGCTGTAAATTTACGAGGTATTTCTTATGCACAACTAACGCTCTTCATTTTACTCAACTTAATTTGCTTCAAAAGAATTCAAGAAACATTTTTTTTCTCTTCTTTTTTTTTCATTTTCTCTGCCCGGATTAACAGGGTATTTTTCCATTCAAATAACTCTTAGCTATTTGTTTTTATTGACTACAATTTTTTGTTTTCTTCACTCGTCTTTTTTGTTTGCTTTGCTCGCGACCCTATATCAAACAATTTTGTTGCTTTGTTGTTGTTGTTGTTGTTTTTTGCTGGTTCTGGCATATATTTTCCTTTTTTTTTTATATTTTTCTCGCATTTTTGCATATTGATTTATCTTGTCGAATTTATTAGCCCGAGTTCGAGTCTGACTTGCCGATTTGCACACGCTTCAAGTGGCGCTTTCATCACTTCTCCAACTCCGAGTCCGACTCCCTTTCAGCTGTGCCCCGCCCTACTCTGCGCCGCCCCATGTCGCTTTGGCATTCTTTTAATTTGATTGCTTTGGCTGCAGTCGCCTAGGCAGCAGCGAGTCCAGCTAAGTTATTAAGTAACGAAGCTGAGCTAGTCTCGACTGCCACGCCCACGCACACATACACGCCCACGTCCACGCACAGTTCCAATCATTTGTTGACTAGGCGAAATCTAAGCCTCAATTGTAGGACTTATTTGTGCTCATCTATATAAATATAAAGAGATGAGCAGGCCTTTACGAGTCAGCTCGACTGGGCAATACCCTGTAGTATTTCTTCCAAGTATTTCCACTAAGTAATTCCTCTACATATTTCCTTTACGTAATTCCTTTACGTAATCCCCTTACGTAATTCCCTTACGTAGTTCCTCTACGTATTCAATGCATAGCTGATCGATCACACACTCTACTTCACTTTATTGCGCTGACCCCCAGCAGGCCTGGACGACTGAAGACTGACTGAAGAAATGCTGCAGCTGCTGCCCTTTATATAGGGCCAGCCACTTTTACTCAAGCGCTGTCTCTCCCAAATGTTGAGCCCGACGGCAGATAGAGCTCGCTGCAATCGAGCTTCAAGTGGGCAATGAGAACGCTCTCTGCTGCTGTGAGCATTCTAGCTTCGTTTTACCTAAATAAAAATACCAAATTAGAACTGCTGCATACATATAAAAAGCTTTAATGACCTTCTGCAGTTCTTCTCTCCTTGCTTTTACTTTTACTCAAGTACTGTCTCTCTCAAATGTTGAAAGACGCGAAGAATTATTGAAATATCAGTTCTCCGAAGGGTTCAGGGGATTTCCTAGTCGAGCAGTCTCGACTAGAGCTTTCTTACTTGTTTTCTCTAGTATTTAAATGCATTTGAATATAATATACTTTAGCTGCTTATGCAAATGTCTACTCACAGAGTATCGTTTAGTCGAGTACTTCCGACTGTTGTGCTCTTACTTCGCTAGTTCAATTGCTTTCTGGCATTTTGGAGCATTTACATTATGAATAAAATATATTTATGCTACTTATGCCAATGGCCGTTTATAAATAATACGAAACTTGGCATTGTCACAGATAATGCCCGCTAAGTAGAGTTCTGAAAAATCATCAGGCGAGTACTAATTGTAGTATTTTCTTCCCTATTGACATGGCAAACTCGCAAAGAGAAGTTTTTCTAGTGCACTCGCAAAGATCAAGAAACTTTGCCAACTATTTTTTATGGCAGAGACGAAACCCAGAAACTTTACAAGACCAAAAAGTTTTATTTGACTGCAAGAGTCGGTAGAGTTTAGATCGATTCTCGGAAGAGTTGTAATGCTGGGAATTTCAATCAAAGTTTCGCTGAGCGCATGGGGATTCGACTTATCGGGTGGAGCTGCGCGTAGGTAAGGCATTAAGGCAACGCACATTTATTCAATCATTAGCCCACTTGCAGCTGCTGCGATTTGTAATCATTTTCCATTATATGAAGCAGCAGTGTGGCAGGAAACGCCGCCCGTCGAGCTCTGTTGCGGAATAAATAAGTTTAGTGACTCGGCGCGACTCAACTCGACTCGGGACTTGAGGCCTCGCGAGAATTGACCCCAACTTCAATCTCAATCACAGCAGGACTAACGTCATTTGCCCGGCCACGGCTGAAAGTTTTATTATGCTGCCATAACCCAAAGCCCCCCCCCCACTGAATGAGCCAACTTAGTTTTCCCTGAACCCACTCCAGTCCCCCCCCCCCCCTCTCTCTCTCTTTTCTAGCTGCACTCAACTAAAGTTTCATTAGTTGTGCAATTTTCTCACTGTTAAATTAAAAACGATAATTGAAAAATGTAGCCGACGTTCTGCCCTTGTGAAAATATTGGAAAATTACAGAGAAAACGGAAAATCGAAATGAAAATCCAGTCTAACTTTTACTTATTCTGCCTTTGCCTCTCTCTCTCTCTGCCCTCGCATTGACAGAAAAAAACTTTTTTATAATTGAATTTTATTGCCACATGCCCAAACGTGTCTTGGCCCAAACGCTTTGCCCTCAAGGACCCGAAACCCTTAAACGGTATTAATCATTTAAATTGCACAACATTTTAGATGTGAACGGAATGGGCTTTAAGTCATCATCTATCATCTATCATCTAGCTAACCGCTCGTTAATTTCCAACTGTAATTTGCATAAGTTTGAAGCTTAATCAAAAATTCATAGATAGTGTTTGAGCCTTTTGCCGTATACTTGATTTATATACAAATACAAATAGATATATACGTGTGTGTGTGTGTGTGTTTGTGTTGACTCACCTGTCCGCCGGGCGCAGGTGCGCCCACTGTATTGGCTATGGTGTGCAGAACCTCCACATAGAGCTTCTCTTTATCATCGTGCCGTTCGATGGACTCCTCGGGCACGGGCGGATCACGTTCATTTTCGGGATTAGCCTCGGCACGTGATTCGGCCGCACGCGTCGCCGACATGCGACGATTTTCACGTTTCCAGCCGAGCGATGTAAAGTTCTCGAAATACGACCCATCCGTTTCCTGTACGCTATAGAGAGAGAGAGACAGAGAGTGGGAGAGAGAGGGAGACAGAGTTAGTATATCAAAGTTTAGTTTACATGCGAGTGCACTTGATGCTATCAAACAATTTTCAGCATCGACTCGTGCTGCTCGTGTCAGCCAGCTCTAATTGGCACTGTCAATATGCTCGACATAAGTATTAAGTATTCCATTTGCATAGCGCCGCATTCATGTCAGACCTATTTCAAACATTGATAAGGGTCGAATCTTTTCGGTCCACACCCCCTCCCCCTCCCAGCTTGTTGCTTCTGCTGTGCTCGCTCGCTAATTGTATACAAATATATGCACACACACATATATATATGAATATATTAAAATACATACGCATACATATATTTATGTATGTGTAAAATTGGCAGCTTGTTTTCTTATTAATCATACGCCCAGTGCGCCAGTTAACAGATTTTTAACTCAGTTAAGGGTTGCAGACGATAATGATGATGATGACGATGATGATGATGCTGATGCCCAATCATTTGATTTGCATGACATACACACACACACACACACACACAGAGACATCGATATATACTCAGCAGCTGTGTGTCTTTAAATTGAGCTACAAAACTTTTCACACTCAGCACAAAATGGGCAGCGGCTAAGCGTCTAAGCGGCTTAATTTTGTTGCCAGCGTTTTCAGATTTTTTACGTTTATGATGCTAGCAAAGCACGTGAGAATACCTGACTAACAGATACCCTATACGCTAGTGATAGAAAAGCAAATATTGATAGAAAAGCAAGCATAGAGTAAGAAATCAACAATAATGGACTGGCTATACATAGATAATATAGATATAATGCATATTATCGATAACATTTTTGAACTATCGATATACTAATAAGTTGCTGTCGCTCATCTATGATATCTATTTCACTCTTATAGTCCCCTTAAGACTTAGATATGTATCTGTTTAAGTCTCTGAACTTATCTACCCCATCGACTGCTATTCCAGGGTATACTATAAAAATTATAAGCCCTGCTGTGCCAGAAATATCATTTTGGGCTCTACTCGCCACTCGCACTGCCAAATGTGGCCAACACTTTTTGTTGACGTTTTTTTCTTTTTCGTATTTCAGTTTTGTGCGCCCCCATTGTCAAGCTGGCAAGGGGCGTGGCTCTGGCTTACACAGTGCAATGTTCGCAAGTTTTATATTTTGTTTTCATTCTTCTTTCTTTGCGCCAAAAAAATTTAATTTTAAAAGTTTTTGGCGCAAGTTTTGCTGTTGTTTGCCTTGCGATTTTTTGTCAACGAGCTCTCAATTTCAGTTTAAAGTTCTTGGCCTTGTTGTTGCTGCCTCTTGCTACTGCTTTCTTTCTTTTTTTTTTTTTGTTGTGCCTGTTATTATTTATTATTTATTGCGCATTTATATTGTCGCAAATATTTTCGTGCAGTGTTGGTAAACACTTTGTTAAACTTTTCTTTAGCGCTGCGTAAAATGTTTTAGCGAAAATAAATTTTAGAGGCAGAGCAAGGCTTGATAGATCCCATGAAGTCTTGTACGTTAATCATTGTACTTATTTACTATCAATAATATTATATAGTCCTTCATTAGTTTTGGTTTTTAAAAGCTTAGCTTGCTGTGAGAATTGGCAATTTAATGATTCAATGAAATCGAATTATTCCGCATATTTATTTGCATTTGTTTACACTTTCGCACACGTAATTTTTATGTATTAGCATGAAATTTGTGCAGCTTACTGTAAAATAGCTTATAAATATTATGCATTTTTAATTCGGATATTTGTAGAGCTTTCATAATTTGTTTTTCGTATTTAACAACTGTTAAATAACAGCTATATATTTGCTTTTTATAATGTATATATTATAAATGTTAAGTAGGTTCTTAGTTGAGGCTTTTAATTACATTCATTTCGCGCGCCTCTCTCGGCGCTTCTCAGGGAGTGCAGCTAACTGCTCGACGCCAAACTTGGTGTTTCTTAAAGCAACACCTAGCAAAATCTCATTTCATGCTTAATTAAATGTTACCTCAAGACCACAGTCTCATTATGCGCACATTTTCAGGTTAAGTTGAAGCCGCATTATGCAAAGCAGACGTCGAGGCAGTGGCAGTCGTTGTGGCTGCAGCATGTTGCAACCTTGCTTCTAGCAAGCCTTCCACTGTCCCATCTCAAGCACTCAATGCTAAGATATGGCCTTATCTGTGTGTGTGCGTGTGTGTGTGTGTGCTTAACTTGGCCAAAAAGTTTGAGCTGCTCAAAAGGTTGCGCCCGCATTCGAAACTGCCAATGTTGCATAGACTTAGGCGAGGCGCTGAGCGGCGGTGTGGGGGCGTGACCTAAAGTTTCTTTTGGGAATTACAACGTAGAGCGGGCTAAAAATAAAACACTAAACAACAACAAAAACGAACAGCAAACTTTTGTAATTACATAATTATGAAGGTCGGACTTGAAACTTGAATAGCGAGCACTGAAAACCACTGCAAGACGTAGTACGTAAGACGTACTACGCACTACGTAATACGTAATACGTAAAATAATAGCAACTTGAATAGATTCATTAATTGGTAAATAATTCATTCGAGAAGCCTTTCAGGTCCTTAAATATATAATTTGTGAGCAGAAACTCCAACTGAGGTGCTCATTGGGCACAGACCTTATATAATTTATGCATTGCTGTTTCAAATGCACAAGCAAATATAAATAATATGTGTTTATATAAGTAAATAGCTATTTGCGGCGCCCCGTAGCTAATTATAATGAACAAATATACTGCGGGACGCCACACGGAAATAAAAACAAACACTGGCTGGTAATGCCCGACTAGGAAATACCCATACCTCAGCTGCCAGACAGGAATCTCGAATTACAGATCTCTTATCTTGGTGTCTACTCTTCGTCCCCATCAAGAGTATACTTTACTCTACTTTACTTTACTTTATAAGTCCTGCCTCTTTCCATACATACATTTCCACAAAATCATTATACCGCGACTTTTCATTTTCAATGAGCTCAGGGTATAAAGAGGGGGGACGGCGAAAATATTCCATTTACGACCCCTTCTCGCACATCATCAACTATGCATTAGGGCCTCACACTTACCCAGAATTGGAGCGCGGATCGACCTCCGGCCAGCTGAGCCGTCGCTTGCAGAAGGCCAACGGTGGCCGCGGCGGCGGATCCGGCTGATGCAGCGGCGAGTTCCGGCTACGAAACGAGCCCGTGCGTGGCGGCACCAAACACTCCAGGGCGCGCGATTGACGACGCGAATTGATGGGTGTATTCCCAGCGGATGAGCAATTGCCAGCAGCTGCACCTGCTGCACTACCAGGCAGTGGCTTGGGATACCCTGTGGAGAGAAGAACATATTGTATATTGAAAGAGCGTAAAGCAGGAACAGAGTTCGGCATGCCGAACTTTTATATATCCTATGACTTAGTAGTAGAAGTGATTTAACTCTCAGTTTGTAGTAAAAGTAATATAAGTCGGGAGCACTACTCCTCCTCCTCTCAACAAGCACAGGGTGTCTCTGGGGAACTGTAGTAAATTGCATTTGACCTTGAGTTTTAAGCGTCGCACTGAGTTGTGAACCTAAGAGAAATAAAACTAAAAGACAAATTACGTTTTCATGTTGTTTTCCGTATTATTCGCCCATTCTCTCAACTGTTGGCTTCAATTCTTATTTTTTTTTTATTTTGATGCTTGGAGCTTAAGGAGAAGTCATGCAATTGCTAGAGAGAACCAAACGCTCGTAACTTCTAATACAATGGGGAGTACTTAGCCATGAAGCGCATGTTAATGGATTAGCAGAGGGTGGGAGAGGCAGGGGTAGCCCGGAGTGTTTACAGTTTAGAGCAGGAAGGAAACATGGAAGGAAACAAGGCTGTCGGTCAGTCAGGCCGCCAGCTAAGCTCCAGTCAAGTCAATGCGATGTGGTCAATGTGGCAGGAGGCGGCAGGCAGCAGGAGGGGCCGGATGGAGGCAGGCCATGCTTTAGGTGTTTTGGGGCAGGATGTGGGCAAGCGTTGCTCGGAGCAACACAACCGCAACCTTGACATGCATCTATGTGGCTGCTGCTGCTGCTGCTGTTGCTGGTGCTCTAAACTGCTGCCAGCGACAAGGACAATGGTGCTAGCATTGCAGTTCCTATGTGAATGCCAGTGCCACTCCATTTGTCTAACCATTGCTGCGGCTTCGTCATGAAAGCTTTTTGGGCTTCAGCCGCTCTGACTGACTAACTGACTGAGTGACTGACTGACTGACTGCTGCTTATGCAAAAGCACCCAAAAGAGAATACATATATTGTGTGTGCATACATACATATGTACACAGGGATTCGAGCATAAAGTCAAAGTTAGCCCAAAACACAGCCACATAGCCGAATGTATGGGGAATGGCAAGGCACGCACACAAATACACAAAGATACACGCACACACACATAGACACAGCGGGGAAATGCGCTTACACGTTGGCGGTTTTCTAGCTGCCACGCCTGCTATTGCTGTTTATCTATGCAGTGCTGGCCATTTGACTAGTTTCACGCTAGATCTAGCTGTTTATTTTAAGAGTCTTTTCAATGTGCATGAAAAGCAAGTTTACTTTTTCTTAGAGACAAACACATAATATAACTAATTCGTTTCCCTTTCATAAACCCACTTTAGCTATATTTTGATATAGTTGTTAGTTTAATTCAACTCTCTCTCTCTCTCTATCTCTCTCTCTATGAAATACCATACAATGCTGCCTCATTTTGCAGAGTAACTGCTAGTCTAAACTATTGTCTGAAGACAATAGTGCTGAAGCACACTTTAGCCGTTTTTCCAAGTCACTTCTATAGCTAACACTTGTTTAGTTTAGCTTCACATTGCCATTTCCGTTCCTGTTCTCGTTGTCGTTGTCATGTGACCAAAACCCGCTCGTTGGTGGCGCGTGCAACAAGATAAGCCAATTTCAATTTGATTCAAATGCTGTAGACGTTTGTAAATCAAACGCTAAGCAAATGCCGAACCACGATGAGACACGCACACAGGACAACGAATCAGCTGAACAGCGGTTGCTGCGGCTTGCAGCTTGCCGCTTGCTGCGTCTGTGTCTTGACTTTCAAATGTGTTTGCCAACAACAACGACAACCCCCACCAAAATCCCGCATTGGATTTGCCGGCAGGCAAAACGAGTTTCGTTGCCAAAAGGAGCAACAACGCTCAGCAGGACCTCATATGCATGTTGATTGCCCCCAACGAATGGCGCTGCACAGTTTTTGGTCTCTGTTGCAGTTTGTTCTTTCTTTTTTTTTTTTTGGTTGCGGATTTGTTTGCTTATCTCGTCGACTTTCAAACCATTTGCACCACAAACACACACCAACACACACACACACACAATATAATCCGAAAACTTTTCGAACTCGAAATGTTCTTGTTACTTTCGGTTTTGCATTTGGAAAACATGACGCCTGGCAAATTCGATATGAATTTTTGGCTCCCATCGGCTGTTGGCATCTTTGCGGCAAGCCCGGAAATAAAAACTATCGATTACGCATCGATTCCTGTTTCTGTTGATTCTGTTATGTTATTTGCTTGCAGCAGCTGCATTTGCCAAGCGCCACCACATGGCGTATGTGTAATGCCCAAATTCTAGGAAATATTCTTGAGCAAATTTGCCGAGTAGCTAAATATTTGGCTTGGCTGAATATTCAATGAGCATCTATGAATTGCAGAGAAACTCAAAGCTGGAGTAGATAAATGAAACGGTGCAACAGCAGCTGCTGCCCTTGTGTAACTGCAATACGTGGCGTATGCGTAATATGAGTAGATATTCTCAATTTGGTTAGTTTCGATATTAAAGGCAACCATAATCACATCTCGGTTATGCACTTGTATAACTGAAATACATGGCGTATGAGTAATGCGAAATTGAAGTTAAATCATCTGCAAACTGCAATCGAAACGTGAATACTATATGAATATGAATACTAATTGAGTATATTCACTATGCCAGTTGCATTCCATGCAGTTTATTCAAGCACTAGCATTCGTACGTAAGATTAGATAAGTTGCCCGTTATCTCACACACATAACCCTTAGCTATCATATAAATGGCATCCCTGAGACGGAGCGAAGCAAACCTCTGGGGTCAATAAGAATATGAAATGAGTTTAAAATGTGAAACGGCAACACAAATGTAAACATTTCTGCAGGTGCATGACAAATTGGCGACTTCCAATGAGGGAAAGTAAATTTAGCACTCTCATGTGCTTTGGCTAAAAAGTAAAGCGATTTAACTTCCTCTCTCTCTCTCACACTGTTTCCTTCTCTGCCTATCTCTCTCCCTATATCACTATCACTATCTCTCTCTCTATCTCTCTCTCTCTCTCTCTCTCTCTCTCTCTCTCTCTCACACTCTTTAAGCCACTCTGTTCTCGGAATAAATAATTTAGTTCAAATTCAACAGATGTGAAGCGATTTTCCTTTCTCTCTTTTCTCTCTCTCTCTCTCTCTCTCTCTCTCTCTCTCTCTCTCTCTCTCTCACTCTATTTCTCTCTCTTTCTCTCACACAGCTTGAGCTGCTTCTGAATTCCGATTTACGATAGGCCCAAGCCGCAGTCTTATCAATTAAGTGGAAATAATGTGCATAAGATATAAGTATACATAACTATAGTTGTATATATACATATTTCCTTATATAATATACGAAAAAAAAAACAAACCGTCATTAATTACAGTATTTTTTGCTTTTCATAAAAATTAATTACTTTTTTTTTCCATTTGCCAACGCATTCGTAACATTATTATTTTACCCAAGCATATATCAAACCAATACGAATGTGGCAGTAGGGCATAACTATCTAATGCTCGCTCGTGATCTAAAGCCAGCTGGAAATCAAGAGCAAGTCAAGTTTTGTCAACTAACAGAAAATTCGAATACTAATATATATGTAAAATATATATAAATAATATAAAATATATAAATTCCGAATATATATTGACTTTACTTAACAAATATACTCTCATCAGTTCATGAACAAGTATCAAAAGTAATACGTATCTTTAGTTTGTCATGGATTTTCATTAATCTTGCCACACTTTGGCACACACACACACACACACACACACACAGACAGACAGTGTGTAGTTGCCTTTGGGGCAAACCCCATTTATCACACTAATGTACTGAATTTGTTTGTTGCTTCGTGGGCGACTCACCTAGTAATGGATTAGTGGCATTTGGATTGCCAATGACGACGCCGCCGGCTGGATAATTGCTGCCGCCGGCACCGCCCCCAGCCACGCCCGCATTGGGCGCTGTGGGCGCACCGTAGACGCCGACGCCAACGCCGCCCAGGCCGCTGCCAATGCTCGCCTGTTGTTGTAGTGGTGCGTGTGCATGTTGCTGCTGTTGCAACAACTGTTGCTGCTGCAGTTGCTGTTGCTGCTGTGGCTGTTGCTGCTGTGGCTGTTGCTGCAGCAGCTGCTGCTGCTGCTGTCCCAGCAACTGTTGCTGTGCGCCAAGCGCTGCTGGCCCGCCAGCCACGCCTCCTGCGCCCGCCTGCTGCTCCGCGGACTCCTGGCGCGACAGCGAGAAGCGCCGATTGCCGAGGCCCAGGCTGGATATGCCACTTGTTACATATTGTTGCATGGAGCTGAGGAAACTCATGGCGGCATTTGCTGTGATTACGTTTGTTGTTGTTGCTGTTGTCGCTTAATTGGCTGTCGTTGTTGTTGCTGTTGTTGCTGTTGCTGTTGTTGTTGGCCCCAGTTCGGCTGTCGTTGCCGTCGTTGTGATTGTGAAATTAATCACTTGGAAACTTTTAGGCGAATGCAAAGCTCAGGATTTTGCTTACAAATTCGTTATGTTTTCTAATTATAAAATGTGCTCCAGCTCCAGCGCCAGTTATCCTGCTCCTTTGGCTCCTTTGGCTCCGTTTGCTCCTTTAATTGCCAGGCCAGACCACACCATAAACTCTGTAAGCAAAAAGTGGAATGGAGGCAAGGGAAAGCCTTTATTCTCTGCATTTTAATTGAAATTTTTGCCCCAGCTTAAATCGATGCCAAAGCATGCCAAATACATAAACATAGAGCTACATACATATATATATGTGTATATTAATATACAAAGAGGGATGTGTGTTTGTGTGTTTGTGGAATATCTCTAAATATGCTTTACCTCAGCTCAAGATTACAAGCAATTAGCTTAGCAGAGCTACCGTCCTCTGTCTCTGCGCCTTTTCAATTTATTTCACAATTCTTGTCCTCTTGGCTAGTTTCCCAGCTTGCTTAAGCCATATTGTTATTTGGCCAACATCTAAATTGCAAATATGCTGCAGCTGAGCTAATCTGTAGCTCGGTAACAATTTGTTAAGTGTCGCTGCGGGATAAACTAACAAAAGCATTTCATTTTTATGAAAACAAAAGTCAAACTTTGAGTAGACTGAGATATGAGAAATTGCTATATAAATAGGAAGAAGATGTTTTGATATAATAATAAAATATATGGGCATATGAGTACATTGAGTTCTATAGATAGAGCCAAAGAATTGAAAATGAAATTCAAATTGAATCGCAATTGAATTGAGTGGAGATACGAATTTTTGTTACAGTTGATATCTCTCTATTATTATCTATTATAAGATCTGTATTAAAGAGTGCCTAGTTAGGCACCCCTGACTCTACCACTCTTCCTAGTATTCCCTTTCCCTACTTCTAGACTCCGAGTCGTGCCACAATTTTAACTTTCGTTTAATTAAATTTTGCAACTTTAAAGCGCTAAGAGCTCTGCCCTCGCTTTTCCATTTGATTGTTATCTGTCACTATGGGAAATTGCTTAAAGCGTGAACAGTTACTCAGCTATTCAGCCATTCAGCGAGTCAGTCAGCGAGTCAGTTAGTCCGCTGGAAGCTCACTCGAAAGTCAACTCAAGCTGACGCATTTCATTTTGTAAATATTTTGTAGCATACCTTTCAGCGCGCAGCTAAATTAATTTGTTAAATTTTTGACGCTTTCGTTTGCCCGCCCCTTTGCCCTCTGCCCTGCTGGAATTTCACGTTCTTTGCTTTTGATTGAGTTGTTGCTCTCGCTATTTGTGTTGACTCATTGCCAGCTGTTTGTGCAAGCAATTTGCGCAAACAGCAAACAGCAAATAGCAACAAAAAATAATCTGAAGTGCAATTCAAAGTTGATTTCATATATCGATTAGTTGTTGTTGTTGTTGTTTTTTGCTACTCTGTTAATTAATTTTGCTTTGATTGACAAGCGAAGAAGCGAAGTGGAAAACGATAGTTGAGCAGCAAAGCATTTACCAGCTGCTCAGCCTTAATGAAGGTGAAGCGAGCTCTAATCGAGCCGCTTGAATTTGCGGCCATTTTTGCTGCCATTAGCCACAAAACATGTGCATAAATTATGTCCAGCTGCTGCGACACTGCCACATAATAATAAATGCAACGCCCAGCGCTAATTAGTTAATTAATTGTCCCCCAAAGCCGCACGGCGCGCACGTCGATTCATAATGCTCTAAGTAGACCCCAAAAAACGTGACTGGATTTGCTTTTGTAATAATACTAAATATATATATATTTATATATACTATTAGCAGTCTATAATTAAAGCTCTGCTACAAACAGCTTTGCGGCTCAGCTTAAGCTGGCTAAGCCTTTCCAAAGCCAGGAAGCCTCTAAATTATAATATAAAATAACAGAGGTAAACGATAAAATTATTCAAAATATGTTTCAGAATTTAAGCTGGAGATATATGTATTCCTTTATTTATGGCTGCAAATTGTAAAAGTTTTAATAAGAACTTCATCAATTAAATATAAAATATGTTAACTGAATCTCATTGGTCTTTCAGTTAAAATTCTGATCTAACTAAAACAATCTCTGCATAGATAAGTTTATTGTGAAAACAGGTATGAAAGGTCAAGTCGAGTCCGCTCGACTAGCAAATCCCCTGAACAAATTATTGCAGCAGAGAGCGTTCCCATTGGTCACTTGAAGCTCGACTGTAACGAGAGAGACAGTACTTGAGTAAAAGTAAAAGCAAGGAGAGAACTGCAGAAGATCATTAAAGTTGTCTATGTGTATGTAGCAGTATTTGTATGTAAAACGAAGCTAGAATGCTCACAGCAGCAGAGAGCGTTCCCATTGCTCACTTGAAAGTCAACTGCAACGAGCTCTACCTGCCGTCGGGCTCAAGCTTTGAAAGAGACAGTGCTTGAGTAAAAGTGGCCGGCCCTATATAAAGAGCATCAGCTGCAGCATTTCTTCAGTCTTCCAGGCCTGCTGGGGGTCAGCGCAATAATGTGAAGTAGAGTGTGTGATCGATCAGCTAAGCATTAAAGACGTAGAAGAACTACGTAGAGTATTACGTATTACGTAGATGAATTACGTAGAGGAAATACTTAGAAGAAATAGAACAAATAGTGAAATCTAGTGAAAAGTAGTGCTAAATCATCAATAATATATGCATATACTTTGTGGGGTCTGCTATGCCTCCTTCTGCCTGTTACATAGGAAACATTGTAGAACTACGTTACTTGAATGCTAGTCAAGAAATCTCATCTATATATAGAAGGCATTGACACAAAACTAATCTAGCCGTTTTCAGCTTTCAGAGCGAGCATATAAATAGTAAGCAGGCATTTTGAACGCATGCATTAAATCATTCACAATAGCGAGCAACTAAAAGTTGATTATGATTTAAAGTGCGATAAAATAGTTGGCATTAATATGCCGTCGCTTGAGTTTAAATCACATGAAAGTTGCTGCCACAGCAACTGTTGCAACAACAGCAGCAAAACAATTGAGCGATAAAGTCAACAATGGCTAACAATCTGTGTAAGTGTGTGCGTGCGTGTGTGTGTGTGTGTGTGTGTGCGTGAGTGTGTAATCAGCGTATTTTATATTCATGCCTGGTCAGCAAAGGCAGCACATTATTGCTGTTACTGCTGTTGCTGCTGCTGCTGCTGCTGCCACTTGCAACCGATTGCTGCATAATTAGCAGCATTTTGGGCCGAGCCAAATATAAAACCATTTGCAACGCAATTTTTCGCTCTGTGTGGGCTGGGGGCGTGACTGTGACTAGCGGCTTTTGCTGTGCTTCGTAAATGCTAAAAATAAATCGTCGAGCGCAAAAGTTGATTTATACGACGCACGTAAATTCGCCATTAAGCAGCAGACAAATGTATTACAATTAAATGAAATGGAAGCGAATGGGGGCAGCAACAACAGCAACAGCAACAGCAGCAGCAGCAACAGCTGCTTACGCCCGCGGACACGCCTACACATATGCGAGAGTTGAGCCAAGCGGCGTGCACAGGACTTTAATTAAGATTAATTGGGCGCTGGCCAAGCCCAGCGGGGCATTAGAAGGTAAAAGTGACGAGCTAGCAGATACCCTGTAAAGGCTAGAGTGTGAGAGTTGCCAGCAATCAAGGTTTACATTGCGCACAATCGATATCGACTCGATTATTAGCCAATCGATAGGCAAAACTCAACTTTGTATCCTTATCGAAATGAAGAAGATAATCAGGGCTATATTCAGTTGCCAAGGTTTACTCTATCAATCATCCACCTATTGATATTATGATTGAGCATAGCCAATCGATAAGCAGAAGTCAACTTTATATCGTTATCGAAGTGAAGAAGTTAATCAGGAATATATTCACACATATGCAATCATAGCTAATCTACCCTCTATTCAGCATATGCTATAAGTACAGGGCATAACAAGCTAATACATATAGCAGCAGTGCCCGACGAAAACTTTAAGAAACTTGCCTGCAACTGTTAGAAGGAGTGTGCGTGTGTGTGTGTGCGTGTGTGTGTGTGTATTAGAGGGTAGCGGGTGCTAATGAATGCCATTAGACAGCAACAGCTAGCCAAGACACACCAGCTTCAATCTATTTAGTTTTTATTAATGATTATGCATGCGACATGTGGCAGCAACTCTTCAGCAGGAGCAGCAGGAGTAGAAGCAGGAGCAGGAGTAGCAGAAACTTTCCACAAACTACATAAAATGCGCATCTCGCATTTCTATGGCGTCCTCTGGCAATTCGACAGTAGCTTTTATATTAAGTAAATGTAATTTACTTTTCGTGTTGCGGCCACTAAATGATATCAGCTGACAGCAGCAGCGGCAGCAGGAGCAGCAGGAGCCGTTGGCTAACTGAGGCGGAGCGGGCCATTTGTGTTTCTGTTGTTTCTTATTTATTTTTATTTTCAGCCCAGTCGTTGGTAAGTCAATTTTCATTTTCACACATTTTCCGGTTTAGCTCTTCTGTTTTCTTTGCTTTTCTTTTTTCGTGTCTGCATGCATATCTGGGCAAACAAACATGTGAGGTGTTCAGGAAGAGGATGAGAGCAAATGCCTGTTGATAAAACTGAGTGACAATCATAAATGGCAAGCAAAGTGGGTCAAGCCGAAGCCGGGATGCACTCGTCCAAGAGGGAAGCAGAAGCAGTTACAGGAGCTACACTACATGTGCTATGCCAAGGCAGCTATTGGAGTGGGGAGTGGATAAATGAAGCCAAGTGCTTGCCATAGCTAAATCACTTTTCTTCTTTATAGGGCATATAACAAAGCCGTGGCGCATAAAAAAGAAATGTTTTTCCATGTGGCAAAGCTAAAAATAAGCGCGTCCTGCTGGCAGGAGGCGAGGGCTGCGAGCACGCCTGCTGGTGAGGGGGCATCAAATCCCAGTGTGCCACCAAAAAAAGCAAAAAAAAAGAAGGCAATTGTAAGGCAATTTCAAAGGCGAAATTATTATGTCGCTTTATGTCAATTTTTTGTTCCGTTTGTTGTGCGTGTGTGTGTGTGGGTGTGTGTGTGTGTGCCAAGCTTTGCTTTCCTTTGTCACACATCCAACATCAGTGCGTGTATGCAGATAGAGGCGTGGCACGTTTATATTTCGTGGGCGTTTGGGTCTTTTTTTGCGGGGGGTGGGTGGGCGTGTACGTGAAAATGATAAAGCAGCTGCGTCAAGGGCAACGCATGCTGTGCGCCATCGAATTTATTTCCCTGCTGCTGTCCCAGACTTGATATGTGGCTTTAAACTGAAGGACGGCCAAATTTGTGACAGAATATTTCGACTTCGACATCTCGCAAAAACACAAACGACAAGAGGAAGAATAAGAATAAATCCAGCAGAAAAAGAAAATCAAATAAAATAAGCAAAAAGCAAATAAACAAAACATTCCAAGAGCACAAAAACGCGAGTTAAACAAATGTGCGGCTCTCGAATGTCTTATTTAGCTGCCGTGTGCCATGTGCCATGTGTGTGTGGGTGTGTGGGCGTGGCAATATATAAATTACTTTACGCACGAACTGTCTGATGGCGGGTGAAAAAGAAAAAGCGTCTCGTGATAACAGTCGGCAATTGCGGTTAATATGATTAAGTTAAGGCGACGGCTGCCAACTGGAAGCAGTTGCTGTAGAGCGAGCAGGAGACGGAGCAGCAACTGTATTTTTAATTGGAGTAAAAGCAGAAGACGCCATGACTGTGACAGTTCTCTATGCACGGGATGTGGGATGTGCCTGAAGCAGAAGTGCAAGAAGGAGAAGAAGCTGGTAACAGCTGGGCAGAGGATGTAAGGCAATTGCTGCGGCAGTTGTATAAATACTAGCTTGAACTATGGCTGAAATATGAACTAGAGCAAAAGCAATATCTGGAGGCATAGCTGGAGCTGAGAAGAGTAATCAAGAACAGTAACTGAGAGCAGATTTTAAAAACAGTAGCTGAGAACAGTAAGTTAGAAGAGTAACTGGGAACAGTAAAGGAGAACAGTAGCTTAGAGGCTGAGAACAGTGACTGAGAACAGTGACTGAGAACAGTGTCTGAGAACAGTGACTGAAAACAGTGACTGAGAACAGTGATTGAGAACAGTGACTGAGAACAGTGACTGAGAACAGTAACTGAGAACAGTGACTGAGAACAGTAACTGAGAACAGTAACTGAGAACAGCAACTGAGAGCAGCGACTGAGAATAGTTTTTCAGAACATTAGCAGAGAACAGAAAGTGAGAACAGTAAGTGACAGCAGTTATTCAGAGCAGTAATAGTAACTGAAAACGGAAGCTGGGAGCAGTTATTCAGAACAGTAACTGGTAGCAGTAAAGGAGAACATTCACTGAGCCAACAGCTGTCACATATTCAGTATGAGTCATACCAATCAAAGACTTCGGAAGCGACAGTAGCAGAGACTTTATGAAGCAGTAGCTTATGTAAGTCTCTCATGACAGCAAATGCAACATAACTTCAAATGGAAGAGCAGCAGAAGGCCACAGTAAAAGCATATACGATAGCAGTTGAGAGAGCAGCAGAGTCAATTGTGGAACTTGTTGCAGCAGCAGTTGCCAGAGACTGAACAAATGGCAGCCATAAAGCTTTTACTGGGATAGAAAAGATCGCATGTGATAATAATGGCAACTGTTGCTGTTAAAATTGCAGATATACCAACTGTATATCTCAGCAGAGATATAACTGCAGCAGTAGAAGCAACTCCAATTTGAAGAGTCTTGCAGTAGTATTTACGACCTTAGCTAAAAGTTGAATAGCACTAAAGGCAATTAGTAAAGTAAGTGCAACTGGCATAAAAGTTAAGCTTCAGCCAACAGCAAGTGCTGCACTTGAAGTAAATATTGTTAAAACCAGCAACTGTACTTAAAGTTTATCCAAACTAACAGCAGAAGTACAGCGATACAAATGGAATCATTAACATTTGATTAACATTAGCTGTGGATGTAACAGCAAACATGAGTGTAGCAGCTGCAAGTGGAACTATAGCTATAGATTGGAGTATAAGCAGAATAGACAATAGAGAATATTGCTTTTAACTCAAGTAGGAGAACTCTAGTTGGGAGTGCCCGACTAAGCCAGTTGGTTATCCTTATATACTCTACTCTGGGATCTCGCACTGCTCCATCACTAATATCGTATAGTTCAATAGTTCAAGTTTTGTGAACAGTCACACTCGATATTAGCACTCGCAGTAAAATGCCATTTATATTTTGGGACAGCACGTTGAGCATCTGGAAACAAGCGAGAAGAGAGTTTCTTGGCTAATAGTTGGACTAACAAAGGCTGTCGCCTTGCAGCAGCAATATTCTGCCATTATCATCATCATCATCATAAATCACCGAGTGCTGCACATGCATCACTTTCCGCACACGCTTTTCATGCAGCTGCTTTTGTTTGGTCTGCCAGCTAAAGGAGTTTTGGAGGGGCAGCAGAGAGAGAGAGAGAGGGGGATAGACGTTGTTCCACTTGGCTACTGTCAGATGCAATAAAACAGAGCCACAAGCAGATTCTTTTGTGTGCCGCTAAGCCAGATGACACGGCAACAACAACAACAACAACAAGCAGCTGAGAATGTGTTGAGGACTCGTAGATACCCTGTAAAAGTGCTAATAGAATGCGCAGAGCGGAAAGCCTTCAATGGCTATGTGGCAGTGCACAATGCGGCAAGCAGTCAAGCAGTCAAGGATCTGTGAGTAATGTGGCTTGGCCATGCAAAGTGCCGAACCGAAGTCCTCTTTGATTAATGCGCTCAAGAGTCACATGACTGCAGCAGCAGGAGGAGTAGCAGGAGGAGGAGCAGGAGGAGGAGCAGGAGGAGGAGTAGCAACAGCAGCTGTGCAGCAAATTGCTTAATTTGTTAAGGCCACACACACACAGGTGCACACCCACTTGCAGCATACATGGCGTATGTGGAATTTGTGCAAATGCAACACAAATTCAATTAACTTGGCTTGGGAACTAACTCAACTGCAGCTGCTGCTATTAATTACAAAAGAAAATGTCAAAAGCTATACTTCAACCAGTGAGTGTGTGTGTAGGTGTGTGTGTGTGTTGTTTGTATGCAAAATTTGCTTGAAGAAACATCTCACAGTCTGCAAAAGCTAAACAAAAAATAAAAAAAAAATAGGAGGAGCAAAAACTTGGCTGAGGCAAAGCAGAAAGCGTTTCTAATTATACGTAGGCAAAGCAAAAACCAAATATGAAGAAAACTTGAAGAAAAGCCCGTAGGAAAAGTGCAGAAAACTCGGCATGCATTCAGATTTGCGGATCAAACAAAAAGTTTGCCTTGAGTGCAGAGTACTTAAGGCAAATAGAGAAAGGATTCGCTTGAACGTCAGGCTCATGGCCATAGAATAAACAGAGAGCGGGAGGCGAGGTTTAAAACAAATATTAATTTAATATGTATGTAGGGCATTATAATGTTTGGTATGCAAATGATTATAGCATATGAGAAATTTAGGAATATGAGAAACCTGATAAGTAAAGAAGAACGTGATAACAGATAGTAGATAATCTATGATATATAATATATCACATTATAATATCTAATAATTGATTTATGTAAAATCTTAACCAGAAAGCGAATATAGACTAGCAAAGGATTTGCCACATATATATCATTATATATATTATAAATATATGATTAGTATTTCAAGTTTCTCTCCCTCTTTATCTCTCTCTCTCTCTCTCTCTCTCTCTCCTTTAGAAATTGATATATGCCCTATACATTCTATCTGTACCAATTTCTCAGCTCAGCTAATTGGATAAATTATATTGCTTAGCATTCGTGCTCGTATTGCGCACTTCTCAAGTTTCATCTGAAATTCATAGACGGAAAGTCTTTGGCACTTGGCACATGTTTGCTCTGGTACATTTAATATTCGATGTTTTCCAATTAGTTGGCGCCATTTAATTAAATACGTAGCGCATTTTAATCAAATTTCGTTGGCACAAGCAAATACCAATTAAAACTATCAAATTACGCAACCTTTTGGGAGGGCTAATTACGAGCAGTCTTTGCTTGTCATATGACTCAAATAACGAGACCCCAAAGATGAGTGTGAGTGTGTGTGTGTTTGTGTGTGTGTTTGTGTGTGTGTCTTTTGAATGTATATTTGCGGTTCGCCCAAAAAATGCTTTGGCTTTGAGTGGCGCGTGTGTCACAGGAAATTGGAGAATATTGCTGAGCGTCAGAGCAAAGTAAAACACACACACACACACCCACACAGAGAGATAGATTCGCACGCACACGCATGCATAATTAATGTACTGTGCGAGCTAATTGTCAAGTATGCGAAACCACAGATACATGAGCCATTCAGGCCAGCCCATGCCCATCCCCAGCTGGCGCATTTAATTGTTGCCTTTGACATTGCAACAATTTCAAATGGCTTGCGGCGAGTTGGCCAATTGAATTGCCTTTGGCCCAAAGCGCCATTAATTGCAAATGCCAGAGACATTCTTTGGACGCAGTGGCAATCGATTGGCTATTTAACAGCTGCCAACGTTTTGCTTTGGGCCCCATTTCTAGCCAATTGTGGTCCATAAACCTATATCTATAGATGATAGACGACATCTCACTTATTTTGGAGTAGCCCATTTATTGATAGAATGATTGACTGACTAGAAGAGTAGCTCAGTGAGTTACTATAATTGGCTGGCTGACTGACTGATTAATTGCTCGCTTGATTGATTAAGCTAACAATTGTATGAATGATCGATTGAGTGCAAATTCGTCTAACAGGCGAATCATTTACTGCTTGATTGGTGGCTAATTGTTGATTGATTGATGACCTGCTTACTCGATTGATGAGTGATTAATTGAATGTGTGCTCCTTAGACTAACAGAATAATCCACTTATTAATTAATGGCTCATTGCAGATTGACGGCAATGATTGATGAGGTGACATGCTGAATGATTGATTCACATGAACAGTGATAGAGCAAATGTTATGTTAGACATATTACATGATCAACACACTAAGTAACTTTCGGATTGATTGACTGACCCTCTCTAAGGCAGGCATTGATTGATGATTGACGCATTGGCCGATTGATGGACTGTTTGTCTTACAGCATTTGACTTTCAATTTCAGCCTGATTTTGCAAGTGATGATCTAATTTCGTTGATTGGCTGATTGACTGACTGATGTATCTGCTTTTCAAGGATATCAAACCCACATAAGCATTACACATATAACCCATCTACTGTGGCATGCTCTTCACTCAAGAGCTGTTAATGTCTCGCTTTGAACTCGAATGTCACCTTTTGGTTTGATGCGTTTCTTGACGCCAATCAAGCATTGAAGCAGCATGTCTAGTGTGCGTCGGCACACGAAGATGGGGCACTCAAGATGGGACTGTCTGATAGAAGTTTGAACATCTAGCTGTTCGCGCTTTGTTTGCTCTCTCTCTCTCTCTCTCTCTCTCTAGCATGTCACACAACAAAGGCGGCGAAACAGGTTGTCATTTCGTTGTGCGTCAACAACTTGCAGTCAGAGCAACAATGTTGCAAATTACAAGAAGAAATCGGTAAACGGATGAGTGCACAGGCACACAGAAAGAGAGGGAGGGAGAGAGAGACTGAGAGAGAGAGGGACAGTCAAAGAAAATGAGTTCAGCATTCAGATGCTGCCAGACGTTCAAAAAGTTTCCGAGCGGTTGGCTGCGCTTTAAGTTCATTTTACTGCCAGCGCAAAAGGCCATAATACAACAACAACAAAAACAAGTAAGAAAGCTCTAGTCGAGACTGCCCGACTAGGAAATCCCCTGAACCCTTCGGAGAACTGATATTTCAATAATTCTCCGCGTTTTTTTGCTTACAAAAGAAACACACACACACATATGTACATAGGCACATATAGGCACGCACGCATAAACACACATGGGCTGCAGTGTGGGCTTCTCATGGAAACTTAATTGCTTAATAACTTTTTTTGTGGACGTACGTTCTTCATGAAACTTTTAGATTGTGATTATATCATTACTATGCGTGTATATGCCGAAGCTCAAGTCTCTAGTATTTGAAATACGCCTTTTACAAAAGTGAGGGTGAGGGGGTGGATATAGGGGCGGGGGGTGAATTATAACAAAAACCGAAATTCTATAACGTCCATATAAGTCTACATTTAAAATTTGGAGACTCTAGCTCAAAAGATGTAGGAGATATAATTTTATAACTGGCTTTCGATAAGGTTTTTCATCGATAAAAAAATAATCGGACGAGTTATCGATCTTCTGTGATAAACTTGATATGCGCGCGCTATATACGGACATTTTAAAAAAAAGTTGAGGTCTCTAGCTATTGTAGATTCGGAAATCGACGCGTTCATACATACGGACAGACGGACAGACGGACAGACGGACAGACGGACATGGCTAAATCGATTCAGTTTGTCGCCCTGATCAAGAATATATATACTTTTTGGGGTCTGCCACGCCTCCTTCTCCCTGTTACATACTTTTAACAAAACCATTATACCCTGATTTCCCATTTTCAATGGGTTCAGGGTATAAAAATCGTTTTTCAGTCTGCTCTGTTTTTTTTTTTCTGTTGACTCTTTCATTTAGCTCCGCCATTGGTCCTTATGACGGCCAAGTTAATTGTTTGCATTCATTGCGCTTTGCCCAAGGACCCGTCAGCTTATTTGCAGCCAACCAACAACAGCATCAACAACACTCATGCACATGCAAGCACAGACATGTGCACACAGCCAGTGGTCTATGCATTTTGAAAGCAGCAAAAAAAAACCTTGTGGTCGCAATTAAAATTTTTCTCTCTTTTTTGCTCATTTCATGCTTTTGTTGGCTCAAATGTGGCTTAATTAAAAAGAGGTAATACCAGCAGCTGCCTAATTTAAGCAGATGGCTAAACAGGTGAGCTAAAGTGGAAATTAGGTTTAAATTATGAATGCTTTATTTAAAGAAGGCTTGAGTAGAGACTCTATATTTGTAAATGGTTTCAGCTCATAATATTTCTAGAGACTGATTTCTATATCTACATCAATATTAACTGATCGTGAATATATTAAATATATGGATTTTTCATGGCACAGGCATTGTGCTTTACATAATTATAAGACGCCTGGGAGCTGCTATAAATATATATTGTGCTGTTAGGATTTATTGCTTACGTTAAGTGGCCCACGCACCAGCAACCGGTGCGTTCCACTCATGTACATGGGCATATACACACATACATATGTGTATGTATTGTATATATGCTCAATATTTTATATATTTAGTTGAGTAGCTGCGGCAACCGCGTTGTCAACAAAACGTTAAGCGGGATTAGCGTACTGCTCCTTTGGCAGCTTAGACGTCGCGACGCGGCAACAGCAACAACAATTACACGAACGTCAACACAGCATCAACAAGGTGGCAACAACAACTGCGCACATGCTGAAACACTTTAGATCTTTTAGGTACTTTGCATATGCCTTTAATATGAGCTTAGGACCGTAAAAATGGCAAAAGTCGTAGGCTAAGACAAAAAAGTCGCAAGTGCTGAGAGAGAGGGAGAGCACGACAAGGACAGGCGTATAGCGAAAGGCAAGAGACAGAGTGGATGGGCGAATGCCTGCGGCACACAGTCAGCTGCTTATGAGCATGTTGTAAGTAGATACAAGTAGCGCTCGTGTCTTGACAGCTTTGTTTTCGCACATTCTGTTGCCAGCCCCCAGCGAACAGTCAACAGTCAACAGCGCACACTTGGCATTGTCAGTGGCGCCAAAGTTTTTAATTAAAATAACCGAGCAATAAAAGAGCGCAACAAAATATTGCAAAAATAATGATAGATGACGTTGGCTGGGGGAGGAGCAAGCGGAGCCAGCAAATTGCCAATGACAATTCGCACTGTATGTGTGTGTGTGAGAGCAACATATATAACGTATACGCCACTTGCAACAGTGTGGCCCAGTAGCAATGTCCTTGTTAATGGCTTTGCTCAACAACCGGAGAGCGAAGCAATTAAAATTTTACAGCACTTTTGCACTGTAAAACCCAAGTCGAACCGAACCAAACCAAACGACCCGCCAGTCAAGCCACAACAGGCTGATGTTGTTGCTGCTGCTGCTATTGCTGTTGCTGTTGCTGGTCAAAATAATGGCCATGAACTTTGGCCCTGCTGCGAGCAACGGCACAGCTTTTCTTCTATTTGCAATGGTCGCTGGATTTTTGGTTAAGTTTTATGCT
Source organism: Drosophila aldrichi (assembly GCA_035045965.1). Classification (NCBI taxonomy): domain Eukaryota; kingdom Metazoa; phylum Arthropoda; class Insecta; order Diptera; family Drosophilidae; genus Drosophila; species Drosophila aldrichi. The sequence continues at coordinate 13,569,496 of JAWNOM010000501.1, forward strand.
CGAATTGACAAACGTTCGAGACTCAAGCAGCAGCAGCAGCAGCAGGAGACTGTATCAAAAGCAAAGCCAAGCAGGCAGCAACAGCAAACTCATCAGCAGCAATATGAACAGTAAAGGCTACAGCAACAGCAGCAACAATCTTGCTGCCCAAAAAGAAGAACCAATTAACGCAGAAGCAAATAAAGTCCGAGCAGCAACAGCCACAAAATAAGGCAAATATTCAGGCGCCTCAATGCTTGCAATGAGAACAATGCTCTCATAATTTCAATAGAAACAGCAGGAGAAGCGTTTCGAGTAGCAGCAGCAACAGGGCAAGGACAAAGGCAGCCAGAGTAAGAGCATTAGCTGCAGCTGCAATGATAATGGGAGGCAGAGCAAGGGATTGAAAGAGATTAGCAAGCACAACAGCAACGGCGAGAGCAAGTATCAATAGGAGTAACAGCAACAGCAACAGCAACAACAGCTTGAGTTGGAGTAAGTACAGCAATTCAAGTCGAGGCTATAACAATGAGTGGAGTCAACAATTAAAGCTAATGCAGCAACAACAGCAATAGAATAAGTAAAAATCAATAACAGCAACATCAGCAACAACAACATCAGTTATAGTAACAGCAACAGCAACTGTATTACCAATATCAGCAGTAACCTCAGCAGCAACAGTAGTAGCAACAGCAGCAACATCAATGGCAATAGTATCAGAAACAGCAATAGGCATAGCAATAGCAACAACAGTAATACCAACAGCAACAGCAGTATTAAAGATACCAGCAACAACATCAACAGGCATCAACAACACCTACAGCAACAATAGATGCAACAGAGCAACAGTAGTAGCAACAGCAACAGTAAAACATCTATAGTAACAACATCAGCAACAGCAATTGCAATCACCAACAGCAGCAGCAACAGCAACCGCAACGACAGCAACAACAGTAAGACTTAGACAGTAAGCAGCAACAGCTACATCAACAACAGCAGCAGCAACATTACTGACAACACCAACAATCGCAACAATAACAGCAGCAACAGCAGCAGCAACAGATATAGCAACAATAACCTCAACAACAGCAATTTCAGCAATTGTTGCTGTCGCTGTTCTTGCAACAACAACACTAGCAACACCCACAACAGCTACAACAATAGCTCATTAAAATATCATAAATCAAATTGCAAGCTGCATAATGAGCAATTTTTTGTTGGCAAAAGGAAAATTATTAAAAACGCAACTAAAGGAGAGAGGGAGAGAGACAGTGAGAGAGAGAGGGAGAGAGAGTGATTTCACAGCTTGTCGTTGTCGCTGGAAAATGCGTAAAAAAATGATGTGAAACGTAGTTTGCCCGCGAGCCGAACTGGGCTGAGCTGAGCTTTACATCAAGATTGATTGATGACATGACGTCAATTTGCTGTAGCGACGCCTCAGCGCCTCAAAAGTATGCAAAAGCGAAATGGTGCATGTTAAAGAAAAGAACAAAACCGAAAAAAAAACACACACACACAAAAAGAAAAGAAGGCAGAGGCCAAGTTGTGGGCGTGCCGCTGTCGGCGCCCACCAGTTGTAAGGACAATGAAAAAGGCATTAAAATGCGGTCACTCGTGGGCAGCTGAGAGTTGGAGGCTAGACAGAGGAGAGTTAAGAGCTGCTGCTGTTTTTTGTGGTTGTCTGTGTGGGCGGGCGCCTTTGTGTGTGTGTGTGTGTGTGTGTGTGTGTGTGTGCGTGTGTGCTACCCAAGGGTCTGTCCCAGTGGCACAGCAGCTGCTGAGAACTTGAATAACAAATAGCATTTTTGATATGAATAGATGACTAAATTTGTCATAGTTGATTGACCGAAAAATTGTGCAGGGTATACGAAATGCCGCAAATGCCTGAATTGAAAATTTAAATTGCTTCTTAAATGGATCTGCACATGAATAGCGCTAATTGTGTATGCAAAAATGTTCAAATTCTTCAACAGATTTTTTTGGCCAGCTTTTGCGAATTTTCTTTGATAAGAAATGCTAGAAAAATGTGAGTTACAAAGTTAAGTTAAGTTAAAGTTAAGTAGAACAAGTCGACGTTCGAGTGGGATAATATATATCTGCGCTCTACTAATGTTGAACATTTTCTTAGTATTATATCACCCATAACTTGCTAAATGATTCTCATATTTAAGAAAATAATATAAATATAGATATAATAATATGAATAGAATATAATATAAAATTCTGAAACCTTTGAAAGCTTAGTTAAATATAGATATTTATATATCTATGACTTTACCTAAATGTATTTAAATTTCTATTTAAATAACTCTTTCTACTTTGCTTCCCATCTATTCTGTTTTCCATCTCTTCAATATCTTTGCTCTTAGTTAAACTTAAACTATACAATCTCAATTTTGTTTTAAAGACCCTTTACCTCTTTGTCTCTGGAAGCATTTCTAGTTTTGTTGTGTTTTCTATTGACGGCTCATTGAAAATTTAATGCGACTTGATTCATTTCATAAACTGACTGAAACACGTCGCAAGCTGCATGATTAATGAGAGATGTTGTTGTTGCTATTGCTGTTGTTTTTATTATTATTCTTGCTGTTGTTCTTGTTGTTGTTGTTGTTGCCGAGGGCTGTCATATGAATTATGCATAATTGCTGTCACTGTCAGGCGTCCAAAAAGAGCTGCCGGGCGCCAGCTGACCGAGCGAGCATAACAGCATTTCCGGACATGAATGTGTGCTGACTCTCTCCCTCTCGCTCTCTCTCTCTCTCTCTCTCTCTCTCTCTCTTTCTGCTGTATGTGTGTGTGTGTGTGCTGTGAATTGCGACACTTTTAACACACACGCCAAAAAAAAAAAGAGGGAAAGACAGCGAGACTTATGCAAAATTCATCAAGTTTCATACGCACCACAAAGTCGCGTCAACAATTTGCTGGCACCTCATTTAGCGGGTGCGTCGTAGCGAGGGTGTACCGTAGCGCCTCCAATCATCAAGAGTTGCCTCCTACTGCAATTGGGCTACATGGTTCATGGTTTGGCGTTTGCCATGCGTGGCACGTAGCGTTGGGCGGCAACTGCAGGAGATAAAAGCAAGATATAAAATATAAATAAATATAGATATATATATATATATATTTTTTAGATGGTAAGAAGAAGACGAAATCGCGGCAATTACGTTCGAGTGATGCGTTTCTAATTTAGAGCTTAATTTGTGTGTGGATTAAAGGCATTAGATGCCAAGGGCTAGATGTCTCGAGTTTGGATTTGTGGGGCTAGACAGGTAAAAAGACAACAACAACAACAACGACGACAACGACAACAGTGAGCGGCAACAATTTGCAACACTTTACGAGCGTCGAGTCACGTTACGTATACGCCCCAGTGTACATAAATAAAATGCTACAAAAAACAGGCTCTATCTCTTCTGTATGCGTGTGTGTGTGTGTGTGTGTGTATTTAGGGTCTTTATGTGTGCTACTGTTTTTTTTTTTTTATGCCCGCTCAGTCAGCATCGCCGTTGCCTTTGGCCGTTTTAACATTTCCGCCCAACTTGCAGGAGTTTCCGTTTCCGTTCTCATTTTCATTTTCGTTAACGTTCACGTTCACGTTGACTTCACGCACTTAAGTTCATCCAGAGCTGGTTTTTGGCTGCCATTAATTGCCTCGGCTTTTCGGTATCGCCTTTCAAGCACAAACTGTCCCATCAGACTGCACGGCTGATTGCTCGCCGCAGCAGGTGCTCTTCTTCTTCTTGCTGATTCTGGTCATTCGAGTACATTTAATGCGAGCTACAAATTGATTTTGTTCTTGTTTTTATACCCTGAACCCATTGAAAATGGGAATTCAGGGTATAATGGTTTTGTTGAAATGTATGTAACAGGCAGAAGGAGGCGTGGCAGACCTCACAAAGTAAATATGTATATTCGTGATCAGGGTGACGAACTGAATTGCTGCTAAGTATTCCCTCTAAGTATTTCCTTTACGTGATTCCTCTACGTAATTCCACTACGTAATTTCATTACGTAATTCCTCTACGTTGTTCCTCTACGTCTTCATTGCTTATAATTCACACACTTCACTTTATAGCGCTGACCCCAGCAGGCCTCGACGACTGAAGACTGACTGAAGTAATGCTGCAGCTGCTGCCCTTTATATAGGGCCAGCCACTTTTACTCAAGCACTGTCTCTTTGAAAGGTTGAGCCCGACGGCAGGTAGAACTCTTTGCAGTTGACCTTCAAGTGAGCAATGGGAACGCTTTCTGCTGCTGTGAGCATTCTAGCTTCGTTTTACCTAAATACAAATACCAAATGAGAGCTGCTGCATACATATAGGCAACTCTAATGATCTTCTGACCTTCTTCTCTCCTTGCTTTTAATTTTACTCAAGTGCTGTACGCATGCGTGCCTATGTATATCAGTTCTCCGAAAGGTTCAGGGGATTTCCTAGTCGAGCAGTCTCGACTAGAGCTTTCTTACTTGTTTTTGTTTTGCGGGGATAAAGTTGCCGAAAAATCACGCTTGGGGAATTGAAGAGCTCCAACAAAATTATGTAAAAATTTCATTCGTTTCGCAATGACATTTCAGAATCTTTTGATTCAATTAATAACTTTTTGTTGGATTCGGCCAACTTTGTTTGCTCAGCCTGTCCTCTGCTCTGTTGGTGCGCATCATTAATCTTCTTTATGGTTTCTTTGCTATGCTAAATATAATTTTAATCTGCAATTTCTTCAAGAAAAACTGAGACAAAGAATTTAATACCGATTTATGGCTATTACAAGATTATCTTCTCTCTCTCACTCTCTCTCTCGAGAGAGAGAGCAACTAGAGCTGTATCGATCTTTCACAACAACTAACCCCATTCAAGCGAATGCGCTCTCAATGGGTATAAAAAGAGCATTATGTATTTTGCTTCCTTTTGTCATTAATGCGCATCGTTAATATAATTAAAATTCACATTAATTTTTAATGAACATTCAGCTGCCGCTCATTAAAGTCGGCTTGGCACTCGCACATCGAGTTTCCATTTGGCCAGAGCGAATTGACAGATGGAAATGCCTGTTAACAGTTATTGCCAATGTTGTTGTTGTTGTTGTTGCTGTTGTTGTTGCTGAAATATGTCAAAGTGGATATGTGGCTTGGTCAAGAGGCAGCAATCAGTGCAGCAGCTGTTGGCTTTTTGGGGCCAACAATGCAATACAAAATGCACTGCAAGTAGCTGAGTGTGTGTGTGTGTGTGTGTGTGTGTGTGTGTGTATGTGTGTTTCGTAAAGTGAAGCTTGAAATGACAAAACTGTCAAAGTGTCGACTCAACAGCAAAATTTCGTTTGCCTTTTGCTTGCTCGCCGAGTGCCACCTGCCAGCTGCCTCGCTCTCTCTCTCTCTCTCTCTCTCTCTCTCTCTCTCTCTCTCTCTCACTCGCTCGCAGTGTATTTGTGGGTCAGTTAGCTGGGCAGCTAAATGCCACTTTGAGCTGTATTTGCGCTAAAAGCTTTTGTTAATGGCAACGTCAATATTTTCCAGACTTTAATAAAAAATTGCGAACAAAAAAAAAAACAGAAACTAAACAGAAAAGGAAATGGAAATGGTGAAAATGTTGCGGCAAACAAATGTGAATACATTGTGTGCATTTTTGACGAACGAAATTGAATATACAAAGCACACACACACACACACACACAAACGCCCACGCACACATACAGCCATGCATAAATGATATGTGGCCAAAAGCAACATAAATTCATTTGCCACAGCAAAGGGAGCGACAGAGAGAGAGAGAGAGAGAGAGAGAGAGAGGGAGAGGGAGAGAGCTAACTGAAATACTAACCCTTTTTTTATTTGCCAGCGCATACAAATTCTCTGAAAGCAGGAATGCTCTAGTCGGCTGTGTTCGACTAGGATATACCCTGCCGAGCTGCTAGAAATATCCTAAATCTAATCCACATTAGAGGCGAGAGATCTCAGCTGGTATGCTTGGCCTCCTATCGGACATTCACTCAGTTCATTATCTGTGTACTTTAAGAGCTCTGCCACGCCCCTTCACAAAACCATTACGCCCCATATTAAAATATTTTCCATGGCCATAAAAAAGAAACGAAACCACTGAAGCCTTGGGCGCCCTGCGATGCTGCGCTGAAAAAAAGCACTCGAAATTTTAAATGAAATAAAACGAATTGATAATTGAAAACTGCGATTTTAAATGAGTTTTCCCGCAATAGTTGGTGCGAGGCACGATAGGAAGGGAATATAATAGGGAATTTTTGTTAAACCTAAAAGTTATCCAATATTATTTTGACTATATAAATTGAGCTATATCTATTGGAATACCTTATTCAGGCGCGTATACAGGGGGGGGGTTTGGGGGTTCAAACCCCCCCCCCCCCCCGAAATAGTCGGAAGCTCAACATCCACTCTAAAATTGAAGTCACTCCAGAGGATATTTTGAACGAAATGGCGAAAACAAGTCGGAAAATAGACATTCTTTTGTAGAAAAAAAATTTGAAATAAAGGTCATCCATTATATTATTAAATACGAATATGTGTATTTAATATTTGCTGAAAACCCCCCCCCGAAAAAATTTTCTGGCTACGCGCCTGACCTTATTCGATCAAGCTCTAAATATATATAAATATTTCACCAACTTTCATTCTGCCTTTCACTTGATCAACACATTTTCTCGCTGTGTAGCAGAGCAGCCAAAAAAAAAAAAAAGGAAAAGAAAGGAAAGCAACTACGTGGCTGCTTTTAGAGTTAAGTCTTTCCTAGTCCTGTTGACTGTTCGCTGTTGCCTTTCGCTCGCATTTACACAATATAAAATTTACACGTGTATGAGCAAGTCTGTGTATGTGTGTGTGTTGAACATTTGTTTGGTATTTGGAGCACGTAAAACATCAACGCATAAATACAAAACATGCAACGTGAAGGGCAGAAATCGAAGATGCGCAACGCAACAGCATTAAAGCTGCCACAGAGAGCTAAATTGTTGGCAATGCATGGTTTGATTGATTTACTGATTGATGGATTGACGGAGTCAGTTCGTTGCATCGTTCGACACATGAATTTCAACTGTATTGAAGCTGCATATTTGTGTTTATTTCCCTCTGAGATCTCTACATAATTTCTTGTTCAAATAAGCCAATTAAAATATTTAAGCAAATCAAATTCTTAATCAAATGTCCAAAAATATGAGCCATGTGTTGTTTTCTAAGAATTAAATTACAACAAATTGTTTTCATTTGATTAAATATGAAAATCATAAGTCAGCCGAGTCTAGCTAAAACAAGTTGGGCCTGACCAGCTGCACAATACTCATTCGTATTTGAATTCTAGGTCTATATCTAGAGGAGATAATCGAATAGCTCTCTTATATATCTTCTTTTTTTTTATCGTTAACATATATTTAATGACTGCAGCAACATCACCCAATATGCCCCTTTTATCTTGTGAATGAGTATCGATACCTTATGCAAATTTATATGAATAATGAATGAATAAATATTAATCCTGTAAAGCTGATTTAAGCTACTTTAAAAAGAGCTCTTAAGCAACTCACGAATATTTTAAGCACTCAAACCAAACTTTTACCCCTTGCAAATGTGATTCGAGGGCATATTAGCTAAGAGAAGTAGGCATGGCCAAAGTCTGATTTGTCTGCCATTAAAGAGCTAAGGAGCCAAGAGCTAAACATAAAGTTAAAACTGAGGCTGCAGGATATCTCTTAGTCGCGCATACCCTGCGCTCATTTCATGCTGTCCTGGCGAATGCCTGCTGTCACCTTTTTGCATATGTGGAAATTCAATTTGTTATAATTTGAAAATTTCGTTTTATGTTATGGAAATGCGTACGATAAGCCGCAGACGGAAAAAAAAGAAAAAGAAAACGAAAACGAAATAAATAAAGAACAACAGAAATGGCAGCAATGCTGGCGGTATGGGTTATGGGGGCGTGGCAAGGCGCGAAAGAAAAGCAATTTGTGGCAGCTTAAATGTCAATACGAGTTACCCCAACTCCCCCCCTGCCAACTAGGCCAGGCCTATGCCCGTTGTTCTTATTAGAGTTTGATTTTACTGTTATAGTTGGCATATGGCAGGCGCAAGGTGACGACGTCTATAAATAGCCAAACACGTCTTGGCCATTTTTAGATGTTGGCTACACACACACACACACACAGTGGCATAAAAATAAAGTTCTGTTCTTGTGCAGCTAAAAACAAATTGCAAACAATAAACAGAGCTGCCAACCTATGCCGAAATACACATGTATGCCATAAATATATACACGCACACACACTCACACACACACACACACATACTCACACTGCCGTAGGACATTTGCCTGTGCCTCAGTCAGGTGGAACCACAACACAACCGCCTGCCGCCTACACAAAATTTGTCAATGAAAACGTTCTGAGCATTGCCAGTCGAGTCGAGTCGAGTTGCTGGTTGGACAAGAGCGAAAGAGATGGCAGATAAGTGACAGGTAGAAGAAGACTGCATAAAGTAAAAGTTTACAGAAACAAAAAAATGCCATAAGAGCACTCTATCTCTCTAATACCCTCTAGCTGCAAGGCTTACAGGGTATCAGGTATATATATGTAGGGGAAAAGCAAGAAGAAGAATATCAACTTTAGTACTCTATATATCTCCTATACATAATCTCTACTCTCTTATTCCAACTCACTCAATTCTAATTCAATTTAAAGAGTCTACCTTCCGCTTATAGGGTATCTACTCGTCGTTCACTCGTCTTTCTATGCTATTGTCTTTTGTGTGACTACAACTGTCCCTTTCTTGTACTCTCTCTCTCTCTCTCTCTGTCTTTGTTTGCTCGCCTTAATAGCTGTTGCTGCTGATATTTGGCCATTGATTCAATCAACTGAAGGAATTCTTGAGTTTAACAGCATTTCAATTTCAATTGTTATCTCTCTCACTCTCTCTCCCTCTCTCTCTCTCTTTGCATGTCTCTCTTCAGTTTTATTGAAATTTCATTTAATTTTGTGCCTCCCACCTATCCCAATTGATTATTATCATAGCTGGCCGCAGCCGTCGCTCGACTGTGATGTTTCAGGTGCAACGGGGCGTATGATTAATACGTGCAAATCACATTAAATCCTTTCAGTCGACAACTAAGCCAATTTCAGTGATAAATAACTTAACATATACATACATACACTCATATAACTCTATAGTTAGATCAACAAAAGCATTCATAGCGCGTCGAGCAGCATTTGTTGGCTGAGAGCGAGTAAATCAATTTTGCTGAGACACTTGGCTACCTCTGAGAGGCTATAAAATATGCAGAGCTGAGCTAATAGAGAAGTGCTTAACTGTCTAAACTAAACTAAATTCGATTACTTAGCAGTCGGCTTGAGTAACTTTTATCACTTTTAAATGCATATATACATAGTTAATATATTTATTATAAATATACAAAAGGAATCTACTTTTATAGAAATTATATTTAATATACAATTCCCAGCACTGGGAGAGCATTAAATCTGCGTCATATACAGAGGATAACGGCTTTTTCTTGTTATTATTATTATTATGTGTTTATATTATGTATTTTTATGATGTCTAACAAAACAAACAACAACAACAACAACAACAACAACAAAGAGAAACGAGCTGCTCAATAACTCAATCAGTTCTCGACACAGACAACATGAATTGATGCATTTGGTTGGGCGGAACGGCGGCCAAATCGAAAATATATCCAATAAAATGTTATATCCAAACAAAATACACCTCAGCACACACACACACACACACACACACACATAGATAGCCACGTATTTGTTACAAAATCGATGAATCAAAGTAAATTACCAGAAATAAATGAGATAAAATATGGGTGTGTGTGTGTGTGTGTGTGTGTGTGCAATGAGCTGTGTGTATACCTGAGCGAGCCACAACAGCTTAGGGGGAGCGAGTGTGAGAACGGCTAAGCTTTGATTTAGCCAAGTTAAGCGACGGCAGGTACTTATATGTTGACCTGAAAAAAATAATGGCAGCGCAGCGCTAGTTGATGCCATCATGAACGCTGCTTGACAGCCACTAAAAATGCCACACACACACACACACACACACACACACACATTTCTAGCAGGAAATTGAAAAAGTTTGTATATGCCAGACATCCGTTCGCGTTGAGTGCGCCAACTAATTTAATAAAGCAACGCGACATGGCCACTTTTTACAACACACACACACACACACACACACACACACACATACATACACATACATACAGCATATCACACTTCATATAACACATGTGTGCCAGCGCCCAAAAATATAGCTCTTTGTTTAGCCATTTTCAAGAAAAAAAAACTTTTTTTTTGTCTAAGTAATCATATAAATATTTCTTTAGCCAACTTGTGTCTGTGTGTGTGTGTGTGTGTGTGTGTGGGACAACAATAAATATAAAAATAAATAAAAGAAACTTTAGGCGCTGCGTTGCGTGTTTATTAAAAAACGTTGAACGTTTCTATTTACTGCGCGCGGCCAACGCGGCGTATGGGCAATATTTTGCTTTTGTTTGACCAAAACGAACAAAAAAGTAGCTGTAAAATGTATGGTATATATAGTTAGTAGAGCTGTGATACCAAAATTCCGAACGAATCAATTGATTTTTCATAAATCAAAACGAAATTTGATAGCAAATTAAATTGAGCGAGAAAAAACAAAATGAAGCTTAGGAATTATAGAAATTTTCCAACATGCTGTAGTCTATATAAGGTTAAGCATGGCGAAATGGCTTCAACGAAATGGAAAATCCATTGGTTAGATCAAAAGTAACTAAGACGCTTAACTTTCACATACCCTGTACTCTTCTCTACTTAACTGTACTTAAGCCTATTACTAACATATTATAGAAGAATTTTGTCCATCAAGTATTGCTTCACTTTTGTTTTGTGCTGCTGCCGCGGCCTATCGATGTTAACAATTTAATCTTACGTAAAGCTCGCTTAATGCCACGCCCACTGGCGGCAGAGGTGCGCTCATATTGGATTCTGTGCCATGCCAAGCCAAGCCAAGCCAAGCCAAGCCAAGCCACTTGCCACTTATGCACACATCATTATTGTCAGCGTGGAGCTTGGGGCGTGGATGGATGTCGGCTCCTTTGGCTGTTTAATTTATCGCACAGCCGGCAAATATGTTTACTTTTGTGCTGAGCGTCGCTCTACCCCACTCTGAAGTAGTTGTCCCTGCTGTTATTGCGATAATAAACCCATTAAATTGCTGTGTGCCCGCCACCGCCCACTTCGGGCCAGGCGAAAACTGTCAGCGGCCACGTCTGCTTACGTGGTCTGTTGGCTCGCCTTGACGGCTATTGTGGTTTGCATACGCAATGGCCAACGCCAGCGACAACCAGCTGAAGTGGCTGACTAAGAAATACCCTGTACAATTAAAAGACACAAATGAACTAGAGCTCATGAACTTCTGAAATAATTCAAGTTGGCTTAGATTTCGCAAGCTGCCTCTTCAATCTACATACTCTTCTGCCTGATGGCCACACATACAGGGTATCAACAGGGCAACAACAACAACAAATCAAACCACAAGCCCTCTTTGAGGCAACTCAGCCGCGTAACCATCAGCGCTGCTAAAAGGTTTTCCACTTTTATGCCAGCTGTTCGCTTGTTGTTTACACGCCATGCCACGCCCCTTTGCATTACCTGACCCACCAGTCCGTTGACTAAGTGGGTCAGCTGTGCGTTGAACTGATTAGCGTCCAGCCAGAGTTTACCTTGGCTGGCCCAAAGCTGGACGCCTTTAAGAGCCAAATCGAGTCCTAAGGGCGGATTTCGCTTAAAGCCAAGGCAATCGATAGCGGTCTACGGCTGCCCAATGCGGCGTATACTTAATGATCACATATTTTCATATATTCTGCCGTATTTCCTGCCCATTTTTTCTTTCCATCCCCTTGCATCGTAATTTATGCCACGCCTCTGCCATAGCGAGTCCAATATTATGGGAAATTATTAGCACAAATATTCGTATCAGAGTCGCATTTGGCATTTGTTGTTTCTGATTTCTTAGGCACCCCCCCTCCCTTTGCTTGTTTTTATTATGCCTTATGCCGACTGTTTTTTGTTTGCTCTCACATTTATGTCAAGTGCGTGCGTGTGTGTGTGTTTGTGTGTGTAGCTTTGGGCAGCAAAGTTTTATGTCCTTTAGCGTCAAGGTTTTCATAAATTTTAAATGAAAATGTTTATGCTTATATTCATATTTATGGCAGCGCCCGTAGGCTCATTAGTAAGCCAAACTTGATGTCTTTATCTGCAGCAGCAGCATAGAAATACAATATAAGAGTCAAGTCGAGCCGACCAGCCAATGCCCTATGATGCCAGAATGCCCCAGTGAGGCGAGAACTGTTATCATACGTATATTTGGCCAAGTTTACTTGCAGCTTGGCCAATAAATCATAACTGTTGTTGGCTGTCAACTGGCTTTGATTAGAGCACAGCTCAACTAATATACCCTATATGTAGAGAGCATTTTAATGCTTGCAAATTTTATGTTTGTTTTCAACTGTCATTTTCAATGGCTGCTATTTTTTTTGACAATTATTTCTATTTTTTATTTCTATTTTGCTGTTGTTGTTGTTGTTGTCACACTGATTTTTTTTTTTTGCGCATTTTTTTGCATGTCAAGCTGGCAACTTCATTTGGCGTTTATTGACAGCGACAAGAGCCAAACAATGGAGAACCCAAACGGTAACGACAACAAACCAGCAACAACAACAGACAGGCAGCAACAACAAAAAGCTGTAACTTTTTATCAAGTTATTAACTTATCTAATTCGATTATGGGCGCTGTGCCCGAGGAAGCGCCAAGCAGAACCCAGCTCACCCCAACCCGCCACGCCATGCCTCGCCCAGGCCATAGAGCTGGCGTTTACACAGCGAGCAATTCAATTAGAGTTGTGCCACAACAGCAACAACAACAGCAGCAGCAGCAACGATGCTCACAAAATGGCCGCCCAGACAAGGAAATAGACAGGCAGACAGACAGACAGACAGACAGATAGACAGTCTATCAAAAACGTTAGAGGCAACAACAGCGCGACAGGACATTAGCCGAATGTTAGGCAAATAAGAATGACAGCCAAAGAAATTGAGCAGCCAACAGTTGGCCTAGAGAGCATCAGCAATAGAAACTGAATGAAAAGTGAGCTTAACTGTTGTCAGCACTGGATTGGAGACTAGCTGAAGCTAAGCAATCTAATCCATGTGTGAGATGAAAGAAGCAAAGATGAATCTAAAATCAATCATAAAAGAAGCCATAAAAGCGAATAGTGTGAAAGTCATAATACCCCACCCTATTCAGTCATTACAGGGTGTATTCCAAAATTGGGCAATGCACACACTCTCAGTCACAGTCACAGTCTCACTCTCACTCTCCCACTCTCACTTTCTCTCAAGTGTCAGCGATCTATCAATCGATATATTTTGCTATTTGTTCGGCTTCATCAACATATTCATCAACTATATATCTACTTATACATCTGCTATACATATGTATGTTCTGCAATTTCCGTTAAACATCATTCAACTTTCGTCATCTTGAACATTTCCGTTTTCATTTCAATTTCTTCTATTTTGCAAGTTGCCTTTGTCTTTCGCTGCTTTGTCGGTTAAATTCTTTTTAAGTTTTCGCGCTATCAGAGAAACTAAAACTTGGCCTACAAAACTTGGCCGCCTTGAGTTAGTTGCATGCAAAGTTCTTGGCCCTCGCTTTGTTATCGCAACAGTTGTGCGTGACTTGCCACAGAGCGCATAAGCAATGAGTGCCGGAGTAGCCATGGAAATACTTCCTGTCTACCAAAAAAAAAAAAATGACAGCTGATAAGGTAAACTTGAATTTTATGATTATTCTATGCTTGAATTACTTTAATTTCCCTAAATTAATGCATGAATATTTACTAGAACTTTGTGCATGCCAAGTCGAGCATTGAAGAGGAGAAGATAATTTTATATTATTTATTTTTCTTATTTATTATTATCTCTCTTACAATATTTTATAAGTCAAAAGTTTATCTTATGTACAAAATTTTAGATAATTTAGCTTGCCACAGAATCCCTCCTCTTATAAACATATGGAAGAAATTTTATTGGAAGCTTCTGCAGTTTCTAATGTAAATTAGTCGAGCACTTCAGACTAGATCAGACTGCCTTCTATGTATTTAGTTGGTGTTGGTATAATCTACTGGTTCTACCTTTGGAATTTTCAAATATAGATATTTGATATTAGATAATGATAGATATATATAGATACTTTCAAATTACAGATATAAACTCGGGTGTTGACATTCTTGCTTATATGTATTATATTTATTTGGATCTGTATACTAATCTCTAGCTCCAAGTCTCTTCCTTACATAATCATATCAATCAATTTAGTTATACACATACTACCTCTTCTCATCTCCCTATCAACTTTTTTCCTGTTACTGGATATCATTTAGTCGTGCATTGTCCAGAGCGTTTGCGAGTTCTTTTTGCATATTTGATGTAATTTTTATTTGTTCAGGCATTGTTTGATAATTGATTTGCAAAGGAAAAACGAAATGTTATGATAGCAAAATGAGCTGATGATGATGATGATGATGATGCTGGTGATGATGCTGACCAGCATCGTACCCCTCTAAACAGTCTGCCAGCTGAGTTTTCCAATCAAAGTTGTCGTTGTTGTTCGTTGTCCGTTGTTATTGAAAGGAGCTTAATGCCCAAATAAACTGTCCATTATTCAGCAGCATGTACGAGTGCTCTGTTGGGAGTGTACACACGCACACATACACACACACACGCACATATACACATGAAAACTTTGCTCATTGTGCCATGAAAAGCTGACATTCAAATGCGCACAAAGTGCAGGAGGTGTAGGTGCCTGTACAGCAGGAGACGGGGCGGGGCGAGGCAGGGCGGGGTTGTTTAGGGCATGTACTGCTGGCTCATGCATTATGCGCATTGTTTGTCAACAGACAAAAGCAACATTTTATGTGCTTCTACTTCTTCTCACTGCCTAAGAAATGTTTTCGTTATCTTTTTTTTTTTGAAACAAAAAAAAAATGAATAAATAAAATAAAAAATGAGGCTACAGAGTCCTGCTCGGCCAGTGATAGGGACTGGGACAGTATGTCCACGCCAGCACGAATAAATCACGTACACACACACACACAGTCGGTACTGTGAGAAAAATGGGCGTGGCAGTGCGTGTAGCTGCATAAGCGTGATCGATACGCCCCAGCCCGAACTCTCCTGCTAATTTTCATGCAATAACAACAGCAATTACCAAGCAGACAGCTGGAGGAGGGAGGAGGCAGCTAAATCAATTTTGTAAAGCGTCCAAATGTGCACTGAGAGAAATATAGCAGCAGTTGCTCGAGATTTGCGCATTGTTCTCTGAATGAAAAGTGAATTTGCTTACGTTTGCTTTCACTTTCGCAATCGTAGCTCTCTGGGTGGCCCTTAGAGTGCTTCAGTCACGTTCGCCTCGGCTTTCGTCTAGTGTACGCAAGAAATTGAAGCACAGCTGCCAACAATGAAATCAAAAACAAGAAAGAAAAACTTCAAGTAAACAAGACAGGTAACAGTGCAGACAGAGACAGAGTGAGGAGGCTTGGCTTGAGGAATGAATGGAATGGAATGCGTGCTTAGAGCCAGCCATTTGATGTTTGTTAATATAAATAAGCGATTTGCATTGGTGCGTAATGTGCTTAAGGATTTTTTAATTAATTTTCGTTTGTTTATGCTCGTGTTGGTTTCCCTCAGCGTAGACAAAAGCTGGAGCATTGCGCATACGCAGCGTATGCCTGTGAATGTGTGTGTGTGTGAGTGTGTCATGTGAAGTGTGTGTCTGAGTGTGCTTGGCCCTCATGCAAAATGCAGGCAAAAGACAAAGGCAGCAGGCAAATGGCAAATGGCAACTGCCAACTGCCAGCGGCTGTTGCTGCCAAACCTCCGACTTATCACTCAGATTGTCCTTTAAAGGACTCAACTTTAACTGGCCTGGAGTTGCTCTGACTGCCTGACTGGCAATGACAGGGACAAGCAGCGTCAAGAGTTAACTAAACGCTTGACAGTTGCAACAAGCGTGCCACGCCCACGCCCACACCCACACCCACACCCAAAGCCAAACCAAAGCAGCCTTGGCCCAAACCTCAGGCAAAATAAGTAATAGCTGCGCAGATAATGCTCACAGAGTATGAACGACTGCGTGATGCCCTGTAGAGACTTGAATAAGTTGGGGTGAATAATAGAGAAAGTTCTTTTGGCAGAGTTAGAGTTGTCATCTCTTATTGAGGGCTTTCTTTCAATGGAACATTTATATACCTCTCACCCTATACACCCCTCCACCTCTACCTCTACCCTACAGAGCAGCAAGACAGGCAACAGTCGCGTCGTGACGCTTCCGTCTCCGTTGCCTGCTTAAAAGTTTTGCCTCGCTGTCGCTGACAGCCGCTGCGCAACTAAAAGCTGCCCTGTCGTACGTCTTGCGTCTTTGCCTTTTGCTTTCTTCTTTGCCTCTGTGCCTCCAGCTGCTCCCTCTGCTTTGTGGCCTTATATCCGTTGCCGCAGCACTTCCTGTTTACAATTTAAACTAATAAGCAATGCTCGCATCGTTTTCAATTTTCATTTAAGCGACGTCGTTTTGTCATATTCAATAAATCAGTCAGCTATACATATATATAGGGATATATAATGTATATATATGAATGTAATGTGTGTCTATATATTGTATGCAAATATTGACTATAGTTGGTAAACAGCAGCCAGACAGAATTATGCCCTCAAATGTCGCCTGAATACTCGAACTATTTGTTCAACAAAAACTGTGAATATTACACAACAGAGATTATCTGATCAGAGAGTAGGTAAGAGCGCAAATATTATTATTATTAAGTGGGCTGTAGTGGGTCATGTAGTTGAGCTAGCAGCTGACCAAAAATTACAATAATTGCCCTGCCTCAAATACTCATTAGGGCCTTGGCAGTGATATCATATGACCAGAGATCTGAACTACGAATACTTAGTTAACACAATTAGCTAGCTATAAGCATAGCTATAAGCATGTCTTCCAAACTTTCTGAACTTGACTTCAATCTGCTTCACTTCCATAATAAAATTTTATTAAAATGCATTCCACATTTGATAAGACAACAAGTAAGAAAGCTCTAGTCGAGACTGCCCGACTAGGAAATCCCCTGAACCCTTCGGAGAACTGATATTTCAATAGTTCTCCGCGTCTTTTTGCTTACAAAAAACACACACACACATGCATAGACTCACATAGGCGAGCACGCATAAACACGCATGGGCTGCAGTATGGGCTTCTCATGGAAACTTAATTGTTTAATAACTTGAATAACCGAAATTCTATAATCTACATATGAGTCTACATTTCAAATTTGGAGACTCTAGCTCAAAAGATGTAGGAGATATAATTTTATAATTGATTTTCGATAAGGTTTTTCATCGATAAAAAAATAATCGGACAAGTTATCGAAATTATGTGATAAACTCGATATGCGCGTGCTATATACGGACATTTTAAAAAAAAGTTGAAGTGTCTAGCTATTGTATATTCGCAAATCGACGCGTTCAAACATACGGACAGACGGACGGACGGACGGACGGACAGACAGACGAACAGGGCCAAATCAACTTTTCTCGTCGCCCTGATCAAGAATATATATACTTTGTGGGGTCTGCCACGCCTCCTTCTCCCTGTTACATTTCCCATTGAAAATGGGTTCAGGGTATAAAAATAAATAAATATCAAAATTACGTTTAAAACGATCAATTGCAGTTCATTTAAATTTTATTGCATACTTTCAGGCGGCACCAGAAATTTATTCACAAACCATACACCAATTTGCATAATTTCAGTTTTTGCTGCATACTTTTGGGATGTGCATTTTTTGTATTTTTGTTTTATTTTTTATTTATTAAAGCATTTTTGTTCGCTGCAGGTAAGAAAAAAATCTTTTAGAAAAATAGCTCCTATTCAGCTATATCCTTACGCAGGACGAAAGTAATTGGTGTTTTAGACTCACGAGGAGTAGCGCCAATGTTTGCCTGCAAAGGATTAGTATGTTGTCTAAGAACCAAGGACTTGTAAAATTTCCGTCCCAATGCTTATACCAGAAGAAATCTTGTATAACTTGTACAATAAAAGTATGATCTGTATGTCCTTTGGCTAATTTGTACTCCTTGACATTATGCACTATGTGAGATGTCACACGCCAGGATCTGCAAGGATGCGGCTGAGTTTTGTCGATTTGATCTACCATGAATGTCCTTTGATCCTTAGATGACCCCCCAATATTTTGATGTAAATCGATGTATTTGGTCCTTCCGATGTCAACGGACGAGTTATCGTTATTCTGTGATAAACTCGATATGCGCGTGCTATATACGGACATTTAAAAAAAAAAGTAAGTAGCTATTGTATCTTCGGAAATCGACGCGTTCAAACATACGGACAGACGGACAGACGGACGGACGGACGGACAGACAGACAGACGGACAGGGCCAAATCAACTTTTCTCGTCACCCTGATCAAGAATATATATACTTTGTGGGGTCTGCCACGCCTCCTTCTGCCTGTTACATACATTTTAACAAAACCATTATACCCTGATTTCCCATTGAAAATGGGTTCAGGGTATAAAAATGATTGACTATACAAGCTACTGAGTAGCTAGCAGTGTAACGGGAATTTTCCACAGTTTTCCATCAGTTGCTGCATTGGTTTTCCACAAGCTGCGCGCACTTGTGGCCAAACTCAATTAAGTTTAGCAACATTTTGATGAAGCAAACTTGAAAAGGATGCGCATAAATATTTGCAAATGCTCAAAATGCGAAGAGACACACGAGAGAGTAGGAAGAAGAGATGGAGAAGCAGAAGCAGCAGTTGTGGCAGCTGCTGAAAAGCGCAATCAAAATGTCAGTATAACAATAAATTAGGGCTAAAAGAGCCCAGGAAGTTGCCAACTAACGGGAAGCCTAAAAGTATGCAATAATATTTGTTGTTGCTGCCGTTGGAATGTCTGAAGAGCTGGCGCGCATTATATTTAATAATTATTATGTACATATAGCGGTGAGAGAGGTGGACAAGAGAGAGAGAGAGAGAGAGAGAGAGTGAGAGAGTGAGAGAGAGAGAGCAAAACAGACAGCTGCCTAGCACCTTTTGCTACCGCCAGCACAGTGTTTGCTTTATCTCATTTAACACTTGAAGAACTTTTTACACACACTCGTGTGCGTGTGTGTGTGTGTGTTTTAAGTGGGTGTGCGTCAAGTGAAACACCTACAGAGCAGCCGCCAAGCCTCCAAGCCTGCCCGTCTGGCCAAGCGTCGCATTTGCACATTAACTGTGTGAAAAATTATGATTGAGCTATAAAACAGTCAGCTGTGCTGGGCTGGAACGCACCTGGCATGTGTAGAACATTGCGCTTGAACGACTGCCAGATGCCCCGTAATCTCATAGAGTAGAGATCGAGCAAAGCAGAGGACAAACTTTAGAGTAAATCAACCATATACCCACTACCCATGTGTGTGTGTACAGGGTATATGCACAAGGCTACAAAGTTTAGCTAAGGGCAACACACAGATACATGCACACATACATATACATATAGACATATGCGTGTGGGCGTGCAAAGTTTTTGGCAAGCGCATCGTGCGGCATGTGCCTGTAGGGCGGCTTTAAGTAACTTAGAAGGCATACACACGCACACACACAGTCTTTGCTTCACACACGCACTACAAAAGGGAAATTTGCACTTTGTCTTTGCTTCCGCTGACACAGAACTTTAACAGCTGCCGCTGCTGCTGCTGCTAGCGCCGCCGGCAACTAATGAGCCTCGATCCGAGTCCCAAGTGCATGTGATTTAACCCACAAATGCTAAGCAGAGCCAGTGCCAGACGCGCTGACATCCCCAAGAGGGACACAATTAGGCAAAGCCAAAGCGGGGCGGGGCAGCGCATGTAGTTAGCAAGTGAAACATATGCCTCCCTTATATGGCATCAATATTTAATGAGCTCGGGGCAGCTGTAGTAGCTGGCGGTTCATATCAATTGACTTGTTCGCCATTAATAATATATGTCAGCCCATAAATCAATCACGCGACAAGCCGATAAATATCACACGGCGAAAAAATCAAGCCAAGTGTGATGAAAAGAAAACCAAATGAAATACTTTAAAATCATTTAAATGCATATTTCAACAAGTACAAAGAGCATAGAAATGAAATATGTAATGCCAAGAAACATTCATAGACTGTTCTAGTCAGACTGTCTAGAGTAGAACACTCTTAGTTGATCTTAACTCTGCAAGAACCATTTATAATAAAAATTAAGAATCCTATTATATTATCATTCATATAAAAAAGACTTTATACTTTTATAGGGAATAGTTTTTCAATAGTTTCTTCTTCAAGTCTCACACTAAATATTTTCTACACACTACCATTACAATATGTCCCCTCCCAGTTTTTCGTCATGTGTAATCATTTATTTTATCTACATATATGCAGCACATGCAGGCAGTCAGTTCATAAATACATTAAAGACAATAAGCGCTGCGCAATTTGTGCGATGCTTGGGAAGCATTTGCGGGCTTTTATGCTGGCTAAAGTTAAAGCTAGCTGCTATTTATAGATACAAGGCGAGGCGAAGCGAGGCGTGGCGAGGCACACCTTGAAGCCAGCCCAACTAACCCCCAGCACATTTGTAACTCTGAGCTATTTATAGACAATGAGCTGCGAGTAAGCTGAGCCGAGAGCGGATGCTACTCCTGCTGACGAGACATTCGTATTCGTATTCGTATTCGTATTGGTTGCTGGTCTAAAAATAGAATCAGCAGCAGCAGCTGCAAGTTGCATGCAACATGTTGCGTGTTGCAGTTGAAGTTGAAGAGGGAGAAAATGTTTTGCTGATTTCGCAAATAAATTTTGTGCAATTTATTTTCTATTATTACGAAACCCAAAGGATTATTGAGTATATGGCAAGCAAGAGTGCTACAGTCGTGTGTCATAGACTGCATAATACTCGCTCAAGATAACAAAACGTTGAATGCTATAGACTTTTATATAAGTGCTGTTAAATTGTCTATACAAATATTTTTAGAAGCGAAGGAATCAATTAGAAAACTAATATACTCTTTATGCCTCACGATAGAGCCTACAAAAATTTCTCATTCAAGAGAAGAAGAAGAAGAAGAAAACTGCATAAATTGCAAAAATTTTGCCGAAATGAATCAAATTTTTGGTTCAACTAGAAACTCTAACCGAAGGAGGCAAAAATGTTTTTTTTTCTGTTGAAATAGTTTCATTTGCAGCAACTAGAAATTCCAGCTCAAAAATGCAGCAACACAAAAATATCTTGCATAATATTTCCCTATCATTATGCAATTCAAGCTTAAGCAGTTTCATAAATAATGAAAATGTTTTATTTCCATGCAAATGGCTTCGTCCTTCATCTCTTCCCTTCCTTGGCCTTCTGCACTTGAGACGGCATTTCGGCTTATTGTTTTCTGTGAGAACTTTGTCTGCTCAGTCAGGCTAAGCAAAAGTGGATACTTTTGCAGTTTCTCTCCTGCTCTCGCACTCTCTAGCTCTCCTGCTCTCTTCCTTTGCCGTGCAGCTGTCAACCTACCTAGTTATGGTCGAAAGAATATGCTCTGCTTCTTTTTCGGCTAAGATTGTTGAATTTTAATTGCTCTGCGCCCTTTATGTCATGTTCTTTCGCCCCCTCTCACATTCACATTTATTGCTCAAAGTGGAAACGGTAAGAAAAAAAAAATACATAGTTATCGACTGTCTAATACTCGTTCATTGATTACAATAATAATATATTCAGATTTGCTACAGCCTGATAGATAGGATTTATAATTTATAAGTATATTTTAAGAACATATTGTGAATAGTCCATGTTCAGTTCAGGGAGGTAGATTGCTCGAAGCGCATATGCTCATTTTCACTTCATGAACGTGTATGAAAAAAGAAACGAGCATGGAATGCCTTTAGCATTTCAATTGTTTGACCTGCTCAAACCCCAGAGAGCCCTAACATAACCCATTTCGTCGCCTGTTTTTTGCGCACAATTACGCAACAACAAGTACAACAATAAAATATACACGAAATAAACGATAAGTATGACTTGACTGCTGGATACCCTGTACTCAATGGACAGCGAGCAGGTAGCTCCAATTCAAGCGGAGTTTACTTACTATCTATTTCGTATTATCTAGTCGAGGCCTTCATTAGTTTTTCATTTTTACTTCATATATGCTTTCTTTAAATATCTCACAGCCCACTCCCACTCCACTCACCTTTACAGGGTATTAAAAAGAAATGAAACGCAAACGTTTGCCGTTTTGCCGTAATCAGAAAGACGTAAAAATTTTCTATACAAGCAGGCAACGAAAATATTTGAAATTGCTTCTTGCTTTTGCCATAACCTTTCACTTTTGCTTCCACTTGCCACTTTTGCCTCTCCTGCCCCATCTTGTTTTACCTTTTGCTTTGGCATTCCGTCTCTTCTCTCTAATGGCATAAGTTTTGGTAAAGCGTCGCGTCGCATCGCATCGCTTTGCTTGTATTTTTAGGTTATTTCGCCCTCAGCTCTTAGCGACAAAGTAGACGACAGCGCATTGCTCTTGAATTATTTTCTACCTCTACGCTTTCTCTTAATACACTTGTACAAAGGAATGCGGAAACTTTGTCACGGAATGATTAAAGGCAGAGAATTCTATATGTATGAATTATATATAATATTATATACTTAATCTGCATTAACAGCTGTCTTACTTAAAGCTATTTAAGTACAGCGGGGCATGTATATGATACAGATAGAAAGACGGTGCTGCATTAGATTTACATATTTATACATAATATTCGTCATATTCTCATAGGAAATACATTCAAATTGAATGTGAAATTCTTATGCTATTAGAATTTCATATTATTCCAGGACTTTGGACTATATTAATTGATACTATCGGAGGGAAAAACATGTGAGACTGACTGCCGTACTCAGGAACTGAAAACATTATTGAAATGATTTCAATAACAATTCAAGAAACGAAAAAAACAGTTTGATAAATCTTTTTTCTTAACTAAAGCTAATAAGCTAACTTTTTATATAATATATATGACAAAAGTAAGCCCAACAGTTGAAATTATTCCCTATTCAATCAAATGAACTACCCATTTCAAAATCGAACCCTTTCAAGTCAGAGTATTTAATATTCGACATATTTGTAATACTTTTATTTTGTGCCTTCGTTTTCCTTGTTGTGGCACGCGGCACGTTACTTGATAAGGTTAATTGCCCATTTCATTTGGTTCTTGGTAAATTTCTGCTTGTTAAATTCCCGATTGCGCTAGTCTTTTTTTTTTCGGCGCTTCTGGCGTTGATAAGCGTACATCTATCGAAATTCTGATTTGATGTCCCACATCAATAGGACATTACTAGCATATTTGCAGTGGCGCACAGCAGGACGGAGACATTTGACACAGGTCAGCGCAGCGGGGGGTAGACAACAAAAAGATGTATGCATAGCAACAATAATAACAAAGCAGAAAGGAAAAAATGATATGAAATACTTGTTGTATGCGTGGCAGGCACTCTGGCTCGGCATAATATCCTTGACAATGCATATTCAATTTCATCTCATTATGCTAGAGAGAGAGTGAGACAGAGTGAGAGAGAGAGAGAGAGAGTGAGAGAGAGAACTGTCTGGACATCGCATTACCATATATGCGTCTTGAATCCAAAATAGTTAAGCAGCTAAGGGAAGACCTTTTGTGCAAGTTATTTGTGCCATTTGGCCATAATTGAGCTTTGTTAATCATCCAAGTAGATTATTTGTTCTTGATTTTCATTGGAATTTGCGTAGACATAGATGAAATATTTTAGATAACCAACTCTTGCTACCAAAATATCGAAAATATGCTCTATCATTCCCTTATATTCTCTTCTCATCTTTCCTATCTTCTACATTCCAATTGTCTCTGCCATTCTCTATTATATTCAGTAAAATATACTTTTGAACTAATTACGAGCTTGTTGAACATTTATTTACATATTTTACGCCCAACTTGAACTTTGGTTTAATTGAATATTCCTCTTTACTTTTTTTATTCCCTGAACCCATTGAAAATGGAAAATCAGGGTATAATGGTTTTGTTGAAATGTATGTAACAGGCAGAAGGAGGCGAGGCAGACCTCACAAAGTAAATATATTCGTGATCAGGGTGTGGACTTGAGTCGAATTAGTACTATTCCTCTGTCTATTTCTTCTAAGTATTCCCTCTAAGTATTTCCTTTACGTGTTTCCTCTACGTAATTTCATTACGTAATTCTATTACGTAATTCGTCTACGTAGTTCCTCTACGTCTTTAGTGCTTATAATTCACACACGCGACTTCACTTTATAGCGCTGACCCTCAGCAGGCCTGGACGACTGAAAACTGACTGAAGAAATGCTGCAGCTGCTGCCCTTTATATAGGGCCAGCCACTTTTACTCAAGCACTGTCTCTATCAAAGCTTGAGCCCGACGGCAGGTAGACCTTCAAGTGAGCAATGGGAACGCTCTCTGCTGCTGTGAGCATTCTAGCTTCGTTTTACCTAAATACAAATACCAAATGAATACTGCTACATATACATAGACAACTTTAATGATCTTCTGCAGTTCTCTCCTTGCTTTTACTTTTACTCAAGTAAGAGCTTCAAGTGAGCAATGGGAACGCTCTCTGCTGCTTCAATAATTTGTTCAGGGGATTTCCTAGTCGAGCAGTTTCGACTAGAGCTTTCTGACTTTTTTTTTTTAATCTGCTTTTATTAATTTTCAAGTCGCCAATTAGAGTTACAGCAACTGCCGAGCATATCCCTAATTAACTTTTGACAATTTCTATAATCTTTTATTTTCCACACTTCATCTTCTTTTTTACGCTCTCCTTTCGCACCCACCGAGTCAAGCCTTTCAGGTTTGAGAATTCGACAAAACTCACAACAATTTGGCAACTAACACCTAAGGGCAAAAGTTTTAACAGTAAAACTATTTCGACTTGTATTCATTGTTGTTGAAGTGCTATAACTAACACACACACCCTCACACATGTATACACAAATGTATGTGTGTTTTTGTCGTGTCTGCAGCTGACCGCAACAGCCACAACAAACAAACGCAATAAAAATAAATATAAAAATAATTATGACTAGAAAAGTTGGGAAAAAAAAAACAATATGAATGTTTTTTTTTCTTTTTTGTTGGTACCGTTCTCTTCCTGTTTATGATCTTAGCTCAAATTAGAAATACAACTTGTCACAGAGGACAAAAGGCGACATTTGAAAGTGGTTTTAATAAACGTCCTTGCGGCTTTGAAGCTTTGTGGACCATTTCGAGGAGTTTCCCGGAAAAGCAGCAAAGAGGAGAAAGTGGAAGTGGACTAGGAAAATTATGATAAGAATGCCACAAAAAGAATATAATTGAAACTGACAAACGAAAATACAGTGAGCTGGGCACTGAAGTGCGCCTTCTCTGCTCTGAGTGGACAGTCATTAAAGCGAAGCTCGCGCAAATTATGCAGACAAAAAAAAAACAAAAAAACAAAAACAAAATATTCAGAGGGTTGAAGTTTGATGGAGCGGGGGGGGGGGGTGTCTTAGCAATAAGGGTTGAGGGCGTGCAGCCAAAAAATATGTCGCCGATGTTAAGTGCTTCATTTAATTAACAAAGTTGACATGAAAGCGTGGCGGTTCATTGGGGAAAAACCCATCCGCACCCTTTGGCAGCAGGCGCCTATCAAAGTTGCCCTTTCGTTCGCTCTCTCTCTCTCTCTCTCTCTCTTCCTTTTTCTATTTATCTATCTACTTTCTCATCTTCTTATTTGTGCCGCACTAATTGTTGTTTGTGCGCGCAGCCGACACGTGGCGTATACGCGTTGCCATATCACTCATACGCCAGGTGCCTTGGCATATTTCCCTTTTCTGATTAGCAACTTGGGATTTTTTCAATATTACGCAATTTAATAACAAAAAAAGAACAACAACAGACCCCAGACAGATCAAAAGCGTTCCCATATTGCATCGTTCGCCATTTAATTAATTATTTGATAGCTAAAGCTCAGCCATTCCCCTCTCCCCCTCCCATATCTCGTTGCTACAATCTGTGAGCAACAGCTGCGCATTTCTCAGAGACAGAGAACCGAAAATGATTGTAAAAGCGCAATAAAATATTGTATATATATATATATATATTAGTTATATATGAGTTGTATATATGTATATGCATAGTTATGTATATTTTTATTAAACTTTATTTATTTACTATCTGGCATCTGGGGGACCTTTATAAACACAGCTCATATTTGCTTTTCATCACTTGCACAAATATATGCCATCCTGATTTGTTTTTCATGCGCTTTCTGTTGTTCTTGTTGTTGTTTTTATTGCTTCATAAAACTGTGAAACTGTGATTTGGGCAAAATATTACAACTTAATTTCTTTAAATATGCAATGCAAACTGATAATTGAAATGTTCTTATATGCAAAGCTAGAAGATTAAAATTGGTGTATATTCATATAGACAACTATATGTTAAAGACTTGAGAAGTCGAAAGCAAGCTAAACTATAATTTAATAACTAAGAACTCATTTATCACTTCGAGTTTCAGTACAGACCTCATCTTAAGCTTGCCTAAGTTAAATGTATTAAATCGAAATAATATTTGTATATATCTTTCTCAGTTATAGAGCTAAGAATAGCTAATCTTTTCACTCTGATTATTATACTAACATATATATCGATAGCATGGTAAACCCTTGGAATTCTACATGTAATAACAACATAAAACTTATCTACCCAAAACTAGATACGTTTTGCAGCTGTATAACATAATATAACATATAGAGTCGATGCATAGAAATAGCTTTCAATCTATGTATTTATCTACTACGGTCTATTGATTTTTAATATCAACATATTCCCTATAAACCGTTACGTATTTCGTTATTTTTAAACCATAAACGAGTATTATTGAATATTCATGTGCTTACATATTTAGAATGAATTGATAATAATGTGATATTTGAATATCTATGAATATTCAATGCATATGTGAATATCTAATAACTGAGCTAAATAAATAAATAGTTACAACTACTATATTCATTTCGAATTGTCTTTCAATACAAATTGTTAAATGAATAATTGAAAGAGCCTGAAATTCAAATCAAATCTGTGTTCTACGATGTGGAAAACTCTATTTATCAACTGAATGTAGAGCAGCGCAGCGAACCGCAAACCTAGCCAAAAATATAATATTCCCGCTATTTGTAGTAGTATATTTAAATTGACGAATCCGCATATTTCCAATAATTTATGAACATAAACCGAATGCAGCTAGCAAATTAGCATTGACCAACTTTTAAATAGCGCGAGCCACACTCTTTATTAGTTAAAGCTATTAGCTCAATGCCCAGAGGACTTTGAATAATTAATGACAAATGTGCATAATAATAATTAACAATAGATGGGGTGCTGCCGACGGCACAATACTCGCTAAATACTCTTAAGAAGAGAGTAGAATTTAGATTTTTTCTATGATTTCCCAAACCCCTAGAGATGCATATATGTATATCATAAATCATGATCAATCTCAGCACAGAAGAGAAGAACAGCCAGTCTAAAGCCAGACAGACATTGCACAAAACAAATATACTCTCATCACTATTTTAGCGAGTGTAGAAAGTATGAACAATGTACAATAAATGTTTGCAAAGTGCATTTCTAATAAAGTCAACAGCATTTAACGGCTTAATTACTTTTAACAAGGACTCACCTGTCAATGTGTCAATTCCCATTTATTTATTTACGATTAAATTATAGTTTGTTTTTTTTTTCCTAATGAATTTTAATGCAATTTTCGAGGCGTTTTTTATGATTTTCGTTTGAGTGTAGCAGCTGCAGCAGGATAAAAACATTTAAAGGCATATTTAATGTGGCATGGCTAAATGATCGTAAAACCCATGGCTAAAGGCTGCACATCTGTGTGCGTGTGTGTGCAACAGTTGCCAATGTCTGACATCTATTTTATGGCAATGGGCAATAAAAAAAAATATTTTATTTAAATTGCAGACCGTGCAACAGTTTGCAATTATGTGCAAATGCACATGGCCCAAGCTAACAGCTGAAGCAATTAACCAGGCTAACACTGAATACACTTTTAACTGCCTCAACAGCTGCTGCTACAATTAAATTTATTTTCAATTAGCTTTCACTTGTTTTGCACTCCTTTTGCTCTCGCACACAATTCGCATTCGTTTGCTCACTTTATGCAGTCCGAACTTTAGTGGAGCTGTTGATTCGAAAAATATTTCTTCTTCTTTAACTCTTTTTTGGCTACTGCTCCGCTTTCATTTTCTATTTCATTTTCATTTGCTATCACCTTTTGCAACCTTCTGCGACGCCAGCCAACTGCGAACTGAACTGCTCCAGTTTCGTATTTCACCTTATAAAGTGCGTGGCGTTGCGACGCTCCCGTGCTATCCTTACATGCGACTCCCGACTGCCTTCTGTGTGTGCCCGTCTGCTTCCAGCTTTCGCTGTTTCTTTGATAAGAACCTGCCATAGTGTGCGTGTCTGTGCCGAACAGCAGACACTGAGAGAAAGAGAGCGCGCGTGGCACAGTGAGAGAGCGAACGCGCGAGAGAGAGCGAAGCTATTGGAAAGTCGAAGCGCATTTGGCGATGTTTTCTCTATGCTAAGCTTTGCAAAGAAGTTGAGTTTTTAACCGCTAGAAAGAAGATTTGAAAATATATAAATCTTTTAGTAAACATTCTTAAATTACAGAGAAAATAAATAAATGCAAAATGTGTAAATAAAATGTGAGCAAAATCATTTTCTTATGACTAAAATGAAAATTTTAAAAACAAATTTATATTATTAGTATTTATTTTGTATATTAGAATATATATATATATATATTATTTTATGTGTTTATTAACATTATTTATATTTATTGTTTTTTACCTAAACTTTTAAAATTGTTATACAAATATTTTCATTTTTTAAATGATTTATTAATTGTTTATTTATGCCATAATTGAAATCATTATTTTTGTACAACTTTTTTTACAATTTTCTGGTTCATTTAGCATTTTTCCATTAATCTATGACTTCACATTTCATTCTTTTTCGTTACAGTTACATTTATCTAGCTCTCCCTCACTCTAACTCTCTCTCTCTCTCTCACACACACACACACGTACACTTCATTTATAATGGGTGTGAGCTTTCATGAATGAACACCCTCCTGTTGCATTTGTTTTTATTGTAAAAAGCAGTTGAGCATCTGACTCGACTCTCACTCTCATTCTCTCTCACTCCCGCTCTCACTCATACTCACACTCACACTCGCATAGCCATATGCCTGGCCCTGAAGTTCAAGATGAAGGTTATGCAGCAACAGCCACGCAAAAACTCGAACGTAAAAGTTGCATACGTGTGTTGGTGTAAGTGAGAGAGAGAGAGAGAGAGAGAGAGTATGAGAGCTTTTCGGCTCTCACGCGCTCGTTCTATGTGTGTCGTGCGCTCGCTTAAAACATCGCCCACCACAGCTAACATGTTGCTGTGTCCAGCAGCTCGCGAGTCGCGACATTCGCGTCGTTTTGTTTTGTTTACAGCGTTCGCTTTTTGAAATACCGTTTTGTGTGATTCTGTGTGTCGATGTGTAGGTGTGTGTGTGAGGTGCCTGCATTTACAGTGTGAGCCGCGCACCGTTAGGAGTTTCTTTTGCTACGCATTTCTTCTGCTGCCTGCCTTGTGACCCAATTTCATGCCTTCACGTACCCGGCGCTCAGCTGGCATTGGCAGAGGCAAAGGCAAAGGCAAAGGCAAAGGCCATGGCAGTGGCAGAGGCTGCGACAGCGAATGAGGCATGCCTGGCATTAAAGGCATTTCGTTTGCCCACAGATTTTGCAGTCATTCCTTGCGCTTGATTGGCTTTGTGCCCTTTTTTCTGTGCGCTATCGCATTTTGAGCGTGAGACAACAACAATCAGAGCGGCATAGGCAGCATAGCCATAGCGTAAGATTGAGACTGAGGGAATTGGATCTCACATATTTGCATAGTGCATGAGGGCGTGCTATGTATGTATGTATGTATGTATGTATGTATGTGTGGCGTATGCCATGATGTTCGCTTGCTGCCAATTACTTGTCAACATGTCGCGCTCCACCAGCCACCCAACTAACTGTGATTGATTGTGTGTACGTGCAGCGGCCTGGGCGTGACTGTGTGTGAGTGTGTGTGTGTGTGTATGTGTGCGTATTGGCATTGTTGTCACTGAGCAACTGACTGGACAGTGAGCTGCCAAACCTGTAGCCCGGCTGCCAGGCAACTGCAACTAAACAACTAATGTCTCTGCCATGGGGAGTGTTTGACTAGGAAATACCCTGCACATTTATCTTTTGCATGGCATTTTATTCATTCTAGCAAATTCCTTTAAATGCTCGAGCTATATGTATATACGATATGAGTTATGATTACCAATACTCAAATTAATCGATATTTATCGATATGTTAATCACAAAATATGGAGCATATTTTAGATTGTAGAATCATGCTTAACTATGAAATACCTTGCTTTATATATTCGCCTATCTGTTTAAGTTTCTAAAATTCTATTCAAAACATTGATATGTATCGATCAATTTATATGGAAATTAATGACACTGTTCATAATTCCTAGTCTCATTATACCCTATCATGTCTATATATCTGAAATGCAGGGTATTCGAACATGCGCAACTTGTTGTTATTGTTTTTTGTTGCTTTTTGGTGACATTTCAAAGGAGAAATGTACTTGAAACTGAACCGCCTGAACGAATGCTCGGATGAAGTTCTCAACTAGCGCTACGTAACTGTGAAAATGATAAAAGTTTTTGCTGAAGCTATCTTTTCTTAATTTGTGTTGGCCCAGTTAGCAACTTAGTCCAGTCAATGATGTGAACTTTACAACTTTGATTGGCTGACACACACATACACTCAAAGAAAGGCTTAAAATCAAATAATAAATGAAAATCTGTATTTGGTGTGCCCAAGTTTTCTTAATAAATTCAAATATTATATATAAATACTAAACTTTAATTTAAGAAATTCCCAATTCAAGCAGTCAAACATTTTTCTTCAAGTGTAAAATGTTGCTTTCTCTTAATCAGAGAGATCAGAGTCTTTAGCAAAAACCTGGTGCCTCATTAAAAACATAATCCAGCAGCTGGGCCAACTTAATTTGTGCCTGGAACAGGAACCAACAGCCGGGCTACTCCACGGGCTGCCTTTGAGTGCACTTTATGCTATGCAGCTGCAACTGAAGCGAGTGGCATTTAAGCTGATAAGCCCTCCAGGCCGGGCTTGAAAGAAATGCAAAATAACTGAATGTCAGTTACCAACAATAACAACAACAACAACAGCAATGACAATTGCTAAAGCTCTGGCTTCACCCTTGGCATACAAATCACAGTTACTAATTATGCTTTCACTGCGACTCGGTTTACGCAATCTCTAATCAAATCTGGACAGCAGGACTGAAACCGGGGGAAAAAAAAAACGTTGGATAAAAACCGAAGCCAAATGCCAATGTTGGGCAGACACGCAACAGCGAAAAATGCTGAAAAAAAAAGAAGCTAAGTTGCGGTGGTGGTGGTGGTGGCTGCGGCTATGGCCATTATCACAGCACACCTGAGCACACATAAATAAACCAGGTCAAAGTTTAAACGCTTCTCCATTGTTCAGCGATGCGCGCGTGAAAATTAAACTACAAAAAAGAAAATAAAAGGGGAACTCAAAATGAGCAAAGCCAGAGCCGAGTTGAGGAACAGAAAAAGTGTTTAATAAATAACTGAACTAAAACTAAAAGTGCCACTTGATGGCAGCAAAAGCTTTATAATTTGTTTATGCTCTATAAATAAGAAAAAGTTGCTGAAGCTGCTCTGAGCTATGACTGCTGATGAATAATTAAACACTTCTTTATTTCATATGAGAACTATAACAGCCAATTGCTGCTACTTGTCCGCTCGTTTGCTTACTCAATACTAACAGAGGTTTATCGAATTGACCGATAATTGATCTCGATACGGCTCTTCATTCACCGATAGTATTTAAAGCTACATATTATGCTAAAAAATGACAAATACGCTAAATAATGGCAAATATGCTAAATAATGACAAATGTGTAAAAAAATGACAAATGCTTGCTCAACACTGCTGAAAGCACAGCCATAGAAATCTAACAGCAACGAACTAACATGTTTTTAATAGTTTTTATTTATTTTCCAAGTACTCGACTGTGGCATTGCCTATATATCTTTATAACTTTTTTTAGCTGTAATTTTGCCTTGAGTGGCGTCTAATTGAAGCCATTTTTTTATAATGTGAATATAAATAGCTTCGTGTGGGCGTTTACCATTTACCATATATGGTCACCCTTTGTGCTCACGCTCCCAGCACTAATTAGGCGAAATAACAACAACAGCAAAAGTGTAGCATAGTTTAGTGCGCAGACTTTTTTAATGTGACAGTCGCGATAAAGCGGCTCGATACGAATAGCTCAGCCCACGCCCCAAAATCGAGGTCGCTGAAATGGCTTTAATACATTCGTTATTGTTGTCCTTGTTGTTGTTGTTGAGGTTTATTTGTCTGCCGTTACTTTTGCTGTGGCTCGGTTTCAAGGGTGTGACCGCATTTGCACCTGAGCTACGGTCACGAAGACGTTGCCTTGGGCTACGTTTTTAGTTATGGTTGTTGTTGCTGCTGTTGCTGTTGTTGTTGTTGTCTGTGGCGTAGTTTAATTAAAGTTCAAGTTTTAGTTGAATTTTCGTTGGCCGTATTATTGCTTTATTTACTGAACCATTGGCCAACGTGGTCTCTGGGAATTGTGTAATTTATTTGACTTCTCAGCGCTGCAGCTAAATGTGCTGTGCACGTGGCGTATGCGTGATATTTTTCATTTATTTAGCTCACTCTCACTTGAGACTTGTGCAACGTTTGCATTTATTCAACAATATAGATTCTTTGTCTTTTCCATCGACTCTATCTGTATTTATCATTATTTTCATTTAACCTTTTTGGGTATTTTTTAATCCATTTCATCTTTGCCTTTGTCTGCCAAGTTTTGTCACGTAAATCAATTAAGCAACGGTGCAAGCTAACTTATTGAATGCCATAAAAAAGTCTCAAACAGGTCACAGACAAAGCAAAGCACAGCAAGAGATACAACAAAAAATGAAAGAGTTTGCTAAATGAGAGTAGCTTACTTCGCAAATACTCTGGAATCAAATGTCATGGGACGTCAATCAAGTACAAATCAATATAGCCACGACTAATAACTATAGGGTATATTATATATTGACTCAAGCTGGCTTCACTTCAGCTCTAGTTCAGCATACCCACATTCTATAAGTACACGGTATACAAATGGTTGAAAATAATCGACAAAGTGTGAAATTCACAGCTGTCAGTTGATTCAAGATGGGTTCACTTCAGCTGCCACAACCAGACGAATTACAAACATTAAGCCAAAAACTTTCTAAAGCCAAAAAAGCTTAAGAGAAAAAAACAAATATTTGACCTCTCTGTATATATAGATGATATATATATTTATATACCACTCGTTTATCTATAATCAAGTATTCAGTGGTAACAAAGCTTTCATTGAATAGGCATTGCCACACCTGAGGCAAGGCAGCTCGATTAGCGTTCAACTGTCCGTTCACCTGGGCTGGCTAGGCATGTTTGCAACGTTTTTCCATTTTCCAATTTGAAATTCTGTGTTGCGTGCAGGTCTATTACCTACACAGACAGAGTGTAAACGATGATCGATGCGCTGTGGTGTGGCAGCCAGAAATTATGGTCAAAGATAGAGCAACACGCGAATCCATTTTGTCAACCAGTTTATGCCATTTGCATGGCCATTGGTAATTTTCATTGAAATTTATTGACTAATTGCATTCGCGCAGTACAAATAAAAAAGTAGCGACCGCTCGCAAAATGCCAAATAAAATGGTAAATTTATCACGCGTCCAATGCGGCGCATGAGTAATATATATTCATTTGAAATCAATGTCGCAACATGGTCAGAGTCGAGCAAAATCCAATTAATGAAAACATTCTCAAAGTGTGAACATTTGATTTAATGAGGCAGAAAAAGAGGGAGTCAGAGAGTGAGAGAGTGAGAGGGGGGAGGAGTGTGTGGCACGTTGCAGATTGACCTCTGTGCTCGGGGAGTCAAGGCTGCAGCTGACGGCTGCCAGTTTGATAACTTTTCAATTAGCCAGAAAGTTGGGCGCAGAATTATTTAGTAGGCTAAAAGCTAAAGTGATTATATGCCAAATATTTACAAACATAAATATGTATACCTGCGTATGTGTACAGTTATACAGGCTACCTATGCAAATACAGCAAACACTCTATTAACGGCCAGCCTCATCTATTTGCTTTTGTAAACTCGCTCACGAAGTGAACAAGAGTATATTGGTTTTACACAATCTTCTTCCGTCTGTCAGTTTTATAGATTGTACTTCAGCTTTGACCTTATACGAAAGTCTCTATGTCTCATAAATAATTTGTAGCAGTGTAAAAACTTGTTTGTGCTGCTGATTATGTTGGCCAAAGTTATGGGCAGCTAATTAGCTGGCATACAAAAAAGTGCCAACTAGGTGGAAAATGCTTCCCAGGCGGAACTTGGAGTAACTGTTGCTTGCTCAAAGGATATCCTGTCTATGCTGTTTGCCTTTCAATGCAGCACACACAGACACATAATTGTGTTATATGCTCTCTCTCTCTCTCTCTCTGTGTGTGTGTAAGTGTGTGTCTTGCATAATCGCAAAAGCAAGCAACGGAAACAACTTGTTGCAACTACAACAACTAAGCATGTGTGTGTGTGTGTGCAACAAAAGCAAGGCTAAGGTGTCGAGTGTAGCGCTCAGCACACGTTATAAATAATTTATGTTGTTTGCTGAGCAGGTGTACAAAAATTCATTTCGTTTCGCATGCTGCTTTGAGAATCCTTGAAAAATAACTAAAAGCTCACAAGGAAATTTCAATTTAAACTTTAAACATTGGAAACTAAAGGTTAACTTAATAGAAAAGCAAATATTTGTTTAGCCTTCGATACATTAGCTTTTGGTCACTCACAGGCCACAATCCAATCAGCAATTCATAATTCAATTAAATTCGTTTAATTGTTTGTGCATTTGGCAAATAATAAATCCTTGTTTTTGCCTCTCGCATGAAAGGACCCGCAGCAGTGCTTCAATCAAAAGCGTAGAACAAAGGCCATAAGCACTTTTACATATTGTAAAACAAAACAAAGCCCAATTGTTAACATACATACATACGTGTGTGTGCAGCAAACAAAAACAATGCGAGAGCAGAGCAAACAAATGGAAATACCGGATGCTATTGCGAATGCCGTGCCCAAATGGGATGCTGTATAGTTATTTATTTTTTTGTCGGAGGCGCGATGGGGCGTGGTAATTGAAATGGCGCGCTGCGCACAGCGAGTACCGTTGCTGTTTCCGCTAAGCACAGGCAATCAGACATAGGCACGGCCAACACCAACGCCAAGCCTAAAACCAAAAACCATCCAGCCGCCCAGTTAGCCAGCGAGGCAAGCTCCCCCGATCTGGCACAAAAGCAAATCAAACTCAAGGACAATGCGCGCCACAATTTCAAACAATGTAACAAGGGACGCATAACAACAACTGAGCATTAAGCATGACTAACTAAATGCATACCCTATAAAATGTGACTTCAAATACAATACCAAAAATGTATTTTAAGCATACCAAGTCGATGTTTTGGAATGTATCGATGTACTTCAATGATCAGCAAACATCGTTATATATCGATATGCCAAAGTGCTCTCTCTAGCCACTCACGCGACAACACGCAGATCAGCCAAGGCTGTTGGCGCTGCCACCTGTCCGCAGCTTACATGCATTCATGCGGAATTCAACATAACCCGCTTTAGGGATTTTTCACGGAGTAGCTAACGCAATGCTAACAAAGCGCGCAGCCTGTTCATTTTGCAATTTCCAAACAGCTGCCAATGCTTTTCCCGTGCACCGTTGTTTCCATGACGTCCTGTGGCCGCGATAAGCCGCTGCCTTTTGTTTTAGCAGGACGTCGCGAATTGTGGCGGCGTTCCATGCAGCGCCCTTTTTTAATGGACAGCCATTAGACGCATTTCTTAGTGTTAGCACAACATAAAAGCACAAGAACAAAGCGCAGTTACTTACGTGACGTGCATGTTGGGGATTAGTGCATGCACCGCGGATTAAAAAGCAGCTGGTGACTCTTAAATTGTGAAGCCGCACTAGCTCAGAAAAAAATGATGCTCACTATGAAAATGACCGCGGCTGACTGATCCACACTAACGAGAGGGCATCACTGCACAATGACATGGTTGCCACTTGGCAAATGAATTTGCTCCAATGAAATAAGTCTGTCCGTATATTTGTTTTCTCTCTCTCTCTCTCTCTCTCTCTCTCTTTCACTCACTCTCACTCTCTCTATGCACCTCTCTCTCTCTCTTTCACTCACTCTCTCTCTCTCTTTCACTCATTCTCTCTCTCTCTCAGTACCTCTCTCCTTCTCACTCTCTCTTTCACTCACTCTCACTCTCTCTATGCACCTCTCTCTCTCTCTCAGTACCTCTCTCTCTCCCTCTCACTCTCTCTCTCAGTACCTCTCTCTCTCCCTCTCACTCTCTCTCTTCCTCTCTCACTCTCTCTCCCTCTCCCTCTCTCACTCTCTTTCACTCACTCCCACTCTCTTTCACTCACTCCCACTCTCTCCCTCTCTGTCAGCCTAGCATCAGCTCATCGGGTGAGTGCGATCCAGTGTGTGAGTGAAAGTCGCCCTATATAAAGTGCAGCAGCTGCAGCATTTCTTCAGTCAGTAATACAGTGCAAGTGAAGTGAAGTGAAGTGATGTAACGACTTGGAACAAATACTTGGAGGAAATACTTGGAAGAAATACTTGGAGGAAATACTTGGCGGAAATACTTTGAAGAAATTCGTAGACGAAAGTCTTATAAAAATTACTAGGAGAAATACTTAGAAGAAATTCTCAGAAGAAATTCTTAACGAAAAATTAGCCCGCGTTTATCACCAATTGAACTAATTTCGGAGCTCAACAGCTGGCCACACTAATTCAAACAGGTTGCAGTAAAGCAGTGTTGAGAAATGAGGTAAGAACAGCTGATGCGACTTTGCTCATCTCTATTGTTGTTTATATATTTTTAATTTTATAATGCGGCGATTTGTTAGCGCATTTGGCAAAGAAAAATGCAAAATAATTGGCATGATACATGTGGATGCGTTGCCAGGTGAATGCAGCAAAGTAAAAATTCCAGAGCAACGATGTTAATACAGCAAATATTCAAATTAAGGCACCCCTCGCTATGCCGGCAACTGGAATCAGACTATTGAAAAGGCCAAACACGAGGCGGAGCTGTACAGGAGACAGCAAATGGTAGTCCAACAATGATATTATGTATGCAAGAATATAATCTAATCTGTGTAATATCGTACAGGATGCAGTGCTCATCGAGAATATGCACGATATACCCTACGTGCAGGATCGTCACCTTGGCGCTGAGATTGTTTCGTGCATGACGCGACTGTCGCTGGCCGTGCGCGATATCCTGCCCAAGCAGACGCCCTGCGGCGTTCAGGTGCTGGCCTGTGGCAACAAGCAATCGCTGGCCATAGCCAAGGCCTGCCAGCTGCAGTTCATACGCGCCGAAGGCTTTGTCTTTGGCCACGTGGCCGACGAGGGCTACACGGACGCATGTGCCGGCCAGCTGCTGCGCTATCGCAAGCAGATCGATGCGGAGGATGTGCTAATCTTTACGGATCTGAAGAAGAAGCACAGCTCGCATGCCATAACAGCAGACGTCAGCCTGCTGGAAACGGCTCATGCGGCGGAATTCTTTCTCACGGACGGAATCATTGTCACGGGCACGGCAACGGGTCAGGCAGCTAGTCCCGAAGATGTCCAGGAGCTAGCCGGTCATCTAAAGGTGCCACTCATAATAGGCTCGGGCGTAACCAAGGACAACATAAGTCAATATTTCCCAGATGCCCAGGCTGCCATCATTGGCTCCCACTTCAAGCGCGACGGCGACTGGCAGCAGGAAATCGACGAGCGGGCCGTGGAGGGATTCATGAGCCGAGTTAGAGAGCTGCGAGGATCGTGCTGATGTAGTAAATGCTTTTATTGTGGATTGAATGAGTGGTGCGATAAATTACAATATATTCTTATTCTAGAAGAGATTTGCAAAAAAGTCATAAATACGCTCGCGTAGCGATGGGGCTTTGATAGCCTCTGCATTGCTTCCGCTGCTGGGGAACACGAATGGCTTCTGCTCGCACGCATCTAGCGCATCGTCAAACTTGACCCGCTTCTTCTGTGGAACTGCATACAAGGCGTCCTCCTCGGCTGATCTTAGAGTCTGCTCGGGTGTTGTCCAACCGCTGCCGCCTCCAGCTCCAACTCCGCCACTTTTTTGGCTGCCTCCACTGGAGCGCAATGGAAAGAGCACATCCTGAAAGTTTCCATTGCCAAGGTCCACATCGAACAGATCCTCGCGCTTGATGGCCGTGGGTATAGTGTTGTCCACGTTGTGCGCACGGAAGTATGACTTGGAATCGGAGTAGCGACTGGCGAAGCCGTAGCTGGGATCCGCGTCAAGGGGCTGGCTGTTGGTCGCCTTGCTGCGCTTCAAGATGCCACGCAGATTGTTTGCCTTGTCGCCAGTGGCAATCATTTTGTATAGCTTGGAGATGCGATTCTCCTTGCTGGCGGACAGCGACTCCTCTTTGCGCCGCAGCTCCACGGTGGGCGGCGGTGGCGCCGGACGCTTGACAGTCACGCTTAGAGTGGATGTGGACGGCTGGGGCATCTGCTGTGGATACTTTCGCTTGCGTGGAAAGCAAATGCTGCGACTACCCAGGGACTCGTTGGCGGCCTCCTCATCGGAGTCCGTGCTGCGATTCTTGTTGCGAAAAATAGTCTCATAATCCTGCAAAGAAAGAGGAATCAGAGGGGATCACAGCTGGGATTCTAGCTACTCACGCATTTGCGCTTGTTGGGACTCAGTACATAGTCGGCACCGAATTTCTTCATGTCCTTCTTGCGGATGGGCGTGCGTTTGCTGGAGTCCTTGCGCAGGGTCTTGCGGCACTGCACATGCAAGTCAATGGCATCCCGTATGAAGCCCACCCAGGTGCGCGACACCTGCAGATCGTCGCAGCCGAAGATAATGCCGTCGCTCTGGCAGCTCAGCTTGAAGTTGCCAGGCATCATCTCGTAGACTTTGCACTTCTTCAGTGGAAAAATGCAGCAGCATTCGAGGGAGTTCTCCACCTGGGTGTTGGGCGCCCGCTCCTTGATCACCTTGCAGTACATGAAGATGTCCGACATGAGCACACAGTAGCGCTTGATGGGCTGGCCCTTGTGCGTGATCTTGTAGAGCATGCCCTCCTTGATGACGCGGCGCGAGGGCTTCACGATGTTGGGCGTGCGATTGACGAGAGAGTTCTGCAGATGAATCAGATACTGGGTTATCTCCTGCTCCTCTACGCAGGCGTTAATGTGCGAGGCCGTCGCTTCGATCTCCTTGACAGATTCTATAAAAGAAATGTGTGAAATCCTCCCCAGAAATTGTGTTTAATTCTTAGCTTACCCTTCAGAAGCTTGTAGTCCGCGTCGGCTGGACTGGTGTAGAGCAGCACCTGCTCCAGCAGCAGCTTGTAGCGAGGCACCCGCTGTATGGGCACAATCATCAATGAGTTGAGCTTGCGCTGCACCTCCGGACGGCTCTCATTCTCCTCCAGAAATTTACGAAAAACTGGATTCTTGCTGATCAAATCTTGCAGTATAAACAATGCACCCCGGTAGTCAAATGCATAGACCGAGTATAGCTTGAAGAACGGAGCCATCTTGAGGAACGCATGGGCCACATTCTCCATGTTGGCCTCCAGCTCGCGCAGGAACTCGCCATTCAAATTGTGAATCATCTCGATTTGGCCAAAGAGTGCCGTGTGATTGGCGGCATCGATGATGGCCTGCTCCTTGAGCGGACGCACAAAGTATTTCATGAGCAGCTCCAGCTGCTCTAAGTAAGACTTCTCCGACGTGATAATCTCCTGAACTGCCTGCAGACGGAAGCCGATCCGTTTTCCTGCCTCCGGATTAGGTGAGCCAATGGGACTGCTTGAGCTGCTGTCCAACATGGAGCACACTGACCAGGGATAGCAACACTAATTAGAAGGCGTCCTTTGTCTTCGGCTTGGGCACGCCCCTTTCTCGCTTACCTTTCTTTCGCGATTTGGCCGTCAGAAGGTTTCGCTCTTGCAAAACCTGACGTAGCTCACGGCTAAAACTGAGCGGTGTGTGTGGCGAGTTGGCAACACCTTGGGTGTGGCCCTTTTGTTTTGGCGTAAACATTTTCACTTATAGTTTTCCGCAGCCCGATGAAAAAGTTAATGCAACGCGACGCCAACTGCAACACCTGCTGGCGGCTGTGTTTGAAAAATGCCATTCACTGCAGATGGTCGACGCGGTCTATTGGTAGGTATCGATAAAAATTACAGCCCTGCAACTAAAACCACTCAAGCAGATTTAGCTCATACGAAAGTATTTCAATTTCACTCAATGGAGAATGAGAATATTAGAGAGCAACAAGTTTTTGTAGTAGACATATGTATTAAGATTTACAGCGATGAGTTATGTATGCCTGAAGCAGGTAGTTAAATGAGAGCCGCATACCTAATTTATTTTGGAGCCTATTACTCAGAACTCCAGCAGGTAGTTGAGCCTCAGTGTAACTCCAAGCGCGGAAAAACAGAGGTCTCCCGCTCTTACTCATTAGCACTGACCAAACAACATTCTCATTAGTCAACACTGCAGCTAGTCAACACTCTGCTGATCGTTTTACCTTCAAGTGAAGCAAAAACAAAATTCTTCAGCCCATAGTGAGTTTGCTAAGTAATTGTTACTCATTTAAACTCTTCAGATTTGGCGCCACAAGTGTGACTGAACAAGCTCACATTATTGCCGTTCTTTTTGGTAGTTCAGATTTGGCGCCACAGGTGGAATTAACTCTCCATGAACTACGTAAACTAGTTCACTCTTTCAAATTAGTAACTGCAGCCATGGTTCAATAGTGACTGCATCAACAATTATTTTTATACGTGTTCATAGCCCAATTATATGTTTTATACTTTTATTTGAATGTACCACACACAATGCACGGAAAGTTGAGTGAACTGGAACAGCGCATTGTAGCTCGCCTTAATAAAAAGATTGGCAAAGATGCCAATCAGCTGCATCGGGCTGCGCTGCTCGTTGATGAATCCAAGCAACGATTGCAAACGATCAGCCAGAACGTAAGTGTAAATTACAATATTACAGCATATATAATTGCTTTGGACTTTCAGTTGAACTACGAGGATCCACTCAATGTGTCCAGTTACAAGTCAGCGCTACAATGCCAGCAGCAGGTCTGCGAAAGCATCGACTTCGAGCTGGAGAAACTTTCGCAGTTCAGTGCGAAACTGAAACAGAAGCTCAAGGAGTGTCAGCCGGCTCTAGAAGGCGTAGCAGAAGACC
The DNA here is from genome assembly GCA_035045965.1 of Drosophila aldrichi. Classification (NCBI taxonomy): domain Eukaryota; kingdom Metazoa; phylum Arthropoda; class Insecta; order Diptera; family Drosophilidae; genus Drosophila; species Drosophila aldrichi. The sequence goes on from JAWNOM010000501.1 coordinate 13,611,159, forward strand.
TACAACAGGTGCGACAGCTGCAGAGTGTGACGCAATATCTGCGCCTGGTGCAAGACATACAAGAGATCAGCGCAGCGCTAGGAGCCGCTATCAATGGCAAGGACGAGGCTAAGCTGGTCAACATCTACCTGACGCTCTACGAGGGCAACGACTGTGAGCACAGCGTGGTGGGTCGGCTGCAGTCGGTGCAGGCAAATTATCTGAAGTCCTACGCTGAAGCCACAGCCATATACTGGCACAGGCTGCTGCTGCAGCGTCTCTCCAACGAGTTTGAGGCTGTACTCAAGGCGATGCGCTGGGCGCACCTGGAGCAGCAGTCGCTCAACTATTCCCCTAGTCGTGACACTGCCAAGGCACAACTGCTTGCCGAATATATGTTCCTAATCAAATCTCCAGCGGAGGAGCATGAGAACCTGCAGCGCATCACGTCCAGCATTGTGTGTCCGCCCATTAGTAAGGTGGTGCAGCTGCTGCTGGCTCCGTATCGCCAGCGTTTCATGTTCCACTTCACAGGCGCGCGGCAAACGAATCGACTGGACAAACCCGAGTGGTTCTACACGCAGATCTTAAACTGGGGCAAGCAAACGCATTTCTTTGTGGGCAAAACGTTTCAGCCAGCGGCCATGAAGGCGGGCAAATTGGACTATAACCTAAGAGTAAGTTGAATCCCGAAGCTAATAAGTGTAATCCATATTAATCTGCTTGTCTTTTCCAGCTGGAATTCATGCGCGGTCTGGTGCAGTTGACCATTGAAAAGCTGGCAGCGGACATTGAGCAAATCGCGCAGGATGAGAATCTGTTTGCGCATCTGCTGGATGAGACGCTCGCCTTTGAGGCAGAGCTGCGCGAGACCTTTGGCTATCCGGCCAGCTTTCCCAGCGCCATTTCCGTGCTCACACAGCCCATGTATTTGCTGCGCTGGATATCGCTAGAGGAGCAATGTAAAATGGAATTGAGGCCAGACTTGGATAATTATTTTAATATATATTGTTCTTTCCCAGTTTGTGCAGAGAAAATGGACCAGATCTTGCAGGCGGAGACTCCGTTTCAGCTGATAGATCCCAATACCTTCGAGGATGATCTGAAGATACCGAAATGTGCGGATCAGTTCATGCGCCTGCTGGACGCCATTAAGGATCGTTACTATGCGCTCATACAGCCCGGCCATCAGCTGCAATTTCTGCAGCTGCAGCTGGAGCTGATCGACAGCTTTCGACGGCGACTCGTGCAGCTGCACAGCAGCGGGGCTGTGCCCAGCCTGCCCATCCTGAACGCCATCAACTATCTGATAATGGTGCTGCGCGAATGGGGCGAGAATGTGCATTATTTGCATTTGCATGCAGCGCTGGCCGGGCCAAATGCCAGCGAAATCAATTCGGTGTTCGAGCATCCCGTCGCCGAGCTGGAGCACTGGGCACGCCAGCTGATGAAGAATCTAGCCAACAAAGCCGTCAATGAGATGAAGGCGAAGTCAATGAACTACCGCCACGACTGCTGGCCCACCATGCCCGAGCAGAACAGCCGCGAGCCCTTCATCCTCTCGCCCAGCGGCGGAGAAATGTTCCAGGTCCTAGTCACACTACTGCACAACTTGGAGCGCGAGCTGTCCGCCAATTTGTTCAACCAGACGCTGCGTCTGATGGCCCAGCAGATCGACGACTTCATACTGGAGAACATGGTATTAAATACGAAGTTCTCAACGGCAGGTGCTGCCCAGTTCAACTACGACATGACGCTGCTCTTCGCGCTCTTCGGCCAGTACACACGACGACCCGAGCTGCTCTTCAAGCGGTGAGTCATGACAGAGCGCTTCGCAGCTCTTGCTAAATATCATATTTACCGAACTCATTATATGATTATATTTCAGCATTCATGACGCTTGCAAATTGCTGACAGCGGCGAGGGGCACAGCTCTGCTGCTGCTCGAGACTCTGCGCGGCGGGCAGACGGCGGAGGAGAAGACGAAGCCACTGCATGAACTACGCGTGCTCGGCCTGGACAGCAAACAGTGCATCGAGGTGCTCGAGCGACGGACAGACATTAAAATGTTTTAAATAAAGCAAACGTGGAACTTTTACGAATAGCAAAGCATTCTGATCGGGCAACGCCTAAAATGTGGGTTGACTCACAGATAAGGCAATTACATATTGAATTAGCACTGTTAGCGCTAGCATAAAAGCGTCTTATAACTGTAGACTACTTCAAATTTCTCTATGAATACGGTTTTAATTTGTATGCTAAAGCCCAAAGCCTTTGTATAGATATTTTGGAAGTGGAATTGATAAAGCTACTCTTAAGCTAATGTTCAATGTTTGTCAGTTAACTGTAAAAGTAGAGATACTTTAAAATGAGAAATTCTAGGCTGAACCCTAAGCAGATTCGTTAAAAGCTCGCCTTGAGAGAGATTAGATTATATTCTCTTTAATCTCAACCTCTCAATATGCATTATAGACTCTTTAATCTCTCAATACGCTTGAGTCAAACTAGGAAGTAGTATAGCTCTATAGCCTAGCTATCAGTAACATAATTATCTTATTTTTATAGTCTGCACTTAGTTTGGTATTATCGGTCAACACTGGAAAGTTAGTGGAAAACTTTATTATTCAAGCTATGCTGACCTGATTCAACAATTGCAATCTTGACTATACTATATTTTATAGAATAGAATATAAATCTGCTATAACTCACATTTCTAATAGGAACAATCAGTCAAACGAGCTTTATCATCCAGACTTCGTATGACTAATGTGGACTTTGGGTAAACAGACTTTATTGCAGTATATATATACATATATACATATATGTATGTATGCACTTTCTCCATAAACCACGCTCAAATTTCCTCGTAAACATTCCCAAACACCTGTATATAGTCTATAGAACACAATGATTCAGCATTTCCCAGAAGGAAAACCACAAGCGATTTAGCTATATCTTGATCAACACATATACATCTTTATTGCCATACAATATGGTAGTGTAAAGCTTATTGAATTCAAAAGACATTTAATGGAATATCAATGATTTATTGTTAAACATTTGGACTTAAACAGAGATTTGATTTATTTAAAAATTTGTAAAACATGTACACAAAAGATTAACATGCAGTAATTGTATTAATAATAAATTGCTCTAAAAATACATAAATGTAATTCATATATATATATAATATGTATATCTGTGTGTGTGTGTGTGGGTGTGTGTGTGTACTTTTAGACAAACAATTCCAATTCAGTAAATACCTAACGATACATTGTTCGCTCATCACATTATCAAAGATCAATCGTAGACCCGTCTTTTCACATAGTTAGTCAAAATGTTTCCAGACCCGCATTCCGGGGTTTTTAATTATAGAAATTCTTCATAAAGCCGAATTATCGTACACACGATGCTGGTTCATTGTAGTTCCTTACTCAAAGTTCTGATAGTTGTCCGAATTGACAAACGTCGCCCGTTGAGCCGGGCTCATGTTGAGATTGCCGCGATACTTCTTGTCATAGGCCCAGATGACGCTGGTGGCTATTAGGGCAATCGTCAGCCAGCCCATGAAGAAGAGCTGCACCCAGGTGTGGTCGTTCTTGCTCTGGTCGGCGATGATGCCGGCCACGATGGTGATGACAGCCAGACCGAGATTCTGCACGGACTGACAGAAGCCGTACGCGGTGCCCAGCTGATATTCGGGTATGATGAGGGCCACCAGGGGCCAAAGGCTGGCAGCCAGCATGGAGTACGACAGGCCCATGGTAATCATGCCCACATAGGGCGTCACTTGGGTAAAGGTGAGCAGCAGATGTGCGCCAATGGTGGTTATCGTGGCCGACATCACCCAGGTGACATTGCGGCCCAGCTTGTCGATGATGAAGCCGAAGATGGGCGAGGAGACTGCAGCAATCAGGTAGACCAGCGAGTCGACGGTGTTGGCCTGCGCCTCCGTGTAGCCAAAGCGATCCATGAAGAACTTCTGGCCGAGAGCGATGAACGGAAAGATGGCCACGTAGTAGGCGACACAGATGATCGAGACCATCCAGTAGGGCGCCTTGAATTTGAAGACATCCGTGAGCTTGGGTATTTCGCCGGAGCGGTTGTTATTGCGCTGCGTGATCCGCTCCGCCCGTTTGTCCATCCAGCCGAGCACGAGGGCACATATCAGGGACATCACGCAGGTGAGCGTAGCCAACAACAGGACGACGCCAAGGGCACGATATCCCTGATAGAATTCGGTCACGTAATTGTAGATCGGCTGCATGACCCAGAAGTTAACGGTGCTTCCAAAGCGGGCCACCGAGAGCTGCAGGCCGAACACCATATTCAGCTCCTTTCCCTTGAACCAGAGTACCGCATAGCTGTTCTGGGCGACGGCCAGCGACTCGGCGCCGATGCCGAAGATGAAGCGGCCGAGGATCATCAGCCAGAAGATGTCGAGCAGCGCTCCGCTGGCAAAGATCAGCTGACCCACCAGTAGGATAAGCATGTAGATAATCGTGCCCAGCCGAATGCCGAACAGGCGATCAATCAGAAATCCTCCCAGGAAGCAGAGCACGACATTGGGCCACGAGTAAATCGAGTAGATGAGCGTAAACTGTGTCGCACTCAGATCCAGCTCCTTCTTGAACACCGACTGCAAGGCGCCCGGATTATCGTAGCAGAAGTACGAGCCGAAGCCGAGCAGGCACATAAAGACGAGCGCCTGGAAGCGATGGCAGGTGCTCGTTGGCATGCAGCAGCCGCCCGAGGGCAGAGCCAACTCATTATCCTGGCGCCCGCGATTCGTGCTCGGTGTCTCCTCATTGGCGGCCACCTCCTCTCTGTCCACGATGCATTCCTCGTCTTCTCGAGCCATGACTAAGCGGCCCGCTGGACAAAACTGCACTGAGTGGATACCAAATTATCCGACTCTGAACGTAAGAAAGGGCGTTTTTTTTTGCTCAACAAAAAACAAATTAAATGATATCGAAATTTGTTTTCGTTATTCGCTGATTTCTGCAAAAGAAAACATAAAATTGTTTTATAAGATCGCGGGCCAAATACCCTAACAGGCATGGCAAAGCAGCCTCAGCATATTAAAATCCACTTCGTATTCAATTATTTCAATAAAAACTATTTATTTTAGTAATCATACTTTAATATTATTATTCATTTGTTTTTAATTTATAAAGTGAGACATTAACAATGATTAAATTACGGATGCGATATAATTCATTTCATATTCAGCACTATTCTCTTTTGGCAGTGTATAAAAATGCCGTTGAATCTGGTTCCACTGTCTAACAACCACACATACTCACGCACCCACATACACAAGCAGACAGTAGCACTTGTGTGTGCTTGTATTTTTCAACTCTTTTGCTTTGTCTGTTTCACTTTGTTATCGCATTCGTTTATGTTGTTTTCGCTGTACTCTGTACTCTTCTCTTTGTCTATAGTTTGGATGCTGATTTTTGCCTGCGTAGTAGTTTACGCATTAGTTCTTGTTACATTCTCTTATCACTTATTTACTGCTTCACTTACATTGATTGATTCTAAGCTTTATAATATGCACACGACGCACTTCACTTCGAGAATCATTGAATGTTATGCACCTGAACGTTATTAGCGTTCAAATAAAACTAAACTCGATTTTCAATTCTCCTACGCTGTGCGCTAATTAACGTCAATTACTTAGTAGGTGAATGTAATCGTTACAGTTACCGAGTAGTTTTGAGCCAGGGCTGCACAAAAAATATTTCATAAATAAACAGATGCTGTTATTAAAAACTCATTGGTTCTCCAAGAATAATATACAAAATTATTAATATGTTTATTTATATAATATCATTAATAGTATGTGTAGCAATTGTCAGCTTGTGAATCTATAATTATGTATTTAACTTGTGACTCCAAGTTCATTTGCTGTGCAGCCCTGGTCAGCGAAGAGATTTCATCAATTGCATGTTGTTTAGGCGCTCTATTGTTACGCGCATAAAATGTATTTAATTATATAATTAAATAAACACGCTACGAAAACTCAGCTCGGCAGCACGGTAATGGCATCTATAGATACTAGCAAGCGCAAGCCTCGACGCACACAAGGAACACCATCCTACCATTATCGCAATCGTTTTGCCTACGCGTTTCTGGCAGCCGGCACATTGCTTTTCGGGATTTGGAAGTAAGTAGATGACTAGAGCACACTGTGCTGCATTGCTGATCTACTTGCAACCTATTTTCCAGTCTGACGCCCATGCAGCGCATAACCAACGAAACGCTGTTCAAGGTAGTCACACCCACCGAGCTGGAGAAGGAGCGTAAGGCCTTGTTCGACTTTGCTGCGCCGCGTCCCAGTCAATTCATCCGAGAGGCCATCGAGGAGGCCGAGCATTTACGCACGGAACGTTAACAAGAAATAGAAATAAGTAGCAAAAATACAAAATGGACAGAGAAACACGGCGAGCAAACTTTCAAAAACTCCAAACCGCGAACTCCAAGCAGCGGTAGGTCGGCCAATGAAACTTTCATTAGTTGTTCTTCAGTTTACTAATAAAATGTTCTAGTTATACTAAAGCTTTTGTTTCTCTTACTACTTTAAGCTCCAGGAAAGCAAGCAGCGTGCCCCTGACTTTGTCCGAGTATTTCGATCAAACTGAGAGCTCGAGCAATGCTGCAGCAGCTCAGTCCGAGGAGCAGGATCAACTCTTTGCCGAGCCCAGTCGGAAAAAGACGCGTGCCAGCCGCCAGGATGCGCCCGCTGCTGTGCCCAAGCCCAAGAAGGCGCCCAAGCTGAAAAGTACGACAACTCAGAAAAGAGCTCGCGGAGGCGGCCGTAGCAAGCAGCCCACTATAAGCGACTTCCTGCGCAACGAGCAGCTCTTCTCAGAGGTGACGGCACAGCATTGCATTGCGGACAACTTTAGTCCCGATGACATTGAAATGGCGCTGGCCTTGTCCAAATCGGAGGCAGAGAAGCGTGGAAGACTTCGACTGGACACAGAGGACGAGCGAGATGAAGTGGTTAATCTTATTGAGGATGCAGCGAATCTGTCAACGGATAATATAAGGCGCAAGCTGCAGAAATATGGCTTTCGCACAGCTGCCAAGGAGGGTGAGTCAATGAAAGTACTAAGAATACTTCAATAATCTATTCATTTACTATGCTCTTACAGAATACAACGTGCTCACCTTTGCTGCCATGCCCAAGCGTGGCAAACGCTGCAAGTGGGCAAACAAATTTACGCCTCTCACCTTACGCAATCCGGAGGAGCAGTTGAAGAAGTTGCAGGCCAAGGTGGATGCGCTAATGAAGCAACAGGTGCGCACAAAGCTACCGAGTCCAGAGCTTCAATTGCCATTCGAGCTGATTAGCAAGCATTTGCAGCAATTGCAAGTCAAAGCGGAGCAACGCATCATCCACGAGCCAAGCGAGGAACCTCTCACAAATCTGCCTGCATACTATGTACAGGACTTAATGGAAGTCAGTCGTACACCTGCGCATCATTTGCTAAAGAGCTGGGAGGCCATACCTGGCCGGGATTTATCGCCGAAGCGCGAAAGCGCCGCGGGTCTGCGCAGAAAGCAACAATTGGAGCAAGTCTACAAAGAGCTAGAGGCGCATTTTGGAGCAGCTGCTGAGCAGCGGGAATTGGATGACCTGGAAAAACTGGTGGTGGACAATATGATACAGGATTCTAGTCAGACGTTAGCTAATGCTGCTGAGCAGAATGAGACCTTGAAAACTGAGGTAGTCATTGAAGACGAAATGCCGAAGCAGGGCGGAATGGCTGAGGAGCAAGTGGAAATCACACTAAGCGCTGCGAGTCCCTTAAAGGAGCCACCGGATAAACGTGCCAGAATGACGCCACAAGTTGAAGAGCTAAGTAATGATAAGGAGAACACGCAGCCCAGCTGCTCATCAGGTCTGCTCACTTTGCCCACGCAGAGCACGCGCTGCACGTCACCCGATCTCTTTGCGGACTCGGATGATGAGGATGAGGAAGAGAAGTCGGCCACAGGCAGCGCAGCTATGGAGATGCAAAACTTTTCATTGAAGGTCTATAGGAATATAAGCACCACAGACATGAACACATATGAAGTCTATTCCAGTGATGAAGGTAAGAAAAGAGAATTGAATGGAAGCGAACTTATAATGAAGTCATCTCTGTTTCAGTGAAGACTGCAAAAGATGTTGAAGCGGAGCATGAAACTATGGAAGGTAAGTTGTTTCTCTAAATCTGCATCTACCATAATTGAATTTACATTTGATTTTTCTCAACAGAGAACTTTGTGGATTTAACACAGAAGTCCGATTCGAGTAAATCTCTTTTCGAGCAGCACATCTTCCCGCCGAGTCCCATCATAGACTTCGATGATGATATTGAATTGAATGAGCAGCTGCAGCCCTGTGAAGTTTCTGAAGCACTATATGCCAAATATGCGAGTCAGTCGAGGCAGCCGATAGCAGACTCCAGGGATCATACCTTGAAAATAAATGCGCCTGCAGTTTCGCCTGCTGCTTCGGACTCCACACTAAGTTTTAGTCAGCTGGAGAACACAAAGCTTGCGTTCAGCTTGACGCAATCGTCTGAACAGGTGGAGACCGGCTTCAAGAGTCCCTTAATCCGTCGGAGCAACTCCTGCGTAGATAAACCCATCTCGCCATTTACAACTCCGCTGAGCCGCTCGAGTGCGAGCATTGATTTAACGCAAGACAGTGGCGAGGATGAAGACAATGATAAGGATGATGATGATGATGACGGTGGAGCCCTGCTCTCTGATGATGAAATCAACTATTCGATCTGGAAGGCAGACAAAGCGGCAGACCGGCAGTCAAGCAGTGAGAGCAGCGACGATGACAGCGCTCCCAGTTCGCCTTTGAAAAAGACTCAAAGTGTGCCGTTCTTTAAGACTATGGATGACCTGGATGCCTATTTGGATGGCTGCATAGAGACATCCAGCAAATCGCGCTCACCGAACAAGAGCGCATTGAGCAAAGAACGCGCCGAGTTTGGCATCATGGATGCCGCCATCTCTCAGCCCTTTACTCTCCCGCCGCTGCAGAGTCCACAAGCTGACTCAGTGCAGGCGCCCATTGACGACTGGAGGGATGCATCCTTTCTGGACACGCCACCGGAGTCGCGCATAAAACCTCACTCCAGTAGCAGCACCAATAAATTTAAGGAGCTGCTCAATGAAGTCGCGGAATCAGCAGATGATTTCGATGAATTCGATCGCTTGGTGTTTCAGAAAGACGATAAGGATGCCAGCAATGATGTCCCTAGTGGCCTGGATCAGCTGCTGCTGGGCGAGATCAATACAGAGACCTTAACCGAGTCTGCCCAGACTACTGAACCAGGCACACCAGCTGCTCCTGATCAACTGGAGGTAAATGGTCAGGTGTACAATGTGCGCGTCTGCCAGTCGCCTAAGCCGGATTTTGTGCGCATGACAGAGTCGGAGCTACTGCAGCAGCTGTACAAGTATGGCATAAAGCCCCTGAAACGGAAGCAAGCTGTCAAATTGCTGGAATATATCTATAACCAGACTCATCCTATTATGCTGCCTCTTGAAGAGGAGCCGCAGCAGGTGCCACTGCCCCGCTCCAAATCTACTCCCGTGACTAGCGGCAAAGGAGGAAAGTCTAGCCACGCCCGACTGCTCCAAGCAGCCAGCACTGACTGCCTCACACCCACCGACGCTAACTTCCAACCCAGTCTGAAGTTTCGTGATGCTTGCGGATCGGAGCTGTTGCGCTTCTCCCAGGCTATGCCGCCGGCGCTCTGCGATGAATTCGAATACTATATATTGCAAACGAATGTCACCAAGAAGACGCCACAGCCGCTGCTGCCCCTGCACATAGCCTGGCACAATCTACTCTGCGCCAATCCCAGCCTGCATGAAAGTGTGCTGATGTACGAGCCCATCGACTTGCAGGAGATCTATCTATATCTGAAGCAGTTGGGCCATCGCTACGAGCCCAAAGATCTCAAGAGCTTCTTTGACAGGCGTTGCATCATCTTCCGCTATGAACTGGCGCCGCCCAGCAAACAGACTCAACGACATATTCGAAAGCCCAAGTCCAAAAAACCCAGGGGAAAATCCTAGAAATTTTATGTGTCCTTAAATTTATATATTACATAGCTATACACCTGTCCTTATTATCTATAGATGTATTGTATATAGCCATATTTAGTTATTCTTTATTGCTACATTTATTAAGTATTTAAATGTAAATCTTCTTTATTGATGCAATTGTTACTTGGGCCATTTTGCCCTTCTGCATTTCTGATACAATGAATTTCTCGCTATTAATTTTTTCCAAATTGTCAAATATACGAATCTTTTGTTGTACTAAAAGCGCATATTGGCAATGAGTCCATCGATGACCACCTCCATCACGTGATCCACGTTGGGTGTGGGCAACATATCATCCATCATACAAATCTCATTTTTGGTATATTTGTCGATATTTACGAAACGCGACTTTGTTGTCTGCTTCCCTTTCAAAAACACTTCACATTTTTCGGCTAGCTTCTCATTGAATTCCAGATCCAGGTCGAGCTCCGTTATGGGATCAGTAAGAAACTGGTAACACGTAAGAAAGGTTTCCAGGACATTCATTTTATCAACGAGAATTGAGAATATTTTTGAAGCAGTACGGAGTTTAGTCACACATAAATTGTCAAAAGCTTTAGTTGTAAAACTCATGAAATATGGTTTACAAAATAAAAATGTGTTTAATATTGTTTATATCTTATTCTATATTTTGTCAGCTCTCAAAATTTATCTAATTTAACAATGTTCAATTTTAAAACTCACCAAAAGAGTTCGTTATAAACAGCGTCGATAGACCATATATATCGAAACAGTAATGCTTGAAGTATCGCAACATCGAATCGCCGATATATCGATATGCTGTTCACATATCTAGCTGAAATCGTGAGCAATTTTTGTTTCAACACAAAAACTAAAGCAAAGCCTACCTAAATCGACGTGATAACATACATAATAACAATAACAACAAGTGTTTGGGCCCAGTGATTAAGAGTAGCCATAAACTAAAGAAAAAGGAATTGAAGAAAGACTAAAGTGCAGCGTGCTGTGTGGTGCATGAACCAGACAAGCTGAGAGTGAGTGCATAATTTACAGTTGGCCTTCCGCTGCGCAACAACAAAGGCATCGTGAACGACGACCCACACGCTTACGCACACACTGACGCACTCTCACAAACGCGCATACAGTGTGAAACGGGCATACATACATATGCATATATGCGCATAGATTGCGATACCTGCGATTGTGTTTTTTTTGTCACCAATTAACAACAAATACGTCCGCTTCCACACATAGGCAGGGACACACACACACACACATAGACACCCGCGCGCGCCCAAACTAACAATAATTTGGAGATGGGGCTATTACTGTCGCGTCTCTGGCGCATGTTTGGCAACGAGGAGCACAAACTGGTAATGGTTGGCCTCGACAATGCGGGCAAGACAACAATATTATATCAGTTTCTGATGAACGAAGTCGTCCACACGAGTCCCACGATTGGCTCCAACGTTGAGGAAGTCGTCTGGCGGAACATACACTTCCTGGTGTGGGACTTGGGTGGCCAGCAGAGCTTGCGGGCCGCGTGGAGCACATATTACACCAACACAGAGCTCGTGATAATGGTGATCGATTCGACGGATCGCGAACGTTTGGCTGTTACGCGCGAGGAGCTCTATCGGATGCTGCAGCACGAGGATTTGAGTAAAGCCAGCCTGCTCGTCTATGCCAACAAACAGGATCTGAAGGGATCGATGTCAGCGGCGGAAATCTCCAGGCAGTTGGATCTCACATCGATCAAGAAGCATCAGTGGCACATCCAGGCGTGTTGTGCGCTAACGGGCGAGGGACTGTATCAGGGCTTGGAGTGGGTTGCGCAGCGCATTAAAAACAAATGACAGACAGACAGACAGACGCAGATGCAGACGCAACTAGCTTATAGTTAAACAATTAATTTAGACAAATAAACCAATTTTTTATATAATTAATTGTAAATGTAAAGACATAACTAATTATACGAATGAGAAAGCGTAAAAGAAAGCGAAAGCAGAAGCTCGAAAGAGAGAGAATTGTTTAAAGAGACGCTTCACACACACACACTTATGTCAAGAGAGCCCCTCAATAAAATTAAATCTATATTATTATATATGTGTATGTATATGTTACAAACTAAGCAGCCAATTAAATAACTTCCAATAAATTTATAAAATAAACAAGTTTTTATTTTCTGAAATTTTTTGCTTTTTTTAAATACAGAATTGGACGTATTTTATTTACTCTGTTATCGAAGAACTAATGAAGAGAGCGTGAATTCTAATTGACGTTGTTGACGTTGTTATTCTTATTGTTGTTGTTTGTGTAATGTGATGTGTGAGATTGTTTTGTACTCTAGCCACCAAAATAAATACAAGTATATATGAACATATAGATATGTATGTTAAATGAATAAAATAAGTTTTAGTTACTCGTCTCAGCGAGTAGAAGACATACAAAACATTAACAAAATAAATTATAATGTATAAATACTAAAAATTATAGCCACATGAACATTTGATCACAAAAATAAAATCAAAATCCAAATCATAAGTAAATGGAGTTGTCTATGTGAGATTGCAAGAACTGCTGCAGCTCTTCAGCGGTTTGCTCTGGCCCAGTTGCACAGTGTTCTCATCCAAGGCCTGGACGTTGCTCGAATCGTGTTGTCGCTGCGAATGCATAAGAAGACAAGTCAATCAAACTCAATTTAAGTTGATGTCAATCACACCGACCTTCAGTTCCGTGGCCAGACAGCGAAAGGCATCTTCGACGTTTGTGTTCTCCTTGGCGGACGTTTCCATCACGAATAGAATTTCAGGTATATACTGACACATTTGGCGCGCCTCCTCAAAGTCCACCTCGCGCTCGGACTCCAGATCGCACTTGTTGCCAATCAATATGATCAGCACATTGGAGGCTGTATAGCGGCGCACCTCCTCGATCCACTTTTGCAGATTGGCAAATGTCGCCCGTTTCGTTATGTCGTAAACTGTCATAAAAAGAAGTGCTTAACAACCATTCTCCACAGCTGATAAGGGGGCAAAGCAAATGCTATTAAAATCACGACGCATTCGATAGTAATAGAAAATGTGCGCGGCTTTTCGCTTATCAGCGAACGGGCCATGACAATAAGATCAATAGGTCAAGATAAGAGTCTTTGTTTGTCAGACAACAAAGGGGTACAATGTTTTGCATAACAGGTGGGTTAGGGTGGATATAAATTAAACTGCTGATTCTTGTTCTTCCGTAATAGGTCCTTATGTATGAGTGATCTCTATATTTGTAGAGTTGGCTTCAACTGTTCACATCTACTGACTCATTTAGTATTGTAGGGTATCTCCGAGTCGACCAGCTCCTCCAACCTGCATTTTTTGGCATTTACTCACCAATTATGACACCATTATTGGCACGGTAATAGCTCTGAGTAATGGTGCGAAAACGCTCCTGTCCAGCGGTATCCCAGATTTGTAGCTAGTTTGAGGAAGTACCAGAACACAGACAGCATCATTATAGCTCATATGACATTGGCATTTGCGCAGATGTCTCACCTTGACTTGTTTGCCCTCGACTTCAATGGTTTTCATTGAGAAGTCGACGCCAATGGTGTTCCCGTGCCGCTCCACATAGTTGCCCGTCTTGAAGCGCTGCAGTATTGATGTCTTGCCCGTGCAACAGTCCCCGATGAGCACTATTTTGAATAGGAAGTCGAAATTCTCTTCGTTGGGCAGTGCCATCAGTGTTTGGGGATTCCGTGCCGTCATTTCGTCGTTCTGTTCAGCCACGAAACGTTGCAGCTCCTTGAGCGTCCGATGGTTGCGGTGGTTGTGCAATTATTTAAAGTTTGGCATGGAAAATGTTTAATTTTCTGTTTTAATTCGTTGATAGTAAGGAAAATGCGTTGCACAAAGACTGTGTGTTGTTGTGCCCTGTCAACATTGTGCTGTGGGGTATATTGATTCATAGAGATTTGGTAATTTGGACAAGGAGAATCACTTTAACGTGGGCTTCTCTGCCAGTAATAACACATTTCCTTTACTTTAATTATTTTACTATTGTTTAAAAGTAGAAAAAACGCTTAAACAGTATATCAAATCTATATACGACTGCTATGCTGGCTTCACTTAGTGCAGGGTATTTCATCGTTACATCTCTGCTTCTGTCTGTTTCGTTGCTTGCAGGTGTGTGCTAGTTGGTGACATTATGCAGTACTGCTAATTTGGCATTTAGCAACACTGGCCAAGTTAGGCGCGCAACTATCCATTTTGAAATGCAAGTAAATAAGGCAATTTGCGATTGAAGTTATTTAGCATAAACTAATAAACAGTTTTGATAGTAAGTACTCAATATCTGCTTGTCTTATATATAAGTATGTAATTAACAACTCTATACTGTGTGAGATAATATTTGTTCTGCTTTGCCTGCTTTGCTTGATTGGCTTATCTATATCGCTTGTTTGAAAATTACATCAACAGATAAGGTGTCACAAATTATAACGAAAATGTTGTTTAGAGAAGCGAAACTATACAATTGTTTATACTACGTTCCACGATACTGAAAATGTTTATTAAATGAGGTTTTGCAGCTGGGCTTCGAGTTAAAGAAATTTGAGGACTGAGAACAATTCAATATGTTTATAAATCAAGCTTTTTACTCAGAATGCATGCCGGCTCAAGACCTCTATAAAAAGCTCGAGCTGCGTATATGAAGCCCTAGAAATCGAACAGCTCTATGCAGTTGCCGGCTACGCCTCAATCGAATAGTTGGTTTTTCTTTTGTCTGTGCTCAGAGTTGAATTTAAGCATGTCGAAATTGGTGCTCTACGGTATGGACATAAGTCCCCCAGTGCGTGCCTGTCTTTTGACCCTGCGTGCGCTCAATGTGTCCTTCGAATACAAAATAGTTGATCTGCTGAGTGGCGAACATAAAACTGATGAGTTCATGCAGAAGAATCCACAGCATACGGTGCCCCTCTTGGATGACAACGGTACCCTAATATGGGACTCTCATGCTATCTGTTGCTATCTGGTGGATAAATATGGAAAATCGGACGATCTATATCCGAAGGATCTAGTGAAGAGAGCTAAGCTGGAGCAACGTTTGTATTTTGATGCCAGTGTTCTCTTCATGTCGTTGAGGAACATATGTGCACCATATTTCCATAAGAAGGTCACCATTGTGCCCCAGGAGAAGATTGACAACATTATCGATGCTTATGGGCATCTGGAAAACTTTCTGAGTGACACTCCCTACTTGACTGGCGATACTGTGACAATTGCCGATTTCTGCTGTGGCGCTACAGCATCTTCTCTACCAGCCATGGTGAGCATCGATCCGGAGAAGTATCCAAAGATTACCGCCTGGCTGGACCGTCTCAGTGAGCTGCCATACTATAAGGAGGCCAATGGATATGGTGCTGAGGAGTATATTGAAATGCTTAAGGGCGCATTTACTATTGTCTAAATAGATCTTGATATTTATTATACATACATATATTTACTTCATTCAATAAAATATCGATAGCAATGTGAAAGTTCTAGTTGTAATAACCAGAAGCTGGGTTGTGCGACACTCACGCACTTGACACAGTCTGGCAGCACTGGGTCGAATTAAACGTTAGCATTTGAATGTTGTTTGTGAAGATTTTCAACGCGTCATATATTTATCGTATATATATATATTTATTTTTTTTGGACATTACATAAACGGTAAAGCTTTGGGATATTTTTAGTTGTTTATATTAATGCAGAAGTTTATGAAACTATTTTTTGCTGCTGAGCTTCCAATTAAATGCAATTTGAGCGCCGACAACAACTTTGTTTATATCAATTTATTTATAGACTGAGCTTTTCTGTCATCATGCTTAATCGGCTCAACAGCTCTATAAAAAGCTCGCTCAGCAAATGTGAGGCCTTAGAAGTCGAACAGCTATGTATGTATTTGCAGTTGCCGGCTACACCCCGGATCAAATAGTTGTCTGCGCTCTTGTTTGTGCTCAGAGTTGAATTTAAGTATGACGAAATTGGTGCTCTACGGCTTGGACATAAGTCCCCCAGTGCGTGCCTGTCTTTTGACCTTGCGTGCGCTCAATGTGCCCTTCGAATACAAAATAGTCGATCTTTTGAAAGGGGAGCATAGAACTGAGGAATTTATGCAGAAGAACCCACAGCATACAGTGCCCCTCTTGGATGACGACGGTACCTTAATATGGGATTCTCATGCTATCTGTTGCTATCTGGTCGATAAGTATGGAAAATCGGACGATCTATATCCCAAGGATCTAGTGAAGAGAGCTAAACTGGAACAGCGATTGTATTTTGATGCCAGTGTTCTCTTCATGTCGTTGAGGAACATAAGTGTTCCATATTTTTACAAGAAGGTCACAACAGTGCCCCAGGAGAAGATTGACAACATTATCGATGCTTATGGGCATCTGGAAAACTTTCTGAGTGACACTCCCTACTTGACTGGCGATACTGTGACAATTGCCGATTTCTGCTGTGGCGCTACAGCATCTTCCCTTCCTGCCCTGGTGAGCATCGATCCGGAGAAGTATCCAAAGATTACCGCCTGGCTGGCACGCCTCGATCAGCTGCCATACTTTAAAGAAGTCAATGCCAAGGGAGCTGAGGAGTATATTGAACTACTAAAAGATGTATTTACTATTGTCTAAAAAATGTCTATATTTTGTTGTTATATAAATTTGATTAAATAAAATATCGATAGCAATGCGATAGTTATAATTATGGCAGCCAGCACATCATTTCTTCGACACTCACTCACTCGGTGCCGTCTGGCAACACTATGCCACGTTGAACGTTATCATTTGAATGTTATTTGTAGACTTGCAATGTATGCGAAGCCCCAAGCATTACGCAAGGCCAATAAAATGGGTTTGCGGCTTTTATTTAAATGAAGCAATAGCAAATGGAAAGCGTTTAACTGTGTGAAATTATGTCAATCAGCGTGCAACGCTTCATTAAACACAAAGGCACGTACGCGCAAGGGTTTGCTGATAACGATTTATTCGATTTACATGAGCCTCAATAAATTTTCACCACGTACTTAATGATGGCGCCATTTACGCGTCTAAAATTGTCTTAATTAAGTAATAAATATTTATGAAAAATGGCCATAATATACAAATTAAAATATTTGCATTTCACATTTTCGCCAAAGCTATTTTAATAGTTTTCCCAAATGCAGAACCTTGGCCCAGTTTTCCAGACTTCTGGACTCACTTTCAAAACGAAACGGCAGCCTGTTATGGCTCACGCACACGTCTTGGTTAACTGCTTGTAAAGCAAGTTCTAAATTGTTCAAAACTAGACAAGCGCCTGGACAACTGGCCAAACGCCTTGTAGACAGCACTCGATTGGAAAACCGCAACTGGCAGCTCTTGGTTGGTTGTACGCACAGTCGCATTCAATACGCATGGAAAGTTTGGAATGACCAGGCCCAGAACTCATGTCGATTGTGATGAACGTTAGTGAAACTAATTTGCTGCCTCTGTGGCGCGCGACCTCAATTGATGGAGGACTATGACTCATGGCACTTCCTAGTTCATGGCTCATAGCTCATAGCTCTGTCTGCTTTTCGGCAAATAGGAAATCAAACGCACACACTCAATCGGCCAAGACCAAAAGCCAACGCCAACACCAACACCAAGCACTAAGACCAAGACCAAGACCAAGTCCACGTCCATGTCTTGCATACAGGTTTATCGTTTTGGGTAGCTTCTGCCTATGTCTCGCCTGTTCGGCCGCCCCCTCTTCAAGCTCTCGGTTGTGCATTTTTTCGTGGCGCTTTTATCGCTTGGCTCAGCCGTTGGCCGCTTTAGTTGAATTTGAAACGTTTGCGCGCGCGGTTGACTGCCCGTTCGCTAGCTGCTGCTGCTTCTGCTGCAACCAATCAGAAACGTGCAACTTCTTATAACGGTTAACAGCTAAGGATGCACAAAAACTGAATCCAACGAAGATAAAAGAAAAACGTGCGACTTGAATAAAAAAAGCGAAAACAAAGTGAAAAAAGTTGACAAGAATTTCAGCGAATCTTGAAAAGTGAGTTTTTTTTCTGGGCTCGGCTCTAACTGGGTCAAGGAGCAGACAAACTTTGTTAGAGTTAACCGTTAACCCAGCGACTTATGTAAGAATGTGTAATAGAGGCAGTCTATATGCATTGAATACATATTTATATATATTTAATTATTTATATACTTATGCAGACTTTCTACAGTTTGTAGTTTGATTGAAATTTTGTGATTTTTGATTTTGAAATGCGCAGCACGCAGCAACAAACAAACTGACAAAAGAGAAATATATATGTATGTATTATATATATATTTTATATAGTGGACATCACTTGCACTTTCCTTTGCCCAACATTGCCTTTCCCAAAAACCGTTTGTTGTTGCTCACTTCTAATTGATTATGCAGCGCCTGTTACATAGCGACGGTCATAAAACAAAAGACTTAGGACACGAACTCGCTGGCACAAGCGCATTTAATGGCATGCAGCATATGTGTGCGAGGTCTGCTTACAGCGTAATGTGTGCTTTGTATTCAAGAGTCTATCTATCTACAGAGTAGCAAACATTCAGGTTGTATAATAACATCCACTCCAATCTTTGAAAATATCATTCTTTATGCTCTTGCTCAGCTGCTCCTGCGATGGAAGTCTTTATCTACTCAATCGTCACGTAGCATGCGCTTTCATGTGCTTCTTCTTCAGTCTCGGTCAGAAGGAGTTACAGTGGCTTAGGTCTGAGAGCTTTGTAGTGCATGCCATATCATCATTAATCTGTTCCTCTTGGTCAAACTTCTCTTTGAGATTCTTTGATGCATTCTTTATCATAGTTAAGCATAGATCAATAGTAGGTCTATCGAAATGGACGAACTTAGCATCCCTGAGGCACATGTGAAAAAGAAAGAAAATCCAGTCTTTACTTAAGTCATAGTAATTCTTAATTCTCGCTACGTTTTGAGCAGCCCTCGCATATGCATAAATATGCATTTGCATACATAAATATATAGCACTTGCTTTTTAAACAATTAATGCATGCATAAAATAAATTTAATTTCAATAAAGTTTTTTGTTTTGTTTTACCTCCATTCAAGCTGTTGACCCAAATTTCCATTTCATTTCGCTTTTGTTTTGTTTTTGTTTCTGAGAATTCTTTTTATTGACTGGTTTCTCGATTGTTGTTGTGGTTGTTGTTTCTGTTATTGATTTCTGGTAAGCAGGAAGCAAAATGTCGTCTACACACATACACACACATATAGCAATATCTATATATATATATCTATAACTTGATGCCAATTATAGCTGCGCTTGCACTAATTCGCCTTAAATTGCAAATCTTTTCACTCTTCGCTCGCTGCATACCACAAACTGACATCTGTTGCGTGTCTGTTGCTGTTTGTTGTTGTTTGTCGACTTGTGTTGTTGCTTGTGTATTGCTATTGCTATAGGCGTTGCTCTGATTTGCCATAGAAATCAAAACTATCCTGTACAAAATTCGCTGCCATTGGCCACAATGCGTCTGTCATTGTCAACGAGCAGCAGACGACGGCAGCAGCAGCAACAACAGTAAAATGTAATCACATGCCTTTGAATACCCTGTATACATGTGTCCTTGGGTATATTGCTTGAAAATTTAGCTACTGAAGCAGAAAACTTCTCTTCAGCTCCTTGTCTAGGGTATCTCTCCAGCCTCAACAGCTCGCCTCTGTCAACACTCTTACTTCTCATTGTTGGCATTCATAGGCAGAGAGATGGAGCGAGAGAGAGAGAGATAGATGCAGAGACAGTTGTTATCTCGCTGACATTCTTGGTGTGGTGCTATCAAAACGCTGCCCAACATTGGATGCCATAGCAATTGTAACTGATTCTGACCCAATTTCTCTTTCAGGCTCAGGTGCCTCAAATTGCCGTTGCACCTGCCTGGCTTACCTGCAGCACTCGCCATTGCTAATTACACACGGCAGCACAAATTTGTTTGTACAGGCCAGCGACACGCCCCCCCTCTAAACTGTGCCGCGTCAGCTACTACTTCTTTTTGCTCATTTACATGCAAAATTAGTGAGCAACTTTTTGCTTCCTCTTTTGCTTTTTTTTTTGGGGGAGTGAAACTTAGACGAAATACCCTTGCAACAGCATCAACAAAATCATTTTTTAGTGGCAACCTGAAACGGAATCACGTTTGCTGTGTGGCCTAGAACCTGTTGGCCTCGCACACTTGACAGCCGCTGGGAAAGTGCATTAGAATCAAATATTGGCCAGATCAGCATATCTAACGACTCGGCATCTCAATCCTGTGCAACCGGCTGCTGCTGCTGCATTGCATCATCTATAGATCTGAGCACTCGATAGCTGGCTAAATGCGAGCAACATGCGAGCCATTGCAAACGGGTAAAAGTGCGTCGCAAAATTGCTGATAAAGAATGAGAGAGAGTGCTTGAAGGGGGAGGGAGGGAGGAGTTTGTGAGGGATGCAGCTTCTTCTCTAGCCGCTGGAAAAAGTGTTCCATTTTGCACACGCTTACACTTCTTAAAGTGAAATTTCTCAGCAGGTTTTGGCCATGCCTTAGAATGATATACGAGTACAGTGATAACTATGTGGATGAATCGTCTGTGGAGGTATTGATGCCAACATTTTGTGTATACATTTCTATAATAATTTAGCAGTTGCCAGTTGCCAGTGTAGGAAGTCAAGGAGGCGACGAATTTAGTTAGTTAGTTTTAGTCTGATGGTCCGTCTGTGTCTGTCCATTTTTCCGTTCTTCTATTTATCGTTTCGTTAGTTTTCCTCGTCTTTCAGTCTGTTCTCCTGTCCGGCCATTCCTGTTCTCAGTCTCTCTATTTCGTACTTCTCTACATCCTTCTGTTGATCTCGGTTCTTAGCCATCTTCTTTCCATTTCCACGTAATCGATTATGAGCATTATCGAGCTTCAGTTACTAAATCATAACTCTTACGTCTTTTTAGTTGGTAATTAAAAGAGATGCTTCCACTTGAAAGCAAAGCAAATCTATAGTTTAGACTGGTATCCCAGGCATTTGCTCATTTTGAGTATAGAGTTTCAGCTTTCGCTGCAATGCAGTGAGAAATAGAATTCACATGTGCTAAAGACTCAATTGTTTTGCTTGTAATCAGAATCAGTTGTTAACGGTGCTTAAATGCAGTTGGCCAGAATGGCTCGAGTTTGAGCACGGACTGGAGCTTTCAGCTTTCCCGAAAACACAAAGAAAAACTAGATTTATGTGTCTCTCGGCCAGCTTTGGCTCTTCGACAGGCAATCAGGCAAACCAGTTGCCAATTGTTGCTTGTGGCTGCGCCATTTCGATGTGAATGAGGAGAATGTTTGATGCGATTTCTGCTGCGGTTATATAACAGTTAGATCATATTCATATGGCTGCGTCTTGCGTCTATTCTCTTGGCTTAGCTTACGCAGCATCTGCTTCGTCTGCTGCGTGTGCTAAGCGAAGCCAGTTCGTTGTCTAAGTCTTTCGTTTTCTTTATCCGCATCTATTCCCATGATTACGCAGCATGCGTGTACATCGGCATTCGCAGTCGGAGCAGCTGCTATTAGCGCTGCTAATCTGCCTTTGGACAGCTGCGACTGCAGCTATGCACGACTTGAATGACGGCGCAGCAGCGACGCCAGCCAATGCCGCCCAGCTAGCGGATGCTGAGGCTCAGCCACAAATGGATTCGGATGGGAGTGAGGCGCACATACGCAAAAAGCGTCTCGTTTGGATTACGGATGACGGGCGCCTGGCTCTGCCGCCCGGCACCTCATTGACATTCACGCCGACGATTGCAATGCCAATGGTGAGACATCCGCCTGAAGGCTTCTTCTCCAACCTGAGCATCAGTTTTCCCGTCACAAGTGAGTTGTTGCTCGAAAAGTTGTTCAGCGAGCAGCTCCTTAAACTCAAAGTTGTCGAAATGCACTTTCAGTTGACTTTGACAAGCTCGGCCTGACGGACAATCAAAATCCGCTCGGAGATCTGCCCTTCTTCGCGCGCTCCTTTGGCCACGGCGCTGGCCAGCTGGTGGGCGAGTACGTCGCTCGCTACCTCCACGTGCAGCGGCGCAAGCGGGACCTCAGCGCCCAGCAGAGCAGCTCGCCCTACAAGTTGGAGGACACGCTCCAGTACCCGCAGCTGCCGGCGGGCTTCCAGCACATCTTCCATGGCGGCGAACGGGTGCTGCTCTACGGCGTCGTCGAGGACTTCTTGGCCACCTTCGGCATGGATGGCAAGGCGTGCATGCTGCGCACCATCTGCGAGATGCACTCTCGCAGTCTCGACAAGTTTGGCGTCTTTGGCGAGATGACCAAACTGTTCTTAACGTAAGTAGAGTAGAGACTTAGAGTTGAGAATTTAGCTAAAATTTTGATGAGTTTAATCAAATATTTTTCTCTCTTTTTCGCAGCGTCACCAAATCGCCCTTTGCTGAGCTGCTGCCCGAATATGTGCGCGCGCAGCGAGTGGGCGAGGGCAAGCAGGCGCCTGGCGAATGCTTCCCCTACTACAAGGCCTGCCCCAAGAGCATCTTCAAGGCGCTGTCCAACAAGTACAGTGCGCAAGCAACAAGACAAACAACAACAACAACAAAAGCAACCACAACGGAGAGACCCGTGGGCGAATATCATGAACAGCAGGCGGTGCTGCTGCCCAACAGCGCTGAGCAGGATGAGCAGCAGCAGCAGCAGCTGCATCAAGAACTTGATGGCAATGCAGTTTTCATGTGAAGAGAGTCTCTCGTCTCCTAGCTGTAAGCGGCGCCTGCCGAATAATGAGTGCACATTGAAAGTCATTTGCTTGTAATTAACGTACACTAATTTATTTATTATTATTTATATATGTATATTTATATATGTATTATGTATTGATTATATTGTGTATTTAACTATTTATTGTTAGCTGTAGGCGTTGTTGTTAACTCTCTAGCTAGTTATATATATATATATATATATATATATATATATATATATATATATATATATATATATATATATATACCCTGTAAATAAACAAATTTGTGGCATATTTACGCATAAAAAAAAAATAGAAATGATTCAGATTCACTGGGTATAATATTTGTATATGTTTATATAAAATTCCAGCTGACAAATGTGTTTGCGCAATTGTCGCGCTTTATTATTTATACATGTATGCATATATCTATATTTCGTTGCATATAAACAAAGAGCGTTTGTTTACATTGCGTATACGTAACGTGATTAGAGTGCTAGTCTTGCAAACTGTGTGCTTGTGTGTGTGTGTGCGTGTGCGTGTGTGCTAAGAATTTGTAATCCAATGCCCTTGTTCATATTAGTCCAAACATATGCTTCAGTTGCTCCAAGTGCACGTAGTTGGTGTAGTAGAACATGGAGACGTTGCGCGCGATCGCATCCAGCTTGATCGCCTCCTGCAAGAAGTGCTGCTGGGATTCGCCAAAAGCGAGCACCTTCTGCATGGCATCGTTGTAGATGATCTGCGTGTGAATGTTGAGCAGCTGAAAGCAGCAGAGCTATGCATTAAAAGCAATTCGAAATGGACAAAAATCTAAGTAACTCCCACATACCCGTCGCACATTTTTCAAAAATTACAGGGTATACTCACCTCCATAAACAGCGTGGCCAACGATAGATTACAATCGCAACTCATGCTGTAGCGCATCCGAAAGAAGTGCAAGCCCTTCAGCACGAATATATCCGACATATCGGGTATGTTGTTGCCAATGCCGATCTTCACAAGCAGCCGCAGCACATTGCGGTACTTGAGCATGCGCTCGTCCTGTATGAACTGCATGCGCGGCACATAGGGACAGAAGCTGCGCTTATCGTACTGCGGATAGACCTGCAGCAGAGCCAGCCAGTAGTAGACGTTGTTGCAGTGCGTCCAGGCGGGACCCGAGGGAACGAACGTCGGCAATGGGAAGTCGGCGAACTTGAATTGCAAGGCCGGCAGGAAGACAAAAGATATGATGCTCGGCGTGCCGGACTCACGCGTCTCGCTCGCCAAAATCTCGTGCACGAAGCCCTGATCCCCGATCTCGTGGGTGCGATAGCTGAGCTTGTATTGGACCCCGCTGTCGCAGCAGACGGACTTGATCTGAGTGATGGTATCGCGCAGATTGCCACGCAGCAGCAGCTGCACATTCTCCGGATTTAGGTAGCCCTTGCTAACCATAGGATGCGAGGTAGGCGCATAGAGATTTATGTAGCCCGGATGTGCGGCATTGAAGATGGGGGTCACGGGGAATGGCATAAAGAAGCACAAGTACTGCTCAAAGTCCAACGGCACATCGATTTTGGAGCCCCTGTAAAAGGTGGCCGTGGATAGAAGATTCTCCAGCACGCAGTGATATATCGAATCCTTTTTGCACATAACTTCGCGGATCCGCTTGCAAATGAAGTCTGCATCTAGCAGCCAGTCGGCGTCGCTCTCCTCGATTTCCATTAGATCCGACACCCATTTGATGCCCTCTTGAAAATGGAAATAACCCTCGGGCAACAAAGTAGGCGAATCTCGCTCACTAATAGGAGCATCGTTCATTGAAAGCATACGATCGCTCATTCTATCTAAACCTGTTCGTCGCTCAAAGTGTGTACTTCACAATGACTTGCAGGAGCGGAAAAAGCACTTGTTGCTGCTTACTCTTTGTTCAATGTGACACTCTTTTGTCAATCACCGTTAAAAGTGCAAGTAAAAGCGTATCGATACTGCACGCAATGCCAAAGTGAAGTGCCCAAAATACGTAAACACAGCCCCATTAAATTTAAATTTAATCGATTTCATTTTGGCGCCTCGGCATTTAGGTGCTTTGCAACACTGTTGCGCATCTGCGATGAGCTTGCGATAGTATCGTTGGCAGCATATCGATAACCGGCGCACAGCTGATTGCTTGGTTTATCACGCTTGCGGACTTCGAGGTGCTTTTTTGATTCAGTTATTTACAAAGTTTGGACAAACATAAAAACACCAGCGGAATTGCGTGTCGCACAAATGTGTGAGCAAAGCAATAGCAAACAGTAGAACGCTTGTTGCAGGTAAGTTCACTGGACGCTTGCCACCCTCTCGAAAGACAACGTCAGCAAGCCAAATAGCAACAACACCGACGCCGACGCCAACGCCAATGCCAAACCCGGCCAAACGCCAATTAGAATAATATCAACAACAATGTTTCGACTGAGTCAGAGTCATCAGGCCATTGTTTGATAATGATTGTATTGAGGTATTATCACGACCTCGCAGCGACAGATGATTGCCGAGCGAAAGCGGCCGGTGTTAATGCTACTGCTGCTATTGTTGTTGTTGTTGCTGTTGTTGTTGCTGTTGCTGCTGTTGCTGCTGTTGATATTGTTGTTGTTCTTGTGTATATCACGCGGACGTGGCGCTATATAATATATACGGTAATCTATCTCGGCCTCCCGCTTATTCAGCAAGTTTCTATTACAGGTAAAACACAACACACATCGCTGGCATGGACGAGCTGGACAATAGAACGGCGCAGCAGCCCACAGCGGATGCAGTTGCAGCTGCGGCTCCAATTGCACCGGCAACTGGTTCCCAGAGCGACTCATCCGAGGAGGAGGAGTATTTGGACAACAGCATTGAGCTGCGCGGCTATTTGAGCAAGTGGACCAATTATATATACGGCTGGCAGCCACGCTATATTGTGCTCAAGGATGGCACGCTCTCCTACTACAAATCCGAGTCAGAGTCCGATTTTGGCTGTCGCGGCGCCATTAGCTTGTCCAAGGCGACCATTAAGGTACGTATTTAGACGCTATACGAATACATGCATGCATGTACGTATATATTTAGCCAGCAAGTGCTCTTAATTGAACTAATCAAAAAGTAATGGGTGCGAGCGAGTGTGCGCATATCCAAGAACCCCCGACGCCGCAATCAATGCAGCGCAATCAATTAATGCTGAATGTCGCCAACGAATGGTGGTGAATAAGTGACAAAATATAAAACCACACTGAAGTCATCAAATGTAAGTGGGCCCAGCCCTGCCGTGCCCGGCCATGCCCTCTCCTGCCCGGCATTGGCCAACCCTCGCTCGCCCCAGCCTTCAGTTCGACATTTTACGGCAATTGTTTTTCTTTTTTTTTTCGGAGGGCGTTGATTGCCCGCCTATGCTTAGTCTATTTATATTGTAAACAATGATTCATCGTTTTGTTTGCAGGCACACGAATCGGACGAGCTGCGCTTCGATGTGGTTGTCAATAATCTGAACAACTGGTGCCTGCGCGCCGAGACCAGTGAGGATCGCATGCATTGGGTGGAGGTGCTGCAGCTGTATAAGGAGGGCACCGGCAGCACGGACACCACGTCGCTGCGTCGCCATGGCAGCAGCATGTCCCTGCAGTCGAACACCATATCGCTGGCCAGCGGCGGCAGCCTGAAGAAAACCCAGCGCA
Source organism: Drosophila aldrichi (assembly GCA_035045965.1). Taxonomy (NCBI): domain Eukaryota; kingdom Metazoa; phylum Arthropoda; class Insecta; order Diptera; family Drosophilidae; genus Drosophila; species Drosophila aldrichi. The sequence goes on from JAWNOM010000501.1 coordinate 13,637,654, forward strand.
ACTTGCGCGAGAAGGTTGGCGAACTGGAGACCTTCAAGGATATACTCTTTGTACAGATTGAGACGCTGCAGCGCTACTTTGACGCCTGCTCCGAGCTGAACAAGGCCAATGCACAGCCGCTCGACTTGGGCGATGGCCTAAAGCCCATCGATTTCAAGGTGTGCGCCCAAAGATACCCATGAATTTCTGTATATTAATTAATGTATGTTTCCTGCTGGCAGGGCGAGTCCATCACATTTCGGGCCACAACAGCTGGAGTGCTGAGCACATTGCAGCATTGCCTGGAAATCATAGCCGAGAGTGATGAGTCATGGAAGCGCAAGCTGGAGCGCGAAATAGATAAGCGACGTCGCGCGGACGACCAAAATAGGTAAGCCTAACCTTGATATATGAAATTAGAGAGACCTAAACTAAATTTATTTGATTTCGATATTATTTGCAGAAAGCTGAAGGAGGAAATTGAGAAGCTAAAACGTTTATCATATCCCGGCCCAGATTTTGAGGTAAGTTTCACACGTTTAGTTTTTCTTTCCTATTAAATCAAACCAAATGCGAATTGTAAATATGAAATATAAACATTATAAACGTGCGTTCGTGTGTGTGTATGTGTGTGTGTGTACACACACTCAAGAGCAACCACAAACCCAGTGAACTCCGCCCGTATGCCACTTGCTTTAGCCGTCCAAAAATAAATCTCTTGTGCGCTCGCTGCTCGCTGCTCGCTGTTTGTTTGATTATATTACAATTTGAGCATACGCACACGCCGTGTAATTATTTAGACAATTTGCCTGTTTTGTAATGCATGCGCTCTAACTATAACCGTATATAATCTATGCCGTATAATATTGCCCCTATACAAATATATATATATGTATATAATTGTGGCCGAGTCTATTTGCGCTTTGATTCCGTGTCATGCCTTTTTTTGATAGTTATCCATTTTAATTGAGCTGTCGCTTGTACGGCGTAGGTCTTTAATTAGGGCTTAGCGTTTAACTATTTTTAACTCTTATCAGTCGAATTGGATCGAAGTGGGCTCTACGCTATTTCCTATATGTCAACTTTAATGCTTAATTTGTTTGGCTTCTTTCCATGCGGCGCAGACTTATGTAGAGCTCTATGTATTTATACATATATGTATATACTATAACTAATCCCTAGTTCATTCACTTCGCTGACAGCTCAAGCGCAAAATATTGAACCCATGGCGACATTTGAAGTTAACGCTAAGACAGTTTTGAGGTTGCGTAGCACTTGGGCCAATATTGCAGTAGGTCATGTCTGGCTGTTGCAAGAGTCTATAAAGAAGATGCTCTAACCTTCAGCTGAGCTGCTTTGCTAGGTCAAGAAACTTGTGAATGTCTTCTGTTCGTCTTGCTGCAGTTAATATTTCGAAATATAAAGTTAACATTTTTATAATATATTAAATAAAAAATAAATGCAAAATAAGTTAAATAAATACATAAAATATATTTTTAATTTTTTTAGTAAATAATTAATTAGTTATAAACATTTTATAAATCTTTTTTGAATTTATTTTTTATTATTAGTAATTATATTAATAATATATTTATATATAAATAATTAAGTTAACTCAATTTAAAGTTAAATATAAATTTATCTTTATTGGTTAGCGCATAGCAAATTCGCTTTGAGCTTAGCCGGCTGAGCTCCACTTGTTAGCCTGGCTTTAATGTACGGCTTGGGCTTGGCCTAGCTTATGGCTGGCAATTGACAGCATGAATTGGTCAGTCGACGGTCAGCGATCGGCAAGCGCACACGTAAAAATCATAAACAAATTGACGGGCTCTTATTGTCGCGTTTAATTTTTGTTTTGGACAATTGTGAAATTGTTGGCCATAAGAAACCAATTCGAAAGAAACTTGGCCAAGAGAAGCGGGACTTTAAAATGCCTTCGATGCGCTTGCAGTGGCGTTGCGGCTATAAGCTACAGCATGGCCAAAAAATTGTGGTAGGTAAAGCTGCTTGTAGTTGGAGTTAGAGCGAGTAGGAGAGAGAGAGAGAGAGAGGTAGAGGTAGTGTTGTATTAAATCAAGCAAAACGTTCAAGCATTGATTTATTATTTAAGCACGTGTAATCCTTTACATGTTAAGCTTTAAGCTCTCGTTCTCTCTCGCTCGCTCGCTCTCTCGCTGACTCTCTCTGACAGCTGGCAGGATATTTTCCGTTTGTGCTCAGCAACAGTTTGTTTCGCGCCCTCGCGCCAGTCGGAAGGATTCGGTTTGGAGTGCGCGTGGCTTGTTGATGACCTCGTAAACACACACACACACACATACACATATACACCCCATTCCACCTGTGTGTGTTTGTGTGTGAATTCTGCATATAATTTGTTAGCATCGACTTATAGACGCTAAACGGACGCCAAGTGGAGCCTGGTGAGCGCCAAATTTCCACTGCCAGCTGCTCAGACAACTGGACGCCGATTCGTGACTTCATCACCCAAAACAAAACTTGGCCTACATTGGGAAAGTTCAATGTTTTCTTTGTGTCTTAGTGGCATGTCTTATTAGTGACTCGTGACACGAACTATTCCTGCTCTGCTACTTACTTAGCAGAAATCTAGTAATCCTTTGTGATTTTTTATTACATTTCGTGTTCTATACTCGTACTCTTCTCTAATTGGTTTCTAAATTTAACCGTATTGTGCTTACTATCTGCGTGTGTTTCGTATTCATTTCGTATTCTATTAGAATTGAAGAATCCCCTTTCCTGCCGTAACTTATGGCCACTCTTAACTAGGCTGTTTGCTTATATTGTTTGTCGTCTCTTTGTTTGTAAGTTGAAAGCACTCGAAACACGAGCTCATCTCGAGTTCATTTATTTCTAGCTTGTCTCTGGGAATTTCATGCTCTTATTCATGTCTTTCTCAATGAATTCGGCATATTCCACTATTCCACTAAGCTCTTCATTTTTCCTGTACTTCATGATCGTGCTCATACTTTAGATTGTTTTCTGTAATCTCTAGTTCATCCAAGTTCATGCTCCATTTTACACGCGCCCATCTCTAATACGTCTTTGCCTTTACCGCACAACTCTTGCCCTTCTCGTGCTTCTTTGCTATTCGCTTAGACACGCGCGCATCTCTAGCTGGAATTCGCTTGCTTTTGCGTTTAATTGTTACAGCTGCTTATGCGGCCAATAATTGAATAGAATTAAATTTGGATAAAATATTTCCAGTCTTTCAATAGGCATGCACGCGCCAGCCATCATAGACTCTGCTTTGCTGTCTCTCCAGACTACGCCCCTTTAGTATTCATGGCACATGGGGCTTGGGGTATGCCGCCCGACTGCCAACCCGGCTGCATGTGTTATGGGCATCTATTATGCTCAAGCAATTTCGCATGCCGGCGGCAGTGTCGCCCGTTGGGGATTTCTGGGAGACTTGGATTTAATTTATGCACGTCACGATTCGCATTTCTTGCATTCAATTAATTAGAGCCGAACCCCTTTGTTGAACTTGACTTGGTAATACATATGTGATGCTTGACTCTTTGCTTGGCAGGAGGGTCCACATTCCACATTGCCCGAGGATGAGTTCTTTGATGCGGTCGAGACGGGCCTGGAGAAAATCGAAGAGGACATGCAGATGCGCTTCAAACTGAGACTCCAATCGCAAATCTCACAGACGCTGGTCAATGTGCCGCACGAGGCCGTGGCCGAGGGCGAGGAGGCGCGCGAGGAGTTCGGCACCGGGGCCGAGGCCAAATCGCATCCACTCTGGCCGGAGGTAAGCCGGAAATTAGAGACGAATTGAAAACGATTTAATAATTGCATTTCCCCATACAGATTGATCGCGTATGCAAGGAGCAGCTGCACTATGCGCGCGAGGGCGTCGGCCAGGACGGCAACGGCTGGCAAATCTTTGCCGACGAGGGCGAAATCAAAATGTACAAGCGCGAGGAGGAAGTCAATGGCATGGTCATGGATCCGCTAAAAGCCTATCATACAGTCAAGGGCGTGACAGCGCGCGAAATGTGCCATTACTTCTTCATGCCCGAGTTTCGCAATGATTGGGAGAGTGAGTAATCCATAATTGAGTATACATATATGTGGGCAGACTTTCATATATTTGCATATATTCATCTATTTACAGCTACGCTGGAGGACTGCACCATACTGGAGAAGATCTCGGCAGACACATTGCTCTTCTTGCAGACACACAAACGCATTTGGCCAGCCAGCCAGCGCGACGCACAGTTCTGGTCGCATATGCGCAAAATCACCGACGGCCTCGAGCCGGGCACATGCGACATGTGGGTGGTGTGCAACAACTCGACGGACTATGCCAAGCAGGAGGTGGGTGCCCCTCTCTCTCTCTCTCTCTCTGTCTCTCCATAATGCAAAGTACTTCATATTTTTCGTATTTCTCTGTTAGTCGAAGAACGGCAAATGTGTTCGCATCTTTCTGACGGTCATACTCGCCTGCCAAACACTTCTGCCCGATAATTATGTGAAGGGCCAGCCGCTGAGTCGGGATGACTTGACCTGCAAAGTAACCTACTGTTCTGTGGGTGCGTATGCCTTATATATGCGTATATCTATATTTATAATTATATTAACATATTTTCGTTTCGCTCTCCCGCAGTTAATCCCGGTGGCTGGGCTCCAGCGAGCGCCTTGCGGGCTGTTTATAAGCGTGAATATCCCAAGTTTCTGAAACGCTTTACCGGCTATGTGATAGACCAGTGTAAGGATAAGCCTATTATGTTCTGATATTTGCCATAAGCAACAAAGCAATCAAAACCAATCAAAAGGAAAAACAAAAAAAGAAATAGATAATCCAAAAAAAGAAAAAGAAAACTGGAATAATGTTTAACGTATAATGTTTCTAATTTAGTTTAAAGTTTAGCGTTTAAGCAGCCGTCGAACTTACAAAGTGGCTACACTCTTAAAACGTTTTTTTATACACACCTTTAACCGTTAATCATAGCCACTGTAAGTGCCCCGCCCCGTGAAAGCCCCCTGCGCTAACCCAAAACTTGTAAATGTGCTTTAAGTCAAATGTTAGCCTGTTCATTTTGTAAAGCCAATCGCTGTTTAGTTCTTAAGTTATTTGGTAAGCAACAACTAAATTTTAACACATTTTAAACTGAGTGGAACGAAAACACAATCATTGTGGCCTCTATATGATCGTTGCTGGAATGCAACTGAAAACATTGTGTCCACAAAAAAGATTTATGAAAATGCTTTAAGTGCAACAATTGCAATGAATTTTGAATATGTTTTTGTGTATCGTAGCTAAAGAACTCTATTACATTATTTCTATACGCCTGAATCTATCTAAATGCCTTTTCGTGTGAGTTCTCTTTGAAACAACTATGTCGAATGTAAATAAATGCAATCTATTGTTAACTCTGGAAACTTGTAATGGTTGACTGGGCACGTCTTGGCAATGTTATTGATAGACGACTATGGAAAACTGTCTATAAACTAAATAAAGTATAGCAAATTGTAAACTCTTGAGGAACCATTCTTGATTAGATTGAAGTGTGTGCAAATATACATATATTACTCAGAGTTGGTCAGACTAACTGTAATAAAGATAAATGTAATACAGATAAGCTAGTTTTTTTCGATACGAAAATGTGTAGATAATGCAGATCGGTTTTCAATGGTTCGAGTTGAACTAGAAATTGTGATATTAAAAGTTCTAGAGTAGCTTAAATGTAGATATGACTGAGAATTAGATTTGCAGATCAGAAATTACTTAAATTTAAAACTAGCTGCTCTTCCACATCTACATTGAACTAGTTTACATCGATTGGAGATCAACAACTTCAAGCCAATTGATCTCTTAATCTCTCTCTCTCAGCTGTCAGCTCTCACTCTCTCTCTCTCTCTCTCTGCCCTGCTGCCACTCCCCTCAGTGTGCTGCCCCTGAGTAAAACTTCAGTTTGTTCATTCTCTTTATCATTATGTCATGTCATGTATTTTGCATTTTGTAGACCACAATCAATGGAATTAGCACATTAACAAATGTACATTAACTGTGCTTCATTATTTTTCTCTTTTGCTTTTCGTTTCTTTGAATCTCTTTTGTTATAGATATTTTTGCCAAGTGAATTTTACAATTTTTTTGTTTTCTCATTTCTCATTATTCAATTTTTACAACCAAGTAGATATTTATAGAGTTTTTCCTTTATATTTATGTTCCAAAACTTTGAAATGCCTAAATCTGTGCAGTCTGAAAAAGTTTTGCATTGCCAAAAACTCGTAATTCCATTTAGAGATTGTTTAGTTAAGTTAATAGTTAATATGACTAGAGATGTGAGTTTTGTTTCGCTTTATATCTTATATGTTTGTTTTCTTGTGAACTACAACGTTGTGTGTGATTTAAATGTTATGCTAGTATATAATGTATGCCTGGTTGTTGTGATCATATTGTCATGTAAATTGGTTGGATTTTGCTTGCTTTTGCTTTTGTTTTTGCTTTTGGCTATTGCAAAATATAATCAGAGTCGTCTATTTATAGTACAGGTGTACAGGAGGTGTACAGGTGTGTGAAAGCTATATGGTATAGAATTTTGGCAAACTGGAATCGGCGCTATATTTGTTCTGTATATTGTATTGTAGTATCTTGAGCTGCTTAGGTTTTGGGTTCGCTTAGCTGCTTTCAGTGCCTCTTGAATGAAAATGCATGCTGGCTTACGACTTTGGCTACTAAATATTCCTCTAAATTCATATACATATACATATATATGTATGATTTGTATAATTAGGTATTATTATAATGCTTAGCTATGTACAACAGTTTCATAAACTATTAGATGCATGTTGGTTTATATTTTAAATTAATTTAAGTAACTAGCTAACATTTTCTTTCTTCACTTTCTCATTGGGATCGGAGAGAAAAACATAAACAATTTAACATAAACCTTTTAATTTACTAGATATATGTGTGTACGAGTGTGTGTATATATGTATGTGTATTCCATGCATGTATTATATGTAGTTGTATGTCTTTTCTTTCATAATCCGTTTCCTTTAATGCTCTGCTCTTAACTACCCTACATTCGGTAGTTCTTTCAGCTGTGCAAAACATTTTAAATACGGCCTGCCGCAATTTTATAAAACTATTTTTAAATACACATTAAATGCTTAATTCTTAATCTTGTGTATTATTTTTAACATTTATTGCAATAATATATATATTTTTTTTAATTTATCATTTATAATATATATATTTTTTTAACATTTATTCCATTTATAATATAATTATTTTATTAATATTATTTTTTTTTGCAGCTTTTGAAGTTAAACTAAGCATAATCAGTATGTAAATAAGTCTTGTGGTTTATATTTCTTTTTTCTTTCGTAGTTTAAATTAAATTTGTTCGTTGAAAATCAAAAATGCTCGAAAAGTTCTTATTATTCTTGCTTTGTTATTCATTTTTGTTGTTGTAAATAGTTACACTTGTGTATTTTAATTTTTTATAAATTTTTGTTTTGTTTTATTTCTTTTTAATACTTTTTATTATTTCACTTAGTATGCAGCTTTTATTCTATTTTATTATTTTAATTTTTAACAATTTATAAATTGTTAAAGAAATGCTTGTTTGTTTTTGGAGTGGAGTGTGTGTGTTAGCCAAGTCTATAAGGATTTCTTTGATAATATTTTGGATTTTACAACAGATCTTCGCCTTATATAGGATTTGCTATATTTAGCTTTTACTTTCCGTTTAGATTTTACATAACAATCATGTTTGCCTTTATCGCATCGATTTAAGATTTTACAACAGTTTTGTGCTTCAAGTAGAAACTTTGCTCTAGTTTCCTTCATAGGGGTATTCCCTAACTTTTCTGTCTTCTTTATGGTATCATGACCATTTGAAAAGTTTTCAATTTTCAAATTTTACAACGATTTGTATTTGTTTTTTTTTCTTCCAATATTTGATTAATTTAAAAATGTAGTTTACGTGTACTTAGACATTGATTTGGAAAGCTTCACGCTGTAGCTTCTGATTGGCACGCATTCGAGGCGACGTTTGCGTCTTCGCCTTGTCGTTGGCATCCGAGAAACGGGCCGGTGGATTGATGTGGTCCTGATAGTTTGGTGGATAGTTGGATATGCTAAACGTACAGGGTTCTAATTATGCATATAGCGGGAACATATCATATCAATTGCTCAGCGTTCAGCGTCTCGGCTTACCTAAATGTAGTCTCTTCATTGTGGCTCGAGTAGCCGCTGGAGCTGCGCACGTGCCGCTTGCCGCTGGTGCCCGGCTTGCTGGACTTGCGGGCGGCGAAGGGGGGCTTCGACTTGCGGGTCATGCTGGTGGGCGTGGTCTCCGACGAGGAGGATGTCTCATCTTGAGTGTCTGCAAGGGAGAGAAACTGTTTCACACTGCGTATACGCAATATTCGATTCGCAATGGCTTACCGCGTTGTGCACGATATTTGGCCGAGTTAAGAGCGCGGGCGGACACATCATTGTCGGACTCGGAGCCGAGTGTGTCATATTCTGTAATTGGTATGTGAAGCGTTAGGATTTTCCTAACTTCGGAATCTGTTGAACCTGGATTGTCCGATTCTAAAAAGTTTAATACAATGCGATGTTTCGTTTTTTGCGAATGAAGTGATTGAATGCGTATGTTAGTATTGAAGTTGATTAGAGCGTGAATAAAAAATATATTCATATATGATATATAGAAATCAGGAGTATAGAAATACATAGAGAAATCATACTGGACTTGAATGCAACATGATATGAGATACAAATAATGAGTAAATTTTGCTTAAATCTACATTTTAGGCAACTCAAATGGAGAGGATAATGATATATGTATATCGGTTATATCTGTATATACCTTGACTCTCAGAGTGCGGATCACGTAGACGGCCTACTTTTCGGCGTACCTTTGTATACTCTGGCTCCTTGGACTGTGGAAGAGAGGGAGAAGGAGAGAGAGAAAGATAGAGATGGAAAGAAAGAGGAAAAGAGGTCGGTAAAGAATACAATAGTATGAGAGAGAGAGAGAGAGGAACAAGTACATAACAATAGAATAGTTGGGAAGAGAGAGAGAGAGAGAGAGAAAAAGTATTATAGACATACATCTCCTATGAGTACAACCCGACTTACATGATAGCTCTCTGGCTTGACATCGTGATAGACAAAGGAGCCGCGCACCGAGTGATACGGGCCGCTGTAGACGTTGCCGCTGTAGGAGTTCTCGCTGTACGTTTGCTTGTTGAGTTGGAATGTGGCGTAGGGGCAGATGTCCTCGATGTACTCGTTGCCCTCGGCCTTGCCAAAGCTGCCCGAGTCGTTGGAGTTGGAGCCACGCGGTGCAGAGTTCGTGGGATTGCAGCGCACAGCCAAGTACTGCTGATCGCGATTCTGTTTGTTCTGCAGATTGGCCAGCGAGGGCGACTCCGACATGGAGGAGCTGGCCAGCCGTGCCTGGTTGCTCAGCTCTGCGGGCGAGTGAACTATTTAGACTAAGTGAGACATTTACTCCGCATACTTTACTCACTTCGCTTGCGCAGGAACAGCGCCGCCGCAATGAGCGCCAGCAGCATGAGCAGCGACACGCAAATGGGCAGCAGCAGCTTGAAATTCGCATAGAAGGGCAGATCGCTCAGGTGCGAGACGGGCGTCGAATGGTCGTTGTTGTAGAGAACTAGAGAAGGGAATGAGAATTGAATGGAGTTGAGGCACTCTTTCATTTACAGGATATCTGCTAGTCAGTCAATGCACACTTACCGCCTTGGGGAGAGAGCGTCGTAAAGTTGTAGACCGCCGTCGTGGAGCCCGCATTGTTGTGGGCCGTCACCTTGAGCTGGTACTTGGTGCCCGGCACCAGGTCGCTGACCGTGTAGATGCGCTCGGTGGGCGGTATGTGGTTGGAGACGACGTTCCAGGTGGAGCGGCCGTAGACCCTCGACTCGATCATGAAGTAGAGTATGCCACAGCCGCCGTCGCCCCAGGAGTCCAGCCAGCAGGTGACGCTCGTCGAGTTGTTCGTTATCATCTGCGAGTGCTTCGGCTGCACGGGCGAGTTGCCCTTGGTGTAGGAGTTGACGATGTCGCAGGGCAGGCCGGTGCCAATCTTGTTGTAGGCCGTTATGTACAGCTGGTAGCGCGTGCCGCACCACAGGTTGCTCAGCAGGTGCGAGTTCGTCTTGGCGTCCACCTGCAGCTCCTCCCAGTCGCCGTTGTCGCGCTTGTAGTTGATCACGTAGCCGAGGATGGGGCTGCCGCCGTGGCTGTTGTCCAGCCACTCCAGGTGCAGGCTGTCCGTGTAGCTGTTGACCACCGTCAGGTTGGGCGCCTCCGGCGGCACCTTGACCACAATGCTGTACACGATCTCGTCCTTGCCCCAGGTGTTCTCCACGCTGCAGGTGTAGTTGCCCGCATCGCTCGCCTGGCACTCGCGCAGGTAGAGCGTACCGTTCTTGGCGATGGTCTTGCGCGCGCTCGTCTCCATGTTGTGCCCGTCCTGGCGCCAGATGGTCACCGGCGCGGGTGCGCCCACCTTGCGGCACGGCAGCTCCAGGTTCTCCTTCCAGGGCGTCACAATCCGCTGACTGAACGAGACGATGCGCGCGGGCACCTTGTTGTTCGGCGGCACCGTCACCACCTGCGTCTTCTCACCCTCGCCCATCTTGGTGGAGGCCGTCAGCCAGAACTGGTAGGTGGCCGACTCCTGCGTGCGCACCGTCTCGTGCATCTCCACGTACGGCCCGAGCAGACGCTTGTGTGTGCCCTCCTCGCGGCCCCCCTCCAGCATGGACATGTAGAAGGTGTAGCCAGTCTAAGGAGTGGGAGTGTGAGTTAATTTGGCTTGCTAATTGTGGGCGTGGCTACTTACAATGTCACCGTTGGGCAGATCGGGCGGCAGCCAGGATACGATGATTTTGGTGCTCGACGCGGGTATCGCTTTGATTGCCTGCGGCGCCGATGGCACTGCGAAAAAGAGAAAACAAAATTCATATAAATAAAAGCGGAAAAAGGGGGAAAAATGCGCTGCATGAAACTGTAAACGTGAGGCGAGCACTAGGCAAGGATTCGACTCTCAACTCCCACTTACACTGCCTTTCGCCCACCTCAGCCCCGCCTCTGTCTCTGCCTCTGCCTCGCTTCAGTTTTGCGTTCATTGAACCGCCGGCACTTACCATCCTCATGGGTGCGGCAATAAAATGGTTTGGTTTTCATCCCGTCACCCACTTTGGTGTAAGCCAAAACCCAAACCGTGTAGTTTGTGTATTTGCGCAGATTCTCAATGGTGACGTATTGATTTGTTGACTTGACAACCTCCGGCTCCGCTTCTGGATAAGAAAAATAACGACAATTAGCACTGATTGGAAATATGACGACGGCGAGCTGAGCAAGAGAATGTCAGCTAATTAAATTGAATATGGTACAACTATTGTCAATGTGGGGGAAGGGCTTATGAAAGGAGAGAACAGAGAAAGGGAGAGAGGGAGGGATAAAGAGAAAGGGATTTAAATCAAATGAAAATGTTAAAGTTATAGTCATAAATTTGAAATGGCTTCAGGCAGGTGAATTGAGTATAAATTGAAATCAAATACAGAAAAGGAGATATAAGTAGATATATATTATACAGGATAGTCTAGTATTGTAAGTGAAAAGTCAAGTGGAATTAAATATAATAAAATATAATCAATATATGCCAAATATAATGTATATAAGTTATTCAGATCTACAAGCAAAATAATTAATTAAATTAAAGAATTTATATCAAAATATAATTCCCATTTGAATCGTGAAAACTTCAATCAGATCTCCGAATTTACAAATTAAAAGTTCTTCCTATATAAATTTAATAGAATATGAAAATATATAAAAGCAATAAATAAATATTTTTTTCCATTTTACAGTCCGATTTCAATTTGTTATTCAGTTTTGGCTGGCATTTGCGCTGTGCAGGTTAATGGGTTAATGGCATTGCATAATTGCTTCGAAATGCTCAATCCCAATGCCGCTGAAGTAATTTGCGAGCCAAACAATTCGGTAACGAGGGACAGACGTGCACACACACACACACACATAGAGTCAGTCTTACCGTAAAGCTCATCGACCGATATGTAAAACACTTTGTAGCCCTTGATTTTGCCATTTTGTCCGTCAATATCCGGCGGTGACCAGGTGATATAAATCGATGTGGAGCCAAGCACATCGCATTGCGGCGACTCTGGCGAGGATGAGGGCACTGCCAAAGAGAGCGAGAGAGAAGGAGAGAGAGGGAGAGAGTGAGTATAAGTGTATTAAACGTTTGCCAGCAGACGGCGCCAGCTGCCAGGGAGTTGGCTTCAGTTTTTGTGCACGGGCAATTAACAAATCCAATCAATGTGTGACCGACAGGGATGAGAGGGGAGCGGGAGACGAGAGGCTGTTTTTCCACTTACCATCCTCCATTGTTTGCACAGCAATTTCCTTGCTGGGCGGCCCGCTGCCCTGGCTGGTGTAGGCCTGGACAATCACATGGTATTGGGTGAACTTGTTGAGATTGCTGAGCACCGTCTCGCCGCCGAAGTGGGAACGCACCTCGACGGTCTTGAAGCTGAAGCCCTGAGTGGGATTCACCTCCTTGTCCTCGGGCGTGAGCGACATCTGGTAGCCCACATAGTAGCCCAGCAGTATGCCGTTCCAGTGCTCACGCTCGGGCGCATCCCAGGTGACAGAGATCTCCGTGGAGCTCTTGGCCTCGGCGCGCACCTGCAGCGGCGGCCCCGACGGCACCTCCTCCAGCGTCGTCACCTGCACCACCTCCGAGAACTCGGAGGCGCCCAGCTTGTTCTCCGCCGACATGCGTATGTGGTAGGCCTTGGCCGGGCGCAGCTGCTGTATGTTGACCACGGTCTGGGCGCCGCTGATGTCAATGTGCTCCGCATTCTGCCAGATGTCTGTGAATCGCCAGAGGCATAAGCTGTTGAGGCGCTGCTCTAGCCACACCTGCCCAACACCTGCTCACCTGAGATTTGCTTGTAGTAGATGTGATACTGCTCGATGGGACTGTTGCCGGCAAAGGGCTGGCTCCATGTCAGCTGCAGGCTGCGCGACTGCTGCGAGTTGATGCGCAGATTCTTCGGCTGCTCCGGCACCTCCTGCACGATTAGCTGTATGGACATCTCATCCTGTCGAGTGTAGAGTTGTTGTTGTTGTTGTTGTTAGTTAAACACACAAGCTGCAGCTGACGCTAGTCTGGCCAGCCGCCCGGCTCATTCAAATTGCCATAAATTAGGGCTAACAACTGTTGCCAGTTGGCCGGCAATGAGTCGACATTTGGGTACGAGTGGGCGGTGGGCGGTCGACTGGGCGAGAACTTTGCGCACAGCTGTTCACCACAACTCATAGAGTGTATGTGTGTGTGAGTGTGTGAGTGAGTGTGTGCTAGGGCTGGCTCTTACGCATGATCAATCAGTGCCGTAGTCACAGCAATAACAAACGCATTTTATGAAAACCTTTTCGTCATCAATCATGAAAAGCTGTTAAGGAGCAACTTGAAGAAACTTTAAGGTTTACTTAATCAAATTACAGCTAGAATTATGTTATCAAAATGTATGCAAATACAGATTTACCTAGAACTAACTGGTGACTGAATGATTGATGCCTAGGCTAAGCTAATCTTAGGTGAAATATGCAAATTCTTTATTGACTGAGAGCTAAGTGATTGACGATTAATCTAAGCTAATTTAAGCTAACATTATGAACTGATTGACTGCTTGATTTATGTCAATGAACTTCCATATAATCTATATATTTGACGTTGCCATCAATTGTTATATGTTAAGCCTCAATCAGTTTAATATTTGACTTATCAATCAGCTGACTGATTGATGACAAACAAACTGCAGCTTACATTATATCTAAAGAGCTCTGCTAGTAGTAGGATTGGTGTTTGAGGACATTTTTCTGTCACTTATTTATCACTAGCTATAATTAAGCAATTTGTCTATGTCTTTTCACATATTCAGTTACCAAAGGAAACAACACAATACTCACACACACACACAGAGGCGAAACTTCAAATCCATTGTAAAGCCAAGCTGTTTACGAGGTATTTAAGTGACTAACAAATGTAATCAAATATTCTAAGCGCAACATCAAGTGCTACAAACTTTTGATTGCTTTTTATATGCGACCAGCCCTGGCTGTACTTTATGCTATATGTATGTGTGTGTGGCAGAAAAGTGTCAGCATGCACTTACCTGTCCAAATGCATTGTTGGCCTGACAGATATAAATGCCTGTATCCTGACGGTATGTGTGCGAAATGCCCAATTCGGAGACCATGCCATCGTCGAGCACTTGATCTCGTATTGTATAGCTGTGTGTGTGTGAGTGTGCATGAGTGTGTGTGTGTGATTTATATGCAAGTAAATGCATTTAAGAGATACAAGATACACACAAACACACACACGTATGTCGGCATGCAAACGTTGGCATTTGGCGAGATACGGATACAAGATACGTATACAGATACAGATACAGATGCAGACACACAGATACACCGATACAGATGCAGATGCCGAGATACGAATACGTGTTTGCGCAACGTGAGCGACGCAATGCAATTTTATAACAATGTTTTTCACGTTGCAACAGTTGTTGTTGTTGTTGTTGTTGTGTGTTGACAAAGACGAAGACGAACGAGGCCAACACACACACACACAGAGATGGCAGTCACGCGCGCATGTGTATGTGCGTAAATAAATAAAACGCGTATTTGGTTTTCGGGCAGCAGTTCCAAAGTTGACAGCATCGCAGGGCAGAGGCAGGAGGCAGGTGGCAGGAGGCGGAACGCACGAGGCCGTTTTATAAACAAAGAGAGAGAGAGAGCCGGAAATACACATACATTAAAATACTTGCATAGGCACAAAAGTGGAAAATGCTTAAGCATTTAGTGGGCACTAAAATGGGCCAAAAGCTTTCACAAGCCCTCGCAAGCAAAACCTTCAGCTGAAAAACTTGATTACTTTTCCTCCCCTCGGCTATTATAGACAACTTTTTTATCATCGTCTTCTTCACCTCCCCCGCTCCTATGGCTTCTTTCTTGTTGCCTGCAACATAACTGTTAAGCTGCCAAACGCATTGGCATTGGCTGCTGCGAAATTGAATTTGAAAGCCCCGTTCGAAAGAGTCATCCAGCTACAGATTTGTTGTGCCCCGCCCACTAAGCCAGTCGCACAGCTCGTTTAATTAAAAGCAATTTGCAGCTTTTGCCATCGACTTGCGAATTGATTCCCCAAACACTCAACACTCCGCGACATATAAATAGGGTTGACCAGGATTCAAGAACTAGAATAAATATTGGAAAATAATAAAAATAATAATAAAAAAAAAAAAATAATAAAAAAAAATAAATAAATAAAAAAAAATAAGTCAAAAAATAAATAAATAAAAAACAAAAATAAAATAAAATAAATATAAAATTTTCAATATAAATAAAATAAATGAAAATAAAATAAGATATTTATAAAATTTTCCATAAAAATAAAATAAATAAAAAAAATAAAATAAAATCAATATAAAAGTTTCCATTTTTGCAAATATATTTTAGATAATAATTATATGCACTAAACCATATACATATGTACATATAGATATATAACCTTGCTCTAGCTAAGATCCCCACAGAAAACAAATATCGAGCTGTGCCTATTGAAATGTCCCTCAGTGTAAGCTGAGGCAGACAAGCCACAGATGGAGATTGGGAAGATTGGGAAGAGGGAGGGGAGAGACAGGGGGGCAGACAGATAGATAGATAGACTTACCGTGAATCGAGCGACTCGTCAAGATATTGTTGCGTTGCCTGGATTTTCCATTTGAAGTCAATTGGATTGTCGCCCTGCACATTGCACTGCACATGCACCTGTTTGCCCTTGGCTACCGAGATTTGTTTCGTTTTCGTTGGAAAGTGGGCGGGCACTAAAGGGGGCGTAGTGTGTGTGGGTGTGTAATTAATAACTGTAGATGAAGGTGTGCATATTGCGCATACGCACCATTGACTTTGAGGAAAATCACTTTGCTGACACCGGAGCCAATGTTGTTCTTGGCCTCGCAGAGGAAGTGCCCCTGGGATTCCTTGCTGATCTTCTTGAAGTAGATGGTGCCATTGGGAAAGAGCTGCACGCTGGGCTCATAGAGGAAGTCCTTGTACTCCCCTGGCGTGGGCCCAATCGCCTTCTTCCACGTAATCGTCGGCTTCGGATAGCCGGCGGACTGACAGTGAACGAGCACATCTGTGCCGGACTGTGCGCTCGAGTCCTTCGGCTCCAGTATCCACTTGGGCGGCACATTCACCGTCAGCGGCACCGTAAATCTCTCCGTGCCCGCCACGTTGCTGGCGATGCACGTGTAGTTGCCCGAGTGATCCGAGGTAATGTGCTCGATGACCAAGCTGGCCGAGTACTCGTCCAGCCGCCGGAATACCTCATTGCTGCAAGTGTGTTTGTGTTTTATGAAATGTGAGCTCAGTAAATGCCTTGCGGCACTCGCTACACTCAGAGAAAATGTGAGCAGAGGAGGCATAAGAATTTTCCCTTATGTTGCCATCTCTCCATTTTCTCCGAGTGTATATAGACCCTTCATCGCGCTTACCCGGTGCCTATGAGCGGCTTGCCGTTGCGCTCCCAGCGAAAGCTGACCGGCAGGTCGCCCTCCAGGATCTGGCAGGATATGGCAGCCCGCATGCCCTCGCGCAGCATATTCGTCATGGCCTGAATGGGCATGATTTTCGGTGGCACTGCAAAAATATGAGCAAGTATAAGAGAGTGTGTGTGTGTGTGTGTGTGTGTGTGGCATAAACAGACATTGAGCATATCATTAAGCAAGCATCGAAAACAGCAACAACAACAACAACGTAGCTCATAACAATTGCCAAGTTGGCTTAAGCACAAAAGCCATACTGATTATCAAGCCGGGAAACGTGCTGGCTGGCTGTGTGGCAGTCTGGCTGTCTGGTTGGTGGGCGTGGCAGGCACATCAATGCGGCTTAGCAACAGCTGCCACACTGATAACAGCTGCACACAGTAAATTATGATGAGGAGCGAGAGATGCAGAGATAGCGACAGAGCCAGCAACAGTCGAAGCGAGGCGAGTCGAGTCGAGCCATAGAGACAGGAGTCAATGACTTCATTGTGGCACGCCCCCTCTCTCCCCCACGCTGCTGGGCCGTGCATGTGCATTAAAAAGTGCTGGCAGCTGGAAATAGTTGCTGCGGCTGTCGCTGCATAGTTTTGTTGCCAGTCTAATTGGAATAGTTTCATTGTAGTTGCTGCTGCTGCTGCTGCTGCTGCTCTTGTTGTTGTTGTTGTTGTAGTTGTTGCTGCTGCAGCAACTTTCTAATTTGAATATTGGAACAGAACAGAACAGAGCAGCAGCTGCAGCTGAACCCATAGCAAAAACAGAAAAAAAGTAGTAGTAGTAGTATATTACGCATACGCCGCGTACTCACCCAACACTTGAATCTCCACATTCCGCCTGGATGTCTGCTTCTGCTTGTTTTGGGCCATGCACGTGTACGTGCCCGCATCCTCCAGCCGCTGCAGCTGCTCGATAATTAAGGTGCCATTGTTATAGGCGCGCTGTCGTCGATTTATGGGCAGCGTTTGGCCATCTTTGCATGCATAAAAAGAGAGAGAGAGAGAGAGGGAAGCCGAAAAAACATCCGGCAATTAATTGCGGACTATTTATGGTCTTTTATAATTTATTTGCATATCAATGAATTTATTTAACAAAAAATGAAAGAACATTGAGATGGAACAACAATTCGGATTGCGGATTTCATATCCATATTTATCTAGGCGAAAACTCATTTCAGATGAGTTTGGATATACGGCTATATATTACAATATATTCTCTATATATTCCACTAGACATTCTCAATCGAATGCCTCAGTTGAAGCTCTCGAAAATTCATGAACTATTCGAAGCCAAATTGGCTGCAGGACACAATTACTAACTAAAACTATGTAAAACACAAAAATGCAGCAAAGTTATGAAAACTCCAACTTCTGTATATATCCGGGAGAACATGCACGAAAATAATTGCAGCATTTTTTTGCGTGGAAAAAAAAACGTAGTTTTAATAATAATATTCATTGATATGCGCAATAACAAACATGGAAACTTTTAATACCAAACACGGGCCGTGAGGCAATGCAAACAAAGGCGAACGAAAAAAAAAAACCAACAGAGATATATAGAGGGAGATATGTATGTATATAAAATTGGCCAAAAATGGTATTAAAGTATTGAATTTTATGAATGTCGAGCGAGCGAGAGCAGCTCGATAATATACATATGAAACGGGCAGGGGAAAGGGGAAAGGGAAGCCGGGGGAGGGTATCAAAATATATAAAAATAAATATATACAATATATATGTATATATTACTTACCGCGCTCCCAGTGTATTTTATCGATGGGATAACCAGCCACAGGACATTTAACAATCAAATCAGAGCCAGAGATTCCCGTTATTTTTGGCATTTCACGTATGTAAGGCAGACCATAGATGTTCACTTTGGCGCTATGCGAGACCCTGCGGCGATATAAAAAACATACACAAGTCATAACTAACATTTAAGAGCAGAGCCAAAACACAACAAAGCAGAACAGAACAGAACAAAAAAAGAAAACAAACAGTTTATATGTATATATGTGTGTGTGTGTGTGTACAGTTATACAGCAATACAGCTATACAGCTAGCTATACAGTTGCTGCAGCTAAAGAGCCTGACTCGGCAAATTGTTTGAATTTTATGTCGCTTCTGCCTGCAAACAATGCGATTCCATTGTTCGTATACCCTATGCTCCGCGTGGCATATGTCAGGGATGAGCTCTATGTGTAGGGTATGTTGGGGCAACGGTTATTGCTAGGCAAGCATCTCTCTGTGGCCTCTCTGTGCGATTCTCATATACATATTCTTAAATAGAAATACATATATGCCTATTAACATGTCTTCATATTAGACTCTAGCTTAACTCATCTTCATGTAGCACCTCTCTATGCGATTCTCTTGCAGTCAACTAAGGCTAAGCAAGTTTTCATTGATGAACTCGTTTTTACAGAGTATCTAGCAGTCGTTCACATAGGTCAGCTATCTTTTATTTCTAGTTTTTACTATGGTATGCAACAATTAAATTTATGATTTAGCAGAGAAATGTTTTTTATGCTCCTCTATCAGAGAGCACAGATTGCTGAAAGTATATATGTGTCTGTCTGAGTGTGTGTGTGTATTTTATTTATGGAACTAGAGCCACTCACTTGCCAATCGCATTCTGCGCCGTGCAGGTATACTCGCCGCCGTCCTCCTCCTTGACATTTGAAATATTCACATGGCTGATGACATCGTCGTGGATGGTAACATATTGACCCACTAAAAAGCGAGAGCTGTCTGGTATCTGGCGTGTCAGATAGAGAGAGAGAGAGAGAGAGAGAGCGAGAGAGAGAGAGAGAATATTGTATATATAGTTGAGAGAAAAGGGCAATTAGATCAAAAAAATATATAGTCAATGGCAAACTCGAGAAAAGCTCTGAAGATACTCTATAAAAAATTCATGTAAATCGAATTGATTGAAATTGCATAAAATTTACACTGCGCTTAAGAGAGGAAGAGAGTGAGAGAGGGAGGGAGAGAGGGAGAGAGGGGCGGTATGGGGTTGTGTAGGAAGGGCTCACTGTAGCTGTGGCGCAAGAAAATGGAAATTTATGCAAATAAACGAAACAAATCCTTGAAAATGCGCCATGGAACATGCCAAGAACTACAGAGCTCAGCGCAGCGCAGCGTAGCGAAAGGAAAAACGAAAAGAAAAATAGAGGGAAAATCAAGTGTGGGCAAAGCAAAGCAAAGCAAAAGCCACGGGGCATGCCAAGCATGACCAAGCTAAATTTTTAGGGTAGAACTTTACTAAAATGTGCATGCAGCAGGAAGCGAGGAGGTGGAAGACGAGGGGAGCAGGAGGAGGAGAGAAGCTGCATCGCTTTTCGTAAACATTTATGCATATTCTTGTGCGTGTGTGTGTGTGTGTGTGTGTGGCATAAGCAACTCCATCTTCATCAACGTGCATGTGACGATAGCTGCGGAAACGGAAACGCTGCCTGCATTTCCGCTATGGCTGATGCTGCTAAGTAAGTGCTCAGCACGTGTGTGAACTTTAGATGGAACCCTCTCAGTCTCACCCACGCCCTCCCCGCCCCCCTTCCTTTGAAGAAGCCAAACTGTGGGCCATACTTACCGGAAATCCGTCCAAAGACCATGTAAATTGCGGCAGTGGATTTCCGGTGGCAACGCATTTCAATGATACCGTCGGACCCGGCTGCAGTGTTTGCTCCGAAAACCAATAAAGCAGTTCCGGCGAAGCATCTAAAATTGTCAGAGATAAAGATTGAGATTCGGTTTAGTGCGTACAGCGCCTAGTGCTTAAAGCCTTGGCTCACATGTGTGGCTGGATGTGGTTGTGGGATGTGGGGGTGTGGGGGTGTGGTTGTGTATTCGAGTGTGTCTGTGTTTATGTGTGTGTGTGCTTTTTAGTTGGGCTAAGCTTAACCCTTTATATGTGGGGCTATGCTTTAAGAGTACTCCATTAATTAGCGTCTGCTCAGGTGTGCACAGTAATGTGTGTGTGTGTGTGTGTGTGTGTGTGTGTATTAGAGAGCAACTTATTGGCAAATGCCTGAATGGTTTGCGTATCTATTGATGGAGTATGTTCTATTAACACGAGCAGCAGTTACTTTATAGCAACTCGAGTGGTTTGCTTTTAAAATATTAGCAGCTGAAATGCTCATGAGGGCTGATCAAATAAGAGCTACAGTAAATGGAGTTGCAAGAGGGGAAAAATAATAAAAGTTGAAGCTGCTTCTATGCTATATAGTAATTATATAGTTAGATGTTGTGCTATGACAGGCCGAAGTCCTCTCTGCTGATAATCGCTTGAGCTGCTTAGGACAGAATTTACAAGAGTTTATTGGACCTACTACTTCAATGCTGCTGCTCTAGCTATATTTTCTTTTCCCTGCTCCTAACTCAATATGGATTTTGAGTTAACAACAAAAAGTCAATAAGTAACGAATGCCCTGAGTAGTGTAGTCACAGTTCACTTTTATAGTATAGTTTATCTAAGTTTTATCCAAGTCTTGTTGCACTTTAATAATAATTTTTACATTATAAACAGATCATAAATGATTTATAATGAATTCGCAAATCTTGTTAAATATTTGCATTCATAAATCTCATCAATATCTTGAGCCATTCACCACATTTAGTTACCCCAAATCTCTCTGGCTGTGTCCGCTTATATAGAGTTACTTTAAAGCCACAAGCAACTGGGTTAGCTTGAGCTGCTCACTGCGAACTTCATCTGTCAATTGCATTTATTTCTTACAGCTATATATTTTCAGATTTTCCGCTAGCTGATTTCAAGAGCATCAATGCAGACACACATACACACATACATATATATCTTTTTCCTTTTCCATTTCTATTTATTTGGCTATATGTTTCTTTGCTGCTGCATATTTGCTAGCAATCAAAATCAGATTTGTAAAAATGCCTTTCGCAACATTCTTCGCTGCTTTGCTTTGACCTTAGAGCGCGGCGGAAAATGCATTTGACAAGCGAGCAAATGTTATCCAGCTGATGAAAATTGTATCAATTTCCGCTCCAAAAGACGACGACGACGACGGCGACGACGACGTTGCGAGAATATTTCGGGCGTTAGCGCTGACATTGCCAGTTATAAGCTGCCATATTTATTTGCAGTCAGACAACACACACACACACACACACACACACACACACACACACACTTGTAGCATGGTTGACACAATTGCTGCCATATCCGGCTGCTTAATGGCTCTTCGCTGGATGCTAGCGCCATTTTGTGGTGCGGCAGCAGCAGCTTTTAACACCACAGCAGTATGTGTGTGCATGTGTGTGTGTGTGTGTGTGCGTGTGTGTAAGCATGCCAATAATATATCGAAATCAATTTCCGTTTGTGCCTAAAAGCAAATCAGAAATGTTGCCAAAGCCGCCAAAAGTGACAAAGCGCGAATGTGAGCTAGCTGCCAGCTCTAGCTAGTTGAGTGTGGCTGTGTGTGTGTGTGTGTGCGTGTGTGTGTGAGCATATTTAGTCCCTAGGCAGCTGAATTGAAGTGTGGTGTGCTGGGCACTGGGCGCAACTAAGCGAGCGTAGACTGATAGAGATGCGCACAATTTTAGCTGTCACTGTGAGTGGAGCATAGCTGTGAATATGAGAAACTGTGACAGTAAAAAAAAATGTAGGTGACTATCATTAAAAAAAAAATAAATAAATAAAAAAAAATAAATAAATAAAAAAAATTAATAAAAAAATAAATAAATAAAAAATAAAATAAAAATAAAAAATTAAATAAAATAAAAAAATATTAGAAAAAAATAAAATGAATAAATAAAAAATATACAAAATATAAAATATAAATAAAAAAAAATATACAAAAAAATAAAAAGAAAAAAATAAAATAAATAAATAAATAAAATAAAAATAAATAAGAAAATATTAGGAACAAAATAAAATAAAAAATAAATAAGTAAATTAAGAATTAAATACAAATTTAATAATAATAATATTAACACACATACAAACATATATGTATGTAATTTAAATAGAGATTAGATTTTTGTTAATAGTTTTTTTTTTTAATGTAAAACAAGATTAAGCTGCCACTAAAGGTAGCAGTAAGCTCGTTAATAAAATATAAAACTTAAAAAAAAAAACTATCATTGACTATCACAATCACGCTTTTAATAAAAACTGTGACTTTTCTGCAAATATCCCGAGTAATATCACAACTTTAATAAATTTTAGCAAAGCTATCTTCATATATGTACATTGACATTATGCTGTCACACTTCTTCATATTCATATATTCACAGTGTGAACTGTGACATCTCTTATCGCGCATCACTCTTCACATTACCCCCCATTCACATTACCCCCCATTCACGGAATGCCGCAACACTGGTGGCTAGAATATTAGTGCTGGTAATAAAATTAAGTTGTCAGGCTGCGTTTTATGGCTACATTGTTGTTGTTGTTGTTGCTTTTTTTATTGTTGCCGGTGCTTGTGCTGTTGCTGTTGCTGTTGCTATTGTTGTTGCAAAATGCGAGCAATTTGCTAAATTAGAAATTAATGAAATGCAATTATGACAAACATTTATTTGTGCGGTTTTTGTGGTCATCAAGCGACGGAAATTTCGCTTTTGATTTGCGATTGAGTGAGATTGTGTGTGTGTGTGCCCATTAATGGTCATCAGAGCGTTAATTTATGACAACCCAAATTTGGGGCTATGCTTAAATATATACTGCCATAGAAAATGATATTGCTAATACGCCCCGGCCCCAGCTTACCGCCCAATTGGAGCTCAGCTGTCGATTGGATTTGCTCCCACTCATTGGAGACGAAGCACTGATACATGCCGGGATCGTCCTTTTGCACCTTCTTAATGATCAGACGCGCAGGATCCGTGAGTATCTGCAGAGAGAGAGAGAGAGAGAGAGAGAGAGAGAGAGAGGCATATAATGATAGTTATAGCTGGACTGTGCTTTGGCACTCACCTCGACGCGATTGTCGCGCAGTATTGGCTTGCCATCGTGCAGCCAGTTGACATCGTGCACCGGATGGCCAGAGACAATGCATTGAAATTGTGCATCCTTGTCGACGTCCACGGTCTGCACCTGCGGCTGCAGGTGTGCGGTCAAGGGAGCTGTGAGATGTACATACATACATATGCTATAGATATTGCCACGCACACACACACACGCAGCTACATACCTGTCACAGTGAGAGACACCTGGATGGTCTCCTCGCCAGCTGTGTTATTGACCCAGCACAGATATTTGCCGCTGTCCTCGAGACGCGCCTGCAATGGCAATGCCATAAATCAATGGCAATCACAATATTTGGTTTTTATTTACAGCCAAAAGAGAGTGGGAGGGGGAGAGAGGGGGAGTGGGAGCTGGACATACCTTGGTTATTTTGAGCAGACCCGCGGATACAATCGTGATGCGTTCGCTCAGCTGCAGCGGCAGCAGCTGCTCGTTCTCCTCCTTGAACCAGCTGAGTGAGAGAGAGAGAGAGAGAGAGAGGAGCATTAAGCTAACGAGCCAAACAAAAGCTTAACAATTACAGTTCTATTTTTTATTTGATTAAACTTTAATATTCTTTCATTGTCTGTTGTTGTTGCTGCTGCTGTCTTCATCAGGGTTAATATGTCGATTGCATTAACAATAAACGACTTTTGTATACCACTGCGACCCCCATGAATGAACAAAATAAATGAAAACTGCAACTCGAAAATTCGTTCAACAATGTTCAATTGCATTGCAAAATGAGTAGCGCACTTCAATGTGCAAGAGAGTGAGGGTCGAATGGGGAGAATGGGGTAAGCTTATAGGGGATATGGCACGAACAGAGGTAGAGGTAGAGGTACTGGAAGAGATAGAGGCAGAGCAGGAGTGAGAGATGGAGAGAGAAAGAGATAAAAGCAAAGGCAGCGGTAGAGGCGGTAGAGCGGTAGAGAGTAGAGAGGTAGAGGCAGAGAGTAGAAGAACTAGAGGCCGATAGTAGAGAGGTAGAGGCCGATAGTAGAGAGGTAGAGGCATGTAGAAGTCACAGTCAGAGAAGGAGGCAGAAGTGATGGAAAGGTCTGAGAGGTAGAGACAGATGTAGAGTCAGATATGTAGACAGAAAGCTGCATAAAGTAGCTATATTTTAGATGGAATACCAGCTTAAAGTTATGTTTATTTCATCTCTCTGACTTGATTTCAATTTTCTCCCAAGCATTTCATGCCCAGCATTTTTTTTCATAACTTCTGCAAGTAGTTTATAGCGCAATCCTAAAAGAAAGTCATAAAATATTCGCTAATTAGCTCCAGCGACTGCTTTTCAACAACTTTTGTGCACCTGCCCCACCTGACAAGCTAAGCAGAAAAGGAAAACAAAGTTTGCTGAAGTGCCTTGAACCAAAGGTTTTCTTAGAAGTTGAAGTTGCGTTTCTTCGCTTGAAAATACTTTAAAAGAGAAACGAAAAAACTAAAAAAAAATACAAAATAATATATATATGAATCGGTATGATTTCCTTTTTACATATTGAACTTTATTTGCATGTTTTTTCCTTTTCAGATTTACACATCTCCAATTGCTGCAGCTGAGTGCGAATTCCCAAGGTCTTGCCGCATTTCGCAATTAAAGAGCATTTCCTCTTCGTTGCATGTGGCTGTGGCAGCATCAATTCGAATTTATATATTTGCAATTTATTTATGTGTAGTATAAAAATACTCATGCACGAAAGTAAAATGGGCATATTGGTTTTGTGCAGTTTTGTATTAACAATATCTATTTTCTTTTTATTTTTTTCTAGGAGAGCATTCTTTCGCTTTGAGCTATAAAGGAAAGTAAGTGCAAGCTGAAGTCCTCATCATGAGTGGTCAGAGGTAAGTACATATGAATCTATACCAAACCATACTGCACTTACATAAAACATTCTATTCGGCTCTCTTGCTGTTCAGTGTATTCTAAAATATTTCTGCGTAAGAGTATTGTGCAGTCGGTGACACCCCACTGCAATGCTCTTACTTGTTTGTTTTTAATTTTAATATCAATTGCGAAAATCAACAGTGCAACGCGCGTGCCATAATCTGTTTGATGCTGCAAGGACGCATGCCTCATGATTCATGTTGCTTGCTGCCCCGCTCCCTGCTGCCCCGCTCCCTGCCCCATGCCGTTGCAGCCATGCAAATGCTGTTGCATTTTTAATCAAGTTATTGATTTTAATTTGGCTTTAATTGCACTTGAGTGCGCAGCGCATCTTGTGGCATGTTGCAAGTATCCGCGTGGCACGTTGCACTTTGCATATGTCTGCCTCCTGCTCGCTTAATTAAAAATCATGGCTCAAGTGCGTCTCAGCAGAGCAGCGAAATCATTGCAATATAAAATGATTTTCTGCATTTCTATGCGGCAATAGTTGAAGACGCGAACCGCAACGGCCACAGCTTGCCACATGCCAAATGTTTTTAACATTTATGAGCAGCGCCAAGCACCGGGACACCCAGGATACGGACGTTGCAGCAAAACAATGCAACAGCAGCAGCAGCAGCAGCAGCAGCAACCGCAGAGCACAAAACAAAAGTCGACGCTGTTGTCGCCTCGTTGGCTACCAAATCGTTGTTGTTGCTGTTGTTGTTGTTGTCGTCTTGGTCTTGCTCGTTGCTCAGCGGGGCAACATCAAATAACAAACAAAGCAAGCAACCACAAAGGCATCCAATGACATGCCGAAGACGTGATACACTCTCGAGTTGAAAGTATTTCAAGTATTCAGATTTCACTTTTCACTTTTGAATATCCAGAAGTCGTACTTGAAGGCATTTTAATGATATGTAGGAGTAACAGTAGCTATATACAGATATATTTAATAGAGCCTTGGAGTTATCTCAGACAGAGCTCTTAAAATGGATTCAGATCTGAGTGATTCTTAAACTTCTTCAGCTGAGAAATCTCAGTTCACTTAACTGTTCTTTCCGATATACTAGTTATTTCTAAGTGTCACTGAGCAGAGACTGTTACAGACTGTATCCCTGAGCACGTTTGAGTCTCGGACTCTACCAAGACTCATTGCGCTGCGGAGTATTTGTGGAATGCATGACATAAAGCAGAGCAGCAGAGGATGTTTTGATGGGTCTGTGTCGGGGTAGCACACAGAGACATGCACATTCTTTAGTTGAGTAGTGTGCTGAGATATACAACTCTGAGATTTTATGGGCTGAAACATACTGCTCTGCCTCTGATGATAAGACGTGCCGCTCCACTGATATCTCTATGCTCTTCCTGAGCAAGTCACACACTTTGCTCAGCTGTCAACTGCAATGAAGAAGCGGCCTTTGTATTTGAGTGAATTGTCAATATGATCTCTGCTCTTATCGTGCACTCCATTTATGTCAGTTATGGCCAGTAGTATGAATATAACTATGTATCTTTCTTCTATGCCAGAATCCAACTACCCATAGCTGGGCTGTGCATCAGTTCCGGACTGCAGCAGCAGCAGCAGTGGCGCATAGCGTAGCGTTGCTTGTCGCCATCCTTTATTCATGCAGCTGCACGAAGGACAAGCGCTGCTACAATGACCCATTATCCTGCTACATTGCATCCTTGCGGCCAGCCGTAAAAAGCAATGCATGTTTTAGCAGCAGCACGATGCCACAACGATGACGAGCATGATGAGCCAAGTGGCCAAGTGGCCGAGTGGCAAGTGCTGTGCTGTCCTGTCCTGTCCTGTGCCAGTGTCCTGTGTGTATCCTGTGTGCGGTTCGGTGATTACCTTTGACGAGCGTTGTTCTTCAGCTTGAGCGGTGGCCGTTCAGCAAGCAATTTGCCATTGCGGCCCATAAACGCTGCTCATTTGATTGATTTGTGTTTGACACGAAAATAAAAGCGAGCACACATAAAATGTTGAGAAAACTTCGAATTGGCCCAGGGGAAATCTCCATAACGCGACAATCCAGAAGTCAAGGAGTCAAGGAGTCTTCCAAGATAAACGAGCGCTGCTTGAGCCAAGACATTCAAGTGCCCCAATAAAAAATATTTGATATATAGTGTCAAAAGTCAAGCGAGACAGGTGAAAGCAGCTGAGGCTGGGATGAGCTAAGAGCAGCTGAATGAAGTTGACAGCAGACCTAAACTATTTTATAAGTAACTAAAAATTGAAATCTATCTATATATTTTATTTCGCAACAGAAATATATGGGTATTCAATGCCTTCAACAATTTCCAAACTACATTTTACAGTCGATATAGTATATCGTGCATTCCCATGCCCTGTAATCTGTGACATGGCTCAATAAATATCTGCTGCTTGTCTTAACTATCTATAACATGTTACACACACACACACACACACACACACATACACACCGATGCAGCATTTCGTGCGAGCTTTCAAATTTGCTCGACATTTTTATATCTCAATTTTTTATTGCCCTGTCACTTTTTTTTTTTTTTTTGTGGACAGCTAAATATTTCACATTGTCATAAAATGCGCGAGCCGCGAAAAAAGAGCTGTATGTGTGTGTGTGTGTGTGTGTGTGTGTGGGATTGTACTCACCGATAGGTTGGCACTGGATGTCCTTGAGCAATGCACGGCAACGTTGTTTGGCCATTAAGGACGACATGCCGCATCGAATGCTTCTCGACGTTAATGCGCGGCTGTACCATGCCCTTGGGCTCGGTTACAATAATGCGGCCGGGATATGTCGAAATTTGTATTTCACCTGCAAAGGGCAACAAGAAAAGAGAAGAGACAGGTAACAGCCAAATACAGCTACAACAATTTACACAAGTGCCAACTGGCGGTTTGCTTAGCAGATTGATGGATGCACATAAATATATACTCATGTGTGCGTGTGTGTGTGTGTGTGTGTGTATGTTTTTAATTAATTAAAAGTAAATGAAAGCAATCAAGTTGATGGCATGCGCCACAGGAGGTCAGCTGCAAGGCCGGAAGCTGTGCGTCGACAGCAGCAGGAAACACCTCAACTGCTTTATTATGCATGCACATTATAATACCCTCTCTCCCGTGGGGCTGCGCTGCCACTTGCCTACTATTTTTTTCATAGAGATGACAAAAACTTGTAGAGTTTAAAGAGATTCCTTTAAATTTGAATAGCTTATTCGATATACGATATATAGATATCGTATGCTCTCTCTCAACATTTACAGGGTATTTGACATTGAACTCTTCTGCTGTGCATTTCTATTGGCTTTATTTTATTTTAACTTGATTTTTTTTTTTATTTCATAGCCCACGCTCTTTGACCTTCGCGGCAGCTGCTCTAAATCATGTTGTCCCATTCGTTTCTATTTGTGTGTTAAGTCCAAAATGACATCTAATCCAGCAGCTCGTTCAGTGGGCCATTTGGCCAAACAGAATGTCTCTCTCTCTCTCTCACTGGCTCTCTCTCTCTCTCTCTTTATACTTGTATCTATAGCCATTGCACTCACTCTCTCTCTCTTGTTCTCTCCCTCTCCCACTCTCCCCTTCTATCTACAACTTGCCAATTTAATTTATAATTTCGCTTGAACATCATCATCATCATCAGGTATAACCCTTCGGCTCTCCGTCCGTCCGTCCGTCCGTTCGTCCTCTTCAGCTTCATTGCTCTATTGTGCATTAGCAGTTATATTATTGTTAGCCGCCATTGTTGTGCCCGTTATTGTGCAAAATAAATGGATTTTTGGTTTAAATTGTAATTATGCGCTGCCAGCGCGCAGACAGACACGCCCACAGCGCACAGCCCACAACGCACAGTCCACGCCCAGGCCAAACAAAAACTGTTGCCTACCTTTGTGCGCGCCAGGTAAAGCCAGCGCTTAAACTCAGCGTATCTCATGTTTGTGCATGTGTGTGTGTGTGTGTGTGTGTGTGTGTTTTGTTATCTCTCTCTGTGTGTGTGTGTGCTTGTTAAATGAATTAGTTATGGCCAACTCTGCTGGCCAGCAGCCAGCAGCCAGAACTGTTTCATGTTACACTTTTAATGAGTGCACTCTAAGCAGTTTTTAATGTCCGACAGCCAACATGTGTGTGTGTGTGTGTGTGTTCTGCACTTATATGAGCATTGTTTAGCCTTGATTGTGTGAAATGCACTAGTAATTAATATGCGCTGGCTTACACACACACACACACACACACAGATACACTAAAGTGCGGTTGCGGCTTTTGCGGTTTTCCAATCAAAACTTAAAGCCAATTTGAGCTGTTCTATAGCGGATTCTAAATTAATTACATACATTTTTAATTAGAATGCTTAAGAAATCTTAAGAGCATATATGCCATAAAGAGAGAGAGAGAGAGAGACAGGGATAGAGAGAGAGAGAGAGAGAGAGAGAAAAAAGGAAACCAAAATTCAACTTGTAGAAACTTTTTGCAAAAGGCGAGCACAAAAGGCAGGCAGAGTGAGAGGGGGGGAGTGCGGGGCGAACGGACGTCGAATGGCTTGGGGTCTGCGTATTGTCGGGCATCAACTTTTATCGTATTGATTGATGATGTGTAATATGCGCACAAAGGCTAATAGAAATTCAGCTTAAGCGCATTTTCACACACAATAAACTTCAAATAAGCAGCAGCACAAGACAGCACAAGCAAAAAGGGATCTACACGAGTTCAATTGACTAAAGCAGCTGTCTCACTCTCTCTCTCTCACTCTCTCTCTCTCTCTTTCTTGTTGATTTTGCTGGCGATTGAATGTGTCACACGTCATAAATTATGCACAACAAAACTGAAATTGACTTGGACAACGGCTATAAAATACAAAACTTCAGATTTACACACACACACACACACACACACACACACACATACATAAATAATAACAAATTGCTTTTGCTTGATAATAAACTTGGCGTCGAGCGATTCTAATGCTCTGTTAACAAAGGTATTTCATAAATATTTGATCAATTCCCTTTGCATTGAGGATGAGCGCATAATAAATATATATCTGCGATTATATATGGAATAGCTAAAAGGCAATTATATATGGAATAGCTCAAGAAAGGAAGGATAACTCAACATAGCATTACATATAGCATAGCTAAGCACATAGCAGCTGTACATAACTGAGATAAGAATTTGAGAAGCTCTGCTCTATTACTCATCTCAATATGTGCAAGACTATGACGGCAATAGTTGCTCACATCTCTTTGAGTTTCTGTGCGAATTACTTGTTCCCTCATCAGAATCTGACTGAGCTACTACTGAACAGCTAAATAGAGAAACGAAGGTTTTAGACTACAGAACCCTAGAGATGGAGAAGTAGATTCATATGTAAACAAAGCTTGGCTAGAAATCTAGTTACTAAAGTCCAAAGAAGTAAGAGCAGACGCCACAAATTTCCTTGTCCTTTGTCCTTTCTTATTAAATGTCAGTCACAGGATAAACATATTATTATATACCACAAAACCATATATATAAAGAGAATATGTAAGATGCATTGCTTGCTTATGCTTATGCTGCCCAAACAAAGCCTTGACTCCTAGGAGAACAAAGACAGTGCTAGTTTATTAACTAAGCCTGAAACTAATACCTGTACAGCTAGATAAAGCACAACAAAGGGAACTATAATCAAGTACAAAGCCCTAGACGAAGCTCAATTCAATTGAGAGTGTGCCTGGTCTAAAAGCAACTTTCACTCCATTATGTATAAGGCAGGCAGAGTCCGTCAAGTTTCTTAAGCGAAAACTTTCAAAAAATATTCAACTTGGTTGGCATTCAATTTTAATACCCTGCGCCAGCCATAAGCCGGGTATAAGTTGCACAGGCCATGCCCCGAGCTGCTAATTAATTCAACTTAATTATGTGCCAACAGAACTTGCCAACGGCAGACAGAGACAGAGAGACAGAGAGAGAAAGAGACGGGTGTATGGGTCATGTTGGGCATGCAGTGAAGCATTGCTGACTGGACGATTAAGCTGCAAAATGTGATTATCACGTACCTGTCAGTCTATTTACAGTGCGGCATGTGTAGCTTTTGTACGCATCATTGGGCCCCGCATTATTTATGTACAATTCGCCGTTGGACAGGACCGTGTACTTGCCGCCGATGTCCGTGTTTGGATACAGATGCATGCCGGTGTCCTGCACCCAAGCGGTGACTAGTACAAACTCCGACATATAGCTGGGCACCTGCACACACAGAGAATGAGAGAGAGAGAGAGAGAGAGAGGGAGAGAGAGGGAGTGAGTAAACTTGTTCAAGTTAAGCAAATTTGATCAGTTCGAGTTGAATTTAATTTGCGTGCTTAATGCATTTTGTGGCCTTTCGCTTTCGGCGCTGGCCGCCCTCTGCTCCTGCCCCCCTGCTCGCTCACCTGGCATTTCAGCACAGCCGTGTTGCCCGTCATCACGTACTCGTCGTGCACCTGCACCGTATACTTTTGGTTGACAACTGTAAAGAAAAAACAAAAACAAATGTTGAAGCATATTTCTTTGCCTTTTAAATTTCTGTTTAAATAAATTGCGCATACGCCGCGTGCACACAACATAAATCAAGCTAACAATTATGTTTCGGTTTTTATTAGCCGGGCCAACGTTCATTTTTTTGTTTTAATTTTTATGGCCAAAAGGCTTAGCCCCGTCACCACGTATATAAAAAAAAGGCTCCCTCGCCTCGCCTCACCGTGCGGCTCAGTTTGACAGTGAAAATATGTCGCACATTAAACAGGCGACGACAACCACATGGAGACCTTTGTCAACCCACACACACATACGCATACAGTCACACACTCGCACAACATGTCCAGCGGATTGTGACACTTGGCAAAAGTGTGACCGTTTGTCAGCACTTGGACCCCAGCCCAGCTCAGCTCAGCTGCTCTTCAAAATTGGTTTCGCCAAATTTCGGCTAAAGTTTTTCCTTTTTTTTTTTTGTGTGTACCTTCTGTCAGGCCACTGCGCAAAATTAAGAGTGACAAGGATTCTAAAAACAGAGCCCAGCCACTGCACAGTGGTGCAAAAATTAATGAGATTTAAATGCGACTACTTATGAAAATTGAGCTGTGTACCATTGCCAGATAGCGGCGTATGTGCATTTGCACGAGCTAATATATGAATTTATCTAATCTAATATTAAAACTGTAGTATCTGATCATTTTAGAGTATGAATAGCGATTGAGAGAGCATAAAGAAATATAAACACAGCTGTTATGAAGCAACGCTTAAAGCATGCATTAAAGTCGATATCAGCAACTATCGATAAAACATGATAAGCTAATACAGTGTTCACATACTAAAAGTATTTGGTTATTTTTAGTTTATTTTCATACAATTTTATTGTCCCTCAACTGGTTGTCCTGATCAGGTAAAAATATCGATAAAAATGATAAACTAGTACGGTGTTCACATACTAAATGAATTTGGTAATTTTTAGTTTATTTTCATACAATCTTTTTATTTCTCCTTTCCTGCTCAGGTATAGTACATATGAAGTAAAGTTTCACTTCTTATAAACCAGTTACACTGAATTTACACTTTTAATTTATTCAGGCTATAGATCTTTAAGCACTTGAATGCCTTGATTCATCAGGGCTCACAGCAGGGCAGTTAACCGCTTTTCGCTTTCGAGCCACAGTGCACAGCTGCTGACACATGTTAACCACGAACTGCCACACCACCACCGTCTCTCCGCTTTCCCCCTCCGACCCCTTCCACACCTCGTCGCACTGGTGCTGGCATTTTGTAAATTAATTAAGATGGACAAAGGCAATTTTGTGCACGCGTCACTTGAAAAGTGTTTGGAAAATGCGAATCGCGCCTCAAATGCGAATAAGCAGCTTAAAGCAGAGCCTAAAAACTAACTGTATATGTAAACAAGTGTGTGTGTGTGTGTGTGTATAAGCTTTGTGCGCGTGTGTGTGTGTGTGAACTCTTTTTAAATGGCGCTCACGAATTGTTTTTCTGTTTGCTTAACTTGAATATGCTAAAATTGGATAAAGTTTAATTTGAAAAGTTGTTATTATTTTGGCAGTTGATTTTACTTTACTTCTACTTGCTTTCATTCTATTTTTATACTTTTATGTTGCGCTTTGTTTTCCATTCCATGGGCATGAAAAACTGGAAAAACTTTGTGACAACATTCCATTATAATTTCTCTGACCAGCGCGACGACGACGACGACGACGGCGGCAGCGGCTGCGGCTGCTGCTGCTGCTATTTGCAGTTGAGTTTATACAACAATTTTTGTATTTCTATTGCGAGTTTAGGATTGTGCATAAAAGGAGTATATTGGTTTTAAATACCTCATGAAAAAAATTCGAATTTCATTTATATAATTTTGTAGTAGAATAAGTATCTTCCAATTGGACCCCTACTGATTCCAATTGGAGTAATTGATACAGCTCAATATGATCTCCTCCTGCCTTTACGAAGTCTAATATGAATTGCTCTAGACAAAGCTGCAATTGCCATGTTATCCAATTAGACATTCGATTCCAATTAGAACACACATGGATGCTTTAATTGGAGAACTGAATATATATCTTAAGCAATCTATGCGCTTGCATCACGAACGAGCATTGGTCAGTCGGCTAAGCACAGCTCGAACGCTTTGAACTTTCTTCTTTTCAGATCTTCATTATTTGTATTGCTGTATAGGAGGACAGGCACTGGTCAGGGGTAAGAGGGGTCAGGGGTTACGCTTGAGTTTTCATTTTTTTTCCCCTTTTGTCCAGATATATTTTTGTTTTTCTGCTGCATAGTTTTGGTAATTTAAGCAAAAGGCAAAGTTTTGTAAAAAATTTTGTAGCTCTCAAGTTGCAGTCAGAGGTGAGGGGCGTGGCATGTGACAACATTGTGCGGCAAAGGGAGCAAGGACATGAGCAGAGCAGCGCTGGGTGGCAATACTAAGCTAAGTTTATAGATGCCAGACAAAGTAAATGCAGAGGAAGAGGAAGCGTGAGAGCGAGAGAGGAAGAGAGAGGAAGACTGCAGGCTGCTAGGCGGAAATTCATTTCCGCTTTGTTTTGTGGCCTCTCTCTTACCCTCTCCTCTCTCTTTCTCTCTCTCTGTGTGTGGCAAACTTTTTGTTGCACAAATTTATGTTTATGATGTGCGCCGGCGGAAAGATGCTTTCGGTTGGCCGCTGCCAGTCTTTGGCTCTGATTTGCAGTTATTGTGCCGAGCGAACTATTAAATTGTCGTCTAGCCAGGCGCACTGCATGCTGAGTCGTGGGCGTGGCTGGCCTGGGATGCTCAGCGATGTGCATTCAACTAATTACGAACAAATTACGCAGGTTTCATGCGACAAGGGCAGGTGGCAGGAGCAGGGAGCAGCAACTGCTACGCCCCGAGCAACTTTGTGGCTCAATCAAAAAACTTTGATAACTCGAAGACAGAGAGACAATGTAAGCTGTGTGTGAGTCTCTACCTCTCTCTCTCCCTCTCCTCTCTCTGTGT
The DNA here is from genome assembly GCA_035045965.1 of Drosophila aldrichi. Taxonomy (NCBI): domain Eukaryota; kingdom Metazoa; phylum Arthropoda; class Insecta; order Diptera; family Drosophilidae; genus Drosophila; species Drosophila aldrichi. The sequence goes on from JAWNOM010000501.1 coordinate 13,672,617, forward strand.
GTTATTGAAATGCAAAAGTGCAAGCCAAGTCGCAACTTTGTGGGGCAACATCATTCATCAGCGTCTCGGTCGACTTTGTGTCCTTGCCCCGTGGCTTTTGACGGAATCAAAAGTTTTGCGTTCTGCTGCCAGCTTTGGCTGCGACTTTTTTTGTCTCCCTGCTGGACTAATTACACGCACTTAAGTCAACCAGTTTGAAGGCCACGCATGCTGCGAACTAAGCGCTGGCAATTAAATAACACAACTGCTGACTGCTGGACCACGAGACAACGACAACGACGACGACGACGACAAAGAGGCGCCGATAGACAAAAAGTCAACTGCACACATTAGCTGGGAAATTAGTTCCCCTCGCAGCGGGACTGCGACTGCGGCTGAAGCCCCTTGGCAACTTTTGCAAATTAGGCAAAACGTTTTGCGCCAAATCTACGCGCTGTCAAATTGCTCAAGCGTAAAGCGTTGCGGGCTGCTCGGCTAGAAAAAAACGCAGGAGAGCACAGCAAGAAAAACAACATTTTTCCACACACACACGCACACGCACACTCACACAGAGACTAGAAACAAACAAAGCGACCGCAAATAAAACAAAGTTGGTGCAGATAAAGTTGCAAAGGCGAGACTTATGGATACCCTGTATTGATGAATAGACTGCATTCATGTTGATATCTCATTCGACTCTAGAGAAAACTCAAGAAAACTCAAACAATATCGATAAATATCGATTGTATTTATGGATAACAGCAACTGCCTATAGAAAAGCTCTTCTGCATTTCGCTTCATTCTTCGCACTCTGCTATTTCTACGGGGTATAATAAGCCCCGCTACATGGCGTATACGTAACGTTGTGCTGACTTGCTGAAAAATGACCGGCGGACGTTGAAACTTTGCATGTAGCAAGAGCTGCGTATCTAAACACACACAGATATATATATATAGATAAATATATATGTATATATGAATGATTGTGTGTGTGTGTGTGTGTGTGGGGAACCCTAACATATCTAAGATCTTTGCGGTGGCGACTTTTCTATTTGTTTTTGCTTTCAACTGTTTTCTTTCCCATCTCTCTCGCCCATCTCTCCCTTTGCGCGTGTGTGTGTGTGTGTGCGGCTGTTAATTAAACGGAGCAACCGCCACAGCAGCCCCAAAAGTCAAGAGTCACGAGCCACGAGCTTTCCCTTTGAGAGTTTTATCTACGCAACTGGGCATTTTATATGGCATTCATAGGTTTTATGGCCAGTGCTAATTGTTGTTTTTGTCTGTGGCAGCAGCATTCACTGTAGTTGCCACAAGTTGGAGGCCAAATGAGCCAGAAAATCTATGCGACAAGCGATGCCAATCAAAGTGATTGGCTTCGGCAACGGCGACCCCCCCGACTGGACTGCCTCATTAATGCACTTTAACAAAGCCTCGGCAAGTGCCTAATGAATGACAAAGTTTCGCTGCTACTTGAAACTGGGCAGAAATTAAAAGAAACTAACAAAAATGGAGTAGTTTGACAAACTTTTTTTTCTGGTGGGTGAGGGGGAGAGGGGGTAAAGAGTTGCGGAAGTTGCGAGTTGAAAAGTTTTTGGTTGTTGTTATTTTTGTATTTATAGAGCCCAAAAAATTGTAGTTTGAGCAGCGGCAAATGCAATTTTTATGTGAACTTTTAATGTGTGAGTAAATTAAGAGGCACTTCTCTGCGATTCTCAGTAATTTGACTAGGGCGAGAAGAAGAGAAAGTGAAGGAAAATTTGGAAATTATGAAGAGAAGCTGGGGAGGAACTGAGCAGAAACTAAGGAGAAGAAGCATGTGAATGAGAAGGCTAGCAAGAAAAAAGAAAATCTAAAAGAGTAAAGAGCAGAAGGAGAATGATAGGTAGAAGAAGCAGTAGAAAGAGACGAGGAAGAAGAAACAGTAAAATAATATATAGAAGAGAAGAAGTCAGAGTGAGAGCCAGAGCCAGAGCTAGAGCTAGAGTCAGAGTCAATTCTCGCGCTTGGGCGCCAAATTAGCGCCGAGCTTAGGGCGGTTTATTGGTGGCGTTGGCTGTAATCCGGCAGAGCTCGGCAGTGTTCGTCCGCCCTCCACTCCGCCAACATTTTTGGCAGCAGTAATTAAAACTTGCGTTGGCTGCTGTTAGGCGCTGCGTTACCAAAACTTTGCAATTAAAGCGAAAGTTTTTCAGCTCTTTTTTTTCATTTTCTCATTTTAGGCACGCCAAGCTGAGTTAGCGCAAATCAACTGCCGCAGCGGCAATAGAATTATACGTAAATTAATTAAAAAATTTGTTAAATACACTCGCGAGCCACTTACCGCCGCGCACGTGCACCTCCCGGCTGAGCACGGTGCCGACCAGATTCCGTAGTTTGCATCTGGGGAGAAAGAGAGCAGATATGAAGTATACGCACTGTGCTCACTCAGAGCTCAGACTCACCTGTAGACGGTGGCGTGCACCTCGTGTCGATACTTCTCGGCCGTGAACGGATAGAACATCATGCTGCCATTGGACAGCTGAAAGACCATGTCCTGCTGCGGCGGTATGGGCGTCCATTCCACCTACGAGACAAGGGGGGGCGTATTAGTTATTTTCTCTTACATTCATTTTCAGTTTTTTCTTTGCAGCTCTGTTCGGGCAGTCAATTAACTTGGAAATGAGCGCCAGACTAAAAGTGGCATGCATAATTAAGCAGGCGAAAGCGGCAAAACGGACAGGAAAAAAAAAACCCATCAAATGCCACGCCCAGTTTTATACAGTTTACACAAACCTCTGGTGGGGGACTGCCATGGCCGGAGCACTCTATCAGGCCGCCCGAATTGTTGGAGAACTCAACGCGATGCGGCGGCTCGTGCAGAAATATCGGTCCCTGCAGATCCAAGCCAAGCACGGCATAACTGCTCTCAGCTGAAAGAGAGAGAGAGAGAGAGAGTGAGTCAGGGAAATGTATTTAGTTTGGCAGCAACTCTGGCAGCCGCGAGCGTGTAATGCACGAGCGGCCAAAGTTAATTTCAATTTCATTTAAGCCGCAAACTTTTCTGGCCAAAATTAAGTGGCAGTGACGTAGGCGTTGTTGCTGTTGTCGTTGGCCCTGCGGCTTGGCCTAAATTTTAATGAGCATCGCTCGTGGCCCACAACAAAGGCACGCACAAAGCGAAAAGACAATTGCTTTTTACCTGTGGCCAGCATCTTGGCCAACTTGCGTCTTTTCTAATTGCCGGCCAGAGCATTGCATAATTTTTTGTTTTTGGGGGTGTGTTTTAAAGGCGCTTTCGATGCGGCTTTTATGCCATATTTATTATTCACTTGGTAGTCAAGGCAGCCTGCCCTGCCCTGCCCTGCCCTGCCTCCCTCTGTGTCTGTGTGTGGGCGTGTGTCAAGCTATATTTGCATTGCGGCTCCCTGACAACTTGAGGCGTTGCCGCAGCAGTGCACTGACCCGTTTTTATGCCACACACAGCAACTCGTGTAGATAACACCATACATTTTTTTCCCCATTTTTTATGCCCAGCAACTGCATGAATAATTTAATTATATTTAAAAAAAAGAAAGAAAAAAAAAAACTTAAAAAAAAGAGAGAAAATGCGACATTTATGAGCTGGTAAAATAATTTCGCTCAAATTCAGACTCTTTTTTGGTGAATGGCAACAGAAATTTTGGCTTAAGTTGTGGAGTTTCTACAGCAACGAGAGTTACCAAAGGCAACCCAATGAATAATTAGGGAAAATTAAAAATAAATTTGGATACAAATCAATATAAAATTCACTGGAATCGCAGCGAAATAGAATAGCAAATATCAATAATGAAGCAAAATATATATTTTTAGTGTTGTCTAGGAGGATTTTAAACATCAAACAGAAATAATTGACAACATTATTATAATATTTAATCACAAAAATAAATTTTCAACAATTAATAAGAGAAACTCTGTAAAGCTAAAAATACAAATTCAAACATAAATGAAAACTTTCAGCGAATTCGCCGAGATATGGCAACTGGGAATGCCACTTTGGGAAGTGGAGCATTTTTGACAGCAGCCGCAAAGTATGCAGCACTAAATTTGTAAGCAATTTTCAGCCGCAGCAATAAAATGAAAAATTGTTTTGTCAAAAAAAAAAAGAAAAAGCCATTGGCCAAGAGATAACGATAGAGCATTGGAGTGTGGACCATACACACACACACACACACACACACACAGACACAGCGGCATACAGACTTCAGCCAAGTTGCCCCCAAAAGCCCAAGCCGAAAGTGTTGCAAAACTTTGTGCCACTTTCGTTGCGGTACTCGCAGAGTGCGTCTCTCTCTCTCTCTGTGTGTGTGTGTGTGTGTGTGTATGTGTGTAGCTGTCAACTGCAATGCCCAAAGGAAATGCGGCGAGCAAGGCAAAAATTGTTAGTGAAAAGTATAAAGTGTTTGCCACAAGTTGATGCCACAGCGGGCCAGCACATTAAATTTACAGTTTTTTAGTTTTTTAAGTCACTTAAGATAAAGTTGCTGCTGCTGCTGCTGTTGACGTGCAGTCTAATGAAAATTAAATTTGTCAGCTTAGGCGAAGGGCAGCTGCCGGCTAATTGAAGACGAACAAAACAAACGCCAGTTAAAATGCGAGCCAAAGCCAGGTTATTTATGTGGCCAACAAAGGGCGTGCTGCCAACAAAGCCAGCGCTCGGATGCGATCAAAATGTGACATGAAAACGTGCCCCACATATAGCAACTCCACTCTGCATGTGTGTGTGTGTGTGAGTGTGTGTGTGATGATGATGGTAATGTAGCTGACTATCTATGGCTTTGTGGCACGTCTGTCTTTGTATCTCTCTGTGTGTGTGTGTGTGTGTGTGTGGCACTGACAATGCGGCATAAACGCAACACAATGACCGTCTGATAAACTCGATAAGGTTTTGCTTGTGTCTGTCGCTCGCTCGCTCGCTCGCTCGTGTTGCATGTGGCGCGCGCCTTTGTTGCTGCCACTTTGCACATAATTGAATACACGCCGCACCATTTGTCAGCGTTGTCAATCAAAATGGCCAAAGGACTTTGAGAAACACCAGCAGCAGCAGCGGCTGCCACGCCCACAACTCAACTAAAATCAATTATATGAGAGGAATACAGAAAGAGAAAGAGAGAGCGAATGAGATGCTATAAAAGTGCGAGCCATGCCAGCGGCAGGCAGCGCTCATCATTATCACGGTTCATTAAAAGCTGCTGGACGGAAATGACTGGCAGCTAAAGAAGAAGAGGAAGAAGCAGCAGCAACAGCAGCAGGAGCTATGTAACGACAGACATCACTGCCAGACTAAATGCAAATGAGCAGCAGCAGCAGCAGCAAATCGCAACCTGCCTCACTTCAGTTCAGTTTCCTCTTAGCGGCAGCAGGAGTCGGAGCAGCCCCATTTGCAAGATGCCCATTTAGATTTCTATTCAGGAATGCAGCCATTCCAAATGGCAGCGCTGCCTGAAAGAAAGTCGTTTCGTAATTAAGAAGAAAATCCCGGCAAGTGAAAACAAATGAAAGAAAAGCAAAGCGAGCCAGCGAATGGAGCCACGTTTGGGGCGTGTCAAATATGAAATACTCAAGCGGTGAGTCTTACATGGAGGGTAAATAAATGTGGGCAAGCGGGGAGTAGCAGGAGCTGGAAAGGATATCAGACTCACAGCTAGGTGGTTAGACGAACTAAATCAGCAGATTTTTAAAGCCGAAGCCAATTGCAGACTTGATTACAAAATATATAACTTAAGATATATAAATGGATTCATTATTGACATTCTTGCCAGCTCTTGTCAAAGCTGAACTCTTAGGTTTCAAACTTTAATATAGTACTATTTATACTACTATTTATATATACTACCATTTCTATAACTTTCATATACTACTATTTATACTACTTATACTTTCATATACTACTATTTATATATACTACTATTTATACTAGTTATACTTTCACAGACTACTAGATTTACTACTTTCATAGACTACTATTTATATATTCTACTATTTCTACTACTTATACTTTCATATACTACTATTTCTACTACATATACTTTCATATACTAATATTTATACTACTTATAATTTCATATACTACTATTTATACTACTATTTATATATACTACTATTTCTACTACATATACTTTCATATACTACTATTGATACTACTATTTATATATTCTACTATTTCTACTACTTATACTTTCATATACTACTATTTATACTACTATTTCTACTACATATACTTTCATATACTAATATTTATACTATTTATAATTTCATATACTACTATTTATATATACTACTATTTCTACAACTTATACTTTCATATACTACTATTTATACTACTTATAGTTACGTAGACTACTTCATATACTACTATATTATTACTACATTATACATTCTAAATCATTCATTCTGAGTTATATAGAGAAAGAAGAAGCAATAGTCTTGAATTACAACACGAGATAGTCATTACACATATAAGATCAAGGCTCAAGAATGATAGATTTCAGTGCAGAAACAATATTCAATTCAAGAAAATAATACAACACCTTTCCATGTTTATCAAATTCAATTAAAACTTCACTTCAATTGAGATACTAAAAATCCACCCAGCTATGCTGCATTTCACGATCAACTCTAATTCCATCAAGCTCTAGTCATTTACTGTTTGTATAACATCTTCCTCTGTTGTGGAGAGAGCAGCATGCATTATAAATGCTGCTTGAATAAATTGGACTTTTCTTTCGCTTAGCATAATACCCGCTGTAAGCGTATTTTAACGAGCCAGCGGGCACATCTTTAATTTCCAAGCAGAAGTCAGGAAAAACTGTAAATAATGAGAAGCGCTGGCTTCAAAGCTCAACTAAATCAAAAACGCTTAGGAGGCGCCCAACCAACGCAGAGCAGCCACCCTTAGCCTTAGCCAGCAGCCCCTAAATCTTAAAGAAGTGTTTTATTCAGCTACAGCGACGTCGACGTCGACGTCGAAGGCAGAGAGCAATAAAAAGCAGCGACAAGTTCGCAGCGTCAAAGTTTTTCCGTGCAGCATTTAAATGAAAACGCAATTTCCAGAGTCGAAAAAGTAAAAGAAGAACTGAGGAGAAAGAGCTAGAAGCAGGAGCAGCAGCAGGAGGAGCAGCAGCAGGAGCAGGAGCAGCAGCAGGAGGAGCAGGAGCAGGACACGTTAAAGCTGATTTGCATAAGGTACGTGAGTGAAAGATGTTCCAAGGCTTTTGTCTGCTGTCAAGGGGCCCAATAGGAAAAGGCAGTGTTCTCATTGGAAGGGGCTGGGAAATGGGAAAATGGGGAAATGGCTTGACAAATATAAACAGCATTCGAGGCGCAGCGTTGCCATCTGATTGAGGCACTGGCCTCAGCCTCTTCACATTTAAAGCAGGCAACTGGCTGGCTAAGCAGCTAAAGCTGAAGCTAGGGCCGCAGCAGCCAGCCTCCTCGCCACGCCCAACGCCCAACGCCCACTCGTTTCAAGTGCACGCATTTTTCTGCTTAAAAGCCTCGACTAATGCGAGGCGTCTGCTTCAGTCGAGCGTTCCACTGCCTAAACCCCACCCCCCCCACAGCCCCAGCCCCATGTCTCTGTCTCGACGCAACAGAGCGTAACGGTATTTGTATATACATACATACATCTATGCCATGTCCATGTGTGTGTGTGTGTGTGTGTTAGCAAAGTGTATTTGCTTAGGTCATATCACGCACAGTGCTGCCAGCTCCTTGACTTTATTCAGCTGTTGCCACAGAAAAAAAGCTGAAAAGCTGAACGACTTGTAGTTACCCTGTACACAAGTTGACAGGTATGCCAGACAGTTAGCCTTTGGCTTGACTTTTGCTTGTGATTTCTCTCTCAGTGCAGCATGCCCTATTGCTGTTGGCTATTTTTACAGGGTATACGCCGAGCCGCTGCCTATTGTTGCGAATGAACGAAAACATTTTAATGCTACAGCTGAATTTTCGTTATTGACTAAGCGCAGCTGCTGCTGTTGCTGCTGCTGTACATGTTGCTGTTGCCAGTTGTTGCTAGTTGTTGTTGTTGCAGCCGCTGCTGTTGCTGCTTTGCGCACCAAAGTATGCAATTAAATTGCAGCTGCTAAAAGTGAAAAGCATTTCAATTAATGTTGCAGACATTGCTGCTCCAGCAATTGCAGTTGTTGCTGTTGCAATTGCAGTTGTTGCTGTTGCTTCACTAATGAGCGCCAACTTTAAAAGTCACAACGACAACTGCAGACAAAGGCGCACGTCACGTTGAGTTGTGTCGAGTTCTGTGCCATAAAACTGAATTATTGAAAAGCACACGTTTCACTTTTGTTTGTGTTGTTGTTGTTGTTGCAGCGCAAAGAAACGAAGTCAACAACAGCAACAGCAGCAACTGCAGCAGCAACAACAATGGCTAAACTTTGTATGCCTCGCGGCAACTCGAGGCGGCAGCATCATTTACAAGCCAACTCGTAGCCAACTTTCTGCCGCTGGCGTGCACCAACACTTCAGGGCACAAAGCAACAGCAACTGCAGCAACAGCAGCAACAACTGGGCTCAAATGTTAATTGCAGTTTTTAAGCAGTCGCTAGACATAATTAGAGCTGCTCATTGTCTAATGTATCAGGGCATTTAGCAACCGAATATGCAACACGCCCTAGCAGCAACCAACACACACACATCAGCAACACCAAGTTCAACAACACGCCCTCGAAATGTGAATGACCTCGAATGTCACATTGCAACACACCCGCACACACACGCATAAGCTGAGGGCCAGTCGGTGGGCGTGGCATTTCGTCAGCAGCTCTACGGGCGGCGGCCAAGATTATGCAGTAGCCTGGCTGCCTTTGCTATTTGATGAAACAAAAAGCGAACAGCAATGGCAAAGCCAAGTAAACAGGCAGCAGGAGCAGGAGCAGCAGCAGCAAGAGCGCCTTTTGTGGCATTGTCCAAGGCAGCGACAGCATGCAGCGCATAATCAGCAACAAGCAGCAGCAGCAACAGCAGCAGCAGCAGCAGCACGAAGAAAAGCCTAGACTGTCACAGTCAGAGAGCAGCAACATCAGCCAAAGTATAGGAAATAAAGCGCCTGTGGCTGCCAGGCAAAGGACTGGAAGCTGGAAGGCGGGGTGGGGTGGGGCGTACGCTGTCGTTGATCTTTTGCTGATAACTTTGGCTTTTTGAGTTGAGCGCATAGCACAGCAAAAAGCAAGAAAACACGCAAAAACAAAAAATCTGAAACAAAATGCCAACCAGGATATCAAGCAGAGTGAGAGAGAGGGTGGAGAGAGGGTGGAGAGAGGGAGAGGCGGAGAGATGCCACACGCCCGGCTTGTTAGCCAAAGTGGACAAAGTGGCTGTGGAAATGTTGCAGGCGACAGCGCACAAAAGACGAGCCAAAGAAGCGACAGTAGCAGAAGCAACAGCAACAACAACAACTACAACAACAACAACATGTAACTGGCTACGCAGCTTAATTATTTTTAGCCCAGCGCCCGCAACAAAAAAAAAGTGTTGCAAGGCGCCAGTCTGAGCTCTAGGATCAGTCAAACGGAAATTGAAAAGAATCAATGGAGAGAGGGAATAACAGACAATCAGATACCCTGCATATGACATGCAGATAGATAGCTGGAAATATTTTTAATAACTTTTCAGAGTGACAATAAGCTAAAAATAAATAATAATAAAAAAAAAAAAAAAAACATTGCAAATATATTTATGTAAATTTAGCTTCATAATCTTCTCGCTTCTGAGTGCCTGAATGTCAGTCGCAAAACAAATTAATTTGATAGTCTCTCGCATATATTCATATTTTATAAATTAAAAAAATAATAATAATAAAATAAATATTTATACATATACATATTTATAAAAAAAAAATATTTTTGTAAATTTAGCTTGATACTCTTTTCCCCCTCTGAGTGCTTAAATCTCATTGCCAAAACAAATTATATATATTCATATATTTTTCTAGCATATTTAATCCCACACTTTTCACAAAAATCCAAAACAAATAGTCTGAAATATAAATAAAACTATATGCCCTCATAATGTGTTGCATAATAAAATATAAATATATATAGTTGTACGAGGGAAGTCTAAAAAGTATGCGATATTTATTTATTTATTTTATTTATTTTATATATATATATATATATATATATATATATATATATATATATATATATATATATATATATATATATATATATATATATATATATATATATATATAAATAAAATAAATAAATAAATATCGCATATATATATATATATATATATATATATATATATTTATTTATTTATTTATTTAAGCCATAAAGCAAAAGTATACGATATTCATTTATTTTTTTATTTTTATTTTATTTATATATTTATTTATTTATTTAAGCCATAAAGTATGCCTAAACATTGTGCGATATTTATTTATTTATTTTCTTATTTATTTTTATTTTGTATATATATTTATTTATTTATTTAAGCCATAACCCCTTTGTGAGCTTCTTAGCTATTCATTATTTATTAATTATGAATATTTATCTACATATTATGCAATGTCTGGCAATGTTTGACTATTTTAGCATTTCATTTTTAGTATTTTTTAAGATCTTATGATGCGTTATTTATCTAATATATGATTTATAGATTTTAAACATTATTTCTTCCCTAATTCACCATACTTTTTGAACACACCTCGTAGATACATATATATCAATTTGAATATATAGATAAAAAAGTAATATATATATTTTCTACTTTTTTGCTTTATATATATTTTTTCCATAGAATTGTAGAATTGACAGCAATTGTTGCCAGCTATAAAGAGAGAGTGGGGGAGAGGGGGAGAGGCAGAGATTGGTTGGTGTCTGTCGAGCATTTGGGACTGTGGCAATCGGTACTCACCTCGTATGATGTACAGGATCAGGACAGCCTTAAAAAGGCTGTGTAAATCCATTTTTTATGAGCACTAATGCTTTCCATTACATTTTTTATGTGTGAATTTTAAACGCCAAATTTCGCTGATGTTTTTTTTTTTTTTTGTTTTTGTTTTCGTTTTATTTTTGTTTTCCGTTTCGCGATTTTTGCTGCTTGTTTGTTTATTTAATTTCTTTCTGTTTTGTTTGGCGCACACACATGAACAGATTTGCGCTGTGATTGAAGCGTTTTAATGGCTCCGCCTCTGATATCGTACTTTTCTCTTCTTTCCGTTCTCGTCCCGTTCCCTTTCCCGTTCCCGGTTTCTCTGTCTCTGTCTCTTTCTCTTTCTCTGTTTATTTACGTTTTACGCTCTGCGAAATTCATTAAAATCTTTAATGCGAGTGTTAGAAAATTCATTATTTATTTATGTGCTCGAAACAGCGCTCAGTGCGCTGAACTTTGAACCCATCTCGCGTCTCCTTTGGCTTTATGCAAATTTATTTTAAAGCTGCGCTGGATTTTTCTCATTTATTTATTTTTCTTTTCGTTCCTCTTTTCTTTTGCAACGCTTGTGATTTCACTTGACGACAGTCAGTCAACTGTCAGCGCAGCTATTAATCATGCCACACACACACACGCACACACGCGCAGAGGGTTCTGCAGATAGAGCGAGCTGCTTCCTCAGTGTATATAAACCAAAGTTAATAGACGTGCTGCAGCAGTCGTAGGTGAAGTAGAAGCCTTTTCTGGTTATAGCCCAAGCGTAGCGCCAGCTCTGAGTGGTTTTTATAGGGTATAATCTGATTGCCAGCTCACTCTAACAACTGGAAGACCTATGAAGAACTGCATTGATCACAAGAGACGAAACGGAGAAGCCAGCAGGAGCAGACTCTGTGGCATCTACAGCAAAAGCCATGGATGCTTTGGGAGCTGGATAAGGAACTCTGGAACTAATATACACAAAGTGCGAACGATGCTAAGAGAAGAGTTGATAACAGAAGAAAGTTTCGACTAATTTATTTCCAGAGGAACAGGAAAATCAATCGAAAGACGATCAGACTACAAGCTTAAAGCAGCGCCAAACGCTCCAATTTAATGTATTTTATTTTTGTTAAACACACACACACACTCACACACACACTCACGCACAAGGCACTCGAGTACGTTGCAAAGATAAACGAGCCAAAGGCAGGCGCGTTCCCCTTGTCACGCATTCATATAGAGAAGTTTTGCTTCACTTTATCCTCAATGCTTTTGCCTAGTTTTTCCTACATTTTCCTACATTTTTTGTTGTTCCTGTTTGGCTTTTGCGGCCCCCTTTGAGCGCATTTTTATGCGCGCCGGCAAAAATTATGCATCAGCGCGAAATTGGAGCGCCATAAGTTGAGCTCAAGTGAACAGATATCAGGCTTCTAAGCCGCCCTATATGACTTGCCTGCCCGCCTGCCTGCCCCCTCTAACGTTGTCTCCACTCAACACGTCTGCCGCTTGACATGACATTAACTTGGCCCGTGACCAGTCCAAAACGAATCCAGTGACTGCTCCCCAAGGTAAGATCCTGTATGCTGCGCCAAGTTGAGAGCTGAAAGAAATATTCGTTGCGAAAAACTATGCAAAAGGGACAGACACTTTGATAAGGAGCAAGAACAAGACAAAAAGACAAAAACAAGGAAGCAGAAATGCGACAATCGGCTGTAGACGGCTGCGCCATACTCTGTCGAGAGAGCAAACTCTGACTGTGACTGAGACTGTATACTGTGAATTGGATGTAAGCTGTGACTTAACAACTGTGATTTCCAAACTGTAACTAGGACTTGCAAACTGTGACTTAAGAACTGTAACTGTGACTTTTAAAGTGTGACTTAAACAGTGACTTCTGAACTGCAAGATAAAAATAACTTTTATAATGTGATTTGCTAGCTTTTTATTCCTTGCACCAGATAACCATATATATGTACACGTTTTCACTTTCCCAACAGGACATCGAATGATGAAAGCCCCAAAGTGAAACCAATATACTCGCTTAGCATTTAATGAACAGTGTATGAAATAAGGGAAACAGCACAGTAAAACTGTCAATAACGATAAAGTGAACTCAACGTCTGGAAATGGGACCCAAAACAACAACAGCAACAACTAAAGCGACATTAACAACAACTACAACAACAACAACAAGAAGAAGAAGAAGAAGAGCAACAGCAGCAACTGTAGCAACTGTAGCAACAGCAACAAAAGTGCCGTTTAAGCAACATGGAAATTATGCCCAGTGCGAATATCAACAGCAAACACGGTGCAAATCTTTTTTCTCTCTTCTCTTCTCTCTACACATATTTTGCTCTCTTTTTTTTATATTTCCCTATATACATCTTGTTCGCTTTTGTCTCCTTGTTTTTCGGTTTTTGGTGTGTAAAAAATCATGACTTGGCAATTATGCGGCAAATGTGCGCACTGGGCATGCACAGCGGCAAACAAAAGTCAGCCATAGATAGGAGAGAGGGAGAGAGAGAGAGAGGGAGGGAAGCTGCATAAATATTACGCATACGCCGCAGTGCACGGGCAACGTTTGCTAAATTGCTGGCAATTAGTTGAAAAGTGCGAGCACAACACAACCAAGAAACAATGCAGAAAGAGAAGAAAAAAAAACAATAGGAACAGAAAGAAAAAAATGCGAAAAATTATAGAAAATTGCAAGCCTAAGCAGATTTGCCTATGCAATTCCTGTGCAGTTAGGCGTGAAACAAGTGAGCGAGAGAGTGAGAGAGTGAGAGAGAGAGAGAGGGAGATGTGAAGCTAAACAACTTTATAATGTTCCCAGCAAGCAATAACAACTGCATTTCAACTAGTGAACTTGGGAAATATATAGATGAGGAAACAAATATAGAAAAGCAAAGTTAGAACTGTAAGTAAAGTATAGAAGAGAGTAAGAGATAGAAAGAGGGAGAGAGAGAGAGAAAGCTGTCCTTTTCAGTTACCCTATATTCATTTAAACTCAAAACGCTTCAATTCGCCTCAATTCCGCCAACTTTCAGCCCTAGCACAAACTTGGAATGCCCTTTAAGCTGAAAGCAATCGAAGACAATTTCCAGCTGAGAATCGAAGAATTTATTTCCGCTTACAAGTGACCAACCATTCTCGTCAGGCTGCAGGCGCTACTCAAACTCGGAATGACCAATGGCTGTAACATGAGACTAAGCAGCAGTTCGCATAGATTGATTGCAAGTCTTTGTAGGCTCAGGGCGTAAGGCGGCCTTTCGGCTGCTTGGGCTCACAAGACGTTTTTATCGTTTCATCGCTTGGCTTTGTAAGCGCTTCTTATGTCCATTTCACTTAGCTGCTTTTGGCCAAAGGCTTAAGCACTTTACAGTCAGTCAAGTTGGATATATATTTATGTTACACTTAGCGCTGTCTGGCTGACGGCCTGTCAACGGCAATTTGTGCGCGCTGCCAAAATGAAAGTCTGCCTCGACTAGACTGGATACACAAGACACACACAGATAGAGAGATAGAGAGAGAGAGAGAGGAAGAGAGAGAGAAAGCGCACAGACATTGGCAATTTATAGACTTCGACACTTTGGGGGAAAAATTGCTCAAGTTGGCGTCGCCTGTTGCCAAATACGTGATTTATTTTAATAGATAATCATTACGCCATCGATTCCGATCATGTCCGAAACTCCATTTGCTCAGCACACACACACACACACACAGAGCGCTTGTTGCATGCCACACATGTGGTACGTGCGTCAATAAATCAAAAGCAAATGGCTTTCAGTTTATTGTTTTGCGCTGCAGCTTGAGGTAAAAACTTTAGAAATTGCCACGGCACATTGCGCATACGCCGCGTGGGCCAGGGGCCTTAAAGGCTTCACTGCCGCATGCTGCCTGCCGCATGCTGCATTCCGTTGCACGGTTCATTCACATGGCAGTCGCCACGCTGCACACGTATTTAAATTGTGCCATTATGCACTCGAAGCCCACAGCCCACAGCCCACACACATTCAGCTCGCAGAGTCCTCTCTCACTAATGACTTTTTATGGCAGCAACAGCAGCCGGTTGCTGCAAAGGGTTGCCCGCAAAAAATCAATACAATGCATGGGCCAGCGTGTCCTGGACCAGGATAAAAACAATGCCCGGCTCGCTGCTGCTCGCTGTCTGTTGCATTGTAACACTGGCCGACCGAGACGAGACCAGACCAGACCGGATCGGATCGGAGTGGAGCGGACAGTGCGTCTCCATGTCCGGCTGACTGGCCACAAACAAATGCAGCCAACGAGACAAAACGCCAACAACAACAACAACAACAACAAAACCGAGCAGGAAGCAAAATAAAAATAAAGACAAACACGGAAAACAAGGCGAAAGAAAATCAATAGACCAAATGAGTGCAAAAGCGAGAAATCTGCCAAAAACGAGAGCGACGATTGCAGCCAGAGCAGGAGGCAGCAACAACAACAGCAACAACAACAACAGCAACAACAACAACAACAACAACAACAAATGTTCAGCAAAATATTATATGCATATACTATAACTATGTATAAAGGTAAAGCGAGAGGAGCGACACAGAGGGAGAGGGAGAGAGAGAGAGAAAGAGAGATAGACTGCCAAATACCCTGTTTTGATAGACATTGCTGAGCTTTCAATTCCTGCGCTCTCTGTCTCTTTTTGGAACTCTATATGCTTTCGTCTTTTTGTCTTCCCCTCTCTACCTTTCTCCCTGTCAGCAGAGATTGTACCCAGACTCAGTCATACTTGCAGAACTCATCTAGATTTACCTAGAAAACTTTCTAAAGATCAGATTATAGAACTCTAAGACTGAGCTCTCTTACTCTCTTAAGGGATTTCAATACAAACTCAACAAAACTTAGCCAGCAAGTGACAACCCTTTGTAGTCACATTTATATTTACAGGGTATATGAATATGCAAAATAAAAAAACAGCCAGAAACTTGGCTGCTGCTGCTGTTGTTGTTGTTGTTGTTGTTATTTTGGCTGCCTGAAGTGCACATAAAAATCATTTAAAAACAGCAGCGACGCCAGCTGCGCAGTCAGCTAGAAGAAGGCTGGGCAGCAGCAGCAGCAGCAGCAGCAGCAAGCAGCAGCAGCAACGGCAGCAGCAGCAACGGCAGCAACAGCAACAGCAGCAACAGCAGCAGCAGCAGCAGCAACAGCAGCAGCAGCAGCAGCAGCAGCAGCAGCAGCAGCAGCAGCAGCAGCAACAGCAGCAGCAGCAAGCAGCAGCAGCACCAGCAACAGCAGCAGCAGCAGCAAGCAGGTGCAGCCCCAAAAGGTAAGCCCAAATCGAGCTGATGGGCGTGATGCCTGCCTCTGCTCGTACCGCTGCTGCTGCTGCCACTTTTGCCCCAAAAGGGGTTCGCTGTGATTCAGTGCAAAAAAATTGAGTTCAGCGTCGCCGTCGCCGTCGCCACACAAAATGGGTCTAAAGTCATAAACTTTTTGCACATAGCAGCTGATGCTAGCGTTGAGTAGTTGTTGTAGTTGTTGTTGCTGTTGTTGTTGCTGCTGCTGCTCAGTGATTTTTCCTTGCCTTTGGCTTTTGTTTTTTTGCTTTCTTTCTGCTTCTCTCATGACTAACGAGCAAAATATTGGGTTAAGTAAAAATGAGCAGGCGCTGCGGCACTGGAGGGGGGGCGTGGCGATAGCTATTGCACAGTCGGAGGCAAATGTGCCGAAACAATGCTGTCTACTGAGCAGGTGGAATACGAAATACGGCATATAGAAGCGAAAGCCATTTAACTAAATGCCAGAGAAGTTTAAAAGCCAACAGAGAACTTGACGTGTTTTGGTTTTGCTCTATGCTCAAGCAATTGCAGCGGAGGAATAAGCATGCCTAAGCATGTCTTGGCTTGACTTCAAATCTAAGTTTCGCGCTCGCGAAATTCATCCCACTTCAAAGAGCTGACAAACTATTTCCAGCAGGAATATAGCAGACGGGCGTCACTGACTGCCTCATACTCAACACTTGGAAATCCACTAGACGAAGTCAAATCTGACACAAAAACCAATATACTCCTCTTCACTTACGGAATGCCCATAAACATTATGTGGAATACCAAAGTTTGCGCATCGCGCCTCTTGCTTGAGACCTCGTTTGACACCTCAGCTGAGGCCATGGTAGGCGTGCCCCGTCCCCTCGTTGCCCTTCGCTACCCCTCGCACATCAATCAAATGTACATAGACAGACATAAACAGAAATGCGAATATTTTAAATACCCGGGCGGGCATAGCCTGTGAGCTTTTGCGCTGAAAATGTCACACGCCAATCACAAAAATTTGTTTGCCAGGTCGTCGTTACCAGCCAACAGATATGCCTATAAATATATATACATACATACACATGTCTTATGTATTTACAGTTATACACAATTGGAATAGATATAATATGCATGTGGAGCAGGAGAACGACCAGGAGAAGGAGTAGGAGTAGGAGCAGGAGCAACGCCCATTCATATATCATATTTAGATGGCGTCGACCTTTTTGGCCATTTGTTTTGTGCAACACTTTTTGGGGTCGCGTCTGCTTTTAGGCTATCGCTTCTGACAGCCAATGCAGGGAGTGTTACGAGATGGGCCTTTAAATAGAGAATGCAAAGCTTGCTGTGCTAGCAAATACTCTTACCAAGAGGAAGAGGAGAAACGCTACAGAATGTAGTTGATATTTCGGATAGAGCTATACATATATAGGCTGTACTCAGGCCTTACGATTATAAGTCTCTTCTGGATAGACTTCTTCTACTTATAGCCCAATGGAAACATCTATAGCCATATAAACACATTGCTATCTCATTCCAAGTCTTTTATGCCCCACTTCTTCTATGCTTAATATACCCACTGTCATTCTTTGGCTAGGGTATTCGAACTGCAGCTGCCAGCTTGCAGGCAAGTTTCAGTGCGCATATTTTGCTGGCGGCGCGAAAGTGATTTCTTAATTTGTTACAACAAGCTTGGCAGTTAAAAGAACTGACACACACACACACGCTAGCTACCCCCCCACTGTGCATGTATGTGTGTGTGTGCGTGTTAAAGTTACATGAACTTTCTTCCGAGTGGAAGTTTCCTTTTCAAGCTCAGGCTGCCTGCGCTGTACGTGACTTTTGTGGTAAATGATGGATTAGGGTCGCCGCCCAGCAACAACAGCAACAGCAACAACAGCAACAACGACAGTAGCAACAACAAAAAAAAGTGAAACTTGCCGCTCAACTAATTAATGACAGCAACAACCGCAGCAACTGCGTCGCTTTTGCAGCCTTTTTTTCCATGTGTTTACTACGAAAACACTTTACATTGCGCATACGCACGTTGCGTATACGCAATGCGAGCCATTGCAGCTGTTGCCAAAAAAAAAAGAAGCATTGGGCTGGTAACTGGTTAAGCTGCTCCAGCACGAGCACGTAAAATTTAAATAAACCAATCCATTTATCCTTTCGTTTGCCGGCTGCAACAATTACTACGACAACTACTACGACGACGACGCACATGGGCGGCCATTTTGTGAGTGCATGCGTGCGTATGCATGTGTATGTGTGTGGTCACTTCCGCATGAAATACGAGCGATTTTTACTACACATCAGCAGCAGCAGACGACGCACACTCTGCTCTGTTGTCCGGTGTGTGTGTGTGCGTGTGTGTGCGGCAATCGATAAATTTCGTGTGTGTGCAGCCTCGTGTGTTATATAGTAGTTGTATATAGCGTATGCATGCCGGCACAGACAGATTTATAGTTTGTCGTCTCATGGCGGCAACATTCAAAATAGTTGCAGCAGCTGCAACAGCAGCTCGTTCATAAAATCAATAGGCTGCTCCCACATTCTCTCTCTCTCTCTCTGTATGTGGTGTGCCGGCCGGTTTTGGGGATTATTTATATGCAGCATAGGCCGACGGGCGAGCCGAACTAAAAACCTCACTCCAATTGCAGTAAATAAGTCACTTGGCAGCTGCCAGCATCTAATTGCACGGAAAACCAACAGCAGCAGCAGCAGCTCGACATAATGAAAGAAAATTTCAAATTCTATGCACACACACAAGCAGCAGCAGCAACAGCAGCATATAAACTATATAAATTATATATAGAGAACAATACGAAACGAAACGATGTCAAACAATTAAATGGCAATTACGCCAAAGGTGAGACTCCTCCTGCCAAGCAGACGTGGCAAAGCGTTGCATTGCTAAACGTGTCTCAGCGCTCGAAAAGGATTCGAGGCGAGTCGAGTCGAGTTGGGGCACTTAATGAGCGACACACGCGCCACATGCGCCACACGGGCGCAGAAGAGCCCTTGGATTACATATGCTGCAGGGCTGCAGGGTTCGAGAGGGCCAAGTGGAGCTATCTTAAGTAAAGCAGCATTTCAAAGACCTCCAATTAAAGCGCTCAGCTTAATCCAATTCAAGTTCTTGGCAAATATATATATTTTTGTTGCGAGCAAACTCTTTGAAGCTTAACAATGCTTAGGATGAATTGCTTCTTTTTTTCTACTGTTGAGAGAACCTTTATGGGGAATCAGATATTCAATAACAGACAAACAGGAGGAGTTTAAAGGCTTAAAGTAACTTAACTGTTTGGAAATTCTAAGATTGAGTCCAGGCATTATAAGGTCTGAGTTATTTGATGAACATAATTCAAGTTCGAACCCTGTTCAGAATATATTTATTAAAAAAACAAACGGAAAACCCTTTGAAAAAGTATTTTAGAAAGTACAAATTGAAGGCTGTAACTATTAATTAGACAGTCTATAAAGTTGAAAGCCTAATATCGAAGTAAATCTTTAAATTGTAAAGGTTTCACGGTATTTAGCTACATAAAAGAACGATTTCTATGTTAAAAGTAACTAATATATATATTTAGCTAGTTTTCTTTGAGTATAAAGACATATCTCAAATCAAATTAAAAATTGCATTAAGAAAAACAATTTTCACTAAGAAAAATTCATGAATTTTTCAGAACTTTCTGCCGTTTGCTCAATCTTAGCCACGTTTACAATGCCCGCCACATTCAACTAGTGGAAGCGGAAGAAACGCGTTAACAAAAGCCCAAATTCAAACCGCAAACTAAACAGCTTAAGGCGCTGCATAAATAAATCACACACAATTTAGTTGATGTTCATAAAAAGTGCATTGTTTACACACTCCGCCGTAAGTTGCAGCGCGCAAAGTGAACGTGCCACATGCGGCAGCACTAAAACTTCGCCTCAAACTTGAAAATAAAATCCATTCGAAGCGATTTTCCATTATTTTCCCTTTTTCTTTTACTTTTTGCTTTAGTCTCGTGAGTTGCGAACTAAACGAATTTGCATGCAATTTGCTCCCAAAAAAAAAAGACACTTTGCACCTTAGCGCGTTTACCAACACGGGCGAAAAAGTCCAGCAAACTTCTCCTAGTCTTCTTCTTCTTCTCGTTCTTCTTGTTGTTGTTATAGCAATTCAATTTATTTTCAATTTACGAGCTGGCTAAAGTCTGGCCAAGCACCTTTCATTAGGCTCCAACTTTATCAGCGAAATTTTGCGCGTGAAGCATTTCCCGTTACTTTACACTCGATGTTGTTGTTGTCCTGTTGCCGGGTTGCTTGTTGTTTTTGTTTTACACTGCAGTTTCGCGTAGTATCTACACCAATGCACTCTCGCACACACACACACACACACACAAACGCACGCACTCACGCACACACACGCACTCAGTGTATATGGATAACTGCTGTTATTTACGCAGCGCGCACGTTGCCTTTGCTTTTGGCTTTGCTTTTGTTGTTACAGTTATTGTTATTGTTATTGTTGTTGCTGTTTGCCATTGCAGTTTGGCTGCCTATTGCACTTTGCCACCTCACATGCTCTTTCGTACACAAACGTTGACAGCGACAGCGACAGCGCCGGCGCGCTCTCTACATAACGGTTTTAATTCAAGCGCTCGCTCTCGCTCTCGCTCTCTCTTTCACAATCACTCCTTCGTATGCAGTTGGCTGCAGTGCGAAAGGGAGACACAACCAACATACACCGCTCTATGCAAATGAATGCGCTGCTGGGACCAGGCACAACCGCACGCGAGGAACGTCGAACAGCAACTGAATTCACATTGTGGCTGGCTCGAGATGTTGGCCGTTGCCATAGTCGCTTTGAATGCTGCCTGCCACTGAGTCCATCCACGTGGATGCTGGGCGCCAGTGCGCAGATGCGTCGTAGTAAAACCCGTACTAATTGGATGCTATTCAAATTTCATTCATGCCACACACACACACAAACACACATACGTGCACACACAGATAACAATAAATCGACTTTGACAATCGAGTCGATCGCAGTGATCTGGCAACGCCAAATTTCAAATTCAATCACATCGGCCTTTGTGCAACACTAAACATTTGTTTATTTTCAACGCTACTACGAAATGTTAACGGATCATCATCATAATGCGCAATTTTGTGGATACATTTGAGTCGATGGCTCTCAACTTCCAAGGGGACAAGGAGCAGCATCACCGCTTCGTGTACGATGCCAGGCTGGTGATCGATGCGATTGTCAGGCAGCTGCACAAGAACGACTCCGTGTTTAAAGACCACATGGGTGAGCTGCGCACGACGGGTAAGCTGAATGCAATTTGTTGCCAGCTAATCTAGGTAACTGCAATGTGTTGCAATGTGTTGCAGCCTCGGTCATTAACCAGATTACCATGGACATGCCGCTTGGCTTTGAGGTCTTCCTGCCCATACGGCTGCCTGTCGCGCTGTCGCCCAGCTTCAACGAGGAGCAGCGCAGCGTGCAGCTCTACAGAACCAACTTCACGCACCCGTTCTTCTTCGGCAACGCTGCGTACCCCAAGTGCATGAATCTGCGCATGCAGCAGGACATGGAGCAGGCCGTTGGCCAGGTGCCCTGCGTGCGCGGCTACTGGGGCGTCATCTACGACATCAAGTACAAGCCGATGTGCTACAACCGCGTGCCCTTCGCCCACCAGGTGTTCGCGGAGGAGAGGGGCGCCTTCAATCGCGGCATCTGCTTCGACTTCATCCTGGCCCTGGAGTTCGACGGCGCCGAGATGCCGTTGCCTCGCTACTACAGTGCGCCCATTTGCTACAAGTGGTTCGCCTTCGGGCTGGTGGACGTCAACCAGAATCACGACTCCGCCGACTGGGGCGTCCTCGTGCCGCGCTGGCAGACGTCCAGTGTGACGTTGCGTCTGCGCACCCACAACATGCTGCTCCTGCTGCGACGTCTGCTCTACGCACAGGGCTGCTTCAGCCTGGCCGTGCCATTCCTGATCAAGTTCTGCTTCTTCATGACCACCGTGGACTTGGGCGAGCAATTCAAGTGCATGGGCGTGGCCCAACTGATGATAACTGTAAGTGTCGATAAGCTTATGCTTCTGCTCTGTTTGCCAGGCGAGTGGCTAAGACACTCTATTTATCCAACTGCAGACGCTCGGCCACCAGGTGTTTCGCAATTACTGTGAGCTGATTGTCAAGTCGACCGTGGGCGATCACGACGCCAACGTGGCCGCCACGAAGGAGCTGCGCGAGCAGCAGGTGCGCGGCAAAGGGATCTTTGCAATGCTGGCCAAGGGCCTCGAAGTGAATATGGTGAGCACCCAGTTCATAGCGGATTACTTTCAAGTCAACTATGTCCAGGTGCAACCGCGAACCGCATCGACACCTGAGCCGGCAGAGACGCCCCACAGGTTGCTGTTGACGACGCCGTCGCCAACTTCAGCGCTGCAGCACGGCATAGTGATACCAACACCACACACACCCGTTGGACCCTTACCCACCGAACCCACACCCGCCACCAACCCATCACCTGCCTCACCAGCCTCACCACCGCCGGAGGACCAGCTGCCAACCCCAACAAGAAAAATAGCCAAAGCCGTGCGGATGAGCCAGAAGCAGAATCCCAGCATTTAGTGAAATCCACACAAAATACGAAATACGAAACGACAGAAGTTAAATTGTGCATAAAGTGGTGCTTCTTGGTGGGGCCGCACCGTCCCGAAAGGGTAGCTCCCTGCTTTAAACTGTATTCGAGTTAACTGTAAATTGGCCAGTCGTTTTTGAGGGACAGCAGCAGCAACGTCTCAAATCTCGGTAATAGCGCAACTTTTATGCCCAAAATAAGTGGAACTGTGCGAACACACACACATAGACATACACCCACTCACACCCACACACACACACACCCACTCACACACATACACACCCACACCACACACATATATACTCGTTCAGACAAAAGTTAATAAAAGCCAACTAAAAACTAAAGCTCTTTGGGGCTACGTGTCCTTGTTTTACCATGCCCATCCCTTGGCTACGGCTACGGTTACGGCTACAGCTGTGTCTGTGCCCGTAGTCTGTCTGTATGGCAAAAAGTTAAATTGCAAATAGCTTGGGTAGGTCCAACCCTCAACCCCTTGCGGCGCAGCGACACAGGCGACATGAAATTTTAGAAAAATTTCCTTTTATTGTTGGGCAAAACAAAAAACGGGCCAAAAGCAAAGAGCAAAAAAACAAACAAAAAACAAAGGAAGAAGGTAGACGCGGCAGCTAGGCGTGGGCACATTAAATGCAAACACACCCAGAAGGGAGTATTAAGTGACACACCAAGGGATACCCTGTAAAATGGTGACAGCCGAGGGAGTAGATAGAAGGCAATCAACTTCAGCTGACTTCCATAAGCTAATAGGGATAATAGGGATCGATATTTATCGATAATTAATTGATTTTAAGCAAATCTCAGAAGAAAAAGAGGAAGAGCTTGTGTGTAAGAAACTTAAGCTTCTTCTAATTGCCAAATATGCAGGTGACAATATATGTATGTATATCGACTTCGATATGTCGATTGATCAGTACATCAATTGAGATAAATTATAAATCTATAGCTTCCCCTCTTGGTATTCCTGTATAAAGATATACAGATTTAGCTAGATTTGCATTCGGAATACATAATTATCTTTTATAAACGCTCTTAAGACTCTTCTATTCCTTGACAGCACTGACATGAAGAACAACTCCATTTACGTTTCAAATGGGCACTGAGTATAAAAGGGTTTAGAGTTTCAACATCTATATGTAGCTACGTACAAATACATACATACATTCATATACATATACGTATATCTTTATCTGTATTGTTGTTTTTGTTTAGTCACGGTTTGAAAGTTTTTCGCTTCAAGCTTTTTGACGTTTCATTGTTGTCAACTTTTAACTAGTTTTTTTTTTTTTTTTAAATGTTGTTATAATTTGGCGAATGCAAATGCAAATGCGACGACATCGTTCACTGGGAGCAAAAATTCAGTACAGCTCAGCTCTGCTCGGGCTTCGCACAATGAGAATTCGAGTGGAAAAAAAAAGAAATAAGAGAAGAGAGAGTGAGAGAGAGAAGCCAAATGCAATTTGTTTCATATAGTTAAATTATTATGAAAACTATTCTCATATTTTTATGCCCGTTCACGAATGACAACAAGAGAGTATATTGGGTCGCATCCGACTACTCTACACAAACAAACTTGCCTGCTTTTTCCTGCTCTTACATAATCTGATTGCTAGCGAGTATTAAACAGTCAATCACACCCGTCTGTATTCTTGTATTCTGCTTTTTGCCGAGTGTCATAAATATATTTCAATAAATTCCGTGCATTGTTATAAATTCAATTAAAGCTGCATTTCCTGAGCCTCAATAAAATATTGAAAGCGGATGACGATGCGAAGAGGTTAATTCTCCCATCGACTCGGAGCTCGTGTTGCCCACTTTGATTGGCAAATTGAAGAAATGATTATTGCATTTTGGTATTTCAATTGCATTTCGACAAACACTCAAGGCTTTGGGGCTTATAAATGACATCGAGACTTATTTATTTATGGCAGCACGTCGAGAGCTGGCCGCATTTATGCAAATTCATTTGCAGCTGCAGCTCAAGCTCAATGCTGGATCTGCATCTGCATCTGCTGCTGCTGCCCAGGCTCAATAAGCAAACATAATAAACAGCAAAATGAAAAGCCATAAACGCCCCAAAGCCCAAAAATCCCAAGTCGGAAAAACAGAAATTAAAAGTTCAACTGGCAAAGGTAACCAAAAGCAACCAGAAGAAGCCTCAATAAAGCTCGCAGCTGAGTTTTTTTGCTTTGGCATGGAGTAATAGCATTTTATGGCCAATATTTAATTAACTTATTCCGACTCAGAGTCAAGAGTCAGGTTCATTTGCTTTGGGCAAAGCAATTTCCCATTCAAATGAGCATCGGTTGAAATATGAAGCGCTTCTCTCTCTCTCCCTCTCACTCTCTCTCTCACTCTCTCTGTTCATGTGTCTGTTTAAGCAATATTTCTATTAGCTTTTCAGAATCCTATTGTATTTGTATTCGATTCCTATTGGAAGCCTATTGACTAATATCCTCTTAACGTATCTTTCTCATATTCTCATCTCATTTCTTAACATTTCTTATTGCAATCTCACTTTTCTAATATCCCATCTCGCTTTTGATTATTCTCCTGCATTGCATCTCTGTGTCTCTCAGTCCCCCTCTATCTCTCTCTCCTTAACATCTGCCTCATTATTAATTATTCTATTAATCCCAGCAATCTCTTAGAGGTGGATGGCCACCTCTATCTCTTTCTCTTCTTCTCTCTTCTTCATTACTTTTCTCGCTCTCTCTTTCTAAGTAACTCTCATCGCTTTTCTCAATGCACAAAGTAGGACTAATCCTTAAGATTTCATAATCTTCCCTATACTCCTTGGCATCCTACTAATATTGGAGTGTTTATTGAACAGATAACAGCTCCAACTTGTATATTTTTTAATCTGCACAGCAAACACACTAAAAAGTTCACTGATGAAAGCATAAAACTTCTACACAGAATGCTAAAAACTCGCAATCGAGCACAAGGGTGCACTCTACCCATTTTATCGGCAGTTATTCGAGATGCTTTGGACCGGAGAAGGAAAACCCAGCTCCCAAATGGCTGGCTGACGACCTGACGGACTGACGGACAACAGGAGCATCTTTAATCAAAAAATAATTATGAGTGTTGGGGGAGCTGATGGTGGCAATGAAATTACATTTGAATTATGACTAAAAGAGAGAGGGAGAGAGAGAGAGAGAGAAGCTGTCTGTCTCACTTGATGGCAAATGGAAACCCAAAAAGCTATAACAAGTTGTGCAGTAAATGAGCTAAGCGAAAGCCAAGTGAAATTTGAGTGAGACGAGCGACGAGCGACGAGGCAGCAGACGAGAAAAGATAGCGCAAATAACAACAGACAACAGACAACAGCAGGAGCAGGAGTAGCAGGAGTAGCAACAAAAATGGCCGCAATTTACGCAACAAACAGAGCGCTGAAAATTGCGACAGCAACGAAACAGGGACGACCGCAAGGACATGACGGCAAAACTTTATGTGAAAAAGAAAACAACGACAGACAATTAATTTGTTTTGCAACAGGAGACACAGGACATCGGGTACAACGGGGGCAAACAATTTTGTGCTTGTTGGCCAAGAATATTTACGTGGCCGAAAGACAAGTCGCTGGACAAACAAATAGCTGGAGCCAGAAAGCCAGGACAGCCACAGTGCCACGCTACCCGCTCCCCCCTCCGCCTGGAATGGTCAAACATTTTACGCTTTTTGTTTAATTAAAATAGCAACAGGATGAGCGATGCTGCGACCCGCTCCTTGGCTGCCCTCGTGCGCCTTTTTCAATTACACTTGCATTTAATAATATACGCTACAACAACAACAACAACAACAACATTAGTTTGCAGCGCTTATCTGAGCTGAGGCTGAAGCAGGAAGCGGAAGCTGTTGCTGCTGCTGCTGCTGCTGCAGCTTCCGGGCATGCAGTTAACTTTTATTTGCCTTGCTTTGGCTTGTCCTTTGACATCGGCCTTAAAGCGCACAACTACAGCTGCAAATGAAGCCTTTAACTGCCATGCAGTGCAGTGAAGACGCGCTAGAGTGAACTGCTGCCCGTTGGCGCAGTCTTCACTGTACCACACTAAGCAGCAACAATAAACAAAAGACAGCAATAAGTGCAGGTATTTCCTGCATGTCCTTTCCACCTGCACAGGTGCGCATATCAATGCGCATTTGCCATTCGGCATCAAAGTGCAGGCATTCCTCGGCCTGGCCCCAGGAATTTCTCACTCGATATTAAAACATGCAGGCAGTGGGAGTAGTCGGAGTAGTCCAGGCGACGTGTTAGTGACTGCTGTAAAAGGATACGCCAGGATACGTGAGTGCGCTTGGGTGTGTGCGTTCGGCTAGTGTATCACGTTCTTGTCATTTGGCAAATGCCACTTCATAATTCAATAAAACAATAAACGAGCAAATCCTAACAAATTACAACAATCACATTATATACGCATTACGTACAACATATACATGTGTGTGTGTGTGCCACGCCCCCAGCACACAATCACTCCCCCTCCCCCTCCACAGAGCCGTGTCCTTCTCAGCATATTTTCATAAATTGCACACAATTTGCTATGCATGACATAAACACAAAAGACCAAGCGTAACTGACACGCCCACATGACATGGAGTACGGGAAGGGCGGCCGCTGGGGAAGAACGCGACACGACAGCAAAAATAGCCAAAATTATGGCATAAAGGATAATCGCCATAAAGCGAGTGAGCGCGAGCGACTGGAGAGCCCAGAAGGACCGAACGTGGCGCCTGGCGAACGTGTGCCCTGGCTAAGAACAACGCGTGGCTACGTGCCGGATTTGATGGCACATCAAGAAAAAAACCAAACATGAAAAGCATCTCAATTCAGAGCGGAAAACAAAAGAGAAAACAATATGCTATAGGGCGACTACCCGTATAGCAACTATAAATAACCCATTCACAGTAGTGAATCTGTGGAATATCATTGCAAAGATATAATTATACTAAGATACAGATGCAAAGATACAGATACAGAGATACAGATACAGAGATACAAATACAGAGATACAGATACAGATACAGAGATACAGATACAGAGATACAGATACAGAGATACAGATACAGAGATACAGATACAGAGATACAGATACAGAGATACAGATACAGATACAGATACAGATACAGATACAGATACAGAGATACAGATACAGATACAGATACAGATACAGATACAGATACAGATACAGATACAGATACAGATACAGATACAGATACAGATACAGATACAGATACAGATACAGATACAGATACAGATACAGATACAGATACAGATACAGATACAGATACAGATACAGATACAGATACAGATACAGAGATACAGATACAGATACAGATACAGATACAGATACAGATACAGATACAGATACAGATACAGATACAGATACAGATACAGATACAGATACAGATACAGATACAGATACAGATACAGATACATATAGATACAGATACAGATACAGATACAGATACAGATACAGATACAGATACAGATACAGATACAGATACAGATACAGATACAGATACATTTAGCTATAGATCCATCGATACATATGTATATTTTCAGATTCAAATAAACAGATCCATAGATACAGATCATTGCAATCGCTTTATTCATTAGCTATGAGTACATACAGTACGGCAAAGTATCTCATGTACATAAACATATATACATAGTATATATTGACGGATATACATATATATATGTGCGTATGAGTGTATAAGTAGGTGGATGCCTGATTATCTGTGTGTGTGTGTGTGAGTGAATAAATTGTTGACGTATAAAGAGTTATTCTCAGTTATAAGCAAAATGCACGCTAGCTAGAGCTGAAGATATACATATATGAAGTGGAGTACGAAGTAGGAAGGGGGATCGTCCGATCGTGCAAATGCCCAAGTTCTAGCCAAAAGTTGAGCATTTGACGACAGGGCCGTCAGGTGAGTACTTAAACTAAGTAAACGCTTCCGTTGAAAGCCAGCTTTGCAGGACTTGCTTTGCTCGGAATTCACAATTTGTAAATAGCATTGACATTCGGCCCGGCCTGGACCATGGCGTCCTTGTGCACCTGGTACTGCAGCTCCACCTCGTTCAGCTGCAGCAATTGCTTCATCTTGTGCCCAATAGCCAGAATAGCCTGCTGATTGCGCGAGTCCTTGGTCCATAGAGCTGGTTGAAATAGTGAATATGATGATCGTTGTAGAGATCGCTATAGAGCCTGTTGAGATACTCACATATCTTGCTTGCCTTGTTGCGCACATTGATAACCACGCCACAGATCTGCTCCGAATACTCAAAGCACTCGCCAATGGTGCACAAGAGCTATAGAGGATATCATATCATCATCACCTTTTCCAAGTATGCCAAATAGAGTATGCCGCTTACCAAATCATGCCACAACTTGTCCACCAGTTCCTTCGAGTCCTTGTCCAAAAACATAACCCAACGACCGCCGTTCTTGTTGACATCATCCTCCCACATTGGGCTGCAAAAAAGTCATATATATAATAATATGAAGGAGAGAGATAACAAGATTTAAGATTAGCTAACCGTATGCCATGCTTGAAGACCATATAATCATTGAATACTTTAAGATCCGATGGCGGCTTAATAAAGTAGTAAACACTGCGTAGGGAGAGGAATAGAACAAGAATATGATGCATATATCTATAGCTCTATACATACCTGAAGAAATCCTCGACAGTGTTGAAGCTGGTCACATCGCTGAGCATGTCGGACCAGGACTTGGTGCGATCGTTCTCCCAGTGCCACAGCGTCCAGGTGTGCTCCAGTGGATGCTTGAAGCACAGATCGTAGTCAATCGAGCTGAGCACACGATTCAGCGACGGCTGCAGCTCGGCCGCGGCGGCAGCGAATTGCTCATCGTCCACCACATTGTTCCCATCGCCGCCGGCGTAGATGGCCTGCCCGGACTCGGCCACCTCGGTGCCGTTGTTGTAGTTGTCGTAGCCCATGGTTTGAGTTACTTTAAAGTATTTCTGCAATATAGCGCCTATTTCGTAAAACTTTTGCTCAAAACTTGCTTATGCCACACGTTAACGGCTTTTTTTTCTATTTTTTGTGAGGTTGGGATTTTTTTTTTTTTTTTGGTTTTTGGCTTTTGCTTGGAGTTGGGGTTTTCGTTTCTTACTTTCAAATACGTTTTTTTTTTTATTTTTTGGTAAAAACATACGAAAATAAAAAGCCGTATGAGTATAATGAATATGAGACTTTTCTTGTGTTGCTCGGACGAGTTTAATAGAATAATGAGAGTACTGGAAAACTGCAAATCATCCAATTTCTGACAGTTGACAGTGAACAATCGTCGCCTGCTAAGTACACTGAAAGGAACACTGGAAAACAGCTAAGGATGCCAGATAAATCTGTTTTATAGTTCAGTGAACGTTTTAAGTTTTGCCATATAGCGCTGCCAGATCAATTTTTTTATAAAGTGCCAAAAATAGTTGTATTGAAAAGAGTTGCCAGATCATTAAGTCGAATAAGTGCAAGAACGTACAAAGTTTTATAAACGCAGTTAGATTTGGGCTGAACGAACACTGAATATTATTTTTCCCCTCACTTCACTTTACTGCACTGTTCTGCTGACCTCCGCCGCGCCTGGGCGACTGAAGAAATGCTGCAGCTGCTGCACTTTATATAGGGCCACTTTCACTCTCACAAGAAGTTGCGCTCAAATGCTAAGCCCGACGACAGGTAGAGATCGTCACAGGCGACCTCTTAGGGGACCAATGCGCTCTGCTGCTGCAGCATTCTAACTTAGTTTTACTCAAGTATAAATACCTAATGAGAGCTTCTGCATACATGTATACAACTTAAATGATACTCTTCGATGCCAGGTAGCGCTCGCTACAGTCGACTTTTTATGGGATCAATACGAACACGCTCTGCTGCTGCAAGCATTCTCACTTCGTTTTACTCAAGTATAAATATCTAATGAGAGCTTCTGCATACATGTACACAGCTAAGTGATATTCTACAGCTCTTCTTCGACCTTTTAGGTGACCAATGGGAACACGCTCTGCTGCTGTAAGAATTCTAACTTGGTTTTACTCTAGTATAAATACAAAATAAGAGCTTCTGCATAAATATAGACAGCTTAAATGATCTTCTATAGTGCTTCTTCGTCCCTTGCTTCTCTTTGGACAGACATAGGATTACCGCATTACGCTGCTCTAAAATATTCATATATGTTTAATAACGCTTAGTTTATATATAACATAAGCTAGATCTAGCCTGAAACAAGCTAAACTCGCAACACTGCTGCTTCTAGTGCCAACTGCACCAACGGGTTGTCCCATGTCGTGGCTTCGCGCGATCAATTGAAATGTCACGCTAATAAAATAAAATGGCAGCGCGCATACGATAAATGCGCCCAAAATAATAAAATGTGACTCAAATGAGCGAACGCGACAGGCAAAGCCAATGGCAGGAGCCGGCAGCAGAAGTTCGCTTGGCTGGCTGGCTGGCTGGCTGTCTGCCATCCTTTAACTGTCTCCCTCTCCCTCTAGCACATTCTCTCTCTTTCTAACTCTTGCTGTGCAACAGTTTGCTTGCAGTCAATAATCGAAATCGACTTGGGCTTGTGGCAATAAAAATTTGTCTTCGCCGCTTAAGTTTTGCGCCTTGTTGCACAGTCAGACAGACAGACAGACAGACGCCCGCCCTCCAGCTCCTGCTGATAATAAAATATGGGAGTCCTTGCCACGCTGGCTGCCTGGGTAAGTAGCTTTGGGCCCTTGTAATGTGCGCCATTTGTGCCAGCCAAGCCACTGTGTGGCTTTTGCCACAAGTTGTGGCTCTTTGGACATGTCTACCTCGCTCGCTCTGCCCTCGCCCCTCTTGGCTTGCGTGTAAATTATGTTGGCCAAGTTAGTGTAGAACAGGACGACGACTAAGTTGAGCGCTGCAAATAAGTTTCCTGCTTCAATTTACTTAAAAATTCTATTTATTTTCGGTCTTAACCAGCTGCCACGCCCCAGCCCCAAACGCCCCTTTTGTCCAGCTAAGCTGGCGAAAAGATTTTGTCTCTAGCTGTTTATTTTTCTTTGGCTCGTTCAAGTTTTGGCGTAAATCGCATAAATCTTAAGCCAACTGCGAGCGAACATATTTGCTGTTGATTAGCACAGTTGAAATATATAGAGAAATGAATTATTCACAGATATTTGTCTAGATATATAAGGAAAATATACAAGCTTAAGAGAGCAGATGAAAAATATATCCAAGATACGAACAAGGAATCTCTATAAAATCCAGTCCAAGCACAAAATTAACATTATCCAACTGAATTATATATGAACTATAATCTTACAGATAACTTTTGAGGTAATCTAGATATTTGACACGCATGCTTTAGCTGGCCGAGTGAACTATAACGTTTGTTAAATCCAAACAAATGTTTAACTTGGCGTTACAAATCCCCAAACTTTTTCCAGGTGCCAGACGCTCGTATACGTAATATTTTACAGCGCTTTGCACTTTGCCGCCCAGCGAGAGCTGCTGTAGCTGTATGGGTCAGTAAATCTTTTAAAATATTGTAATGTTACATAGTGCAAAAAGCAACATAAAAAGAACAGAAACGAAAAGAAAAGAAATGAAATGAAAAAAGAGCGAAGCGAAGCGAAGCTAAAGCTGAGCAGCAGCTTAAGCGAGCTTCGAGTGGCAAGCCGTAAAACTAAGAGATGAGCAGGAGGAGCATGTCTTGAGAGCAGCAAGAAATGAAAATGATTTGAGGCATTAGGTAGAGCACATCTCTCCCAGCTATAAACCTGCATGCCTTCCGTGCCCGTGTTTTTTGGTCCCGGCCCTGGCTATGGCTATGGCACCGGCTCCGGATGCTGATTGCTGGAGATTTCCGGAACGATGAAAGCGCCAAGCACGCGATGATGTACGATATGAAGGCGAGCTCGTTTATTTCGCACCTGAATGGCAGATCAAGAGCGGATGGATGGGCGAGCCACATGAAACAATAAAAGTACAAGGTGCCAGCCAGGAAGTGGCATAAACGTGTGGGCGGCTGCCATATGTGTGTGTGTGTGTGCCTCGAGGCACCCAAAAACTGGCAAACAGGCAAAGGCAACACTCACCTCCTGCTAAATGCTGCAAAGATGAAGTCGCTGCCAAGTCGCGCATCTGTCGGGCCCAGCCACCCATGCCCAGGCCAGGCTGAGCAGGAGCCAGAGCAAAAGCAAAAGGCCAGGTGAAAGTCATTTCACGCTGTTGTAGCGCAAAAGATTAAAATAATAGCAGCGCGTAAATTAAACAGCCAGAAAGTACGAGCAACAGCAGCAGTAGCATCGGCGTCTTCCTGCCTGCCACCCATGCAACCAGTCGAGTGGCAACCGCAGCGATTCTTTTGTCTTTGCGCGTCTCTCTGTCTGCGCGTGTGTGTGTGTGTGTGTGCGGTCTGGTGCTAAAACCGTAAGACGCTTAGCAGCTAACGGGCATGGGCAATACTTGCCCGCCATTCGCACCATCTGATGCGCCACCAGCAACAATAGCAGCAGCAGCAGCAGCAGCAACGACAGCGGCAACAACGCGTTGTCAGCACTTCATTTTGAGCCAACATGCCGCGTGCTTCACTTAATGCGTCAGCCGAGGAGGTGAGCAGCAGGTGTATGACAGCACCCAAACCCTTGTAACATTATCCTGTAAACACACAAACGCAGTTGCATTACTTTATGGGTATTATAAAGCCAAGGCGACAAAATTTAACAAAACGATATGTTAAAGAACGAAAATCTATTTTGATTATATATTTATATTAAATACTTATTAGCTTAACTAGGGATAACTATTAATTATATAGTTTTTAAAACTTTATCAAACTAAATTACTTTTCATATTCACAAGCATTGCGTTCTCTTTCTGTGAACTAAAGGTTTTCGTTACGTTTGTCGCCTGCACCGCTGCACACAATGTATTATTCTGTGCAGTACCGTTGCATGCAAAAGGGAATGAGTTGAGCGCTTTTCGGTATGCGCTGATTCGTTAAGCTGTCTCCCTCTCACTTCACTCGTTCTACTCTCTCTTCACTCTCAACTGTCGTGACTTTGAGTGCTTGTGGCTTGTCTTTTTCTACTTGTTACTCCGTTGCTACTTCTTCGTCTTTTTCGCTTTTGCGCTTCTCCGTAAGCTTAATGCTTTATGTTTGCCAGCTTTTAGCTCCATTGTTGTTGCTACTGCTGCTGCTGCTGCTCTGCTGCTGCGTTTGCTGTTGTTGCTTTGCTGCTGCCATTGCAAGGTACTTTGCTTTTGTTCGATGAAACGTAAAAATAGCAACAAGCAACGAAAACTCATTTTTAGACAATGCCACATAATTCCAACGGATGCGGATGAGGTATACAGCGTACGTCCTTTTTGCTGTAATGAGGTGCATGCTTTACCTGTTGTTGTTGTGGTTAGCTTTTGTCTGTGTGGGCAAAGTTTCTCTACTTATGTTTACATTTCAATGCGTCGTTTTTGCTACCTGCTTCAAAGTAACCGCAAGAAGTTTTCTTACGCGCTGTCAGTTTTTATAATGAAAGCGGAGGGCTGCCAGACCCCCACACAAAAAAATATACATATAAAAGAGCAGCCAGTGCTGCCAGTAGCAGTAAAAATGTGCTTATGCATGGTAACTCAACAGAGAAGGTCACTTTAACTTTTGAACCCTTTTACACAAACACACACATATACAGTCTCACAGTCACATATGCCAGCCTGTTGCTGCCCTCTGATTCACAGTTGTTGTTGCTGGTCATTTACGCCCATTTAGCCACATTTAACAAAGTCAACAATAAAGTCAAAAAGTTTTGTTGAAGTTGTTGTTGCTGCTGCTGCTGCTAAAGTTCAGTCGAAACGATAATTGCCAAAAGTTTTGGCCAGAAGCCTACCCACTCTGAGCCTGGTCAACAGTTATCAGTTTATCGAGCTGCTTTTCCGTTCGACTCAAATTGAATAAACATCTAATTTCTATGCTCGGCTCTGCCCAGAGACACTTCTCCATAGACCATTAAATCATCATCATTCGCATTTCGGATTACGGAGCTGTTGACGTATTTAGGTTTCAGGCCTCATTAGCGACGACAGCAGCAGAAGCTGCAACCGGAGAAGCAACAACAACAGCAACAGCAGGTGTCAATATTAATTTACTACCTGCTCAAGGATATTCTGCTTCTGGCTGGAATTTAGCTTTTCAAGCTTGGCAACCAGATACATCTGAGTGGGCCGTAGGCGTGCGGAAGAGCTGCTTCATATTTTATGGAATTTGTGGTCTCTGCGGTAATTACGGTAAAGCTACCTGAGAAAATGTATACTAACCGAGTATATGGAAAGCGTATATATACATATGTGTAAGTATATAATCAAATATATCAAGTAGATAAGAGGAAAAGAAAACGTATGAAGGGAACGAGAGGTATAAAGACAATGAATGAAAAGGGTAATTAATATGGTATTGTATGTAGTATATTATAGTATATTGATTTAAATTCTTTCCCATAAAGTACTTCCATTCCAGACAGTGACATTAATCTAAGATACGGATGTGTCCCAAGAAGCGGACATAGCTAGACTTGATAAGATATTTAGATGGAACCACTTGGCAACCGTATCGTAGCTCTAGCCATTAATATGCAGAGCAGCTTCGCTCGGCTTCGTCTTGAAGGCTGCCTAGTGGATCGGCCCATTAAAGTGGTTAATGGAGCGGCTGAATTATTCGGGCAGGCAAACGTTGCGCATTTTTAAGCAAGGCCACAACAAATGGTAGCGAAAGAATAAATAAACAGGCAGAAATATTTCAATGAAACTTAAACTTTTATTTTAATGTCGTAAACAAAATCACAAGCTGTTGGTTGAGGTATGCGATATGCAAATATACATATATATACAGAGATATATATATTTATATTGAACTTCACACACTCTACTTCTTCAGCAGCAGAGGGGCGGCAGCGGCTATGGGGCGTGCTACATAGGGCGCAGCGAGTGGTGCGCTGTAGGCCAGAGGAGCAGCGGCAGCATAGCGAGTGTAGGCGGCAGCCAGGGGAGCGGTGTAGGCGGCGGCAACCGGGGCGGTGTAGGCAGCGGCAACGGGAGCGGTGTAAGCGGCGGCCAGAGGAGCGGTGTAGGCGGCAGCAACTGGGGCAGTGTAGGCAGCGGGGAAGGCGGCGCTATGGGCGATCTGATGTGCGGTGTAGCTGGAGGCGTAAGGTGCCACATAGGCGGCGCTGCCGACCACAGCTGGTGCGGTGTAGGCCAAAGGAGCGACAATGCCGGGCTTGGCACAGGCCACAGCCACAACAGCGAAGAAGCAGACGGCGAACTGGAAAAATGAACAAAATTAGAGCTGGAACTAGAAGTGGAGCAGGTGCAGCAGCAGGAGCCAGAGCAGCAGCAGGAGCTACTTACGAATTTCATGTTGATGGTTTTGGTTTTTGGATAGTTGTCAGCTAGTGAATGACCAGTTGATTTGTGATGCCAATTTGAAGACAGCGCTGCGCTTTTATAGCCAAATGCCGAAGCGTCAGCACTTACACTTTTCATTTGCTTTCGGGTCTAGCTGCTGCTTGATTATGCGGAGCACGCGCAACGGTTGCCAAGTCAACGACTGGCAACTGACGAAGACAATGCTGTCCATGTTGCGCATGCGCAATTCTTGGCCAGCGAATAATGGTTGTTGGCTTGGACTTAATGTGTCTGCGTGCCTGGCGTCCGTTACATTTGACTCGGCCATGACCTTCAGCAGCAGCCAAACGGCTTGCCAGCTGGGTAATACCGCTCGCTCTCGAAACGGTAGCACACCAAACGTCGCTACTAAATGGTGTGATTAACGATATCACAATATACGAATTGCATTTTAATTTTATGTTAATGAATAGATCACCGGCGCACAGTAGGGCCTCTGCCGGCAGAGCGTGGCAAAAATAAGTAAAGTCATAATCACCGATTTCGGATTTTTTGATGCCATTCGATTGGAAATTAACCATAAGGACAGGTTCCAAAAGATTTTTGAAAATAGGTGAATTTTAAGGGTAGTTATGACCCCTCAAAATTGGGCAAATTTGCAGACTGAACCAAAACATCGAAATTTTGTAAAAAATTTTGCACTTTGCGACCGAACTGAGGCAAATATAATGAACGGATTGTTGATTTCTTGGTATCGTTGGAAAGATTGGTTTATTCCCAACAAAATAAAAGAAAAATTATGTCATTCTGTTTATTAGTTTACGAGATACATTTATTCTAGGTAACGTCCAAATTTTGCCCTTTTTTTTACCTAAAGTGGATTAAATATATTCGATTGCCGCCGATTGCCGAACTCCGGTTTATACACACTTGTTAAGAAATATATAATCTACAAGATTCATAAAAAATTGGCTGCTAGAATTTGCAACTTTTTTTTTTTTAGCAAAAAACTAACCCAAAATCGGCATAAAAACGCACAAAATGTACTAAAAAAGGTCAAATTTGCATGCAGCTGCATGCAGTAGGTAGAAATGCCGACGGCAAATCAAAGGGTTTGGGTTTTTTGGCAAAAAAAAAAAAAAAAAAATTTTCCAATTTTGTTTTGTTTTTTTGTTTAAGTAATAATATTTACTGTTATTAATTTAAATAAAATCATTTTCAATATAAAATATTTCAGTTTTTCATGCAAATTCAGGTATTTTTGGTAAAAAATCATATTTTTCAACTTTGAGGTAGAACTGTGAAGCCACCTGTTACCGCATCGCCTTGTGCTTAGATTCATTTTAAAGATTGAAGAATTCTCTGCCGAATGCTTTTTAAATTTTTTAAATATATTGCTTGGCTCCAAAGTTATGATTTTCGCAACGCAAAATGAGCAAAGGCCCCACTGTGCGGCGTTTAGTGTGGAGAGTGTTGCCAGATTGTTCTTAGGGAGAAGCGAGCTGCTTAAGAATTAGGGCATTTTATGTGTCGTTTTTATTTAGTATATTATTTTTAGGTATTTGTGTGTTAGTTGCAAGTGTTACCAGAATGCTGGCAACTAATAAATCAATGCATTTTTAATGCGTTTTGAGTACTATTTGGTATATTCGTTAATTTTAAAAAAGCAATAGCAAAAAAAGATCAATTTAGTGAATATTTTACTACAATTTCAACAAACATGCCATTTTGCCAATATTTATGTATATTAAATTTAATTAAAGCTCAGCTATTTCCATATGCTGTCAATTTCATGCAATATTTCAATACAATGTTTTCAACTATTTGCCAGCGCATATTTTCAATTATTACGTATACGCAATTTCAATGAATTTTGCGCTCAGCTTGATTAACTGTTTATGCGCCATATGCACATAATATACCATACAATAAGTGCCCCGCACGCGTACGCACCAATTACCATAACTAATGCCCCACCAAAGACCCTATCAATCCAGTCAAAGTACCTAAGAGCTTACATACATATACATGCATACATATTTATGTATGGGGATAAACTCGGCTCACGCCATCTGAAATTCAATGGAAAATTAATTAACAAATGTCATAAATTGCAAAAGGGGGAGCATAAAAATGTGAGATATGCGAACCCTTGACAAACTGCGCTGAGGGTTGAGGCAAATGCAGCGCTTAAAAACTCACTAATTAGACGTATCGAGAGGGTGTGTGTGTGTGTGTGTGTGTGTGTGTAGGTGTGCTGCTGTCAAGGTGTTTACAACACACACACACACCCACACACACAAATACACAGTTGCACACACACTCGAAAAAGTGTTGAAGCGTGAATTTTGCTTAAAAATGCCAATTACGCGATTTCGCAAGAATCGAGCGCAAGCTGCGTGGCATGCGGCATGCGGCAAGGATAGGGAGAGGGACAGGGGCAGTGTGTAGCTGTGGCAGCAGCAAGGGTTGCTTTGTAGTGGGTGTCTGTAACATGCCAACAAAGTTGTCCTGCAAATATTTCTGCTGCTGCTGCGGCTGCTGTTGCTGCTGTTGATGATGATGTTGCTGATGTCGCCGAAGCATTTGTTTGGCTTCCTATTGCTGGCGGCTTGCCTCAAGTGTTTGCCTTGTGACTGTGCATATGCAACAGCGAATATTTTGCAGTGGGCGTGGAAGTGGACGTGAGCATGGCTGACGCCCACTAAATGCACAATCATGAGGCAGCAGCAATCGAAAATTAAGCTGCACCAACGGCAGCAACGGCCTCATATTTGTCGCCATCACTTGACTTGGGGGCGTGGCAGGCCGCTTTCATTGTCAGCCAAATGGCGCATATTGGTTAATCCGTCTAAAAGCTTTGATCACACAAAAACCAAAACCCGATTTCAAGTGCGACGCGACAATTCTCAAGTGACCCAACAGCGCTGGCAACATATCAAAGGAGTTGCCTCACGCCCCCATTTCCACCTCCACTCCCTCTGCTTCACTGCTGCCCGGCTAAGTGGCAGTGGAGTAATTAAAAGAGAAATGTGCACAAAAAAGGAGCAAAGCGAAAAAAACTGGAAAAAAGGAAAGGCAAGCCACCCGGCACAAAGCACAACAAGCACTTGGCATATTCGCTTCCTCTACACGCTCTACAGTTAACTTCTCCTGCTCCTGCCGCTCCAACTCCCCCAGCCTATTGAACCCTGCCTTATGTACTCGCTTTATTGCCCCTAATAAAGGCGTCTAGCGGCTGGGCGTGGCAGCAGCTGTGCGCGCGCGTTAATGCGTCGCTCAAGTGCCGTAAAACGTGAGTGACACACACACACACACGCACACAGAGAGAGGTCTATTATAAATTTTGTTTTGAATTTGTCTAGAAATGCGTGCGACTTTTGACGGCGATGGCTGCTGCCTTTAAGTGGTTTCAACAAATTATTCATGATAAAGTGCCAACAACAACAGCAGCAAGAACAACAACAACAACAGCAAGAACAACAACAATAACCACGCAACAGGATTGAGCAATTGCTTAGCTGTGCAAAGGCCATAAAAACCAGGGCTGCAGAAACAGAATATCAAATTGGAATAAAATATGATATGTGTACGTATGTATGTATATGCATATGTGTATGTATGTGTATGTAAATGTGATACTCTTAAGTTATTTATATATGGTATCAATATAAATATGTATATCTGTATGTAAATAATATTTTTATAAATTCTTCAGGGAAAATTACTAGTATTATTTTTATATTTTATTATTTATTATTATTATTATTATTATTTATTATTATTATTATATATCTATTATCATTTGACACTCAACTTGACCAAAAATAAATGTTTTTACGCTCGATTTGCGCACAGCATGCAGTTAAAAGTTTGCTTTTTTTGCCCCGATAAAAATTCTTTGTTCTGCCACGCCCCCACTACAACTCCAGCCCTTGACTCCTACCCATTTCACTGCTGATTCGTGCCGAATATATTCAAGGTTTTTTTTTTTGTATTCTATAATTGGTTTATGGCTTTTGTAGAGCCAGTGAGGAAGCCGCATTTCAATTGCTTTTCTTTTCTTCAATTCTCTTCATTTTTTTCGTGTCGCAAAAACCTAATCAAATTACCAAAAGGCCGACGCGCACGTGCCAAATGCGATTTACATGCGACAACACCATTAACAACAACAACAACAACAACAGCCAAATATTTGGCCCAATAAGCTGAGCTGCCAAGTCGCCGTCGCCGTCAGCTATGCCCGTTGCATTTGTAAGTGCAACCTTCAGTCGAGGGCCCCTTCGATGCGTCAGCCGCCCAAGAGTGGGGCGACTCAGCTATAAAAGCTCCCCAGTTGGTCAAAACCGATATCAAACAACGCTCACAACTTTTACAGTTAACAAGCAACCAAAAAAAACCAAAACTATCAACATGAAATTCGTAAGTAGCTCCAGTTCCAGCTCCTGCTGCTGCTGCTGCACCTGCTCCACTTCCAGTTCCAGCTCTAATTTTGTTCATCTTTCCAGTTCGCCGTCTGCTTCTTCGCTGTTGTGGCTGTGGCCTGTGCCAAGCCCGGCATTGTCGCTCCTTTGGCCTACACCGCACCAGCTGTGGTCGGCAGCGCCGCCTACGTGGCACCCTACGCCTCCAGCTACACCTCCAGCCAGATCGCCCATAGCGCCGCCTTCCCCGCTGCCTACACTGCCCCCATTGCCGCCGCCGCCTACACCGCTCCAGTTGCCGCTGCCTACACTGCTCCGGTTGCCGCTGCCTACACCGCTCCTCTGGCCGCCGCCTTCTCCGCTTACCCAGCTCCTCTGGCCGCTGCTTACTCCGCTCCTCTGCTGCTGAAGAAGTAAGGCGCTGACTGAAATGTGACCATGTCTTGACATCCCCAAGTGTAAATAAACAATTTCGCATACATCCAAAAGCCAACTGCAGTAAATTAGTTGATCGAGGTTTGGGTTTGGGTTTGCTTTTCAGTTCGGCTGGCACGGCTCATGCCTCAGTGTGCTTTGGCATGGCAACGCGTCTTTTGATACCCTGTAAAGAGCAGCTGGCAGAGAGCATATAGCTAAAGTCGTTGACTAACATGCTCCTGCTCCTGCTCCTGCTCCTGCTCCTGCTCCTGCTCCGACTCCTGCTCCTGCTCCTGCTCCTGCTCCTGCTCCTGCTCCTACTCCTACTCCTGCTCCTGCTCCTGCTCCTGCTCCTACTCCTGCTCCTGCTCCTGCTCCTGCTCCTGCTCCTGCTCCTGCTCCTGCTCCTGCTCCTGCTCCTGCTCCTGCTCCTGCTCCTGCTCCTGCTCCTACTCCTACTCCTGCTCCTGCTCCTGCTCCTACTCCTACTCCTGCTCCGGCTCTTTACAGAATGGCCTGCAAGTCATTTGCTTATGGCATCTCGTCTGCTATCGGAATTTAAGGATCTGGGCAGCGCAGCTGGCGCACTTGCTACTATTTAAAAAGGGATTTCTTTTATACGAAATATGCTTCCTTTCAGCGCTTCCTGCCCCAGCGGCAGTCAAGTTTTCTGCTCGACTTTGCCTCCTCCCCCTGCGGCCCTGCCACCCGCCAGCCTGAAAGCGTTGAAAGCTTGAGAGGTGCCCCGGGCAACGCAGCTGGAGACTGATGAAGGCGACAGCGTTAGAGCTGCTGCTGCTTATCATAACTTTTCCATCTTTACCGCTCCCTTTCCCCCTCTCTCCCCTCTCTCTCTCTCTCTATGGCACAGTCAGGCTCTTAGCTTTGCTCATCCTGTGCTCAGGTAGTAAATGCCAAGTAGTTGTAAAGTTTTGTGCAGCGTAAGCGGAAAAGTCTTGTAAAAAACGTAATGCCAAGGACGTCCCGGAGGTGTGGGGAGTGTGGCGAGTGGGGAGTGGGTAGCTGCATCCAGGCTAGTGACTGCAGCATTTTCACAACTTCACGGCAACAGATAGCGTCCAAATTTAATGACCTTTTATTCAATAAAACAGCGTCAAGCTGAAAACTTTGGCTGCCGTAATATCGCCATGTTTCCCGGATCCCGGATCCACTAATGTGCCCTGTGGACAGCAGCAGAGGGGCATGATTGATGGCAGCGACTGACTGACTGGATACTTATACTATCCTGACTTTGTTTCACTTAAAAATAAAATTATTTGATTTATAATAATATTTAAATATTTTTTATATTTTTGTAGGCAACATAAAATTTCATTTATTCAGTAAGTTGGCTGCAAACAAAATGAGGGAAAATCAGAATGGGAAATGGCCGAAATCAGAGTGGAAAAACTATTTGCTCACAGCATAATGAGAAAATGCGAGCAAATGTTTTTCTTGCTTTGCTTTTGTCCGTTTTGTTTGTTTGTTTGTTTGTTTGTTTTCAACCCAACTGGTAGAGCAATAAAAATTGAGTAAATCAAATTTGTATTCACTTTATATAATTTTGACGATTTTTCAAATCAGACAAACACACACATGCACACACACACGCACACACCTGGCACAATCTGCTGGGACTGATGCCGTTTCGAAATAAACACAATCATGTGCAAACGTGTTTTCAAATGGATTACATGAATAAAAGATTTATACACGTAAGGTAAATCAGTAGCGGGTTACCAAGCACACACACACACACACAGGGAGGGAGGGGAGAGTAGAAGCAAGACACATTCTGAGACAGCCAAAGGTAAGACGTGCAGATGAAAATATGCGCACATGTAAGCAAATTTCAAAGGACCAAATGAAAATCCCACAGCCAAGGCTGCCAGCTGTGGCAGCCAACAGACAAGCTCTACACGCTTGCCACATACATTAACATATACACAGATGCAGATACAGATACAGTTACATATACAGAGATACAGATACAGAGACACAAAGAAACACGTGTACATACGGCTGCCTTTTTATTGATTTGCTTATTATTCTATATATGTATATGTGTAGGAATATATATGT
Organism: Drosophila aldrichi; assembly: GCA_035045965.1. Lineage (NCBI taxonomy): Eukaryota > Metazoa > Arthropoda > Insecta > Diptera > Drosophilidae > Drosophila > Drosophila aldrichi. The sequence continues at coordinate 13,715,760 of JAWNOM010000501.1, forward strand.
ATATGTATTTGTGTATGTGTGTGTGTGTGTCTGCGTGCCTGTGTTGATTTCATAAATGTTTTTATTTTATTTACAGCAGCCGCCTAAACGAATCAACGCAAAAACAGCATAAAATGTGAGACTCTCACGCGCTCACACACACACACACACACACACACAGACTCCAACACACACACACACACGTAATTTAATCAATTTTGTCGTTGAAGATACACCGCTGCTCGCTCATTTATATATATTTAAGGCATATATAAAATAAAGCAACAGGCTCAACGCCTCAAGTACGGATAGTAGGCGGGATACGCGGCATATGAGCCGTAATAGACGGGCGTATACGCATATGCCGCATAGGCCGGATAGTAGGCGGCGGCAGGGGCGGCGACTGGAACCGGTGCGGCAACGGTTGCATAGCCCACAGGCGTGGCAGCCAGCAAATGGGGCTTGGCCGTGCAGCTGCTCAAAGAGAGCAGCAATGAGAGCTGTCAAAGAAAGAGAAAGGGAGAGTAACAGTCACTGAGCGAGAGAGAACTGATCGTACTCACCAACAGCACCTTGAACAGCATTCTATCCAGCCAAGTGTTGCACGTCTGATATCCAAAATTTGATTGACTAACTGAGCAGCCGTGTCAATCATATTTATAGCCTTCGCCCAGTTGGTCGGGCTGCCCAGCTGACGTCACTCTCGCAGCCAGGGGAGAGCGTGAGAGAGTCATTAATATGTCGCTGCCGAGCGCAATAAAGCGCATAAATTATATTGTAATGCTATATCAAATTGCTAAAGCAAAGAATCGGCAATAAGAACTACAATATTAAGTGTATGCTAATACACAAATACCCTAGGCACTAGTAGCATCAGTAATACTCTTTCGAGTTGTTCTTCGGAATGAATATAATATTTATAATATATACATAGTTGTTTCATAAAGTCAACACTCATATAAATGTAGTTCCAGTATTGCAATGTAACATATTCAGTATTTACCAACACTGTTTTCAGCCTTTACTTCCATTTGCTTTGCTTATGGCTGTGCACAAGTCTTGTCCTCAATTTCGTATTATACTCTGCCTTTCCCTGAGCACCCATCAATTGTTTTCCAACACTACTCCACACATACATCCTGTTCAATACCCCTACCAACGCATGAACCCCATTCCCATACACACACACACACACACACACACTTCTTTGTAGAATTTGCAAACGTTTCGGATGCCTTCTTTGGACTGTCATTCATTACAAATAGCCGCAGCCAGCGCTGAGCAGCTCCATTGAGCGCCCGCCCCCCAAGGCCCGCTCTAGCCCTAGCAACGGGGCCCAATGTCTGAGTTGCCTTTGTGCATAAGATATTTGCGTTTATTTAGACGTTGTAAAAATTATAATTATGTGTGCGTGCCATGCATGAAAATGAGCTAAAAGACTGTGTGAGAGAGAGAGAAGGAGCGAGTACAAATAATACAAAAGAAAACTGAAAAAACAAGACCATATTTTGCGATCAATTCTATTAGATAAGCCCTGTGGGCGTTGCCTTCAATCTCTAGGCCACAATATTCGCCAACTGAACAAACAATCGTTGATGATGATGTTGATGATGATGTTTGTTGTTGTTGTTGTTGTTGTTGTTGTGTCAGCTTCAACTATGGCTGGACGTTTGTGACAAAGTTAAGCAACATGTTTCACAAGCCATAAATAATTAATTTATGCAGCCACAGACGGAACGCTGTGTGCAAAATGCCTAAATATAGACCATAAATTTGCATAGTCAGAAGCTGATGAAGCCATTTGCCATATATGCATATACGGAAAGTACACATACATGCATATATTTTATTTACTATAACACTACATATCCACACACACACACGCATACAGTGTGTGCTATATATGTGAACTGTAAACAAGCCAACTATGAAAAGTTCTCATGAGATTAAGAAATTTAGTTTTATAGAGTGAACTTACTTATAAAGCAATTATCTCCATTCAAATATTTTACAAGTTTCAAAAATAAAAAATAAAATAAAATATAATAAAAAAATAAAAAAAAAAAAAAAAATAATAATAATAATAATAATAATAATAATAATAATAATAATAATAATAATAATAATAATAATAATAATAATAATAATAATAATAATAATAATAATAATAATAATAATAATAATAATAATAAAAATATTAATAAAAATAATAATAATAGTTTGCTTTACTTTTGTTATAGTATTTAATAAATATACTAAATAAATATTAAAAATCATGCCATTTTACTTTATACAATAAAATGCAGGTAATAAAATATGTAAAAAATACTAAAATGTATTTTGTAGCTTTGCGTCTTTTCAGTGCTCGTTTTGCTAGTATTTAAAATATACTCAGCTTCCTTGTTGCACTTCAACGTTGCTCCACTGTGGCTGTGGCAAGTAAATTTATGCCGCAGTTACTTCAGCAATGCGGCAAGTTCATTGACCATTCACAATTGCCGCTTGACCACGCCCACGCCCACACCCACACCCACACCCATAAGCAGCAATTGCAACTACACAACTGCCAGCAACTGCTTTTGGCGACATTTCCATTTTATTTCTCGCTTTGCTTGTTTCCGTTCGCTTCTTTTATGCGCTCGCTCGCTAATTTCAGCTGCTTACAAAATGGCGGCGGCGTCGTGCAGCTGGCAGCCATTTTGTTGTTGCTGCTGCTGCTGCTATTGTTGTTGTTGTGTGCAGTGTTGCATAATTAAAAAATATTAGCCGCTGTTTACGAGCAGACTTTCAGCTGCCAGCTCCCGCGGCCATTGTTGCTATTCAGCTCGAGATTACTAATTAAAGAATAATAGAATTTGAATTTGGAATTAATTAACAAGCAGCTGCATGCAAAATATGTAAATAAACAATTGCATTTATTAATTTTATTTAGTTTACAATAAACTGGGAACTTTTCAATTTTGTTTTTATTAAAATTATTCATCTATTATTTAACTGAATTTTCAATCTTTTTGCTTTGTTTAGTTTTATATTGTATTTCCTTTTTTTTTAATTTTATTTATTTCTTTATTTTATTTCTGACCAATTTTCATTTACTTTATTTCAATTATAATTTATATTACATATTACACATATTGCATTTAATTTATATTTGAATTAATTCAACTTAAATTTGAATAACGAAACTTTTAAAATAATTTATTCAACAGTTTTTCTAGGGTTACATTGCAAGTGATCTTCCAATGCTAGATTTTGTGCCCAAAAGCCGTGCATCTTGTGTCCGTGTCCCTGGCCGTATCCGTGTTCGTATCCGTGTCCGTGGCCATAGCTGATCCGGCTGGCGCTCATCTCTGTATAGATATTGTTGTACTGCATTATGTCGGACATGCGGGTGAGCATGCGCGGACGTACGTGTCCCAAGTACTGCGTGCGCCGGAGCACACTGCGCGGCACGGCGGTGGCCATCCGAATAGCTAGATAGGTCCGCCAGCCATTCCTCCGATCGAACTCCTGATGAAAGTACAGAGGCACATTGCTCAGTACCTGCCATCGTGCGAGGCGAGCATGTGCCCGGTAGGCTGCCACTTGAAACCCCAATTCCTGCACCTTGATCTTCGGGTACTTGGGGTGCTTGCGCAGCTTTCCATTCTTGTGGTAGTAAATGAGGCATTCGCGCCGCAGCTGCTTGTTGCGCCGGCGCAGATACATAAGGTCGGCATCGCTGACTTCATGCCCAGGCGATCCCCACGAGGATTCGAACGAGCGCCTCGTAGTTGGCGCTATGCGCACCGTCTCCCTCCGCCTATCTGCAATGCTCACCAAGCGCTTCTCTGTCAGCTCGCTCGACACCCGACTGGAAGTGCTGTCCACATTCTGCATTCGCTTGAAGTGATCTTCGTTAGCTTTGATGATTTCCTTGAACAGCTCCGAGCAGCTATTAGACGAAGCACTCTCATTCACTGCATTGATGCTCTCTTCCGGTATGGTAGGCAGCGCAGGTATGTTTGGCCCGTCCATTGATTCGATGACCTCCTCTACCTGCAGCATTCTCTTCCTCTCGGCCGCGTACATATCCCGCTCAGTCCCGATCTGATAGCACTCGTGCGAATCGAACGTCTCGTAGAGCGTCTGTTGTGAGGCGGTGCGGCTCACGGAACTCTTCGTGCTCTCTTGCGCAAGGGTAGCCTCTTCGAGACTCGAGCGGTAGCTCATCTGACGCTTAGAAGATTTACTTCGATTAGAATAGCTCTTTCTTTGGACTGTCGTTGACGCTTCAGTTTTAAGCAGAGACGATGTCTGTGCTTCGCTTTCAGGCGGAGAGGATATCTGTACTTCGCTTTCAGGCGGAGAGGGTGTCTGCACTTCGGTATAAGGCGGAGTGGGTGTCTGCACTTCAGTATCAGGCAGAGAGGGTGTTTGCGATTCGTTCTCTCCCAGAGAGAGTGTTTGCGATTCGGTGTCAGGCGGAGACGGCGTCTGCTCCTCGGTTATAGGTGTGAGGACGTGTGTGGAATAGGTTCTATTTGTAGAGACAACCGGCAGCCCCGTATATCCGTCCAGTACTTCGTTAAGATTCTTGCCCATGTTATTCATGTCCGTAAAGGGCACCTGCAGGTAGCCAATCTCCTTCAGATGGCCGTACATAAGCAGCATCAAACTGTTTCTGGCCCACTTTTGGGGCTTGGGCGCAGCTAGGAATATATGTAGCCAGTATGAGATGAGCTCTTGATCCGACTCGCTGGCTTCCTGCTGGAAGACCGGCTCGTATTCCTCCAGTTGTTGGGCGAAATGGCGATCCAACCATTTCTCATTGGGTTCCTTCATCATTGCCTGTATTCAGTTAAATATATATAAATATATGTATGTATATATTTTTATTTATTCCAGAGAGAGCTACTAAACTAGGTATAAACTGCTGAGTATCCAAATATAGATTGAGTTCAGTCCCCAGGCTGAGTTGCCCAGGTTAGCAAGTGGCTTCAACAATTTGTCAAGGACGCTGTAGCAGGCCATGACAGGATTATGATGGCTGCCTCCAGGCGAACTGCGACCGCGCATAACTTTCCCAACCGCAGGCGAAGGCATAGCATCAAGTGGAGCACCAAGTGGTGCTGCATGCACCTTGAAGTGCCACAAACCAACGCCATGTCATTTACAATAAGCACAAAGGCAGCTGGCTGAGCTGGCGGGAATGGCGGGGATGGCGGAGATGCCTGCGCCGACAACAAAGCGTGTGGTTTGCCTTGTTACGCAAATTTTCATTAGCGCTGCGCGCGTATAAATTAGGAAAATGAAGCAGCAGCCGCCGCCGCCGCCGCTACAGCCAACAGCCAACAGCAGGCAGCAGGCAGCAAAGCACTTGAGTGCAGCGGAACGGCACTTACTCTCGGCTGGGGCGCTTAAGCTTGCCAGCAGCGGGTGGCCTAACCACAGCCACAACAACAACAGCTAGCAAAGTGTAGCTGCTGCGGTCTGTGGCTATCAAAGCAGGTGTGTGTAGGTGTGTGGCCTGCATTAATTTATATTGTTAGGCATGAGCTAGAAAATAAGCACGCACCACCTGTCCAAAACAATGCCAAGACAGCAAACGCTACGGCGCGGCCATTAAACCTTGAAAAGCACTAAAATAAATACCAAAACAAACATCTAATTATAGTGCGTTTATTTCAAATTGCAATAGCCGCCTGATATGGCAACACTGCTCATCGATATACATAACCTCCTATCGCTTTAGCTATTGCATTTGCCATTCCAACAAGAGTCACATCTCTCTGGCAACGCTGCGACGCTTGCAATTCTAATATTGCAGCTGGCAACACTGTTTACTACAGCTTTCGCGCAAGCGTTTCGCACTTTGTTGAGATGGATTTCGAGCCACAATACAAATATCGCAAAAGTCAAGTAAATGGCACCATTTATGTGACCACCTGCTTGTACATGAATCCCCGCAGGGTCGCCCAGCTGGAATCAGGCAACGATGAGGTGAAATCTATATATTATACACTACATGGTACTAAGTTTACTTTTGCAGTTTTTTCTAAGTAACATTCAAAAGCGCACCACGGCGGATGACATAATGCAGGTGGCAATTGAGCTGGGCACTGTGTACAAGCTGCGTTTCAAGGTTGACTTCTCGGGCGGCAGCCGCGGCTATGCCTACCTACAGTACGTCGATAAAATGCACAAACCGTTGCTAATAGAAATGTAATAAATGTAGTTCTGATGCTTTTGAGACTATAACACGTATATACATTTCAAACTTTCCTTAATCATTAGGCTGCAGCATTACTTTCGCCGCGAGAAATTGAAAATTGAGGTGCGTGAATCGCGCAATCGCAGAGATCTTATCATCAGCAATGTCCACCACCTGACACCAATGCAGGTGCATCAGGAGCTGCGCCTGGTCAGCCACTATGTGAAGCTCTGCGTGTACGAGTATGAGCCCAATCGCTACATCTATGTCGTAAAGTATCGCAACAATGAGGAGGCGACCATAGCGCATCAAATGCTGCGCGACAATGTGGGACATTTCGGCCTGAATGCGCGTATCGATTGGATGGGCAAGGGTCACCTGCTGAAGGACCTGCACGGGCAGCAGAGCTGCTGTGTCCAGCTATCGCGCGACTCGAACCAACTCCAAGCGAGTGCCGACAGCTGCCGTTGCTTCCGTATTTAAGTGCAATCCTTATATTTGATATATTCAAATGAGAAAAAACCAACTTTAATTATACGTTTCCTACTTTTGTGATTATAAATGCGACGCTTTTCTCATTCTTTTTTCAGCTTCTTGCCTCAAGAGCAGCCGCATCCTCTTGACTTCATTAAAGTCAAGGAGTGAACACATTGTAAGGATATGAAGAAGTTGTTTTCTCGCATGCAAATTAATGCGGTGTTTATATTAAATACTCTACCGTTGGGTATTTCGCCTACATTGCGAACGATTCTAGATATATAGAGTTCCTTTAGCCCAGCTAAACTCAGGGTATAGTCCAAGTCGTTGACTCCCAGGTGAAGTACTCTGCTTATTGTTATTGTTGAGTGCGACAACTGGCTGGTGACAGTGAGCCGCTGCAGCAGCTGCCACATGCTACATGCTACTTTCCACCTGCCACCCAGCCCAGCCGCACTTTGGGGCAATGCAAGGGCCTGCGGCATAATGCAATTAAATGAGTGCATTAAGCAAGAGCAGAACCAGCAGCAGCAGCAGCAGTAGTGGCAGCGGCGCTCGTCCACCTGTACAGGTTGCCATGGATAGACAAACTTCAAGCGGGTGGGCGTGGCTGAAGTGAAGCTCATCCATCAAGGCGGCGCATAGTAATGTGATTGTCAGCAGCTGGCGGATGTTGTGCCTCGGCGGAAGCGGATGCGGATGCGGATGCGGATGCTGTTGTCCTTGCTGCTGCAATTAAATTAGAGCTTGAAAATCGAAATGCAGCTTTACGGAAAAAGAAAATAGAAACACAAGCGAAGAGAGAAAGAGACGTGGCGGCTATCCGGGTGAGCGTGAGTCGAGAGTCTGAAGAAAAAGTTAATAAATATTCATTAGACTCTGGCAGGAGGAACAGCAGAGGCAGCGGCAGCACCGCCACGTTGATTTGCATTAATTTGTTAATTCAAGCGAAAAGTGCCACGCCCACACACCCGCACAGCCATATCCACTTGAAGGCCATTAAAGGTCCCACTTTTTGTGGTATTTGCAATTAAATGGCTCAGATTTTTGCTATTTGCTGCAGGCAACTGTGGAGCTTAGCCTCAGCTGGCATCGCTGCGGCTTGTGACCCATTTTGGCCATGTCAGGACTTAGCCTCAGCCGAGCCGGGTGTATTGAAGCTAGTGCCAATATTTGCTTAGCATAACTACCCTCAGGTAAGTGTGACCCCGTTTGCTTATGTCTTTAAGGCGTCGCCCCGCGCGTAGGCGTAAGCGTAGGCGTGGATCCAGGGATTTGGGTCAGAGATTATATGCCTGGCATTTGCTCTGTGCCCCGTTCTCTGTACTCTCTGCTCTGTGCTCTGTGTGTAGCGACTTTCAAACGGAAAGCGAGAGTTATGCACATATTGTGCTGGCCCGGCCGGGTCTGGCTTAAAGCCAACATTCAGTCTAAGCCCTCGCTGGCAGCGTTCTCTGCTGCAAGCTAACGTCGACCGCAGCGGGCCAAAGTGGGCAAAGAGCATTCCAGATGCGATTGTGGCAACAGCTACAGGATACAGCACTTAGCTTCATTTTTTGATGATGACTCTTCCCTTTAGATTCGTTTTTCTTTTTTAAGCCAGTTTTCTTTTGGCCAGTTTTCCATTCGGAAATGGCATTAACAACATGCGTCATGCATATGCATGGCTTTAGATCTTCTTTTTTCTGTTTTTGGCCAGACTGCACTCGCCCGGTTAGAACCAAAGAATTCGCAGTCCCAGCTGCGGTTACATGAGCTATGAAGCGGGCAAATGCATGAAAACTGTTACACAAATATGTATGTACCTCTTGGATAGCATTAAATCAACAGTCAGTTGAGAGCATTGCCTTAAAGCATTAGCTGTGTGGAATCATAGAAGAGTTCTATTATTAACTAATTATAGTCAGTTACAATATTAATAAATCAAATCAATTGTGAAACTCGTAAAAGAAAATACAACACAGCAGATATCACATCGAATTTCCTATGGCTCAAGAAAAATTAATTTCTTATTAAACAAAGCTTGAATTATGTATTTACATCAAAGCAACCACAAAAATGTTTTTCAAGCTCAAAAGCGCAACAAATTCCAAAAAGCGTAAATAAAACCAAATTAAGCTGCAAACAAAAATACCAAAAACTAAAAATACCTAAGGCACCATACACATACATACATACATACATACCAAGGGAGTTGCCAGAAGTCTAAGAAAAAAGACAAATTCCTGTACTAATTTCGCAAAGAAATATCAAATTTTTGGTATATTTTGAGCATAGATGAGTCTGGGGCTTAGGGGTTTTATATTTTATTAAACAATTCAATTTTAGCACCAGCTACAAATTGCGCTCTAGTCCCAGCCGGCAGCAAACCTTTTGGGCCATAAATTGATAATGACTGCTGGCAATATTTTTATAGACAGGCAACAGGAGCCGGCGTAGGCAGTGCTTAATCGCCATGGCTAATGCGCCAGAAGTCGGCTCTCTCTCTCTCTCTCTCTTTCTGTTTTTTACGAAAATTAATGAAAAAAGTTGTGGACACAGTTGTGGGTTAGCTGTGACTTTGACATAAAGCACAAACAACAACAAACAACAAGCAACAACGAGCGGCACATTTATGTATATTTGATGTGTTCCTTACACTGTGAAATCCTTGAGGTATTATTAAAAAATTCTTTGCTGTCCCCTAAAATAAAAACAAGTGAAAGTTCTAGAGCAGAGTGCCTACGACTGTAGAATGCTCGCTCAGTGAATAAGCAATGGAAATTGAGAGTGCGATAAAACAGAAGAAACTGCTGTCTATGCCAACTAATAATTATAAATAATAAGCTATTTAGCATATCAACATTTCCTTATCAAATATAGTATACATATGTATATAGCTCTCTGTCCGCCTAACAGAAGCAAGGGAAGAAGAAGAACTATAGAGACTCATTTAAGTTGTCTGCATGTATGAAGAAGCTGTCATTAGATATTTATACTTGAGTAAAACGAAGTGAGAATGCTTGCAGCAGCAGAGCGTGTTTGTATTGATCACCTAAAAAGTCGACTGTAGCGAGCGCTACCTGGCATCGAAGAGTATCATTTAAGTTCTATACATGTATGCAGAAGCTCTTATTAGGTATTTATACTTGAGTAAAACGAAGTGAGAATGCTTGCAGCAGCAGAGCGTGTTTGTGTTGATCTCCTAAAAAGTCGACTGTAGCGAGCGCTACCTAGCATCGAAGAGTATCATTTAAGTTGTATACATGTATGCAGAAGCTCTCATTAGGTATTTATACTTGAGAGTGCAGCAGCAGCGCGTATTCCCATTGGCCCCTAAAAGTCGACTGCAACGAGCGCTACCTGTCGTCGGGCTCAACGTTTGAGCGCAACTTCTTGTGTGAGTGGAAGTCGCCCTATATAATGGGCAGCAGCTGCAGCATTTCTTCAGTCGCCCAGGCCCGGTGGGGGTCAGCAGTACAGTGCAGTAAAGTGAAGTGAAGTGAAAAATAATATTCAGTGATCGTTCAGCGAAGCATTAAAGACTTGGAAGAAATTCTTGGAGGAAATACTTGGAGCAAATTCTTGGAGGAAATACTTGGAGAAAATTCTTGCAGCAAATACTTGGAATACTTAGAGGTAAGACTTCGAAGCCAATATACCCGTCTTCTCCTTATGTTGTTGTAGTTGTAGCAGCGCTCCAAATGAGTTTATGAGCGTGTCATGTTGTCGTCCCTGTGTCGCTGTGTCCTTGTTTCTCCCTGCCATTGCTCTGTGTTTATATTGCATATTAAATATATTTTGGCAGTTCTCTGGCCCCGCACTACCCCTACCCCTGCACCATGCCGTTCGCCTTCCCGTCTGTAACTTGGCTTGTTGACAATAAAATAACATTTTGCACTCACTTATCCAGCTGGTACTTCAGCTTCGAGAGTTTTAATGAAAAAAGTTTCATTTAACAGAAACATATTTATATTTTGTGAGTATATACATACATATATTATATAATAGAGTTGTTTGTATGCTGATTGTTAAGAATCCTTCAGCTTCGCCTTCTCTTCCTTCTCACTCAGCCCGCAGCTATTTTCCATTTGACTGTTTGCTTCATTAAAAACACATGCCAATAAACACAATAAAAACACTTCATCATTGCTTGAATTTCTTGTGCAAACTTTTTCGTCCAGAACAGTTCAACTAACCATCTACGTGGCCATCATCTCAATATATATTGAGCATACGCAGCAGCCGCTGGATAGGAGCTGCCTCCCTGACTGCCCCACTGCCTGCCTGACTTCTAGCAGCTGCAGATGGCTGGCTTTCTTATGGCTTTGCCTGATTGTCTGTTGCTCTGGCGCTCACTTTTCGCTATGGCCATTGAAAATCAATCAATAAAACTCCGTAGCAAAGTCAATTGTGAGGAATGTTTATACCCTGCACCTAGGCAAGAAAGAGTATATAAAACATTAGCGTGAATACAATATATTAAGATGCAATACATAAAAAACAATCAAAACTAAACATTATTATAAGAAATAAAATAAACACTTTTTTACTTATTTTATAATTGATTAATAGTTATCTTTCTAGGGTATCTTATTGTTTAGTGCTCTAATCCCGCTTCTCTGCAGACATGTGCACTCTATATGGTTATAGAGTCATGTCTATAGCCCTGTGCTATGTGAAGTTTTTGAAATGCTATGCGCAATATTGAAGCAGCTGCTCATACTTTGGCCAACATTCCAGCTCAAAGCCAAACAGACAGACAGATGGATGGACGGATGGACAAATCAACGGAACGACAATTGGACGGACAAATCGATTATTTGCAAAGCATAAAATACAGCATTAAACGAAATCAAATATAAAATCAAATCAAATGAAATAAAATAAAATATGGTTATGCCAAAGACTCCCGCTCTATCTCCCTCACACTCTCTCTCTCCCTCTCTCGCTCTCTCCCTTTTACTGTAAATGTTGGCAAATTCCATGAACGTTTTCTCCAGCAGAAGTTTAATTTCATTTCGAATTCGCCTTTGCCGTTGCCGTTGCCAGGCAGCTGTTGCTCCGCGCCACACCGCCCCCACCGCGCTCTCCTTCAGCTGTGCGCGCTGCTATTTCATCTACTTATTTCGCATTATTTATTGTGCAATAAAATACAAAAAATAGGAGAAAAATAGAACTTTGCATTTGCATAGCTACAAAATATATAGTGTAGTCAGCTCTTTGTCCGAGCCACACTTTCGTCTGCAATTTTGTACCAGAATTTCATTATCAACGAATGTCGCTTAAGTGCACATTGAATTCAATTAAGCACCAACACATGCATAACAGAACGTAGAGAAAAAGAGAGCAAAAAACAGTAAAACTATATTTTCATAGCTGGCAATTGAAAATTGCATTATACAACATGCATTTTCCATATTGAGAGCTGGCACACCCAAACCCATACAGACACCCACACACATGCATTTACAGGCATGCACATATTTCTTTGAGCAAAGCAAAAGCCGCAGTTCAAACCCCACATGAGGTCAGGCTACAGAATCATATCAAATTTGGTTTCTGTTGCGCTACATTAGGTTGTGCTTGGCAGGCAATCCCCATTTGTGAAAAATTATTCATATGAAGCAAATGACTATTAAGTGACGTCTCTGAATATGAATCTGACGCCTTTTTAATTAGCTATTTGCAATTGCAGAAATAACTGCTCACACTTAAGAGTGGCCAACTAATATATAAAGCAACTCATTTTGCGCTTTGTGACAAAACTAGCTTAAACATTTAATAATTAGGTTTAACTGGTCTCACTTCGAAATATGTAGCCTTCTATGATCTTAAGGAACTCCAATTATTATTTTCATTTCACATATAATCTCTCTCTCTTTCTTATCTTCCTCAGTTACTTCAGCAACGAGCCGCCAAAGTCAGGCATTTAACAATTATACTTAACTGGTCACACTTAAAAATAGCCATAAACGATCTTTCTTTCTCTGTCTCCCACCAACTTTTAAAACGCTTGGCAACGCCTCCAAAGTTAAGCATATTGCAATTATACTTAGCTGGTCACACTTAAGCATTGGCTTATTAGACACTTAGCTGAATTGCTTTTATTACAGCGTCTCACGAGTTTGTTCGAGCTGAACTTTGTTTGGCGCTCGCCTCAAAATTGTTATGCTGCATTGGACACTTGGGCCTGGCTGGAAGATGCTGTGAATGCTTCCTGTGCTCGCTCGTTTCCGGTGAGGCAACCACGCCTCCAGTAAAGCAGACAGCTGCTGCTGCTACTGTTGCTGTTGCTATTGCCGTTGCTGCTACTGCTGCGGTAGCCATTATTTCCTGCATTTAATTGCACTACTCTCAGCTGCGGTTTTCTGCTACATTTGTTGCAGCTCGCCTCACGCCCGACCGACGATAATGTACTTTAGCCAAGACCACACATCTGCTAACTTCCCACTCACCTTCTATTGTTTCCTTTTTTGACTGCTTTTCGTTAGTATTTTTTGTTTTTATAGTATTTTTGTTGTAGCACATTTTGACGGGCTTGTTACTCAGTTGGTTGAAGCGGATCGCAAGGCGCGGCCATCAAATGATTTATACTTTAATAAGCGTGCACGGGACATGCTGAGAAATTAGATGTGCTCGGGCCGCGGAGTCCTCTGAGAAACTGCCATCGCCCACTCGCTTCAGCCATTTCATCTTGATGCGCACAAAAGGAATTTGCGCAATTTATGAGTGCAAAAAAGTAAAAAAAAAAATCGAACTAAAAAATGCCAAAGGAACAGCAAAGGAATTAAACAGCATGGCCAAGGATATTTCCAGCTTATCGGCGGCAGGATGTACGCCCACTATTGTATATACGCCCACACTCTCCCTCACTCTCTTTCGCTCTCTCTGTGGATGTCTTGCAAGTATTTGCGGCATTTCTGTGCCATTATCTAGAAAGGTGCGAAAACTTTGTGGAGCAAGGCATTCCATTGACCTCGGCCCACAGCACAGACAGCCAAGCAGCCAGTGAAAACTGAAAACTGAAAGCCGAAAACTGATAACTGACACACAGCTCTTTTGGTCGGCTGTACGCAACCAACAGTGCAAAAACCAGCTGAATTTTAAATGAGTTTTTGCTTTAAGCTTGTATTTAAGAAATTTGAATAATTATCAAAGGACGACCCAAGCGATGCTTTGCATAGTCAAAAGCCCAAAAAAAAAAAAAAATTAAATGAACGGAAGAGCAAATTAAATTAACAAACAATTTAATGGTTGAATCCTTGTTAAGTGCTGTCCTCAAAGGTCCTAAGTCTAATCTAAACAGGTCTGTAAATGTTATTAGAGAATTTTACGCCTCTTGAGTTACTAGACTTTTCTCTTCCTATGTCTTTTAGTCTTTATATATAGTCGCACTCCTTTTTTGCGAACTCTGCTTCACACTCCCTTTTTATTACTCTTTCCACAGTATCGGACTCTCCCTTTCTCTCTTACTTGGCTATCTGTCTCTCATTTTCACTGTCTAACATTTGGATTATTTTTGATATTTTCCGTCAGATCCAAATTTTACTTTCCTAATCAATGGAAAACAAAAATGTAGAAAAAAAAACAATGAAAATTTAACAGATTCCAACAACTAGCCAAACATAAGAAACAACAAAAACAAAAATAAAAGCTGCAGATCAACCTTTGATCTATGAATCTGGGGAAAATGAGTGAAATTAATGAGAACACGCTGGACCGGCACTTCGTGTCCCAGCTGCGTATACTGTATGACGTCTACTCGAATAACATTAGCAAGTCGGACTTCGAAATGAGCCAGCGCTGGGTGCAGGTCTTCCACAAGTCCAACCGGGCCGAGAAATATGCCAGGAACTGTCTGATGCTGCTTATGTACGGGCAGCTGCGCGAGATGGGCAAACTGGGAATGCCCTTTATCAAGATGGAGAATATAGATCGTTCGCTCGAGGATGTGCTTAGCGATTATCAAGGCAGTCTGGAAATGGAGGCGGAAATGCAGGTGGAACAGAAGCAGGAACAGGAGCAGCGGGAGCGGGAGCATGAGGAACAGCAGCAGAAGCAACAAAAGGAACAGCAGCAGAAGCAACAAAGGGAACAGTGGAAGCAGCATCAGCTACTGCAGCAAGAGCTGCCAGGAAAACCCAAACTGGAGATGATTCCAGAGGAATTGGACTTACCGGCACTAGATTTGGCTAATGAGGATATGGCATCTGCAGTGACCACAAACATATCCTCCTATAACGACAATTTGATGCTGCACGAACGTCTTGGAGGTGGCAGCCAGTGCATCGACTATGCCGATTCCAGCTTCGAGCTGCTCACGCAACAGAATCAACAGCTCATCCAGGAGATCAATCAAATGCACGCTCGCACCGTGGAGAACGAGCAGCTTTATCGACAGGCCGATACCCACTGGCAGCAGCGCATACTGGAGGGCCAGGGTCAACGTCCGCTGCCGCTGCCCAAGCCACGGATGCAATGGCTGCTGCAGCGCATCGATCGTGGTGCACAGTTGGCCATACGCCAGCTCAAGGGCTGGGCGACGAGCAGCGGACCTTTGAATTTTCTGTACTTAAGCTTACAGCACATACTGGACGACGACCCGGAGGCACGGAAGCTGCTCGCCGACCTGGATCGCAAGCTGGAGGCGGTACTGGACAACATGCTGGAGCAGGCCGGCGAGCGTCGAGAGAAAAATGTGCGCATGCTCTACGACAAGCTGTTCCAGCAACAGCAGGAGGCGCTGATCACCAAGCAGCAGCTGCTCCACCACGAGCAACGGGCCCTCGTACTGGCGCGAGAACAGCTGCAGGTGCACGTGCAGGATCTGAAGCAACGCGAGGAAATCTTCTGGGGCCAGGCGACTGCCTCGCCCTACTTCTCCAATCAGTCCAGAGCGATCAGCTACAACAAGGCGGAAACACTGCGCAGCACCAAAACCCAAACGAATAGCGACATATTCGATGCCGACAGCAACAGCGGCAGCGACTTCTGTGGCTGCGACGACTGCCAACCCGAGCTCGAGCAGCTGAGCAGCCCAGCCGACCTGATGGACACATACGACAATCACAGCTGCCAGTGCTGCCAATCGCAGCGCCCAAAGGACGTCGAGTCCAGCAGCAAATGCTAAATAGTTCTTAAATAACTTGACTCTCCTATCTATGTGTATACTATATAGATAAATATATTTTCTATTACTGCGAACAACTTGGTAAGTTTCTGTATTTATGACTAAAATCAATACTTTACTGTATGTGTGTGTGTGTGTGTGTGTGGCTGTCAATTGCCAGGAACTGGACTCGCCAAAGTTTTAATGTAGTTTTAATTTGCTCGTAAGCACTGGAAACTTGGCCAGGATAACTAAAAAAAAAATAAAAATAAAAAGTAAAAGGCAAGTGCAAAACTTGCCTGGCAACAACAACAACGACATCAACAGCTTTGCTCGTAATTAGTTTTTAAGCGCTGTATGTGTGTGTGTGTGTGTGTGTGGCATTAGATATGACAGCATGCAGTTAAGCACTTCTTAACGACGACAATGCTGCTGGCCTGGCTGCCTGGTGTGTGGCTGCCGATAATGGCGCAAGTATAATAAGTGCAATTGATTTTCTTGCCAAGTTTCCACAAGTTGCGGCAGTTGGTGCCAGGCCAAATGCAACCGGATTGTAGTTTACTGCTGCACAGTGTCTTCATTACGCAGCGATACAGTGGTGTCTGCATTATGAGTCATAGCTGCTGTGATCTACAGGTATATATAATATACTGCAGCATTGTTCCAGATCTCATATTTCATATTAATTATATAACTTATTCAACATCTTTCGCTTTTAGTTATTTACGAATTTAGCTGACTCAACAACCAACCGGTATTTTGTATTAAATATTGCTTTTGCCATCCGGCTTAAAGTATGCTACAAAGAGCCTAGCATCATCCATTGTTCGATTTTATTTGTAGCGCGAAAAAGCATGTTATAAAAATAAATACTGTGTGCTTACAAAGGTGTTTACTTCACATGCATGGCGGCAACATTTTAATATCCTTTACAAAATACATAAAATAATAAGAAATACAACAAGCTTCTATACATATAGACAAAGCAAACAGCGCGTCCAAGTGCAAGCGTTCAACATCCGCTGACGATAGCTAAAATTTCAGTTTTCTAACATTTGTGTTGGCAAAGTGTGGCGAACATTTTATGAAATTTGATAAAGCAAAGCATTTGGTAATAAGTACATGATGGTTGACTGAACTTCAAGCGACCCAGTCATACATACTTGCAATGAAAACAAAAAATAAACTGTATAAAAGTTGTGGCTGCAAAAAAGTTGCAAAGCAAATGCAGCTGCCATGCCCCACGACTCCGCTGAATGACAATAGCTCAAAATATGTAAGACCAACTGTCGAAGTGAAGCGCGGCGAAAAACACGAATAAAGAACGCGGCGAAAACAGGAAAACAAAAAAGTGTGTGAAAAGTTTTCGTTCTTCGCTTTAATGATGCGCACAGACAGCGAAAACTTCGCTCAGACAGCAGAGGCTTACCGGCACTGGGTTGGATGGGAACAGAGGGAGCAGGGGGAGCAGGACTCTCTGAGCCATAAACATAAAATTTGAGTTGTGGCTTTCGTTGGTGGGTGGCGGGCATTAGCGACATAAAATTAATGACAAATTTGTGAGCTTATGCGAATGCATTGTTCCCAAAACAATTTCTGACTATTAAGCGCAGAGTGCAGCGAAAGCAGGGCATGGCAGAAAGGGGAGCAAAATATGTATGACAAAAGTGAAAAGTCGCCAAGGCAGCTTCACGCTGAAGGCAAAATTTATGTGCGCAGCAAACCCCAAGCAATTACGCCAAAGACTTAGTTGCCTTTTTTTTGTGTGTGACAAAAAGCAAAGGAGCTGCCGCAATGACTACGACAGAGGGGGAAGCGGGCAGAGCAGCATCTGTGACCAGCAAGGACCACAACTTTCATTTTACTGTTAAAATGCTCAACAAAAGTTGCATTTTTGCTCTGCTCCTGCCAAAAAGCGAAGAAGCAAAGTGCACTACATAGCCATTATAATGGAGCAGCAGCAGCAAGAGAAGAGCTAGAGAAGAGCACAGTTTTTCTAATACATACATAGCGATACGGCACGACTCTCAGTGTCCAGTGCATAAATATGCGTTGTTATTGCCTAGAATTTCTTTTCTACTGGCGATCTTCGTGTAGAGGGCAACACGCGCTCATCTCTATAGTTTTGCAGTGGCCACTTAAGTCACGGCTAGAGATGTGCAGGACTCTTCTAATACAACTTCGTGCCTGCTCATCTAAGACCAGCAGCAAATCACGGAACTGGCCCATCTCTATTCAGAATGTAACTGCTGGAGTTGAAAATGGGCTGCTTGTTGCATTTATCACATTTTGCACATCTCCGCACAGAGGCAACAACGCTTAATGGCTTTCTGCTGCCAATGCAGAAGCTGTGTCTGACAACTTTCCTTGACCACTTTTCTTAGACTGGAGACGGAGCAGTTGCTTATTGTGGCTTAAAAGTGGTTGTTAGAATGCGGCCACCAGAAAATTATACTACTTTCTATGGAACATATTTACTATATTTACTTTATATATACACACAATTACAACATGGCCTCTTTCTGGCTAAAGTGTCGCTTGGCAAAGGTCTCGCCCACAATAAGGGGAAACACCAAAGTGGCCTCGGCATACACCTTGACAGGCGTTGCGTCTTTGCGTATCTTGCCCCAGGATACCGCCTCATCCGGTCGTGCGCCACTGTCACTGCCATCAAACTCCGAAGCTGTGTTTATGAAAACAGAATAATCGGCGCCATTACGCATAAGATTAGCGTTGCAAATGTGATGCTTTATGATGCCGCCACCCACAATAATCATGCCACTATTAACAGCTTTGACAGCCATCGTGTTGAGCCTGCGGAGATCCGACAATATGTCCACAACCAGACCCGGGTGACGGAACGAATGAAAGTACATCATGTCGCCAAGGCTTCCATCAGTTAGCGCTGGACAAAACACGGGTATCTTGTTTTTAGCAGCCCAATAGTATATAGAACTCGGATCTTCGATACGCTCACCCAGCCTGTGGATTATGCGTGAGGGTGACCAGACCGTGCCATTGCTAATCTGTTCCTCTAGCATTTCATCGAGCAGCGGCATCAGCCAATCCTCGAACTTGCAGTAGTTGTCATTGGGCACCAGCAGATTGCCAATGCGATTAATGCCGCGCTCTCGCAGCTGGCTGCCACTTAACTCGAATGAGCCCATAAATGTGGGTGCCAGACATTTGATAAAATCTTCCTCCACGCCTCCAGCCGTCGTCACAATGCAGTCGACCATCCGATGCTCGGCAAGGAAGCGCAACGTCTCCCGCAAACCCGACGAAACCAAGTTTGAGGTGTAGCCCAGAAATATAGTGCACTTGGTGTTGCGTTTGATGAACTCGTCTGTTTCGTGGACGTCCTGCTGCTCAGCGTCTAGCGGCTGAGCCCTGCAATCCAACTGTCCTTCTTTAGTATAATGTAATGCCCAATAAATATAATTACTTACCATTTTATTGATTTCCTTTATGGCCAGGCCCAAATTTGTGGCCTGGAAGCCGGTGCTCACATAGGATTCGAGCAGCTTGCTGTAGTTGACGCCCAGATTGAAATCATATCCATGCACCTGTGGCGTGTTCTCCGAAAGTCGTTCGCTACGCTTGAGCACAGCATCCTTCGCTATTTCAGGCTCCGTGGACATCTTAAATTAAATATTTTCGTTTTTGCGCGTTTCACCTAACATGTGCAAAATAATTATATCGATACAGCTATCGATATACAGAAGTAGGCTATTTAATAAATTCTTAATTTTAATTAGGCGTTTTTGCTTTATCTGTACATGTATCGAGAAACACTGGGATGCAGTTATTTTTATTTTTTATACGACAATTTTATAAAGACTTTAGTTAGGTGACAACTCTTGTCGCGTGTATCGACTATTAAATTAACGATAGTAACATCGATAGTTTTTGCTGCGCTACCTTGAATGACAAGCAGAGAAACTGAGAGCTAAAAAGTAAGAAGAAGCAAGCTCTTGAAACAACCAACAACCAAAATTTTAAGGTACGCTACATTTTTAAACATTGCTGAAGAATTCCAAATATGATCACAGTTTAATACACACAAAATCAGAAGCAACAAGCCAACAATCGACTGCGAAGCGAAACGCTCAACACATAGTGAAGTGGAAGCTGTAGACGAACGACGCGAACAAGCGGCCAAGCAGGCAAACAAATACATATAGAAAAAAATGATTAAACTTTTCTCGCTGAAACAACAAAAAAAGGATGGTGATCAGACGGCACGCGGTGGCCAGCAAAAAAAAGCATCAGCTGCCCAGCTGCGCATACAAAAAGGTAAAAGTCGTGAACTATTTGGCGCCCATGACTTTAGTTTCGTTTTCATTATAATATATATACATATGTCTATATGTGTCTATATATTATATACATATGTATATTTATACATTATTCATTGTTAATACAAATGTAATATTCGTATTTTTAGATATTAACGAACTGAACCTGCCAAAAACTTGCGTCACGGAGTTTCCAGACAGCGATGACTTGCTAAACTTCAAATTGATTATATCCCCTGACGAGGGCTTCTATAAAGACGGACGATTTGTGTTCAATTTTCGCGTCGGCTCCAATTATCCGCACGAGCCGCCAAAGGTGAAATGCGCCACACAGGTGTATCATCCGAACATCGATCTAGAGGGCAATGTGTGTTTGAACATTTTACGCGAGGACTGGAATCCAGTGCTGACCATCAATTCCATTGTCTATGGCTTGCAATTTCTGTTCTTGGTAACGAATTCACTCTAAAGCAAAAATCTTTGAATTGAGATTTGACTACAAAGTTGCATTCTCTTTTTAGGAACCCAATCCTGAGGATCCCCTAAATAAGGAAGCCGCCGATGTGCTGCAAAGCAATCGACGCCAATTTGAGTATAATGTTAAAAAGGCAATGCGCGGCGGTTGCGTTGGCGAGACTTTCTTTGAATGCTGTCTCAAGTGATATATAGGAAATGAAAACTCTATTATTTAAGTATCGGCAACTGCCTGCCTGCTCTGTTGTTGCTGCTGCTGCTGCTGACCCGCACCACTGACTCAATGATGAATGCACTTTTAATAGTTCAACACAAGAAACACACATATAAGATGCGGGAAACCAACAAGGAACAGCAACGACAACAACAACACCAACAACAGGCAGCGTTTGGCCGCAATGACAACAACAGCAACAACAACAACAAATTATCTTAATAAAACAAAAATCAACCACTGCGAACCGAAAAAAATAATCCAATGCGAATCGAGTCAACAATTTGTTTTTAGTCTAAAGCCAACATTATTATAATTATAAAATTTGTCATCATGTTTGTAATTGCATTCGAGGGAGATACAGAGCAAAGATGAAAGAAGATATAAAAAACGAAAAAAACAAAAAACAATATGAAGTTTGTCACGAATTCATAATCAATGCATGGAATTTCACCATTGATGCGTCATGAATGGTCTTCAAGAATATATTTTCAAACTAAACTAAACTAGCAAGAGGGCAAGAGCAGATAACTCTTTACTCTATCTGAAAGCTCAAGGAAATGTTTAAATGTTACCCATTATCTTCAGCTGAATTCTAATTGTGTTTGCCAGGCAGAGAAACACGAAAGTTGCAGTTTGATGTGTGTGTTTAATGTAGGTTCGCTTTAGTATCGTTCAGGCCACTGTATTGACACCTGATCACAGGTGTATGCTGTTTCGCGCCAGCTGCATATTCCGCCACAGGCAGAGATCGGCCACGGCTGCTTGGCGACCGGTATGCAGGCGCAGATCGTAGAGGCGGCTGATGAGACCGACGCGTATATCATCGGTGGCCAACACCTTGAGCAGCCGTTGCATCAGGTTTGGCGGCAGCAGGCGCAACACAGGGGTCACACGCTCGCCGCCGCACTCCACCAGCAACGAGATGAACTGATAGACGAAGACGGCCTTGGGCGACAGCTCATCACCGCTAACGAATTGCACAAAGACACGGAATATGTGTTTGATGCTCGCCTGCAGCGGCTCCTTGAGATTGAGTGGGGTGACGCGCAGCTCTGCGCTGGGCGTGCTTAGCAGTGCGACAACATTCGCCGCGTCGCCATCGGCGAAATCATTTGAGTTGTCGCTGCCGTCGCCGATGACCTTGCGCACCTTCGCCGCATTCGCTACGCCCGTCATCTCGTCGTCGTCGTGGGAGCGCGAGCGCTTTTGAAGAGCCGCAGCGGCGTTGCTTGAGCTACGTGTCTCCAGACAGGAAATGATGCAGTAGACGCTCAGACGCGCCAGCACCAGAGACTGCGGTTCGTGGATGTCCTCGCTGCAGGGGCAAGAAGGCGGTTAGTACGGTAACTAAAGACTACTAGATACAGGCGACACTTACCCTTGACGTCTCAGTACCAATGGAGCCACGACGTACTGCAGCAACGCCTCGGTGGTGCGCTCTATATCCAAATGCATTACAGCAAACACAATGTCCATGCACTTGGCCATGTCGCGCAGGTACTTGGAGCTCAGCAACTGCTCTATCAGCTGTGTGACCAGCCAGGAGGCACCGCCGGCCAGCAGCAGGGATTCCAGCGTCTGAGCTGCACGCACCGGCAGGTGTCCGGCCTCCGACACAATGCGCCAGCACTCGCGAAACTGTTCGATCAACGGCGTGTGGGAAATGAGGCGTGACTTGGTATTCGGCGCTGGGTGCACATCGTGCTGCATTTTACGGATGATCTGATAAGAGAGCGCCAGGCGCTCCTTCGAGTTCTCCTGACTGGACAGCTCCTCAGTGGTGAGTGGAGCCAGAAACTGTTGTATCATATTCAACGGCTTCAGCAGCTCTGTTTCGCGCACCGAGTACATGTAGGCGCACAGATACGAGGTAGCACACACAGAGAAGCTGAAGAGGCGACGCTTCATATTATCCAGAATACTCTTCACATCCGCTGAGGAGAGTGTCTCCTGCTCCCAGGCAATCAGCACATGATGCAGCACGCCTGGCAAGTTGAGGCATATGTCCTGCCATGTCAGGTTGCTTGGTTTCAGCTGTGCCGCTTCCGGTTTGCTCAAGCTCAAGAGCAGCTCGTCCACTATGCTGTCTTCGCAGAGGGCCAAGATCTGACGTGGATTCTTCAGCTTATTGCGCTCCATCATGCACATACGAACCCACTTCTCGAAGAACGAATCGCAGCGCTCGGAGAGGACCACCTGAAAAAAGATTCCTACGTTAATTGACTGCATATAGAAGCTATGAGCACTGCTTACGTCCGATCCATAGGTCTGCACGATGCTGGTGAGCATCAGAAAGGAAACATCGAACAGGGTGGAGCGCGTGATACACTGCTTGCCCAGCTCCCCGGGCACCTGCTTCGAGTTCTCATTGCACTGTATCAGGCGCGAGACAAAGGTCTTCAGACGACCCTCCACTGTGGCCACTGAAAGAATTAGCTCGAAGCTGTGACCGACTGGCACATGGCAGAGCACATTCACCATGTCCTGCATCTTGTTGGTGCACAACGTCTTGAGCACCCCCGAAAGTGGCACCTCGGCTCGCTTGATGAAGTTGATATTGGAAGGTTTCTGCTGGCCATTGTCGCATTTCTTGAGCAGCAGCGAAGCGGCCTCCCTACAAGAGACGGCCATTAATATAACATCTACTTCCAGCTCAAATGGTCACTTACCGCTGGCTGGCGAACTTCTTGACGTGCACCTCATTGACCAGCTGCTGCTTGGTCCAGTCGTTGAGCAGGAACTCAATGATATTGCATGAGCACTTGGTGTCCATAAAGTCCAGCAACAAATTGTCCTCGATCAGCAGCTCCAGTGCCTCCACCAGCTCGGGAATGTAATCTGTGGCCGCCAGCTGCTGTTCGCCTGGCACCCGCTGCAGTGCATGCAGCTGTTTGATGATGTGCGGCATCTTGAAGAACATGAAGGCGCCCCACATGGTGTCCGGACTGGTGTCGGCCACGTTGCTGAGCGTGAGAAAGCCCGCGCGTATAATCTCATAGAACAGACGTGTATTTGTATAGCCCTTGAGGCGCTGCAGCATTTGCAGCTCGGCCACATAGTACGAGGTGTCCTTGCAGGGATTCAAGAGCACCTCCACAGCGAGCAATGGCTGCACACAGCACGATATCTTCTCCAGACTGGGACTTGGATTCAGCATCTGCAGGTCCAAGTGCTTGGCATCAATGTAGGCCAACTGCTTGAGTTGCTGCTCAGCTGTGGCAGCGCTCAGCGTGAAGTTCGAGTTGGTGAGCGACGCCTTAATGCTGGCATAGAGATCGTGCAGCCTGTCTAGCGATTCCGGCTCCTCGTGACAGCCCACATTCAGCATGGCCAGCACGAACTGCTGCTGCGTGAGGTGCTCGACGAGCAGGCAGCTCTGATCCAGCATATACGACAGCTCCGCGCTCAGCTCGCCGCGCATTTCATACTGCTGCAGAGTGCGCGCAAAGATCTGCATGATCCACATCACCAGCTGGACTACAGCCCCAGGCAGCAGCGCCTCCTCAGACTTGATGCTGAAAGGAGAGCATGTGAGAAGAGCCTACATGTGATTTGCTATCAAGAGTAACTCACCGACAGGTGATGCCATCTATAATGCTGACCAGGAACTCCAGCAATGCAGTCACGCAGTAGACGCGATTCAGCTTGTCGTATTTGGCTATGCAGCGCAGCACCGCCGCATGGGAGACAAGATGTGCGCACAGCGAATGCTTCAGATAGTTCAAAACCAGCTGTAAGAAGACAGAGAGAAAGAGAGAGAGAGGACTGAGGGATTAGAGATTCTATTGTACAGTACTTTCTCCATGCTTACCGAATTCGCCGTGGAGCCAATGACTGCCTGCTGCAGCAGACATTCAGCCAGATTGTAAACATCGCCACTAACGCCGCGTGGGAGGACCTGAAAGCAGAATGGAATCCAAATCAGTTAAAGGCAAACTTAAAGGTATTCAATGTTTGAAACATTTGGAAAATTATCTAAATTCAAGCAAGGCTAGGCAAGCCGGGGGCCAGTTGAGCTCTGTATCATTACAGTTTCAGACGCGTTGAAATGTGATTTTAATAAAATTTAGGGTACATAAACGCAATACAGACAAAAAGAAACGAAAAGCCTTAAAACATAATACAATACAAATAGTTCCCTATACGTGATTCTAGCAATTTTATATACCGCGTTGTTGCATCATGTTTCGTTTGAATTTGCAACGCTTTCAGATTTATTTTATGCACGGCCTAAGATTATCCTGCAGACGGCGACCAAATCAATTACTGAGCATCGGGTGTGCGGCCCATGGGGAGAAGGCTGCAGTGGGTGCCACTACGGTGTGGAGGCGTCTAATCAGCCAATATCAGTTTCGGGTCAAGAAGGAAGTCTACTATCCAGATCGTAAGTCAGAGATGCAGCGAACAGCAGTGTCGGCCAGGCAGATGCTGGCCATAAATCCGCAGCATCAGCAGCGCGGCCTGCCCAAGGACTATTACTACAGGGTGCTTGGCGTGAATAGACATGCCACCGTACAGCAAATTCGTAGCGCTTTCTATGCGCTGGCCAAACGTTATCATCCGGACTCCATGCACTCCGAAGAGAAGCTGAAGCACTTTCAGGAACTCTCCAATGCTTACAATATACTAACGGACGAGACAAAACGTTTGGAATACGATCAGCTGGGTGGCATCAAGGATGAGAAGGCATTCCTAGCGCAGGCTGGCAATCCCATGAACATCGACCTGAACAGCAAGAGATTTGAAGCAGTTTGCCAAAGTGCAGAGGGTGCGTTAGTCCGGCTATCGGCCAAACTATTACAATGGTTAACTAATTTTCGATTTGACTTTGACTCCGTTACAGATATCAAAAAATTAACTGTTGGCGAGTACGATTTACCATTGAGCTTTCTGGAGGCCACCGTCGGCTGCAAGAAGCGCATTGACTTGCGCTATTTGAGAAAATGTGAAAGCTGCAAGGGTAAATCGCAGCTAATGGCCAATCGTGATCTGGGCAAGGAGCCGTGCCGGCGCTGCAACGGCACTGGCAAGGTGACCACGAAAACGTTGACCTTCAGTTCAGTGAATACGTGTAGTCAGTGTAAGGGCAAGCGTTACATTAATCGCAATGACTGCGACACCTGTGACAACCGGGGCTTTGTAACGGGCAATGTCGAGGTTCTAATCACAGTGCCGTCCGGCTCCAAAACTGGCGATGTTATAACCGTCGACAACCCCAATACAAAGCAACGGGTGAAGTACACCCTACAGGTGCCTCAAAGTGATTACTTTCGTCGGGTCGGCAACGATATACACACAGACAAATTTCTAAACATTTCCGATGCCATTCTGGGTGGCAATTTCTTGGTGCGCGGCCTCTATGACAACGTCGAGCTGCGTGTCGAGCCCGGAACTCAGTCGCATACGCAGGTGGTGCTGCACAACAAGGGCGTGCGGACACGTGATGGTGTGGGAAATCATATTATTACACTGAAGGTGCGTATTCCCTGCAATCTATCGATGAAGCAACGACAGCTTATCTTGGCGCTGGCTCAGTCGGAGGAACCGGTGTTTGAATTCCACAAGGGAAGCAAGAAGGCAAAGGATTGAATGGCGTGTTTTTTCTATGTATATATACAAACCGTGTTCAAAAATTCTCAATGTAATACGCTTTTATCACTCTCATGTAAAGTTGAAATTTATAATATGACAATTTTAAATGTTCGTATCACCTTTTTTATGTTGATGCCCCACTGTGAGTCGGTCCAGCGTTCACGCCATGCCACGTTAATTAGCTGAAGGATTTTGTTGTCCTTCATGGCACTCGACGCGTTTGAACAAAATATTCACGTTATTGCTCAGCACAGAGAGTTTATTTCATTATATTTAGGACACAAGTCCAATAAACAATTATATGAAGGTATATCAAGAAGAAGCACTGTTTATGTCTTTCACCCAAGCTGGTTGCAATTTCACGTTAGGGATGATGAGATATATCGATATGTTTATATATATCGATGTGCATATTTTTGCTATAATAATGTATCTGATGCGGACTCTTAATAATTCAATACTACCATTTATAATTAAATTAATTTTTATTTATACATTTTTATATTATTTCAATGTATAAGCTAGACACCCAACAAGCAGCTTTTCAAGGAAATGAAAATGGCAATGGTACAACAATAATCTATGGTACATTCGATAGCTTTTCGATTATCTCGTGCTGCAAATCAAAATTATCCAGCACTTAAATTATAGTTTTAAAAGCCCGCTAAATTCAAAAGAGTTAGACCTGTAGTAAATCAAATATGTAATTTATTGAATACAATAAAGTAGCGCATGATTTTCGTAAACTGCTTTAAATATTATGATCTAAAATGTTAGACTTTGTACAAAATATATATATTTACTATATATGCCGAAAATTGTTCCTCCTTTGCACACACACTTCAAATTTGATGTTTTCACTCATTATCTTGTTACTTGATTATTTTGATATAAATATAATATTATTAGTTGCATTGACAATTTAACAAACGATAAATATGCTAATGCTGAGTATTGAAAAGTTACTTAAGCAAAAATTATAAATTAGAATATGAGCTTTCGGTGGATTGTCAAGGGTTCAAATAAAGAGTATGTGCACAAAAATTTACAAAGGCAATTTATTTAGTAAGAAATTTCAATTGAAAGCAAGTGTATATTAAAAAATATTGAAAAATATAACAGCTAACTTAAGATTGTATGACAAAAGCATTTCTTTTTTGTTTTGATGGCAGCGCCATGAACAGTGAACTTAAAAACTAACAAAATTGCTTTGAGAAATGGGGCGTTACTCAATTTAACTTTTTACTTATTAACCGAGGAAGAATCGTCAATTGATTACATTTAAAAGCTAAGTCTAAGACCTATTCATTTATTTACTTATTTTTATTTGACGTCATGGAGCGAGCTACCGTCTCCCACATGTCGTCGCCAGCTGCATGACCCAAATCCAATCACTTTATCATCATCGTCCTTAGTACTTTGAGGAGTGAGTTCGTTTTCTTCTGTTCTTTTCTTTTTGTTTTTGTTTTTATCATGTTCTGTTATCAGTTGTGGTTGTTGTTGTGTGAGTTCAATTGCACCTAAGTGGAGGAGGATGAGCTACCAGCCGGTTCATCGCCCTTTACAGCCGAGGCATAGCTGGCACCTGCGTTGCCCCCGTCGCTCGACGAACTGCCCGGTTTCTCATTGGCTTTGACATCCCCAGCAGCTGCAGCAGCAGCAGCAGCAGCGGCAGCAGCATTTGGAACACCGGCCGCACCGCCAATGCTAACATTACTGTTCAGACCTGAAGTGTGATGAGAATCAACTAAATAATTTGTTTTGACATTGCAATTGTACGCGTGTGTGTCTGATTTTGTGTGTGTGATTCAAATGGAATTATAAAGCACCTTTAACATCCATGGCATAGCTATCGTCCAAGCGCAAATCGTGCCGCTTCAGCAACTGGCACTCAGCGCCCTCAACCGAGGGTATGGAATAGACGTACAAATAGCCATCCTGCGAGGCAATCAAGAGTCTGCAAAAAGAATCAAATAATAATTACAATTGAGTTCGCATATTCAATAGTGCTGAGTGTAGGACCCACCTTAGCTGCTTCTGTATCGTGGTTATGGCGCACATGCGTCGCACACCTGCCTCTGGCAGCGTGACCGACGCGAAAGCGCGTCCCTGGCTAAACACATCGGTCACCTGCGTGGGCAAGTAGCTGGTCACCGTTTTGCTCAAGAATCTAAAAAACGAGTAACTTTGCATGAGAGAATAGATTTGATGAGTGGTAGTTGTGGTGGTGGTTGTGGTTGTGGTTTGTGGGTGGTTGATTGAAGAAATGAAAGAAAAGAAAAATAGATAAATGTCAAGTGCCACACACAAAGAAACAAAAGAAAAGAGAAGATAAACAACCTAAGGATGGACACAGCGCACATCTCTAAATTAAACAACAACTCAAGGATTATTCTAACAAAATGATATAAACCTAACATCTAATAAATATTTCAATAAATTAAATCAAGCAGATGATAAACAAGCAGACTATATATGTATGTGAGCTATCACTTGGCTAAGTCTTCACTGTACACAAAAATTCTATATGGGTGAAAAATAGTGAGAGTCTGTGTATATATAGCGTATATATGTTGTATGTGCATGTCTATACACACCGTCACCAAAATAAACAGACAACAAAAGCTGACTATTGAGCCTCGCACTCCACAGCTCTTCAACTTACCCCATCCAATCGTCGCTCGACTGTTTGCCATGATCGCTGTTTTCGGCAGCGCTGCGATCCAAGCGGAATATGTGCACCGTCTCCGTGTTCGAGCTGGAGACCAAGTACTCAGCACAAGTGCTGAACGAGAGCGAGACAATCGAGACACAACGTTTGAGGCCGCGTCGCAGCTCGAACAAGCGGCTGCCATCCTGGGAGCTGAACACACGAATCACAGTGCCGCGTTCGCTGGCCGTCGCTATCTCTGTGCCCGACGGACTAAAAGCAATGGCCGCCAATGGGGTGTCATGGGCGGGTATCATAGTCTTGGCGTGCAAGTTGATGGCATCGAAGATCTGCACCTCGCCACTTGTCACGCTGCCCGGGTAGGCCAGGTAGCAGTGCTCCGACGAGGAGGAGAGTGCACACAAGCCCAGCTGGTTGCAGGGCGTATCGCGTATGGTGTGCACCACCTTCATATCCTGTATGTTGTGGATGTAGAGCGACTCCTCCAAGCAGACAATCAAGCGCTCCCGATTCAGCTTCACAGCCAAAATTGTATTCGAGTAAGAGTAATTACAAATTTCGCTCTGCTTCTTGAAATGGCAAACTTTCAATTTGCGTGGCGCTCGCTGCGACACAATGGCAACCAGAGAGCTCTCGAAGAGTCGCTCAATCAGGAATAGATCATCGCATTTTGTGTTGTAGATTTTGTCCAGCGTGGAGTCAACAGAGCTCAGGCTATACAGGCTGTAGCTACCGCTGGTCGCCACGGCCAGTGAACTAAGCGAGAACAATATTTAATAACTTACATTTAATCATATTTACACACACTCACGTTATGTTTTGATTGAAATTGACAAACACCTCACCCGCATCCACATCGGGTCGCCCTAGCAGGCTCATCATTGTGTCTGCTTCTCTGTTCTTTGGGCTGCAATGGTAAAAATGTTTAGAATACACTGTTGACACCATATAATGGCAATTTCCTATTCCCCAAAACCCTCTATATGCACACATATTTCCCTAGTTGTCTATGAGAAATACGCGATTAGGATATGCTCTTTTCCTAAAATCAACTCATGGATTCATACATATTGTTATTTATTATATTGACTGTTACAAATATTTGCGCAAAATTGTATATCCTAATTTCCATTGTCTTCAGGGTATGTTGGAGCAACACAAAGCAATTATAGCTCTGATTTAGCTATTACCGTAGAGACGTGAAATAACTGTAAAATATGCAACAGCTCAGGGGCTGGGCCAGCATATTTCGATTGCGTATTAGACGCAAGCGAACTAACAAAGCAAATATACATATGGAATGATGTATTTTGGGTTGAGCTCTGATAAAACCCCAAACCAACAACAACAAACGAAATGAACACGTATCGCCTAAGCATTTACTTACTTTTCAACAAAAACACCTTTTATGCGCGGGCAAAACTTTGGACAACGTGTGCGATAACACTATACAATGGCCCTATTGTGAAAACTGGCTATTTATTTGTATTTCTAAAATAATTTCTATCGCGCAATTGTTTTTGCTATGTTTTGCACTAGGGATGGGCCTAATTTGCGTGCGATACTTAGAGATTCAAAGTATCGTCAGATGAAACCGATGTGTGCGACCCAGAATTGCGATAATTGTCGTCGCTGCTTATCGATAGTGACATTGAATTTTATATATATATATGTATATATATTTATTTTACTGTGCTAAAGTTCTGTAAATATTTAGCGTAAACAGATAAAAATGGTAAACCAATAGCCACAGTGGTCGCCTAATTCACATTGTGATTGGATGGATGATAACAATTCACCGAATTTATACCGATGCGAAAACAGCAGCTGCCAGTTAACATAGTTGAAAAAGTAAAAAAAAAAATGCAATATGCATAATAGTTATAAACGTAAAACAGGAAATACAGGATATTGTTTAACTAAATCAAGAACCATTGCCAAACACAAATATTGCTGAATGGGCAAAGCACAAAAGGATGCAGACGCACGCAGACAACAAAAGCCATAACAAAGTGCTCGAACCAAAATAAATGCATATGCATGAGAGTATGTATGCATGTATGTGAGAGTGTATATATATTATGTATCAAAATGTGTTGACTGGATTCTGATTGGATCATTGGAATACAATAAACTGTGGAGAACAAGCACGTTCACTGATTACATTTACAACTATCAAGATCTTCAACAAATCTTTATGTAAGTATGTAGAGAGTGACTACACACCTATTATCAACAAACACACACCCACCTGGATTGTGATAAGAAATGAAATGAGAACGCGCACTAAAAACGTGCATCTCTCTACGTATAGCTTTATAGCTGGATTCGTTGGCCATTTTGTATTTTTATTTTAAATCAGGCCGTCCAGTCGTGACTTACAGAGTAGCGTAACCGTTAATTATTTGCCAAGTGTAAACACTCATACGCATAATACCGTTATCGCGACATTGTACTTTTCCACCGCGCGGAGCGTCGCTGTCATCATCGTCCAATTGGACGCGTGAAAGGGGCAGCGCATGGGCTAGTATTTGTGAGTGCGAGCAGGTAAAGCTTACACACACACACACACACACGCACACGAACAGAGAGGGTAATTCTAACTGCATTCTGAGTGGATTCCACAATTCTAATTGCATATGCTAGCTGTGTTTGTGGCTGTGTATGTGTGCGTGCTTTATTTTATTTTTGTTTTTTTTTTTTGTGTTTCATGTCGCTTTTATTCACGTTCATTAATAATTAGCCGCGCTGCCGCTCTTTTTTATCATGCAGCGACGTCGCCCATGTACTTTTGACATTTAAAATCCAATCAGCAAGAATCAAGAATTGTATGCGTGAATTGGAATGTCCCCTGATAGCTAAACGTTTATACTGTTTCGTTTGCAGCTCAACTTTCGCGCTCGAATATGTCCGACGGGGTTAGTGTGCTGCACATCAAACAGGAGGTGGACACATCATCGGCTGGCGGCGCCAGCAATTCGTGCTGCAGTCCCAGCTCCAAGGCAACCACCGCCCACAACAATTCCAGCAACAGCAACAGCGGCATGAAGTCCTCGCCATCCGTGTCGCCAGAGCGCCAGCTCTGCAGCTCGACCACATCCTTGTCCTGCGACCTGCACAACGTCTCGCTGAGCAACGATGGCGACAGCAACAAAGGAAGCGGAGCCAACAGCGGCAGCAGCGGCGCCCAAAACTCGAGTGCCAATGCGGGCAGCGGCTCTGTGCGCGACGAGATGCGTCGCCTCTGCCTCGTCTGCGGCGATGTGGCATCGGGCTACCACTACGGCGTGGCCAGCTGCGAGGCCTGCAAGGCCTTCTTCAAGCGCACCATTCAGGGCAACATCGAGTACACCTGCCCAGCGAACAACGAATGCGAGATCAACAAGAGACGGCGCAAGGCCTGCCAGGCGTGTCGCTTCCAAAAGTGCCTGCTCATGGGCATGCTCAAGGTACGTTCTCTCTCTCTCTCTGTTTGTCTCATTCTATAACAATTATCCTCATTCCAGGAGGGGGTTCGCTTGGATCGCGTGCGAGGCGGCCGTCAGAAATATAGACGCAATCCGGTGTCGAATTCGTACCAGACCATGCAACTGCTTTACCAGTCCAACACCACTTCGCTGGGCGACGTCAAGATACTGGACGTGCTCAACAGCTATGAACCCGATGCGCTCAGCGTGCAGGCACAGCAGCAACAGCAACAGCAGCAGCAGCAGTCACAGCAGCCCCACACGACCAGTTTGAATGATGAAGCCTCTTCGTCCTCCGGCAGCGTGAAGCTGGAGGGCAGCAACGGCACCTCGAATGGCACTTGCATTTTTCAGAACAACAACAACGATCCGAACGAGATACTTGGTGTACTTAGCGATCTCTACGACAAGGAGCTGGTCAGCGTCATTGGCTGGGCCAAGCAGATTCCAGGTTTCCTGGACCTGCCACTGAATGATCAGATGAAGCTGCTGCAGGTCTCGTGGGCAGAGATTCTGACGCTGCAGACAACCTTCCGCTCGCTGCCGTTCAATGGCAAACTGTGCTTCGCCACCGACGTCTGGATGGACGAGCTGCTGGCCAAGGAGTGCGGCTATACGGAGTTCTACTATCACTGCGTTCAAATAGCGCAGCGCATGGAGCGCATTTCGCCACGGCGCGAGGAGTACTATCTGCTGAAGGCGCTGCTGCTGTCCAACTGTGATATACTGCTG
Organism: Drosophila aldrichi; assembly: GCA_035045965.1. NCBI lineage: Eukaryota > Metazoa > Arthropoda > Insecta > Diptera > Drosophilidae > Drosophila > Drosophila aldrichi. The sequence goes on from JAWNOM010000501.1 coordinate 13,748,951, forward strand.
GACGACCAGAGCTCGTTACGCGCCTTCCGCGACACCATCCTCAACTCGCTCAACGACGTGGTCTACCTGCTGCGCCACTCCTCGGCCGTCTCGCACCAGCAGCAGCTGCTCCTGCTGCTGCCGTCGCTGCGGCAGGCGGATGATATACTGCGTCGCTTCTGGCGGGGCGTGGCACGCGACGAGCACATCAACATGAAGAAGCTGTTCCTCGAGATGCTCGAACCACTGGCCAGGTGAAAGTCAGCCTCAGCTCCAGCTCCAGCTCCAGTAGCAGTAGAAGCAGCAGCAGCAGGAAATTGCCAGTCGATTTAGGTTTTAAGTTCAGGTGCAAATATCGATATAAGCTAATCTAGTTACTAAACTTCAGTTTGTAAGCATTCAACAAAGGTGTAGCTCATAGATAGTGTATATAGTTTGTCTGTGTACGTGGCTAATGCGTAGAGTAAAAGAGTAAAGAGTAATTCGTATTCGAAAACTTAAAGAACCACATTTAATCAACTACCACCTACTCTACTAATATATTGTACAACAGATAAGTGTTGGCTCCGGCCCAGGCCGAAGTCGAAATACCCTTGCAGGTGGATATAGAGAGTGCAGAGTCCGGATATGTTTAACCAAGATTTGATGAGGCTGTTACGTATTTATAGGCTATAGTTCACTGAGCAGCGACCGTAGCTAGCTGGAGCTGTTACAAAGCAGATCGAACAGGTGAGCTAATATGAGCTCAGCTGACCTAGGCGGACTAACGTACGTATACTTAACAAATACAGTCTAGACAAGTGAGTAAACTGGGCCAACTGCAAGGGCAGGGAGAAGGGGAGAAGGCAGACTTAACATATACAATAGATTTCGATTTAGCTTAGACAAAGACAATATAGAAGCTGTATGACATTGTCCTTGGAGTGCAGGGTATTCCCAAGTATTGCACACTCGGAGACTGCCACCAAGACGCACTTGAACTAACTGTAACATGGAAACATCACGTTGATAGCTGGAACCTTAGTTGACGTTGGCGGCAGGCCGAAAACACCCTGTGTTGTGACTTAAATGTAGTTGGGACCTTAACTGAATAAGCGGTGGCCATGGTGATTGCGAGCAGCGCGATTGGGAAGCCATAAGATTAGCGCTATCGTTGGTCATCTTTACATTTGTTGCAGACTAGAGACGTGTGTGTGTTCCAATTACAATAATTGAGAGGCACATGTTATTGATGTTGGCCGTCAACCTTGATCTAGGGCCGAATGCGCTGCAGATCGGGCGACTCAAAGTACTTGCGGGAGCTCTCCTGGAAGCGGTCGCTGCGCGCGAGCTCGTTGCGGAAGTATGATATGGTCGTCAGGAGGCCCGACTCTAGGGGCACCTTGGGCTCCCAGTTGAGGCGCTTCTTGGCGCGCGTGATGTCCGGCTTGCGGCGTTGCGGATCATCCTCCATGGCCTTGATCTGCTTCACCTCGCTCTGCCCGCCCACCAGATGCTTGATGATATCGGCGAACTCGCCAATCGTCTGCTCCACGGGATTGCCCAAGTTCACGGGCTGCGTGTAATTGGAAGCCATCAGTGCAATCAGGCCATCCACCAGATCCGATACGTATTGAAACGAGCGCGTCTGCTTTCCGTTCCCATAGACCGTGATTGTCTCATTGCGCAGCGCTTGCAAAATGAAGTTCGACACGACGCGGCCGTCATTCATGTGCATCCGCGGCCCGTACGTGTTGAAGATGCGAGCCACGCGCACTTGCACCTTCTCCTAAAAGCAAATAGAGCAGGCGTTACCATTAACTCCCATCGGATGAAACAGTAAACATGTAATATTCCCTATCTTATCGGTTCTGCTTTATCGCTAGCTAACTCAAGTGCTGGCATCCGGAACTCCGCGGCATTGTCTCTGACTGAAGGTCAATTTCGGAATGTTTTTCCGGCAGCACACATTGTAGAAGGACGGAAACTTTACAAGCCACCCTCGCCTCGTGGAAACCTGATATACAAATATATATATCGTGTAGATAAGGCTCGTTTAAACCAGTTAGTCTTTTGATATGCTTGATTTGTTTATCTTCTACTGAAACAAATTAATTTAATGCATCGCTGCACATTCCAATTGGATTGATACCAATCAGATAATCGAATGACGCCAACAGCTGTTGCTTAGCTATAGAAATACATATATACATATTTACATTGAAATATCAGCTCATATATATATAAGGAGAATATCTTCTTCTATCCGTTCACCACGCTAACTAATTCCAACTGGCTTAATTAGGCTTTCCCTATAAGGCACATTCCGATCATAGCCCAAGTGGAATATACCCCAAGTAGTCAATGACGTCTGAACTCACCTGCTTGGCATATGCATAGCTGAGCGTCTCGGAGACGCGCTTGCCCTCGTCGTAGCAGGCGCGTGGACCTATGGGATTGACATGACCCCAATAGGTCTCCGGCTGTGGATGCACTGTGGGATCTCCGTAGACCTCCGAAGTGCTGGCAATCAGCACCTTAGCCATGACCCTCTTGGCCAGTCCCAGCACGTTGATGGTGCCCATGGTATTTGTCTTTATTGTCTTCACCGGATTGTACATATAGTGGGGCGGCGACGCGGGCGACGCCAGATGATAGATCTCGTCTATCTCGATGAACAGCGGATTCACAATGTCATGGTGGATGAGCTCAAAGTTCTCGTGACCCAACCAATGCTCCACGTTGCGCTTACGCCCCGTAAAGAAGTTGTCCACCACAATTACCTCATGTCCCTGGATCATCAGGTCATCCACTAGATGGGAGCCCACGAAGCCGGCGCCGCCTGTGATCAAAATGCGCTTCCGATTCTTATAGTTGAGATACTTGACCTTCGGATATTTGCGTGGCGTGCTGGCCTGCAGAGAGCGCACCTGTTCCTCTAGCTGGGCCAGCTTCTCCTTGGTGTGCAGCAGCTCCTGCCGCTGCTGATGCAAAAGTGCATTTTGTGCCTCATAGGCAATTTGAAGATCGCGCTGAACAGCATCCTCAGTGGGTGGCCACTGTCGTTGCTCTTCGATCCCGTGGCCCACGGAACTAGCTCTTGACACACTATAGGCGGGAGCAATCGCGAATTTGTACAAATAGATGAGGGCCAGGCCAATTATTGAGCTGCCCGAGACAATTTTAATCCGCTTCTTTGTCAGACTCATTCTGTATACGGCAACTATAGCTGACGTTGCTAGAATTGAGACGCGGTCGCTGTTCGCGTGCGCTATTTGTTCTTATCAGCAACTGAGCATGTTTATTTATGTTCTCTGTAGTTTTGTTTACCCACCATCCAGCGATGTAATTTTCGTTCGCATCGAGTTCCGATCAGCTGTTTTCGTGTTGTCCAGTACAGCTGTTTTGTTGGTGGTATTAAATAACTAATAAATTGACTAGCATCGGGAGTTGTTCTATTCTCTTCAAATATAGTTTAATGTAGTATGTGAATTCTTAAAGAGTGTTTACAAAAATATATTTCAGCAATTAAAGCTGAAATTTGAATTTAACGTCAACGTTTCATGTCTGAGACGACACTATCGACTATCAACTATCGTTTCAACGTTCTTATTAAATTTTCGTTAATTACTTGAATTTAACTGGTAAGTGCTGTCAACATGTTTACAAATTTCATTTATATGTACAGCTCACACATTTTTTTTTTTTACACGTAACACATATGTTTAAATAAGAATAAAAATCGAATACTGAAAACTGCAAATTAGGGTGGCCATTAAATATTATTTATTTCTTGTACATTTTATGTGCGAGATCTGGCAGCTGCGTTAGTGAGTCAGCTGCTAATAGTTTTGCGATTTCATTGCAATTATTTTTTTGCTAGCACATTAATAAATTAGTTACAAATCCTCAAGTGCAACAGAGCAATGCCGAACGATAATGCGCCCGCAGCCAGCTCAGATGATAACAGTGAGCATGAACTAAGGCAGAAGACTAAAGAATTGGCAAGCGCCTCGGTGCAAATGCTAGAAAGCACCTTTACCGGCTTAAAAGTAATGGAGCCAGGGTCGACTGCAAACGAAGCCAATAAGGCCAAAGAGAACGAGTCGGCGTCCGCAGCAGCAGCAGCACCAGAACGTTCAACGCTGGCCAAAAATGGCGCCTATATATCGTTAGACTCTAGTAAGTAAAGCTGTGCACGAAAAACGCAATTGGAATGGGCGGCACACAGAATGAGGTTAGGTCAGACCAGGAATATACTGTGATTGTGTTTGTGTTTGTGTGTGTGCGGCTTGGACCACGCTGTATAGGATGATCAATATACGGAATATTTAATAACTTTTCCATTTTAGGCAAACAAGCTCTGCTGCAGGCAGTCAATGAAGCAGTGAGCTTCACACGGCCACAGTCGAAGCAATTTACATTCTGGTCAACGCAGCCGGTGCCAAAGCTAAACGAACTGGTGACCACAAATGAGTGCATCGAGCCAAACAAAGAGATTTCTGAGATACGTGCCGAGCCGTATACCTTGCCCAGCGGTTTCAAGTGGGTGACAATTGATGTGAACGATCCCAACGACAATAAGGAGCTCTATACGCTGCTCAACGAGAACTATGTGGAGGACGATGATGCCATGTTCCGTTTCGATTATCAGCCAGAGTTCTTGAAGTGGTCCCTGCAGCCGCCTGGCTGGAAGCGAGACTGGCATGTGGGCGTGCGTGTCGAGAAGTCGGGCAAGCTAGTGGGCTTCATTTCAGCCATACCAAGCAAGCTGCGCTCGTACGACAAGGTGCTGAAAGTGGTGGACATCAATTTCCTCTGTGTGCACAAGAAGTTGCGCAGCAAGCGCGTTGCCCCCGTGCTGATACGAGAGATCACACGTCGCGTCAATCTGACCGGAATCTTTCAGGCTGCGTACACTGCGGGCGTGGTACTGCCAACGCCAGTGGCCACCTGTCGCTATTGGCATCGCTCGCTGAATCCTAAGAAGCTGGTGGATGTGCGTTTCTCCCATTTGGCTCGCAACATGACCATGCAACGCACTGTGAAGCTGTACAAACTGCCTGACCAGCCCAAGACAAAGGGCTATCGTCGCATCACGTCCAAGGATATGGACAAGGCGCATAAACTGCTGGAAGAGTATCTAAAGCGTTTCTCCCTGTGCCCAGTGTTCACCAAGGAGGAGTTCCGTCATTGGTTCACGCCCAAGGAGGGCATAGTCGATTGCTTCGTGGTCGCCGATGAGAAGGGCAACATTACCGATCTGACCAGCTACTACTGTCTGCCCTCGTCCGTGATGCATCATGCCGTGCACAAGACCGTGCGCGCCGCGTACTCATTCTACAATGTGTCCACAAAGACGCCTTGGCTGGAACTAATGAACGATGCCCTGATCTCTGCGCGTAACGTCCAAATGGATGTCTACAATGCTCTCGATCTGATGGAGAATAAGAAGTTCTTTGTGCCGCTTAAGTTTGGTGCCGGCGATGGCAATTTGCAGTACTATTTGTACAATTGGCGCTGTCCAGCCATGCAGCCCGAGGACATTGCCTTGATACTCATGTAAGAATGTAGGTGATCGACAAGTTGAAGAAACCGCAACAAAAATGCATGTTAACAAAGAAGGAAAAGGAAAAGGAAAATGAAAAATAATTAAAAACAAACAAACAAAAAACGAGACAAAACTTGTTGACATTCTCGCCGAATTCACGTTTATTTACGCGCAAGCCTACAATGTCCCCACCCCGCCCCACATTCTTGAAGGTTTAATTAACTTAATTGAATTAAGTATTTACGCAAAAATTAGTGCACTAATTCTCTGATATCTTGTATCTTGTAATTCCTCGTTTAACGATATTTTTAATTTTCCAAGTGTCACATGGAATGCATTTTTATATTGCAATTGCAAAGCTTGAATACTATTTTAAAAATAAATAAATCAAATGAATACCACGAACTGAAGAACTCATTCTTTGAGCAGACGTTTCACGATGTGCTCTGCGAAGATGGAAGAGACGCATTGGAACGATAGTCACACTTGGTAAGCTTGGATAACAACAAAATATTCAATAAATTTACTAGTTATTTAGATTTTAGCACTGATTTTAGTCAAGTTCAAATTTTGGCGCGTATCGCTTTAACACTTTGCCATTTTAGCAGTCTGGCAGCACCTACAAAAAAGCGCGCGCTCAGCAGAAAACAGGTGTGTTATGCTTGTGTGCGTTGCTTGTTGCATTGCAATTTTGCTTAGCTGTGTTTAAATGTAGAATCAAATTAAAACCAATGGACGAATCGATTTATAAAGATAAATATCAAAAGTACAAGCTGCGTGTCAAGCTATGGGAAAAAGATTTCAAGAAGAAGCACGGCCGTGTGCCCTCGAAGGTGAGAGAGATTCAGTTGAATACTCTGCGGAACTGAAATTATTACTTAATTTGTGGTAGTACGACATAAGGGAGGCCAGTCAGGAGATTCGCGACTCCTACAAGATGTACTACAAACTTAAGACCTCGTTTCTTGAAGAGACGTTGAACGATGTGCTCTGCGAGGACGGATTCGATGTGCTGGAAATGACGCAGTCCGAGGATCTGGGCGTCACTTTAATGGACCAGAGCCCCGAAACGGAGAGTGTCAATGGCGGTCCCCAGCTGCCGATGGACATTACAGCGCTGATGCAGCAAAGCAAAGAGAACGCCTTCTCAAACATCAAAGAGCTGCCCACGCCGCAGGCTCTGACGAATCTTACGAATCGTGACGAGAATCATGTAATACGCAAATTTGAGGCTGTCGAAGAGCTGGCCCAGAACACGAGTGCTTGGGGCGAAAATGTGAGCAAGCAGCAGCCAGTGGCGGCAGTGGTGACGTCGCCAACCAAGTCAGTCAAGCCGAAAATGCCCTGCGTGAAGCCGAGTGTTAGCAGCAAACTGTTCCAATCCACGCGAAGCTTTGCCAAGCGCAATCCTCGCAAGCCGCTCGCCCGCACCTCCGTCAATGTGAGTGCCACTGGATCATTGACTGGAGCAGCTGGAGAGCAAGAAGAAGAGTTGCTTGATCTAGAGACCATACTCATACGCAAGGCACAGAAGCACAAGGCAGAGATGATTGCAGCCAATGCTCTGCTGCTTACCGATCCCAAGGGGTCAACAAAGGAGCCCATCAAAACGCAAGTCGACGAAGGTTGGCTGCAACGCAACACAGTTGAAAATTCGCTGGAGCAGCCAAGGAAACTGCCAGTCAAGGAGCCTAACAACAACGCAACTCCAGCTAGAAAACCCACTTATGGCCTGTCTAATTTAGATTTAAGCAAGCTAAGGGCAAGTGACTCCCCATTGCCAACAACTTTAGAAGAGTCGAAGACAGAGGATGCAGTTAAAAGGGTGCAGGGGTCACCTATAGCTCCAGCTCCAGCTCCTATTCAAGCTCCGATTGAAGTTCCAGTGCAGGTTCCAGTTGAAGCTGCAGTGGAAGAAGACTTGGACTCTAATTCGGATTCTATTGTGGCCGACAGCGAAGAGGAAACGGAGCAGACGGAGTACAGGCACATAGCTAAGCGTCGCCGCATCATGCCCACAAGCGAATCGCCAGGAACGGTGCCTGAAATGAATCCTCATCCAAACGATCCAGTCACAAATGATGAATGCAACGAGGAGAAAGATTTCTCAGCGGACGAAGATGGCGACGCCAACTACGAGCCAGAGCCCAAGGCCAAGCGCAAGCAGGCTACGGCCAAAAGGCAGAAACCGAAGGCTGAAAAGAAACCCAAAGTGGAGAAAGCAGCCAAGCCCAAGGGTACGAAGGCAGTCAAACAGAAAGCGGAAAAGACTGACAAGACAAAAGCTAACTCCAAGTCGAAAGCGAAAACAGCTGCAGCTGCAACTGCAGACCAGGCTGAAGAGGAGTTGCAGGAGCAGCCATTGAATCCCAAAGATCTGAAATATCTGCTAGCACTCGAGTCGGGTGATATAACCTGCGTGCCGCGCATCAAGCTCGACGAGCTTGAGAAGGCTGACGAAACAGCTCAGCGCTACATTAGCAACTTTGCCAGTGCCCTACCCGCAGGGGAATCTGCTGCCGCTGCCTCCTCATCCGCCTCCGCCTCTCTGAACGAGAAGAGAGCAGCTGCACGTCTGAAGCTCGAGGCGAGGATCGCGGCGGGCAAACTGAATGAGAACTTTGTGACGATCAACATACAGAAAAAGAAGTTCTCGCGTGGCAAAAAGACGGTCAACTTCAGCAAGTACAAGAAACAGCAGTGGAAGCACAAGAAGCGAGTGGCTGCCCTGGCCGGCCCCGACATGGACATGGGTGGCTGCGATGGAGGTGTGCTGACTTGTTTCAATTGCGGCCAGGTGGGTCATTTCGCACAGCAGTGCAAGATCAAGGGCGATACGCTGTTGCCGCTGAGCGCGCAGCTGGAGGAGGACCCGTCGCCATTCCCCACGCTAGCTGAGGTCGAGATGATGGCCACACAGGGAGCTCTAGCGGCGCACAGTCGCAACATTGAGCGCCTTCCACAGGCAGCCAATACAAATGTCATCTATCAGCATACCGACTCCAGCAGCAGCAGCAGTGATGAGGAGGAGAAGGCTGACCCTGGCGAGAATCCCTCTGCGGAGCTGAACATGTCCAGTGATGAGGGGGACATTGATTTCGAGGCCTTGGATGCAGCTGTTGATGCAGCACAAGCACAAAAGGTTGAATCGCCCATTAAGAGCTATGTGGGCCATAAGATACCCGAGCAGTTCCTCAAGGAAGCCGGCCTGGATGCCAGCTCATCGAATGGAGGGGGAGCAGCGCGAACTCAGCATGGAGGTGTGCAGCCCCTCTACGAGCTCAAGGCAGATGGCAGTGTGCAGGACCCGACAGCTGAGGTCATCGAGGCGCTGCATATGTTTGGACACAGCAGCTTCCGCAAAGGTAAGTTATATGCGCTCATTAGAGTCATTGATAAATGGATGCCTTGTTGCAGGTCAGGATCGTGCTGTGATGCGCATACTCAGCGGCATGTCTACGTTGGTCACCCTCAGCACGGGCAGCGGCAAGTCCCTGTGCTATCAGTTGCCCGCTTACCTGTACAGTCGCCGTCTGGGAGCCATTACATTGGTCATCTCTCCGCTGGTGTCCCTCATGGAGGACCAGGTGACGGGCGTGCCGCACTTTCTGCGCGCCCACTGCCTGCACACGAATCAAACGCCACAGCAGCGGCTCAAGATTCAGCAGCTCATAGCCGATGGTGAGATTGATATACTTCTCGTCTCGCCAGAGGCTGTGGTCTCGGGCGAGCGTGCCACGGGCTTTGGTGCCATCTTGCGGCAGCTGCCGCCCATCGCATTTGCCTGTATCGATGAGGCGCATTGTGTTTCCCAGTGGAGTCACAATTTTCGTCCCAGCTACTTAATGATATGTAAAGTGCTCAAGAAGAATCTGGGCGTGCAGACGGTGCTCGGTCTGACGGCCACAGCGACGTTGCCTACGCGCATCAGCATCATCGACCATTTGGGCATCACGGATGGAGAGCATGGCATAATAAGCGACACACCCTTGCCCGATAATCTAATACTCTCCGTGTCCAAGGATGAGAACCGTGATGCGGCACTGCTGCAGCTGCTCAACAGCCCGAGGTGAGAGAATCCTGAATTTCTCGATCTTACACAAACTATGAACTGCCTTCTCTACATTTTGCAGATTCGAGAGCTGTCAATCAATTATCATCTATTGCACGCGGCGGGACGAATGCGAGCGAATAGCTGGTTTCATTAGAACCTGTATGCAGGACAAGAAATCGAATGAAGCACCCGACCAGACGAAGAGGAAGCGGAAGCGGGTGAACTGGCAGGCAGAGCCTTATCACGCGGGCATGCCCGCCTCTAGACGCCGCACCGTGCAGAACGCCTTTATGGGCAATGAACTGCGCATTGTGGTGGCCACCATCGCCTTCGGCATGGGCATCAATAAGCCCGATATTCGCGCTGTTATCCATTATAATATGCCACGGAATTTCGAGAGCTATGTGCAGGAGATTGGACGCGCTGGCCGTGATGGTCTGCTGTCGCATTGCCATCTGTTCTTGGACCCCAAGGGCGGGGATCAGAACGAGCTGCGTCGACACGTATATGCCAATTCCATTGATCGCCATGTCATACGCAAGCTGCTGCAGCGCATTTTTGTGCCCTGCAGCTGCGATAAGCAGCTAGATGCGAAGAAGAACTCTGTGGAACCTAAGACTGCGAGTGAGGCAGGCACACGGGTGCATATCTGTCCTGGACACGAGATTGGCTTCTCGGTGGAGAAGACAGTCGAAGCGCTGGACATACCTGCCGAGAATATATCAACGCTGCTCTGCTACATGGAGCTGGAGCCACGCTGGTGTATGAATGTGCTCAGCTCGGCCTATATCATGGCCAAAGTAATATCCTATGGTGGCCCCAAATATCTGAAGTAAGTTAATATATATAGAATGCGTGTGTAAACTATTTAAGTCTGCTCCCTTGCTACTCAGACACGCCGCCAAAGAATGTCCTCCCCTGGCCATGGCCATCGCGCTGCAGATTAAGAACAAAACATTTAAGGAGGATGCAAACATTATAGAATTCTCCGTCGTAGACATTGCGGCCGGCATTGGATGGAACAGCGGAGTGGTCAAGCATCAGCTAAAGAATCTGGAGTGGATGCAGGGTATGTAATAACTCGTACTCTATGCAAATTATATTGAAATAACATATATTCTTTACTTACTAGTCAATGGCTATCCAAAGCGTTCGCCCATCTCAGTAAATTTCTTTGACCTGGGCTTTCGTATCAAGGCGCCGGGTGACTTCACAGAAGCGGAAATTGACGATGCCCTTGACACGTTGTACACTCGCTCGGTTATGCAGGAGCGCACTCAGCTCATCCAGTTGCAGTACGTGGCTCATGGGTTGTCCGCCGTGGCCTACAGCTCGTGTGGACAATGCTGCTCTGTGGATTTTCCCCAGGATCGCTGTGCCCAGTTGAAGGGCATTGTACGCAACTACTTCCGCAACGATTATCCACAAGACTTGGAGCTAGAAATTGAGGTAAGTCCCAGTGAAATGGTTTCCCAAAAAATATTTACTGTAACTCTTGACCATTCTTATAGCCAAGTAATGTGCCGGATGAACATATTATCGCTGATGTGCATGCTTTGATCAACATGTATCCCGACAATACGTTCAGTGGGCGCAATATAGCGCGTCTGTTCCATGGTATTTCTAGTCCAAATTACCCAGCCGTCATGTGGGGCCGTTGCAAGTATTGGCGTGCCCACACCAAAGTTGATTTCAATCGCATACTCAAGTTGGCCAACATGGAAATCGTTAAGCGGCGCACGTGATAAATTTGTTTTCGAGACTTTGTTTTTATTTTAATGTTCATATTTTAAATAAAATAATTACCAATAGTTCTGTTTTGGAAAATTATACTTTACACAACTTTGATTCATACTTAAATAATCCGCATAAAATTGCCTCAAACACAAATGAAATACCGGAAGAGCGAATACAATTTAAACAGACCGCGCAGCTGAATCATGCGTTACGATTGGTTCATATGAACTGTTTGTCTTATATTAAATCGTGGAACATGCGATATCTTTTAATCGACGCATCTCTAGCCGGTGTTGCTCGTGCGCTTTGTTTGCTAAATCAACAACAACAGTTCAAGCTAAAGTTATTTGTATTTTATATATGTATATAAGGTAACATCTGTGTAAGCTATCGGCATATATAAAAAAAGATCGAATAAGGAAACAAAATATACGTAAATCCACGCATCGCATATGCTTTGTTTCCACTCGTGATTTAAGTTTCATTTCAATTTAAAATTTCGATAGATATACTACAAAATATATTGTGTACTCAATTAAATTGATAGCGCTTATCACTAGTTAAGCCGCTACCCCCTTTCAATTGCACAATTGATAATCATTCATTCAGTTGTGGTTGCTTCTTGTGGAGCCACAAAATTGACTGCGTGGCTGTAAAGTGGGTTTGTGTGCGTGTTTGTTTCTCGCTCTGAGTGGGTGTGTGTGCGTGCGTGTCTGTAAGTGGGTGTAGTTAAAGCCGAAGGCATCGCGTGTCAAATGCGGTAAATGTTATTAGTTTCTCTCCTTGCAGTTAAACGACAGTATTCAGTGACATAATGTTTACCTACGGCTGTTTGGCTCTCCTGCTTTTAGTGGCATCAACAGCTGTGAAAGCCGATGATAATGAGTCCTGTTACTCATTCGCTGGTGGCTCAGTTTATCCCGCTGGCGAGCCCAAGGGTGACCATCAATTGCAGTACACTAAGGCCGTCAGTAAGTGACCAGATGCCCTAAGCTTTTAGTTCTTACCAGATTCAATATTATATTCATATTCAACAGTTTCCAAGCCTGCGCCACAGTTCGAGGCCACCGCCGTGGTGAACAAAGAGATTGTGCAGCTCTCGCTGTCCCAGTATCTGGGAAAATATGTTGTGCTACTCTTCTATCCACTGGACTTGTAAGTTTAATATAAGCCTTTATTTGAACATATAGCTATACTTTAATCATATGCAGCACATTTGTTTGCCCCACGGAAATAATTGCCTTTTCGGATCGCATCGCTGAATTCCGCAAAATCAATACGGAAGTGATTGCTGCAAGCGTTGACTCGCACTTCACACACCTAGCGTGGATAAACACGCCGCGCAAGGAGGGCGGCTTGGGTAATGTGAAGATTCCTCTTCTCTCCGACTTAACGCATAAGATAAGCAAGGACTATGGTGTGTACCTCGAAGAAGTTGGTCATACCCTGCGCGGCCTCTTCATCATTGACCAGCGCGGCGTCTTACGTCAAATCACAATGAACGATCTACCTGTTGGCCGATCTGTGGACGAGACGATACGTCTCGTACAGGCCTTCCAGTACACCGATACACATGGCGAGGTCTGCCCAGCCGGCTGGAAACCGGGCGCTGATACGGTAATCAATAGCATATAACGCAATTGTTGCTTTACTTATTTCACTGACATGTGTTCGCAGATTGTGCCCAATCCGGAGGAGAAAACAAAGTACTTTGCCAAGAACAACTAGGCATTTTCTACTTGGCCTGCCTGCACAACCCACCAAGATTGGCTAGCAAATATATTCAAATTTAAATGACTGAAATATAAATAAAATGATTGTACACATTTTCCTTAAAAAATATATATGTATTTATATATATGTTTATTCTGGGCGTTTGTACATAAAAGCAATTTTCTGATTTTTGATAATTCTCGTCCTTTGCGATTATTCATAAGAGATTCCGAGAAGAGTAAGCTCATATACCAGCATTACACTGTGCAATAGAAATGAAGTGTTGAATCAAATATGTATTTGGATAGCAAAGACTTACCACCAAGAAGATGCACCCAAGGATTAAAGCTTTATAATTCGGATTTAAGCTAGAAGAAAACGAAGCACAAAAATATGATGACTCCGTAAAGAGAGATCGCATTATTGGAAACTCTTTGGTTAAAGATCCAACCTGATGGTCATGCGTGTCCCATATCTATAACCAGATTGTGATAAAACATAAATATATATAGTTACGTATATAATAATATTTATGTATTTGCATAAGTACAGACCGACATTGTGACCTTCGCTATATTTTTATAAAAGGGTGGACCGTCAATGTAAAGCACTTCTTTGTCATTAGCGTCTTGAACGATATATTCAGAATATTTGTATGCAACGATCTTCAACACTTGGCCAATATAATGTCCAGGAGGTGCATATACTTTTATTTTTTTATCACAGGCGTGGATGCAGGGACACAATGGGAAACTACAAGGATGGACCAAGTGCACTAAAGTCGTTCCCGACTGATTCACAAGATCCATTTTAAATGGATATGTATTTTCAAAAATATATTTTAAGATCGACGGCCTCTCAAGACCTCTATAGACATTCTCGCCTCTTTCATTTTTAATCTGATATGTGAAATAATTTGTCGAATATTCTTGCAATGGCATCAACCTCTGAGACACATAAATCTTATCCAAAGAGGACAGTACTTCAAGACCGCGAGTTACACGGCTGTCCGATAGAGCATTCATCCACACCTCATCTTCTTTGCATTGCATACATACAAACAAATGTTGTATACTCATTCGTACATATATATTCATTCCATATTTGCACTTACTTTTCTTTTTTTCTTCTGTCTCTTTTTCGCCTTTATCCGCCTTGCTTTTCCTACTAGTTGATGGCATCTCTCCAAACGCTTTTGGTACTTCTCTCATTTCCATTGTAATATATGTATATGACTCGCAATATACACAAAGAATATGTCCTTTCTACAAAAACCGAGAGTATTGTCAAATTTATCAATATTTACAAAAAAAATTTCAAGCTTGTCCAAATTGTCTGACCTAAATTGTACTAAATGCTTCATATGTATTTTCTTAATGTTTGTTTCTTTGTTCCCTATTATTTTTAAATATTGCCTTCAAGTACGTGATTATCTGTAGTTTTTACCCAACAAATTACTTGAATATCTTTTGTTTTGAAAGAGTCGGTTAAGCGCGCAAAATTTTAAATAAAATATACAACGCTCAAGTTGTAAGAGGCATCTCAAAGAAACTCGCTCTCCCGCCGCAGTGATGCTCGAAACAAATATAGTTCGATGACTGGTCACTTTAATCTTCGCAGTGGTGGCACTCCGAACAGCTGTTCGATAACTTCGATACATTTCTATTACGAAGGAGTATGTTTATCATGTAACGCACATATGTATATAAATATATATGTACATATATATATTTGTATATATATATATGTGTGTGCGTGTGTATACCTATTTATTTATACATATATACATCCATATTTACATACAAATGTTTAATTCTCTAGGACAGCTTACGAAGCGACGACATAACAACGCCCTTCCTGAACTATTTTGCTTTACATATACAAGGCTATTATATGTAGAATCAATATGCCTCTTAGCAGATCGCTTAAATCTGTTTTAAAATTAAATGGTTTTCCAAACAATCCATATTTAATAATTTAAGGTAAATCTTAGCTGCTGATTTGTTTGTTTGGTTTTTGTTTTTTCTGTTCAGTTTATCATTTTTAAAGCAGTTCTTAACACATTTAACGAAGTGTTGTTATTCATGTTTTTTACTTTTATTGTAATCATTTATTTAATATATTGCAATGCTTGATTTTGTTTTAGGTGTTGTGGATTGCATCTCTATTACATAAATTTTATTTTCTTTTGGCGCGCTAAACGTAAAGCTTAAAATGTAAACATATTTTGTTTGCTGGTGTGTATTTTGTTTTGTTTGTTTTGCATAAACAATGAAAACTTAAATGAAATACTTAATAAAAAAGATCGCATGAAACAATGTGTGTGTTGTGTGTGTGAGTGTTGGTTGTATGCTCCAGCTCCAGTGCGAATCCAGAGTTTAGTCAAACAAATCCAACTCCAACTCAACGGCAGCCAAATTAGGAAACGTAAAATAAACTGTAATTGAACAGAGATGTAGATTGAAATAAATAAGTTAGCTGTGTTTGTATATACATAGATCGACACTTGATTCAGTCATAAACAAAGCATTCAATACTAAGAAATGGGTTATGGAGGGACAGCTCTGATTGCTGATGTATTTCCCTTACCCATTGCAATTTGAGCCTGGTTTTTGTTTTCTTCTATTTGTTGTTAATGGACAGACGTTCGACACTCGCGAGCAGCTCGTCCGCTGTCTGTGATACGACCTGCTCCTGATCATCGCTGGTGCTTAGATTTTGTAGGCGCTTCTCGAGTGCCGACAGATCCTCCAGCTCCTGCTGCTGCTTGACCATGTACCGCAATATAAGCGTGGTCAGCATGCACATATCTTCCAGGATCGTAGCTGTCTCCGGTGTGGGATGATCGTAGCGATTGCGCAGCAGCCGCAATTTAGCCTCCGCCAGTTCCAGCGGCGATTTACCGCTTCGATCATACATGTGAACGCTGGCGCCACCCTGCAGCAGGACACGCACAACCACATTGAAGTTATTTGAGCTGGCCGAAATAACGGCCAGGTGGAGCGGCGTATTGCCCAATGAGTCGACCACGTTCGGATTGGCTCCATACTTCAACAGCTGTTGCACAATGGGTATATAGCCCCGGCAGGCAGCCAAATGCAGTGGACTACGATTAAATTCATCGGCGGCATTTGGATTGCCGCCCGACTCCAGAATCCGATTGAGCAGCTCAATATTGCAGGTGGAGGCGGCGGTGCGCAGTTTGCGATTGTTTGACTCGGTCAATATGTTGTTGTAGCTGCAGTACATTAATCGCTTCATGCGCGGACGCATCTTAAAGCTCTTGCTGCTCGATGGCAGTGTGCTCGGATGTATCAAACTCGGCAGATAGTCAACGTTCAGCGGTAATGGCGGTAGATGGGGTAGAGCAAAATGTTCTCGCTCCCCTCCTGCAGCGACCCCTCCTCCTCCTCCTCCTCCTCCACCACCTCTGTTATCTCTGGTCAGCTGGAATGTGTTCGCATTTGGATTCAGATTGGGCCATTCGCCGTGTGTGTTGGGCGATGATGTCGGCGTTGGTGGCATCACTGGTGGCGGTGGTGTTATCATAATGCCCTTCGACACGGGCATCGTGGGCATGGACATTATACTGGGCAGCTCTGATTCTTGTTCGATCGCTACTGCCGCTGGCACTGGCACTTCTTTGCCCGTGTCCACACGGTCATTGGACATGGCCGCTTGTCTGTGCGTGCGTGCGTGTGTATGTTTCTATTTACAAATTTATTGCGTAGCTTTCGCGTATGCACACATTAATTTTTTTATCTTTTTCTTCACGCGCTTCTTACTTTTGTCTGTATTGTTTGTATTTTTCTCGATTTTTTTCCTGTTTACATTTTGTGCGAGATGCTGCCAACTTATCGCGATTGGTGCTGTCAGCGCTTGCGCATCAGGTGGCAACGCTGTACCATTCTGTGAATATCGCAAAATAAACAAAAGCTCTTTTTAGCAGCTAACCGATAAAATATTTCCATATGTATTTATTTAAATTTATATAATTTTTGTTGATGTTGCATATATATTATATTGTAAAAAAAATAATTTTAAATATTCAAAAATTGCATTTTATTAATAAATTAAAATTTGTATTTAATACCTTATTATTAATATTATCTTGATAAAATAATTTTTTGTTTATTAAATTTGTCCTTTAAAAAATCTTGACTAATGCATAAGCCCAGAAAATTCATATACATATATGTATGTATGAAGCAATTGCTTCAAGCACAGCATATTCATAAACTAAGAAAAAAAGCTAAATAATATTACAACAAAAACATTTATTCAAAATTCGTGCTCATCTATTTCAATAGCTATCAAAGCGGCACGGAATGTTTAAATATACAATAATTCAATTAGCAAAAATCAAGTACATACATACAATAAATACGCATATTAATAATACAGATTTTGGACATGAGGTTCAACATCTCTAGATTTCTTAAACAATAACACAATATTTCCAAATGTTTAAATTATGCCTTGTATGGAATCCTATTTTTGGATTTTATTTGTTTATAAATTTCTGGCAACGGATTTTTGACTGGGTCAGTATGTTAAAAGAGTGGGGTGTGTTTAGTTGTTTCTGTGTGTGTGTGATTTAGACCGCGGGTGAGGGTGCTAGGAAAAGTTTATCAAAACAAATAAAGTAGATCAATACACAGCTATGATAAAATGTAAACTTTTGAAGCTAAATGCCAATTGTAGCGGTCTAAATCCGTCTTACACGCTATTTTAAGAAATTGATCATCTCAATGATTTTGTTACGATTGGTGTGCATGTACGCCTTGGTGTGCCAAAGCATATTGATAAGCTTCTGATCGTTCTTCTCGTCCATGGCAATGTCCTCGCTCAGCTGCGGATTGAACCTAAAGTAAGGTATGCCAATGGTGCTGCACCAGGCGCGGGCGCGATCAACGACCCGTCCATCCGAGCAAGTGGCCTGGTCCACAAGCAGATTACCTGCAAGTTAGAGGCAATCAATTAATAAACTGTTACAGTCCATTCAAAACCTGCTATTACCAATCGTAGATATGCCATAAGCCAATTTAGCCGTATCCCAGATACTTTCAGGGCGGAATACATCAATATCCTTTAGTTCCGTGACGGGTATGTGACCCGTGCCAAGCGAAACAACCACTGAGACGGGCACAGCTTCTGCTTCGCGACCAACACTACGCAGCGCCATGTTATATTCGTGGATTTCAGTCATGGCATCCAAAGTTGGATTATTGGCGATAAGTCCGCCGTCCAGGAAGCGTCCAAATGCACGGAAATATGATGGAGCTGCTCCAGTTGCACGAGCAGCACGCCACACTAGTTGTTCCTCAGGTGGTGGCGGTGGTATGCGTCGATTGCCTAGCAAAGTTCATCAATTGAAACGTGAATTAGATCCGAGATGAGGTGATTAATTGAGTCACACTCTACTTACTTATGGAAGTCACAATGCCCAGTATATCACTGGCGCTGGTGTAGTTGCGGAACAGATGTAGATCGACGGGCTTACGATCTGCCATAACTCCAGTCACCATAATCTTGGGATGCTTAATATCTGTCATGACATTAAACTCGCCCAGATTATCTTTAAGTATTGCCTCGAAGTATTCGCTATTGTACGGACGCGAGCCCACAAAGCATTGCTCCTTCATGCGTAGGTAGAGACCCATGCACTGCCGCATGGTCTTGCCACAGCCCAGCCCCAAAGCCAGTATGCCGCCAGTGCTGGTGCCGGCGATCCAGTCGAACATATGTATGATGGGCGTCCGGGACAGCTTCTCTACCTCGAGTAGCATTTGGACGAGCACTAGGCCACGTATGCCACCGCCATCCAAGCATAGTAGACGACCACGTCCGTATGGCTTATCGCCGACTTCTGGAGCAATGGGAGATATGGGCGACGGAAGCTGTTCTGGACTAGCTATGCCCGATGGCGGCGTGGCCGCAGCGCTAGCTATGCTACTCGATGAGTTCTCCTTCTCATCTGCATTCACTTTAGTGGTAAACATGCCCAAGAGAGCGTCCATAATACTCTGACCCTTTTGCTCCTTCTCTGTATCAACCACGACAGGCATTCTGTATAGAAGGTATGAGAGATTAGTAAAAGTAAACAAAGCGTATGCTCTGGCTACTCACTGTGGGGGCTGCTGTTTCTCAATGATTCCATTGGCTGCAGCGCCCAGAAAGCCGCTGACCATTTGCCGACTGGTGGTTGCCAGCATATTTTCTATGTGCTCTCTCTGCTCCACGGATTCTGGTGCCTCTGGCGGTATGCCATTGTAGGAGCCCTTGGGATTGCAGCCGGGCGGACACTTTGAATTCGAATCGGAGCAACGCTTGGCACCCACCGAATGCAATATATATAATATTTCGTCCTCCTTGCTGCCGCTGGCATCGTTGCCAACCATGTGACGCGGCGTCTTTCCCGCCTTATTCTTCAGATTGATGTCACAGCCGAAGACCACCAGACATTGGACGATGGGCACTAGTTTCTTCTCGATAGCTATGTGTAGAGCAGCATTCCCCTCATTGTCCAGCACATCGATGTCTGCGTCGTGTGCCAACAGCGTGACTACGCACTCGAAACGATTGCGAGCCACCATAACATGCAGTGCGGTGCGTCCATCGAAATTGGTGGCGTTCACATCGCATCCCTCCATGATGAGGGCGTGCAGAGTTTCCCGAGAAGAGCACCAGTGCAACGGTGTACCGCCATATTTCATATCCTGGGTGTAGAGCTTGCTGGCGTTTGTGCGCAGGAACGAGGCCACCGATGTAGGTGTCGATGTCTTATACAGTTTGCTTATATTCTTAGCATTCAGGTTGACATCGGCGCCTGCGAGCAGCAGAGCCTTCACATTCTCCGGCTTGTCTGTCAAGCAGGCCAAATGCAACGGCGTGCAACCGTCCGAATTGAGGTGGTTCAGATTTACAGTGCTGTTATCCGTGAGCAGCTGCAATGAAAGCGGAACAGTTGAGTGGTTGAGAGCAGAGCTAACCAAGTCTTCGACAGCCACTCACATTGATGATCTCTTTGGAGGTGCTGGCGGCATAGTGGAATACCGAATTGCTGTTTATGTCCAAGTGCTCAATTTTGCTAAGCGGCAAAAGCAGCTTTACCATTTCTATGTGACCCTGTTTGATGGCCAGCTGAAACGGCGACATGAGTGTTGTATGATCTGCTACATCGATACACTGCAGCACCTTGGGATTGCTGATATATTCAACCAGGTTGAAGTAGGCAACCAAATGGGCCAACGTCCACGACGGATTTTCCGAGAGAGCATCGCACACCTTTTGCAAGCCATTCACATTGTAATACTGCAAGCAGAGAATAATTAATATGATTGATTCTGATGTCATCATGCGCTGGTCACATACTTCCTTGACAATGCCCACAAAGACAGGCAGACGCTGCATAAAGGTATTGAACTTCTCTTCCGCCTCCTGCTGAACGGGCGAACGGTAGAGACTGAAGGAAGTGGTGTTTGAATCGGAGGTAGGTCGCTGCAGCACAATCTCATAGACGGCGCGCTTATCGCTGCTGTTGTAGGGCGGTGCGAACAGAACCATTGCATCATCCCTCGCCATAACCTGTAAGGTGCCCAAGGATTCGCTCTTGATTTCCAGAACTTTATTCGGCGGGGTATCTCCGCCCAGCAGGCGTTGCAGCACTGTAAGTTCAAGTAAGCAAATAAATACGTATATAATAAAACTACAGCGAAACTGCATTTAAGACGCAACAATTGGTAAAAGGAACAGCACGCAACAACAACAACACCAACAACCATAACAATTACGAACATCAAACATACAACATTAAGAAACAAATACCAAAGCCAGAGGCGAGTGCTCCAAAGGCCATCCAAGCCATGGCTTCCGTATATATCAGCAGGTATGTATATGATGCGTTTTCGGACTTTGGAATCTTTCTTGATTATGATGTTATACAGATGGAGGGCAAAAATGTCAGTGCGATTTGAGATTTGAATGTGTAAGCGATGAATCTACAGAAAATAAAAGTATTAGCAATTTGTATTGTTAGTTGCGGATTTTGCGCTTATTACGTAGGAGATTTTTCTCTATTCGAAAACAAGAAGCGAGAGGAAGAGAGCGAATGAATGAACAGCGGACGGGGCAAAACAATGAAATGTTGCCAACAAATCAATAACAACATCCATTGCTCTACACAAATAATCTCAATTAGTTGCATACATCCATTATGCCAAGCTGGAATGCCCCATTTAATTATATTGACCTAAGCCTAAATATTAGCTAGTAAGTTAGAGCAGGACGCGTGACACGAGCAACGCAGGAACAATATTCTTATCTGGGGAACGACTGCGCGTGATTCGGAACATTGGCTTGGTTCATGTTCTAGAAATAGCAAAAATGAATTGCACTCATCTCATCTCTAAGGTGAACACTTAACTACCGCAATTATTTTCATATATGTATGTATTTATGTATGTATGTACATTTGTACGTCACAATCGTCTTATTGAAACCGTTATGACACATGTCTGGGATAGAGTATAGAAATGCGAGGGCCGTTGCTGTGCGCCCTCATCAGTTTTTTTTGCAGCGATTCAACCGTGACTCAACTAGATAAACTGATAAAATGCTTTGTACTCTGAGCGATTTTAATGCATATAATATACGTTTAAACATATACAAGGCTAAAAGTTTTTGGCCAACATTAACGCTGTGCCCTTCCGTCTTGCTAGCCTTGCACTTTTTGACGCCACATTTCTCGTTCTTTCCCCGTTTCAATTTTGCGTGCCACTCAATCAATATGGGAGAATGCTTTTCAATTATCTTTCTTTTGATTGCGTCTGTGTATTAGTGTGTTTGTGTTAGTCGTCGAATGTTATTTTTGTTTTCCATGTTGAATTTAGCAAATATGTTAAATTTATAACAAAACCAACCGTTAAACATTTCGCCGCCGCTTATCCAACACCAATTGCTATTAATTTGCACACTTTTCTAAATTCACTGCTAATTCGTCGTTGCTTCTTGCTGATTAAAGTAACTATAAGCCGTCCCGTCTGACCGAAAGAACCACTGTTGATAACAAGTTCGTTCAAAGTTCTGCCTTTCGTTCATTTGAATCGGCCACTCACTCAACAAGTTTCATAGCAGTGAGCAAATCACAAATACAAATTATTGCAATAGTTATAAAAGAAAAAATAAAAATAAAAATGATTAATTTGCATATAATTTGTATTATTGGAATTACACAAAACTAAGTTTTTTCTTTATAAAAACTCATTATCATGCACAGCAGCTATGTTTTGACATATCCGATTACTTATACAGTCGATAGTATATCTCATATCGTTATCGTTTAATTGAGCAACCTATGGCTCTAAAACCTTACAAGCTCAAATATTAGCGGTATACTATAATATGCAAGCTCTTAATGGCAGTAAACAATCGTATATACATATATGTATATTATATATTTATGTGTATATTTATAATTATATAAAAAAAAAAACAACACATCAATAATTATTAAATAAACATATTATTCATTATATATTGGGGAATAGTGACTTGGAATCAAATAAGTACTTACATATGTATGTACGTATGTTTGAATATATTTATAATATTAATTGTTATTATTATCAGTTCGGCTGTTAATTGCAATCATCGAGAAAGTTGATTAGGAAGCGTTCTTCTGCGCGTCGTGGCACTTTCCATATCATAGATAGGGCCTACTTAGAGATATACGCTGGCTATAAAAGCTGCAGTTTTCGGGAGGTTCGACATCAGTTTCTGAAAATTGTAAACATGAAGGCTTTCATCGTTCTGCTCGCTCTGGCTTTCGCCGCCCCCGCTTTCGGTCGCACCATGGACCGTTGCTCCCTGGCCCGCGAGATGTCCAACTTGGGCGTTCCCCGTGACCAGCTGGCCCGTTGGGCTTGCATTGCCGAGCACGAGAGCTCCTACCGCACCGGCGTTGTTGGCCCCGAGAACTACAACGGCTCCAACGACTACGGTATCTTCCAGATCAACAACTACTACTGGTGCCAGCCTGCCAACGGTCGCTTCTCCTACAACGAGTGCCATCTCAGCTGCAACGCCCTGTTGACCGATGACATCACCAACTCCGTCCGTTGCGCCCAGAAGATCCTCAGCCAGCAGGGCTGGACCGCATGGTCCACCTGGAAGTACTGCAACGGTGCTCTCCCCTCCATCAACGACTGCTTCTAAGCTACTCTCCCCCTTTTGATTCTTGAATATAATAAATAATTGCTTGAAACACCGAATGCGGAATACTCATTCACATTTATATATTTACAACGCCCCTAGTAGGCGAGAGTATACACGAGTTTAATTTAATTTAATTTGCCATGTTAAAAAGTTCTCAATCAGTGCGAGGAAAACAAAGTTCCACGAGCATAAGTAATAGAGACCTTTGTATTTTCATGAAAATCGCATAGTAGAGCGACGTCTGTAGCAATCCACTCTCATTAAGCACCCAAGAAAAGAATTCTCGTTGGTTTTATCTACTAAATTATTTATTG
This sequence comes from Drosophila aldrichi, assembly GCA_035045965.1. NCBI lineage: Eukaryota > Metazoa > Arthropoda > Insecta > Diptera > Drosophilidae > Drosophila > Drosophila aldrichi. The sequence goes on from JAWNOM010000501.1 coordinate 13,772,493, forward strand.
TAAGAAATATAAATATGATATTACTGTTGTAATCTAGACATATGGAATGACTTAAGAGTAAGGTACCCGATTGAAGCTGCCACCCAATCTATGCTACGAAATATGAAGACCTATACTATCCTCTAGCAATCAATGAAAAGTGAATTTAAAAAAAATAAGACTTATGTATAGACGAGTATATATCGTTAGCCTAGGAGCTATTCGTTTGTATTGCACAGGAGCACAGGAGTATCTGGACGAGGTGGTGGGGCTTCAGTACAAGCCCGAGGGTAGGTCCGTCACCTTGGAGCCCTGCGTGTAGGAGCGCGTGCGTGCAGAGATCTGGCCAGTGAGCTGACCCGATCCCGGGTAGTCGAGCAGCGAGCAACGCATTGCCGGATTGCTGCTGAAATAGATCTGCTGATTGCTGCGTGACTTCTCGCGCACATTGTTTGCCTCGTTGTTGTGGGCCTGGCCATCGGCGAAGGCCGCCTCGAGACGCTCCACATTCTTAGTCACTCGGCGTGCCTGCAGAGCGGCGGTGAGATCGGGCTTTGGATACTTCTGGGGCGTATTCATGCCGGTCATAAAAAAGACGCCGTTGAAATGCTGCGCGGGCGGCGTCGGTGCTGGCGCCTTGCTCGACTGCTGTCGCTCGTGCTGCACCGCCTCCTGGCTGCTGTTCCTCAATGCCAGTATTGTTGGGTCGTTGTCGTCGTGCCGCGCATTCATTATGACATCCAGTAGCTCCCGATTGGTGCTCGCATTGTAGGCCGTTGCGGCGGCGCTTGGCTCCGCCTCGGGCATTTCGGTCGAGGGCGCGTCCAGTGCGTAGGACCTCTCCAGCTCCAGTTCCCTGTCCGTGCTGTCGTAGTCCACCTCATCGAAGAAGGTCTGCATGGCAGCCAGACGCTCGACGGCCGTCGTATCTGCTGGCACGAGCATGCCATATTGCGAGTCCTCTGGCTCGGAGCAATCCGTGCGCGGCACTAGGTGAGCCAGGGATCGGGACTTGCGTGGCGGCTGTGGCACAATGTTAACCGGCACAATGTCCTGCTCCTGCTCGAGACTACGCTGTTGCTGTTGCTGCTGTTGCTTCTGTTGCTTGGTGTTGGCAGTCTGGCCCGACTTGGCTGTTGGGGTCTGGCTGGAAATCTGCTTTTCTGCCTCGCTCACTATGTTGTCCAGCTCCTCGATGACATCCTCTATGGTGGCGGCGTCCTCGTCGTCCTCCTCGCCCTTGCGCGCTGCTGCCTTGCGCGACTGCTTGTGATGCTTGGACTTGGAGGGCAGCACCAGTATGGGCACGGGACTGAGAGAGGCGCCCGTTTCGCTGCTGCTGATGCCCTCGTCCTCGTGCTCCGAGCAGCTCTGTTTGCTGCCCGCCGCTGTCTTCGAGGTGGGCGGCACCTGGCGTGGCAGTGCGACAGGCTGATGCGCCTCCACGGGCTTGAAGTTCGACTCCTGTGCGCCCTGCAGCCGAAAGATCTCTCGCTGCAGCTCCGCGCAGCGCTCCTGCAGGCGTCGCTCCATCGATGTGAGCACGGCCTTCTCCTCGTGCAAGATCTGGACTCGACGCTCCAAGATTACCATCTGGCTGCGCACTCGATCCGCATCGCGCGCCTGGGCCATCATCTTGTCCACGTCGATGTGCAGCTCATTGAAGCGCTTGATCTCGGCCCGCAGCGCATCCAGCCAGGGCGAGGAGGAGGATATGGTTCTGGCCAACGTGCTGGTCTCTAGGCCAGCCTGGCAGAGCTCCGCTTGGATGTACAAGCGCTGCTGCAGGCTGACGGCGCTCTCGATGAATGTGTTGAGGAATCTATAAGGAACAACGGGCTGATTGAGCAGCTGTTGGATAGAGTCTAGCGCAGTTACTCACTTGATGCCAGCGCACTGAAGTTCTCCCGAGCCGCCGCCGCTGTTGAGGATGCCGATGAGCAGGCGGAAGCGCACGGGCTCGCTGCAGCGCAGTCGCAGCGTGGACATCGCCTCCGAGACGGCGGTGTGGCCAGCGGCGCTGATCTTCTGCCCTCCATTGCCCTGACCAAACGGCTGCCGATCGCAGGCAGCGGCGAGCAGCTGCAGAGCCAGGATGCGTCCACGTATGCCTTGTCCCGTGGCCGAGGAGGCGAGTGGCATGAGACCCACCGGTGTGGTGCCCAGGCGGGCGATGGCATCCAAGGAGCGGGAACAGCAAATGCTCAGGCATTGTCTGGCGAGCATCGGAAGCGAGAAAGAGATAGAGAGGGAGAGGGAGAAGGAGAAGGAGTGAGCGATTTCTTGACACAATGTAAAGATTCGGTTACTTACAGGCAGGAGAGCTCGTCGAGCAAGGCTCGTCGCTGATAGCTCTGCGGATTGCGCGACATGGCCAGCGAATTGGTGCCAGCTGCCAGCGGGGCGGGCGCATTGCTCGCCTGCGCCATCTGTATGGCACGCAGCACCTCCAGCAAGTGGCTAATGCCATCCGAGGGCGTGGCCACAAACTCCTGCACGAAGCTGCAACGAGAGACCAAAACAGAAATGAGAACCGTAAATCGAGCAGACTCTTCCCCTGCACTCGGACTTAGAGATGCCAACTCTTTGGAGACTGCGCAATACTGACTGCATCATGCCACATTATCTCTAGACCTACTTAAGAAATATAAATTTGCTAAGCTGATTGACAAATTCAGATTTCGAATATTATATTTTTATTATCAGTTCGTCTGTTGACTGCAATCATCGAGAAAGTTGATTAGGAAGCGTTCTTCTGCGCGTCGTGGCACTTTCCATATCATAGATAGGGCCTACTTAGAGATATACGCTGGCTATAAAAGCTGCAGTTTTCGGGAGGTTCGACATCAGTTTCTGAAAAATTGTAAACATGAAGGCTTTCATCGTTCTGCTCGCTCTGGCTTTCGCCGCCCCCGCTTTCGGTCGCACCATGGACCGTTGCTCCCTGGCCCGCGAGATGTCCAACTTGGGCGTTCCCCGTGACCAGCTGGCCCGTTGGGCTTGCATTGCCGAGCACGAGAGCTCCTACCGCACCGGCGTTGTTGGCCCCGAGAACTACAACGGCTCCAACGACTACGGTATCTTCCAGATCAACAACTACTACTGGTGCCAGCCTGCCAACGGTCGCTTCTCCTACAACGAGTGCCATCTCAGCTGCAACGCCCTGTTGACCGATGACATCACCAACTCCGTCCGTTGCGCCCAGAAGATCCTCAGCCAGCAGGGCTGGACCGCATGGTCCACCTGGAAGTACTGCAACGGTGCTCTCCCCTCCATCAACGACTGCTTCTAAGCTACTCTCCCCCCTTTGATTCTTGAATATAATAAATAATTGTCTAAAACGCACTTCAGCTTTGTTGTTTTCTCTTATTTTCGACTGGTTGATCTCGACTGAGACGCATCTCCACTGTGAAGTTGTCTTACCTGGGGAAGGACACCCTAAGATCAGCTCGCAGCTTGGTCAGCAGATCGGTTATGGAGCCGAACTGGCGCAGGGACATCTCACTGTCGCTCTCAGGCGGCGCCGGAATAGGACTCCTGTGGATAAGAAATGTCAGGTTGATATCCTATGATGGGGATGGGGGCAAATACTTACTTGTAGCCAGAGTGTTTGGCTGGCAGCGTGGCTGACTTGTAGGCATCTTCCTTGCCCGCTTGAAGCTGGCCATTGATGTTCACATCGTAGATGGACTGAGGCTTGGCCGAGCCAGACGAGCTGCCCTTAGTGAACTTGCGCAAGGAGAGAACATAGTCCTCGGGATTGTAGACGGGCGGCCGTTGATTCTCCTTGCTGTAGACGGGCGCCTGGGGCCAGCTCTGCTCCGAGCCGGCCATCTTGTAGGAGGCCAACGAACCATTCACGCTGTTGGCTCCATACTTATTCGTGCCCGATCCGCTGGACGAGGCCGGTATTGAGGACTGAGCATGGCCAGCAGCGGCTGCTGATGCCGGTGCTGGTGCTGCATTATGTGGCGGCAATTTGGGCGACTTATCGCATACGCTGGGCGCCATCTGTGAGTGGTGCGTGGAGCTGTCGCTGCAAATGAAACAGACAAAAAAATAAAAATGAGAAAAAGTCGTTAAAACGAATTTGCACATTTCTCATGCAGAACTCGAATTTGCATTCGTATATAAATTATCAGAGACTGGTCTTGGCCAGGAGTCGTAGCTGGGGCTGGGCAACTGGGCAACTGGGCGGCACGTAACGCACCGGAAAAACAAGCCATTTAGTTTGTTTAGCATTTTCTTGGCACTGTCAACGACTCATTGAGTGACATGAATGTGTGGGCTTCCATCGGCGACCGTCAGCGACTGATTGAAGCCTCAGATGGAAATATCATGGAAGCATCAGCTCCACTCGCCGATTTGTTGTTACTCAATGCGCTTTTTATTTTCGTGCGTAAGCGAAAATATTGTCAACAAATTAACATGTCAATAAGCGAAACAGAAATAAAGGCGCGCACTTTCACTCAGACAACTTGGCAGCTACTCCGCTACTCAGCTACTCAGCTACTCAGCTACTCAGCTTGTAAGCTAGTCAGCAGCAGAGATAAAAGACCATATGCACCGTTAGCTGACAATGCGCTCTAACGGTAACTGCGCGCGTCTGCATATGCAAATGAGATTCAATTCGAAATTATGACGTGCCTCGATGCAAAGCTAAGAAATTTAACATTATATACATATGTACATACATACATATCTACATATATGTATATGAATTGTATATGTGCTTATATGGTTTATTTTGCTATCAATTGAACGCATCAGTCACGTTGCTGCATACTTAAGCATGTCTTCTCTTCTACGGCATCTACCTGGTTCTTTCGGACAGGTGTGTCATGGCTCAAGGCAGCGCTCGTACACCTCGGCATGCGAGGGAGGTGGGCAATTGATATCCATGATTAAGCCAGTGGAAACGTTAACGTTAACGTCGCGATGTGTGTTTGGCAATTTGCCAAGCGTTTCCCACAGAGTGCACCTCTCCCCTTCCTACTCTCTACACTCTCCCCGATCAATCAAAGAAAAGTGATGAAAGATCAAAAGACACACAACGGCTGGAAGCTGCATTCAATTTGCATAAATCAATTTCAAGAGAAGAAAATAATCAAAAGGAGAAAGAAAACGAAAATTGAGATCAGTGCCATGGCAGTGAGCGCTGATAAGCGCCTAATGGAAACGCATTTAAGTGCCAGTGTGTACACATCACAACATTTCACAAATGGATAAATTGAGAGCCAGCTCGTGCTGTCTGCCAGATCGCAGCGATAGTTCGTTAAATTCAAATCAAAGTTCACTTAACTAAGATCTTGGCTTTCCATATCTCTGCTATGATAACTATGCTTGCACTGCATTAATCAAAGCCTTGGCCTTGTCTTATCTGTATAAACAATGTTTGCTCAAAAAATAAATAAACAAATTAATACTAGAAACTTCTACTCCTGGCTGTTGATAAGACATACGACAAAATTCTTAATGAAAGCAAAACAAAAATTGACAAAAAGAAGAAATCAAAACAAAACAAATAGATTTTGTTAATTAATCAAAAAAGAAATGACTTTGTGTATGAGTATGTGCGACTGTCGAATACACTCCAACAGCAGCAAAAATCTCTTACTTTGATAGCTCCTTCTGTATAGGGTATAATAGGGAAGTCGCTTAAGCCACACACATTTCTCTCTTCAACATTAATATTAGTTCGAGCACAATATGCAGCAGCAAATCGCTGTAGGGTATTCGAGTTCATAAATCAATTTTGATTAAAGGCAGCGAACCGTAGTCAATCATGTCCACTTGTAAGTATGATCAATGTTTCGCTATTTATCAATGAAGAACTATAATCTATATAGAAAGATTCATACATATACATACATATATGAAGTAAATAAATGTTTATATACATATACTTCAATGAAGTATCTACATTTCAAGTACAATCGAGCGATACACTCAAGCGACAAACGTGACGCAAATACGAAATTTTAGCTTTTAGCATTTAGCTGGCATTAATCGAACGATTTGATAAGACCATGTGTAAAATGTTTTTCTTATTTTTAATAAATCTTACTACACTGTTTGTAAATATTTATTGAAATGAATTCCTTGCAATTTGCACGTAGCGAAAAGTGAAATTTTATATAATGGCCCACACATAACCGAGTCATTATGACAATTTTAGCTGGCCAAAAGCAATGCTATGCTCGTATCTATGAGAAATGATTGCAAAATGAATCAAACGATCAGCCAGCTACATTGGGCATGGCACCGCCTCGGAGTCCGAGACGAAGTCGGAGTTGGACTACAGCTGGTAATAGCTGCTGGCAAACAAGTTAATTTAATTTCCAATCGTAAAAGAAATTATGTATGAAAGCATGCCGTTATCGTTGCGTTTATCTAGATCGACAGCGAATGAGAGAGAAAAAGAGAGCAAGAGAGAGAGGCAGAGAAACAGAAAAGAGCAAAGACCCATCAACTTCGATGATAATACTAAGAGTCTATTCTAATGGAGTATTTAATGCAACTTTTTGTGTTAAAAATTTCAGTTGTACTTTAGGCATTTTCTAGTATCATCAACAACTACAATCAATATATGTAAATACATTTGTTATTTGTTTCTCATCAACATTTGACGTTCCATATTAATATGAAGTCGGTTTCATGGAATGCATCGATAGAGAATAATTTTACCAAAGTATTTGAGTTGATAATCTCATTGATTAAAGGCGTCGAAATAAAATCATGTCCATTTATAAGTATGACAAATGATTGACTATTTGTCACCATTGACTTTTTCTAATCAATGAGCATTACAGAAAGATTTATGCATATGTATATATATATTTATGCCTAGTATATAAATTATATCATATGGGCATTTCCATTTCATATACCAAAGAGCCCGATGTGACTGTAATATGACCTAAAGTCAGCTTTGATGAATTCGATAAGAAAATCGATGGCATTAGTCTAATAATTCCATATAATCGTGTGTAAAATGGCTTGTCTTCTTCTTTTTATTACGATTATTAACAAGAGATCTTGCAACATTGTTTGTTTGCCTAGGTTCATTGAATCGAGTTCCATAGAGAAAGGGAACTCCGAGCTCGTTGGCTCTGATTAACATAATTGTTTTGTTGTCTACAATGGGCCAAGGGCCCCTGTAGTCATGCTTAGGTGTATAAATATGTGTTGTATATATATTTTTTCTTTTTCAGTGGGCTACTTAGAAAGGGCGCATTATGTGAGAGGCTTCAATGAGAGGCCTGATGGACCTTGTCCATGCAGCTGATATCTGTTGGGACTCTTCTGCTGCATTTCTGGGGTCACCGTGACGCCTTGGATTTTGGAGCGCAGTCAAGTGAAGTCAAGCGGAGTAGACGTAGATGAATTGAAAATGATATTAAAGTCTAACCTACGATCGGACATTAAACTTGTAGTGCAAAAAGAGCTGGGAATTTGGCCTACGAGCTGCACGTGAAAGAAAAATCAAGTGCAATTTCAGACTGAAATAACTCGAATGCCGCACAATGAATAAATAACTGCAACAAAACATGCAACCTCGCGGATTGCGTGAACAGCAGACCCCGAGCCAAGACCCCAAGCCAAGACAATGCCATCTGGCTAAATATTTGGAATTAGTTACGTTATGGAGCTCGCTGCGATAATTGCGACTGGGCTAACATGCGTGCGAGGTTATTGTTGGAGCATATGAATATGAGTATGAATATGAATATGAATAGGGAATACTCATACGAATATATATGTTTGTGTCCGTGGGGAATTTCAATCCATTCAAGTCTTATCAGTATGCCCAAAACTTGAAATTTGCAACACGAAAACTTCTTCCGGCTTTGATAAGATATTGAAAGCTAAGATTAGATAAGTTCGCGTCTATTAGCTGAAAAGTGGCTAATATGATCAGGCCGTATGCTGAGCTGATAGCCCCCTTGAATTAGTCGTAGTTGAGAAAGTTTCTTCGAATTCAGCAAAAAATATATATCATTTGACATTTAACACTGTATATACAATAGTTGCTATAAATTTCACTTTAGTTATTCAATTACTATTAAAAGAAATGATTTACTTAACATATTAAACAAGTTAGAAGGCTCTAGTCGAGGCTGGTCGACTAGGAGATACCCTGAACCCTCCAAGCTGATATTCAAATCATTCTGAGGGGATTTCCCCTGGGCAGCTGCCTGACAAAAGCTGAATGCTATATCACTCAATAATATATATTATATAATTTCGTTTGTAGACGTACAATCTTAATGAAACTTTCAGAATGTAATAATATTGTGTAAATGTGTGTACACTCCAAAGCACAAGTCTCTAGTAATTGATACAGGGGATTTCCCCGCCCAGGGGATTTCCCTTAGGCAGCTGCCTGACAAAAGCTGAATGCTATATCACTCAATAATATATATTATATAATTTCGTTTGTAGACGTACAATCTTAATGAAACTTTCAGAATGTAATAATATTGTGTAAATGTGTGTACACTCCAAAGCACAAGTCTCTAGTAATTGATATAGGGGATTTCCCCGCCCAGGCGATTTCCCCTAGGCAGCTGCCTGACAAAAGCTGAATGCTATATCACTCAATAATATATATTATATAATTTCGTTTGTAGACGTACAATCTTAATGAAACTTTCAGAATGTAATAATATTGTGTAAATGTGTGTACACTCCAAAGCACAAGTCTCTAGTAATTGATACAGGGGATTTCCCCGCCCAGGGGATTTCCCTTAGGCAGCTGCCTGACAAAAGCTGAATGCTATATCACTCAATAATATATATTATATAATTTCGTTTGTAGACGTACAATCTTAATGAAACTTTCAGAATGTAATAATATTGTGTAAATGTGTGTACACTCCAAAGCACAAGTCTCTAGTAATTGATATAGGGGATTTCCCCGCCCAGGCGATTTCCCCTAGGCAGCTGCCTGACAAAAGCTGAATGCTATATCACTCAATAATATATATTATATAATTTCGTTTGTAGACGTACAATCTTAATGAAACTTTCAGAATGTAATAATATTGTGTAAATGTGTGTACACTCCAAAGCACAAGTCTCTAGTAATTGATACAGGGGATTTCCCCGCCCAGAGGATTTCCCCTAGGCAGCTGCCTGACAAAAGCTGAATGCTATATCACTCAATAATATATATTATATAATTTCGTTTGTAGACGTACAATCTTAATGAAACTTTCAGAATGTAATAATATTGTGTACATGTGTGTCCACTCCAAAGCACAAGTCTCTAGTAATTGATACAGGGGATTTCCCCGCCCAGGGGATTTCCCTAGGCAGTTGCCTGACAAAAGCTGAATGCTATATCACTCAATAATATATATTATATAATTTCGTTTGTAGACGTACAATCTTAATGAAACTTTCAGAATGTAATAATATTGTGTACATGTGTGTCCACTCCAAAGCACAAGTCTCTAGTAATTGATACAGGGGATTTCCCCGCCCAGGGGATTTCCCCTAGGCAGCTGCCTGACAAAAGCTGAATGCTATATCACTCAATAATATATATTATATAATTTCGTTTGTAGACGTACAATCTTAATGAAACTTTCAGAATGTAATAATATTGTGTACATGTGTGTCCACTCCAAAGCACAAGTCTCTAGTAATTGATACAGGGGATTTCCCCGCCCAGGGGATTTCCCTAGGCAGCTGCCTGACAAAAGCTGAATGCTATATCACTCAATAATATATATTATATAATTTCGTTTGTAGACGTACAATCTTAATGAAACTTTCAGAATGTAATAATATTGTGTAAATCTGTGTACACTCCAAAGCACAAGTCTCTAGTAATTGATACTCGTTTTTTCCGACCAGGGGATTTCCCGGCCAGGGGATTTCCCCGACCAGGGATTTCCCCGGCCAGGGGATTTTCCCGGCCAGGGATTTCCCCGGCCAGGGGATTTCCCCGACCAGGGATTTCCCCGGCCAGGGGATTTCCCCGACCAGGGATTTCCCCGACCAGGGGATTTCCCCGGCCAGGGGATTTCCCCGGCCAAGGGATTTCCTCGGTCAGGGGATTTCCCCGGCCAGGGGATTTCCCCTAGGCAGCTGCCTGACAAAAGCTGAATGCTATATCACTCAATAATATATATTATATAATTTCGTTTGTAGACGTACAATCTTAATGAAACTTTCAGAATGTAATAATAATGTGTAAATGTGTGTACACTCCAAAGCACAAGTCTCTAGTAATTGATACAGGGGATTTCCCCTCCCAGGGGATTTCCCCTAGGCAGCTGCCTGACAAAAGCTGAATGCTATATCACTCAATAATATATATTATATAATTTCGTTTGTAGACGTACAATCTTAATGAAACTTTCAGAATGTAATAATATTGTGTAAATGTGTGTACACTCCAAAGCACAAGTCTCAAGTAATTGATACAGGGGATTTCCCCGCCCAGAGGATTTCCCCTAGGCAGCTGCCTGACAAAAGCTGAATGCTATATCACTCAATAATATATATTATATAATTTCGTTTGTAGACGTACAATCTTAATGAAACTTTCAGAATGTAATAATATTGTGTACATGTGAGTCCACTCCAAAGCACAAGTCTCTAGTAATTGATACAGGGGATTTCCCCGCCCAGGGGATTTCCCCTAGGCAGCTGCCTGACAAAAGCTGAATGCTATATCACTCAATAATATATATTATATAATTTCGTTTGTAGACGTACAATCTTAATGAAACTTTCAGAATGTAATAATATTGTGTACATGTGTGTCCACTCCAAAGCACAAGTCTCTAGTAATTGATACAGGGGATTTCCCCGCCCAGGGGATTTCCCCTAGGCAGTTGCCTGACAAAAGCTGAATGCTATATCACTCAATAATATATATTATATAATTTCGTTTGTAGACGTACAATCTTAATGAAACTTTCAGAATGTAATAATATTGTGTACATGTGTGTCCACTCCAAAGCACAAGTCTCTAGTAATTGATACAGGGGATTTCCCCGCCCAGGGGATTTCCCCTAGGCAGCTGCCTGACAAAAGCTGAATGCTATATCACTCAATAATATATATTATATAATTTCGTTTGTAGACGTACAATCTTAATGAAACTTTCAGAATGTAATAATATTGTGTACATGTGTGTCCACTCCAAAGCACAAGTCTCTAGTAATTGATACAGGGGATTTCCCCGCCCAGGGGATTTCCCCTAGGCAGCTGCCTGACAAAAGCTGAATGCTATATCACTCAATAATATATATTATATAATTTCGTTTGTAGACGTACAATCTTAATGAAACTTTCAGAATGTAATAATATTGTGTACATGTGTGTCCACTCCAAAGCACAAGTCTCTAGTAATTGATACAGGGGATTTCCCCGCCCAGGGGATTTCCCTAGGCAGCTGCCTGACAAAAGCTGAATGCTATATCACTCAATAATATATATTATATAATTTCGTTTGTAGACGTACAATCTTAATGAAACTTTCAGAATGTAATAATATTGTGTAAATGTGTGTACACTCCAAAGCACAAGTCTCTAGTAATTGATACTCGTTTTTTCCGACCAGGGGATTTCCCGGCCAGGGGATTTCCCCGACCAGGGATTTCCCCGGCCAGGGGATTTCCCCGGCCAGGGGATTTCCCCGACCAGGGGATTTCCCCGGCCAGGGGATTTCCCCGGCCAAGGGATTTCCTCGGTCAGGGGATTTCCCCGGCCAGGGGATTTCCCCTAGGCAGCTGCCTGACAAAAGCTGAATGCTATATCACTCAATAATATATATTATATAATTTCGTTTGTAGACGTACAATCTTAATGAAACTTTCAGAATGTAATAATATTGTGTAAATGTGTGTACACTCCAAAGCACAAGTCTCTAGTAATTGATACTCGTTTTTTTTTTCAAATTGGTGGCGAAAGGGTCGTGGAATCCGAAATCTGTAAATTACAAAATGTGTATATTCGTAAATTGCATATACACAGTAAATCTGAAGTCTCTATATTTAATAGTGTTCAACTTAGGCTGAAAAAACAATATCAATTTATCGATTATCCTCGATAAAAAGATATCGAGTGAGTTATCGAAAGAATATGATGAACTCGTACTGCGTATGGTATACAAGAGTCTACATACAAAATTTCAGCTCTCTAGCTTTTATAACTTCTGAGATCGACGCACTCATACAGACGGACAGACGGACGGACGGACGGACGGACGGACGGACGGACGGACGGATGGACGGACGGACGGACGGACGGATGGACGGACGGACAGACGGAGAGGGCTATATCGACTCAGCTCGTCGCCCTGATCAAAAATATATATACTTTGTGGGGTCTGCCACGCCTCCTTCTGCCCGTTACATATTTTTCACAAAACCATTATACCCTGATTTCCCATTTTCAATGGGTTCAGGGTATAAAAAGTAGAAGATAAACTCTTAACTTGCTGGTATATTTCACAAAGGCGAGTCAAGAGTTTGCCGAAGATTACTGAAGACAACTCAAGTTTTCTGATCAACTATCGGAACAACGCCCCCTGTACCGGAGACCTGGTGTCAGCGAATCGTACATAGTTGAAGATAAGATACATGGGGCATAATGAAGGAGTTTCACAGAATTGCATAGGTCAGCGCCTTTAATGTGGGGTAAGTAAGGCCTGCTCATGAGCAAGTCACGCATTATGCGTCAGCACTCTATATTAGCAATGTTTATCACCCTTATTTATATTGCATTTCCTAGCAATAATCGCAAATACTTTACTGATAACCCACATATCGGCTGGCGGGTCTTGATTAATTGCTCAACTGTAGCCAATCCACATGAGGCTCATCTATAAATACTACGCCTCACACAGCCAGAGGGCAACAGTTGCTTCAGCCTCCACTGCAGCAGTATACCGAGAGAAGATGAAGTCCATCGTTGTCGTCCTTCTGGTGGCCCTGGCATGGGCTGCTTCACCCGCCCTCGCTCTCACCATGGATCGCTGCTCCTTGGCCCAGGAGATGGATAGGCTTGGCGTTCCGCGAGATCAGCTGGCCAGGTGGGCCTGCATTGCGGAGCACGAGAGCGATTATCGTACCGGCGTGGTGGGTCCACCCAACTCGGATGGCTCCAATGACTACGGCATCTTCCAGATCAACGATCGCTACTGGTGCCAGCCGCCCAATAACAAGAAGTCGGCCAATGGCTGTGGGGTGAGCTGCGAGGCTCTGCTCTCGGACGACATTACCAGCTCCGTGCGGTGTGCCCAGAAGGTGCTCAAAGAGCAGGGCTGGTCGGCCTGGTCCACCTGGAAGTTCTGCAATGGCAACTTGCCCAGCATCGATGACTGCTTCAAGTGTGCTCGGAGTTATTGAATAAAGCACGATTGTGTAACGTGCCACAGATGAAAACTTTCTCACTTGCTTTATTGACCAACATTCGTCAGACAGATTGACAGTTACAGTGAGCATTCGATAAGTGTACTCATTAAGCGAACAAGGGTTGTCTGAGAAAATTCGCACAAATTGTCCCCGCAGCCTTTTCGGACGCGTGGCGAAAAGTGAAATTTTATATAATGGCCCACACATAACCGAGTCATTATGACAATTTTAGCTGGCCAAAAGCAATGCTATGCTCGTATCTATGAGAAATGATTGCAAAATGAATCAACGATCAGCTACATTGGGCATGGCACCGCCTCGGAGTCCGAGACGAAGTCGGAGTTGGACTACAGCTGGTAATAGCTGCTGGCAAACAAGTTAATTTAATTTCCAATCGTAAAAGAAATTACGTATGAAAGCATGCCGTTATCGCTGCGTTTATCTAGATCGACAGCAAAAGAAAGAAAGAGAGAGAGAGAGAGAGACAAGTGTACGCAGAGAAGGCAACGACTTCTTCAACTTAGATTTCATCTGAGTCACAAAAAAGCAATACAAATAATGCATAAAGCAATTTCAATGCAATTACGTGTTCGGCTTCTCTGCCCCAATGTAGATCCATTCGATTTATTCGCATTGCCATTTCTGTCTCATTGCCATATTCAGCTGGCAGAGCCTTGTCAAAGCTGCTGCTGCTGCTGCTTCAGTTGCTGTTTCAGTTGCAGTTGCTGTTGTGCATTTTTTCGATCCACAAAAGCAGTGAAAATGGTAAACAACTCGCCCAGACGGGCGTAGAAACTGATTGACAGCCATATTGTAACAATTTGTATCAAATTCTCAAGGGTCTGCCATTGAGTTGAATGACTCTTTATAAGACAAACGCTCTCGATGCACGCTCGCCTCAAACGAACTGAGTATTTTGGCTTTAGAGTGTGGAAATTTGATATCGAACTGAGTTGTTGTTGATAGTCAAAACTGTTTAGATCGTCTATTAAGATATAAAAAAGTGCAATAGATCTTCTATATTTCTAGAGTGACCATATTTAGAATGATGTATAAAACTTCTTAGGGAACATTCGTCGAATGAATTGGGGATCACTCGATGAATGTAAAATTGGCTAAACTATTTGTAGTATTTTTTTTTCTTAACAAATTAAATATTTGATTCGATCCTAATAATCTATTGGTTTATCTACTTGGTATACAATTCAACTATGCAGTCAGCCAAGCTCAGCTTTGATGTCTTTTTTTTGGGAAACTCTATAAGCTGCGTTTTTATATTCGAGCCGGTTTCAGCTTGAATTACCAAACAGAGCCATAAGAACTTCATTCGCTGCTTTGTCTAGGCATATTTATTTCAAGATGATATTACATATTTCACACCCTACAAAGTCTGGCTGATCTTTTGCGACACCTCACTTCACACTTTGTTACGAAGAAGAAGAAGAAGAGCTTGTTGGAAATGACATAGCGAATTTGTTTTTAGAGTTTGGTCAAGTCAAACTTTTCTCCCATTATGTAGATAATATTAAATATATCAAAAAAGGAATTCCATTTCTTTTCTTGTCACGACTTGACACACTTCAGCTGGCTTAAACTCACAGGTGATAACTCATCTGTTCTCTTCCGCCAACTTTCGCGCATGCGTAATCCGCTTTTAATCATGTTGCCATAAGAGCGGGTTCTCCCTGGCCACAACAAATTTATCACAGCATAATTTTTGTTACGTTTTTTTCTTTTGGACAGGTATAGCTCATAATAGTCGTTGTCGTAGTAAAAAGTATAGTTTCTCCCCGTGTTAAGCCGACACCTTGCCAAATTGTCTTTAGCTGTTACCAAAAAAAGCAAATGAGACTGCTGCACCGACTGCACAATACTCGTTCATAGTGCAAAAATATAATATAATTAGTAATATCTAATTTTAGTTTAGTCTCAAGCGGGAATCTTTCTTTCCCAATTTACCTCGCTTATAGGGGACCTTCAACACTTTCGCTGTCGATTATATCTTACTAGTGCCAGACGGATTTTGGACAAAGCCCATATACTCGATACCACTGCGTGAGCGAGTATTACAAACGTCCATTCGAAGTGGCTGTTGGGCAACAATGGCCTCTTTTTAAGTGTCTTTTTGATGCTGGCTGCGAGATATACGCAGTCGAATGTTCTCATGACAGCAGTTCCATTTCTTTAGCCCATTTGCATTTACGTTGTAAATTTTACTCACACAGCCGGACAGACGGACAGACGACAGACGGAGGGACAGAGATAAAGAGTGCGCTGTCTGACAAACGAGATAAAACTATTAACAGAATTTAGCAACAACAATGATAGAGAAATGTGCCCACTTTTCAGCTGTCAAGAGCCAGAGAAAGATTTGCTGATTTTCCCAAGAGTTGTCGGCGCATTACTGTTGTTGTTGTTGTCGTTGTTATTGTTGTTGTTGTTGGCGTCTTGAATTGTGTGTGTTTTGGATACCTATACAGACTTTTGTCAGCCTTTTGATAGCTGACTGTCATGCTTGACATGCATTGGTGCCTGACTTTAAATTAAATCCCAGCTGGAAGATATGCTAGTCAGCTAGACGAAAGATGAATACTCTCTCCCTCTCTCTCTCCCTCTCTCTCTTTCTCTATCTCTTTATCATTCTCTCTCGCTCTCTCTCTCTCTCTCTCTGTCTCTCTTTTCAAGCAATATAGAGTAAAGGCTTTTGGCTAGACCTAAAACTCAAAATGTCAATAATAAAATAAATTGATTAGCATACTTTCTTAATGAAGTCTTTATCTGTAGTCTATAAAATGTGGTTTTCTACATTCTGACTCTAGCTAGTATAGTCTTAGTTTTTGTTATTTATATCAAAGTTTTTCTTTCATAAAATTGAATTTATTTATAATACTCAACTTGTAATATTCATCAAGAGACACCCATAGTGTATGTCAAGTTTGTGTTTAGGAAAATCGTAGAGTTTTCTAACGCTCATTATGATTTTCACCACGATTTGTTAACTACAGATTGCGCCTGCCTGCTGCGGGGCCCCTCCGGGTAATATATCAACAGAGCTGTCTCCCAACTAATATAATTAGGGTTTATTGTCGAAATAATAACGCAGCAGCAGGAGGGTTCGAATGGCTGGTGGCTGTGGGCTGTTTGCTGCCTGTGCGCTTGACACAGTTGTGCTTCCATTCCGTTTTGGGGGTCGGCCAGGTGAAATGCTTATAATTTGTGAGTCCAATTTTGTGATGTGACAGGTAATTGATGCCAAAAAGTAGCTCAGAGCTTGTCAGCTCTGGCCGGGGCAATGTTTCAACGTGTCAACGTTTCAGCGTTTCATCGTTTCAGCTCGGTTACCATTGACAATGACAAGTTAAGATCATGTTTACTTAACCAACTGGAAAACACACAAGACAGCCGTAATGTAATCTTTTGACATTGTCTGGGTTTAAGCAGCGCTTAGGCTTACGTACACTCAGTCAACCATCTGGGTAAGCATATATCATATCAAATCCCATCTAGGAGAATAGCATATTGAAAGTCTAGTCTAAGCCAACCCGAATTCCTTTCTCTTCCTCTTTGGCCAGTGGATTGGCTCTGATAAGCACTGTCTGCAACATTAATGGACTTCACTTTGATTGGCTGTTTGCCAATTTCCATGCAGATAAGAGTGAATCCCCTGAGCACCTTATCTATCGAACCATCCATTAATTTGCCTGCCGGCCTCTACACTCGAGTTTTGCGTATTAAAATCTTGTTTGCTTTTGCCGAGTGGGAAAACACTTGAACGCCTTTCCACTAAGTGGCTAAACTGAAATCTTCAGATAATAATATTATGAGTGAGCTCTCTATCAAAAAGCGTGCAATGTCTGAGATGTCAAGATAATAAATTCATAAATGGAATACACCCAGCCAGCTTCATGAACTTTCTAGCAAATCCATATCTATTGATTAGTAGTTTTGAAGCAAATTAAACCTTTTTGGTATATTTAGTCGGGATGAAGGTTTTACTCAACCTCTGGACTGTCTTGGAAGATTTAGTCGAACATTAGTTTTAGTTCCGCTATCCATATAACCAGAGATTTCTTGGTCACGTATAAGCTGTTATATCTTCGTATACATAAATGTGCTTATGAAACTATGTTTCATTTAAGTTTCCTGTTGTAACTTCCTTTGCTTTCCTTTCCTTTCTCTCAGCATATTTCTAGTCGCTTTCGAGTGATATTTTCTCTGCCTGACTCTCATACCTTTTGCATCGCTTTCTTATTTCCCTGTAGTTTTCTGTGTATTTCCCTGAGTTCTACATCTTTCACACTTTTCCGCACACGCAGACACACTCTTTCCTGGGGCGCAACCAATTAAATCAGCCACAAACCCTGACGTGCGTACAAATCAAGTTGTCTGCAGATCCGAGAGTGCCCCATGCCCGATGCCATTGCGTCTACCTCTGCCTGGTATCGGCTCGCTGTGTTAGTTGTTTGGTTGTTATCTGTAGACCGCCATAACTTTACGCTAGACTGATTTCATGTGGCAGCTAACCGCAGCAATTGTTTTTCGAGTAAGTTAAGTACTTAGTTGACCCACACCATGTCGTCTTCCCAAGGGGCGCCGAACTTCGGCCTAGGGGCAATTACTTAAGAATCGACGAACGACGACCGCCTAGTTGTGCTAATATGCACAAATTATAAAGAAAGAGAAATAGAGAGAGAGACATGTACTTTGCACTTGGAAAAGGTCTGCTGATGCCTACCTTCTCCCTATCTTCTTGCACTTGGTATAATTTTCCAGTCTTTGGTTTCCTGCTTTGTTTTCCAGCCTGTTCGAAGCGGGCTTTTAGTGTCTCTGTTAATGCATTGGCACTTCCTTCGCTCTCGGTTCTAAGTTGCCCATTTACAGCCGGTCTGAGCGACGGCTACCTGTATAAATTATTGCCCACCGAGTCGTGCTCCCCTCCTTCACCCCTTCACCCATTTACATTAACAATTCACTGACCGCTCCAAGTCAACGGCCTATTGCGACTGCCAGCCGCGGCGAGTGGAAGGGAAAAGAAGTCTAGCCATGGCTTTTACTCTTCCCAGTCTCTTGGCCAAGTCTGTGTCTGCGTCTGCGTCTGTGTATGGGCTGCGACCAATTGATTCTTGCTTTCGTTATTCTGTATTGATCTTTCTTCAATTTTCCGTGGCTTTAGAAAGCTAACGAACATGTGAAGAAACAGCCAATTACGAACGACTTCCAACTGTTGATCCTCAAGAATAGCTGACCAAAACTTCACTTTAAGATTTTCTATTCATTATGGAATAAAGAAAACCGAAGACTATATGCCCTACTCTAAAGTCAACTTCTCCTTCTTCTTAAGGAGTAGTTGAGTTCTGATCTAGAGAATAGTGGACACCCTTATTACTTCCCCTAACACCGACTCAATTCAATAATTTTCAAAAAACTTTATTTTATATTACGCATGAACACAATCGTAGTCATTTAGAAGCAGTCGTTGATGGAGGGGAGAGCACCGTTGCAGTACTTCCAGGTGGACCAGGCAGTCCAGCCCTGCTGGCGCTGGATCTTCTGGGCGCAACGGACGGAGTTGGTGATGTCATCGGTCAACAGGGCGTTGCAGCTGAGCTGGCACTCGTTGTAGGAGAAGCGACCGTTGGCAGGCTGGCACCAGTAGTAGTTGTTGATCTGGAAGATACCGTAGTCGTTGGAGCCGTTGTAGTTCTCGGGGCCAACAACGCCGGTGCGGTAGGAGCTCTCGTGCTCGGCAATGCAGGTCCACTTGTTCAGCTGGTCACGGGGAACGCCCAAGTTGGCCATCTCGCGGGCCAGGGAGCAACGGTCCATGGTGCGACCGAAAGCGGGGGCGGCAAAAGCCAGAGCAAGCAGAACGATGAAGGCCTTCATGTTTACAATTTACAATACAGTAACTGATGAAGAAAAGGGCTGAGGACTGGCGCTTTTATAGCTAGAAATTATCTATGCTAAACTGCTATCTGAAGTGGGCGCGTGTTTTGCCGTGATTTGACGTCTTATCAATGGACTTCATTAGACTCGTAATCGAAAGACTTCAAAAAGTAAACAGCCAAAGTAAAATGCTTAGCTGGCAGCAGATACTAGAAATTGGTAAATGCTATCGAACCATTTATCCGCAGCTTTAATTAGCCTCTATTTTCTGGTTGTTTCTGGCAGTCATACTTAAATGTTAACCATTAACCTTGTTCGGCTCTTCGCTTAACAATTACCATGCTTTGTGTTGGCTATTGGTATTTAAAGTCGGCTTTGAGCGTTGTACACAGCATTTAGAGCTGAGCTGCAGGTCAGTGCTGCAAGCTTAGCTATTTTAATGCAAAATCTAGCTAATTTGTAGAAAATCCCTCCATTCCTTGCCTTTCCTTTCCATTAACAACAAATGAGCTAAATTAATGAAGTTGGCTTCGACAATGCCTCAAGCTTAGCTTGTTTAGCTTTTTTCCAGTCATTCAAGCATGCCCTTTAGCTACCTTCTCTGTTTTTTTTTTTTTTTTTTGGCTACTCTAATGCGGCCAACACTGTTGAGGTGTGAAGAGCATGCTCCATGGCCTGAAACTCTTTCTAAAACACAAATGAGAACTCAACAGCTGTGTGTACTTATGGTTACATTTCATAACGGTCACAAGTTGAATCGTTAAAGCTACTGACTCGGCACAGACCCCAAGGCTGGCACACACACACACACATTCACATTCGCAGAGATGGATCAACGTGAACATTAACGCCAACTCAGATGCACATATGGCTTTCTCGGCATATGGAGGCTGACTTAGACAGTAGACAGTAGATAGACCGCGGGGTCTAAAGACCTAACCGCAACTATGCAAAAGCCGTCATTGTTGACGCTACGCGCTGTTATATTAACCCCATTCAGCGCGGTGCATGGAACAGTGAGTGCACTGAGAGAAATAAACAAGCGAACTTAAGTGAAAAGAGCCAAGAAGTCAGAAGCCATCATAGGATGAAGTTAGAGCCATGCCATAAGTTGAAACTGACATCTTCATTATTATTAAGACTTCGTTTCTCTCAGTGTACATGCACAATAAGTCATGCTAGGAGGCAGAGGCACCCGCCGTTTTCCACTCAATTTTTTACATTTTTTTGCATCTGCTAGCGGTATTCCTTATGGTCCCCCGCTGGAGGCACTTGTTGATCTGTAGGCGACCACAGATTTCTACACATATCTCCACACGCATTTCTCAGAAAGCTGTTAACCTTACCGACATTGGGTTAACAGCGAAAATGAATGACAAAAGGCTACTGTAAAAGTCATTTGGCCAGACCAAATGACTGACAATAGTGGCTTCAAGCCATGCCAGGCCAAGGCATGCGAAGCCAAGCTCTGTGACCCGCTTAGTTGCCTATGAATTATCGATTTTCTAGCCGGCGCTGACTTGTGAGTTCTTTGTTAAAGTCCACATAATCAACATATTCACTTTTACTTTTTCCCCTCCATATAGACAAGAACAAAGTCTTCTGACTAACTGCTAAGAGCTTGGCTTAGCATACGTATATGGGTCAGCTAACAGTTCCACATCGGAGTGGAAGAATTTCTCGAAAAAAAAAAAAATCTCATCGCATATGCATGAGCTGGGCCTTTCAGCATTTCGAGCTGACCAATTATGCATCATTTATACAAAAAAAAGTCGACACTAATTGTCTAATTATAGCAAAGGAATGTACAGTTACGTTAATAGAACAGCTTAAGAACAGTTTCCCAAAATTGAGCTAAGCAAACTATTCGTTCTGAATGGGTCAAAGAAGAGATGACTTAATATTAAGCTTTGTCCATAAAATTTCAGATTTTAAGTTTAAATGGAGCTTGAACTAAAACTGCGAACTGATCCCGGCTTCTTTTATTGATCAAGGAAAGTGTTGTGAAACACATGAATATTAATGTTCCAATTAAACTATATATAAGTTAGTGTGACCAATGCGAAATAGAAGCTAAGCGTAATATGAAGCCACTGATTATCTACATTCGGGTATCATTGCGAATAAATAACTTTCAGATCTTCGTCTTATAAAAAAGACAACAAAGCATTAGAGATTGATTCGAATCATTTGACATGAGTTTCTCGAGAGTTTGTAGTTTTTACGGGCTTATTAAGTTGAAATGAACGGTAATCTAATTCAATGTGTGTCGTCCATAAATAAAGACCATAAAATTAGAAACTTTTGCCAAACGAAAAACAAACAAATAATTTGTTGCGTGCTCAAGAAAAAAAAATAAAAATATAATAATAATCAAAACAAAAACAAAAAATAAACCTTTTCTGTTTTATTGCAGATTTTCTCTCATAGAAAGTAAAGTTGAACGAAGCTCGGCTCCAAATGACAGCGCAGGTCAGACACGGATTATAAACAAAGCCCAACATATTCATTATGATATCAGAGCGAGACTAGAAACCAGCCAAACTGACGAATCTCTAATCTAGCCACTGAGCAGAACCCATCCAGAAATAGTAGTAAAACTATAAAAATAGTGAAAAATTGGAGTAATATTTGAAAAACTAAGAAAACTGCCCAACGAGTTTATAAGAAGCTAAAAATTTCTGTTTAACTATCTATTTATATCTATCTCTCTATCCATCCCGGCCATCGATTTGCGTATCTATAAGAGGAATGGAATTGACAATATGATTTGAATTCCACGCGTCACTCAAGAATTACTTAACGAACGTGAAGCATCTGATTAGCTCCAGCCCTGAGCACTTACATCACTATCAGCGCAATGGTAATTTGTCTACTAGACTGGAGGCTCTTGAGTTGGTTTCTTGATAACATGCCCTATAAAAGGGCAAGGCTTCTAGCTGTTCCTCATCAGTTTACTAGAAATTGTTAACATGAAGGCTTTCATCGTTCTCCTTGCTCTGGCTTTTGCCGCCCCCGCTTTCGGTCGCACCATGAACCGTTGCTCCCTGGCCCGCGAGATGGCCAACTTGGGCGTTCCCCGTGACCAGCTGAACAAGTGGACCTGCATTGCCGAGCACGAGAGCTCCTACCGCACCGGCGTTGTTGGCCCCGAGAACTACAACGGCTCCAACGACTACGGTATCTTCCAGATCAACAACTACTACTGGTGCCAGCCTGCCAACGGTCGCTTCTCCTACAACGAGTGCCAGCTCAGCTGCAACGCCCTGTTGACCGATGACATCACCAACTCTGTCCGTTGCGCCCAGAAGATCCAGCGCCAGCAGGGCTGGACTGCCTGGTCCACCTGGAAGTACTGCAACGGTGCTCTGCCTTCCATCAACGATTGCTTCTAAACTGATCACTTGTTGGATAAAAGAAATTAAAAGTTCAATAAAAAATGCATATTATTCTGAAACTTTCTGCCTCTATCTTTTGATTATAACTTTCGACAGAATATTTGTGAGTTTATCATATTGGAAATTTGAATATAATTAAAAATCAATTTATTTAACCTTTGAATCGTGAATTTTTGCTCATTTTTCCGGTCCAGCAATCGCTTATGTCTTATAGAAAGTAAACTCGAAGCCTTGGTAGGTGTTTGAGCAGAAATGACGGCGGCTCAACACCAATTTATGGGCCAACCCAAAACATATTAATTATGACCGCTCGAGGCATCAATAAGTCCGAAAACCAGTTGAACAGGTGTTTATATTTGTAGCTTTTGTATGTTTGTAGTTTTTGTTGTGGAAATACAGCGACAACGCATTTAATTCATAGTAAAATATTAAACAATTAATCCAAAGATTTATTTATATATTTTATTTTATTTTTTGCAGAAGCAGTTCCGCATGTTCCGCCGATCAATGAATGGATATATATACATATGTAGAGAGATAGATAGAGACGTATATGCATATGTCGAAGGTAACCCCAATACTCTGTTGGCTTTAACAATGTCGTATTCATTAGATGAGTCGCGGCTAGCGTGATGTTGATTGACAATCGCCCAGGGCTGGAGCACGATATGCGCACAATTATAAGATTATTGGGAATTATAATCTCCACTGGCGCCTCTGGTCAAAGATTGGCTGATTCGTAAATTGTGGAGAAAGTGACCAAAAACAACACCAAATGCAATTTTCCTGTCTGTCACAATCAATGTCTAGAAGGTAATTCAGTTCAACTAGAAGTTGAAGATATACATATATGAGATATAACAGATATCCATATGGGAGTAGGCTATCTATCGACTTAGAACTCTAACTTGTGTGCCAAAGCTAGTTAATCAGCGAATTCTAGATAATCTAGCAATACGATATAATTGTGCTCTCTTTGCAACAGCTGCAGCCAGAAAATTCTCAAATGGTTACAGCTTAGCAGGTGTGGCAAGGCGAAAGCGAAGCTGATGATAGAACCGCGAGGCTATTGAAAAGTGTCTACGGATGACCTACTCACGTTTTGTGTGTTAAGTCCAGTTTATGTTTTGATTAATAATAATCAAATCAACATCAACATCAAAGAAATTCCTGTCATAAAGCTATCGTTCCTCTTCCATCTATCTTGAAATTCGTGCTCTTTCAGTGTGATCTATTTCATATCCTAATGGATATATTGCTGCTTGTATAATTTGTCTCAACTCAAATGGCTGTGAGTGATAGGCCTATGCATGTATTTACTCACTTTTGATAGCTCCACGATGGCCCCAGGCCGTGCACATCTTGTGCCAGACGTAACCTAACTGGGTTTACTTAATGCAAATTGTTAGCTTGGCTTTGTTGTCTATTTTGTGTGTGTGGACAGCTGGCCTTTAAGCCCAATTAACTGACGATGGCTGCTGCTGCTTTGAACACCTTAACTATACCAAATGCTTTTGCACCAGTTCCATTTAGTTCAATTAGTTTTGTGGCTAACAGCAAGTGAGAGGCTGACACTGCGGCCAGATACCCTGTAATCATATTCAAAAGGTAACTGTGGTTCAAGCATTCTTCCAACTGTCGCCCTGATTAGTCTTTGATTTTTGCTTGCTGTTGAATCGTAAAGATCACACTTAAAACTTTTTATACTATATTATATCCTAGTTACAGTATTATAAGTACTATAAGTAGTATCGCAATTTTCAACACAATTTCAATATACCCGCTCAGCTTAGGTCTAGGGGGCATGCAGAGCCCATTGCTTAAGCCGCATAAAGAGCAACTTAAAGCGAATTGCGGTTACTCAATCAACAATTGCCTCATTTGTCAGGTGTCCAACAACTGTCCATTGTCTATGATTGAGCTATAATTTCCTAACCGACTGTGCAGTATACCCTAACTTCATCAAGAATTTCACGTCTAAACACAAAAGGAAATTTTCTTTTCTTTGTTTTCGGGTCTTAGCCGAAAGTCTTTTTGTGTGGCTCGAATGTTTGGGCCGTTTGATTGCGTGTGACGCCCAACTGTCCAGCTGGAGCGTGTCCAATGCATAAGCTATTTATTATTAACAATTGTTAAATCAGACCGGAACACTTTTCGTCTAACCGTGCACGGCCCATAGCATAGACCTGCATGAGTTGTACGAGTTGTATGAGCTGTACGAGTTGTGCCTGTTGCTGCCCACTGATATTTCTTTCATTGTTTGTCTTACACTTGGCTCGGTCTGTGTGGCAAGTGGCATTGTTAGCAACTATAACTGGGGCTACCTAGCAGATGGTGGGGTGCGGGGGGATCTTGTGTGTGACTTGGCTCGAAGCGTGCCGTCGCCAATTCAATTTTTCATCAAATGGAATTGCACTTTTTGCCGCTTTCGAGTACGGTTAATAGTAATTTGTCTTATATATGTTTTGTATATTCCATAGTGATCGGAATGGGGTATAATGTACGGCTATGTACGGATGTTACAGATAAGTCTGATGTTAATGGTAAGTCTGAGGTAAATAGCTATACATATATAGGGGTCTATAGAAATATATTAAGAAGAGTACAAAGATGACAGGTTTAAAAGAAAACTTATTACAGAATATATAAGACAAGAGAAAAAGCTGTGGAGAGATTAGATAATAGTTAAGTCGAGCTCCCTTCCTATTAAGAAAAGCATATCTTGATTACAGGGTATATCACAGTAGAGCCTTATTATTTATTTCCTTTTTGGTATTTTAGTTCGACACACACGCAGCAATTTATATGGCCACAATATTTTTATAGCATCGACTGTTAGCCTAACGAGCCGTCGTTGTCTCTCAAGTGGTTCTATCAAACGCAACCAAAATAAAAGAGAAAAAATAAAAAATAAAAATAAAAACAACAAAAAACCGTTGGCAGCTCAATGCCAGGGCTGCCCACACGAAGCCGCGCTCGAGAGGATTTGCCGTGAGTGAGCTGTGATGAGAAAGTCGAGCCCTATTAGCATATATGCATAAGATGTAGATTAGGCGGTGGGCGTATCAGCCAGCCAGAACCGCACAGCAGCCGGAGAACAATGCGAGGTCATGGGCAACCAAGTTGACCACTGAGCGAGTGTGTGGGGAACAAGGGGGCAATGGAGTTGTGGGGCTGTGGTGTGTTGTTCTCTTACCTCGTTTAGCTTTATTCCGTTCACACTTCTAGGCCAAAAACGAAATCCAATTTGGAGCAAATGCGAGCAAAATGACACGAATCCAAATTGGGCCAATTCAACACACACAATGTACTCAAAAAGTCTACACACACACGCACGCACACACATGCACTCATGCACTCTTCATGTATGCATGTATTTGTTTTGTGATTGGAAAAAAGTTGGCTTTCGTGCACTTTGCAGCGTCATCGAAGAACAAGAAACATAAATTGAGAAGATTAGCACAAAGCGAACGCGCAAAACTTCTTATGCTACTTAGTTACGGTTGCAATTGTTGTTGTTGTTGATGTTGCTGTAGATGCTGCAATAGGCCATAAGAACAACAACAACACAGCACAGCATAGCACTGCACAGCACAGGCCAAGCCGGGGCCAGTTGTCAGAGTCGTACTCGTTTTACCGTTAGAATGCAATCAGCTCGCGCGCTCGAGATGCCGAAGGAGTGCGAGAGAGATAGATAGAGGGAGAATGCAGCGAGGGGATAGTGAACGGTATGGAGACGGCACTTTTCTAACCAATATAAACTCGTTTCTCACGAGAACGCACAACTGTCCATAAATACACAAACACATATACATCTATACATATGTGCTCATAAGTAAATATATCTCGCGTAATCACGTCGGCGACACGTAACAAGGCTCGAGTGAAGGTGGATGCAGCCGTGGCTGTTGTCAAATTAACAACATTCCCAGCCAATCAGAACCTTTGCCCAAACATTCAATTGTATTTGATGAATGCACTTTGTTAGACCTGAGGCACGGCTAGCAAAGCCATCGTTCGTCTATGTTTAACTAAGCTAGGCACAGTTATTCGTCGAAGGTGCTCGCTCGCTGCGTCACACGCTAGAAACACGTCCGTCTCGCTTCGAAGTCACGCACCGACTGAGGCAGCTGAGCCGAGCCCAAGCAACCATAAACTGAGCTTTGATGCGCGGCTATCGGCTCTCGACTCTCAGCGCTTGGCGCTCAATTTCGGCTCTCGGCTGGTTTAACTTTCTCAACTCGTTTCAAGTGCGCGCGAGGTGTTTTATAAGACGCTCTGTGCGAGTATAAGAGTGTCACAAAACATATCAATATCAGCTTATACATTTTTTCTCTTTTTATTCAAATATCAATTGTGATCAGTTTAGAAGCAGTCGTTGATGGAAGGAAGAGCACCGTTGCAGTACTTCCAGGTGGACCATGCGGTCCAGCCCTGCTGGCTGAGGATCTTCTGGGCGCAACGGACGGAGTTGGTGATGTCATCGGTCAACAGGGCGTTGCAGCTGAGCTGGCACTCGTTGTAGGAGAAGCGACCGTTGGCAGGCTGGCACCAGTAGTAGTTGTTGATCTGGAAGATACCGTAGTCGTTGGAGCCGTTGTAGTTCTCGGGGCCAACAACGCCGGTGCGGTAGGAGCTCTCGTGCTCGGCAATGCAAGCCCAACGGGCCAGCTGGTCACGGGGAACGCCCAAGTTGGACATCTCCTGAGCCAGGGAGCAACGGTTCAGGGTGCGACCGAAAGCGGGGGCGGCCAAAGCCAGAGCAACCAAAACAATGAAAGCCTTCATGATTTTACTTCAGTAAACTGATGTCGAACTATGGAAATGCTTTCCATTTTATAGGCGAAAACTTATCTTAGTCTGCGCAGACATTGTTATCAGAAGTGCACCTAAGATAGCTCTTATTAATGACATGCAAGTTTCGCTTACTTTCTATCTGAGCTAGACAATCGATGGAGTATTGGTAGTTGATAAGCAAATTGGAAATCCCCTCAAATTTGAATAAGGCAAATTGAGTGCACTTGACATTATATAATCTCTGACTGAGGTGCTTCGCGTATCTTCAATTTCTTTATTAGGCATCCTCCATAGAACTTTTTAGAAGTGTATAATAAAAATAGAAACCTTCTATTAAATCATTTGCCACATTTAAGAGCCTTGTTTGGCCTGCTTAGCTTCGAGCATATAAGAGAAAGTATTGCATACCTTCAAGAGAGCCTTCAAGTGGCTAGAAATCGGTTAATCAACATCAAAGCTCTTATACGTGTTTATGACACTGCAGTTATGTTATCGCGGCTGCACAGTAAATATTATTTTAAATGTCTGGGTGATCAAACTGAGATTAATTGAAAAGGTTGCTTTACTTTCGCTATAATCAATTCGCAATTCGCAAACTACTCTAGATAACAACTCCACAGAGATAATGATTCCTATAAAATGAGAAGCATTTCCATAGCTCAACATCAGTTTACTGAAGTAAAATCATGAAGGCTTTCATCGTTCTGCTCGCTCTGGCTTTCGCCGCCCCCGCTTTCGGTCGCACCATGGACCGTTGCTCCCTGGCCCGCGAGATGTCCAACTTGGGCGTTCCCCGTGACCAGCTGGCCCGTTGGGCTTGCATTGCCGAGCACGAGAGCTCCTACCGCACCGGCGTTGTTGGCCCCGAGAACTACAACGGCTCCAACGACTACGGTATCTTCCAGATCAACAACTACTACTGGTGCCAGCCTGCCAACGGTCGCTTCTCCTACAACGAGTGCCATCTCAGCTGCAACGCCCTGTTGACCGATGACATCACCAACTCCGTCCGTTGCGCCCAGAAGATCCTCAGCCAGCAGGGCTGGACCGCATGGTCCACCTGGAAGTACTGCAACGGTGCTCTTCCTTCCATCAACGACTGCTTCTAAACTTGACAACCGCAAACTTGAATAAATGATTATATAAAAAGTTCAATGTGTTTGAATTCCAACTGCCAAGCAGTTCACTTCTACTCACGCAAGCAGTGCACTTCTTTAGCTATTTACACAGCAGCCTAAAGGTATGCAACATTTCTTTACAGCTGCTGCTGACGCAAGCTGCTTGCTATGAAAGCTCTGCTGGCGGTAAAGTCGAATTTGATATTGTTTTAGCTCACCTGTAGCCCATAGATTTGCCATTGTCGTAAATGGAGTCGAGAGAATATTCATCTGCATTCGAGCTGCCCGCATTGGTGCGCGCATCCAGTGCATCCTCGTAGCAGTAGCTGCAGCTACAGCTCGAGTACTGCGAGCAGTAGGAGGAGGCATCCATGTCTGTCATGCCAATGGAGCACTCCTCGTCAGCTCGACGAGGACGGTGCTGTGCCTCCACAGGTGAGACTTTCTGGGTGGTCGAGCGACTGCAGAAGGAGTATGCAATTAGTACTAGGTGGATAGCAGAGTTTCTTGACTAATTACCTCGTGACCACGTTCCATGTGCGATGTATTAAATAGAGCAGAAAGAGCATGCGCGACGTCTCGCCGCCCTGCGACGCATTGCCAGTGCCCAGACAGCTGCTCGAGCCAAGATGCTCCTCATTAGCCTTAGCCTCGTTCTGTGCATAGCGCGCGGGCAGAGTCTTCGAGCGAAACTCATCCTGCAGGCAGTACTCCCGCTTGTGCTGCTGATAGCGACGGCGCGTATTGAACTGGGAGCTGCCCTCGTAGCCAACGCCAACTCCGGCTGGCGATCTCTGTGCCCCACTGCGATTGCCCATTACGATTGTGTTGCTCCGTTGTCAAGCATTGCCTAATGTGACAGGAACATGGATGGCGATTAATCAACAAATAGAATGATCAGTGAATGTTCTTTGTATACGTTTGTATGTGTATGTGTGTGTGTGTGTGTGTGTGTGTGTGGTTGTCGACATAGTTCGTAACCAGTTGGTGAGGTAAAAAAGCGCAAAAGTGAAGTGAACGACCAACTTCTGCGAATGGGCCTCTGGAATTGGGTCACTCGAGCTCGTTTGAAGACGCCTATTGAGGTCGACGCCGGAGCACAATGAGCTCAGCCTGCTGCATAGAAGGCAATCCTTGGCAAATGTTCTCAATTGAGAATTGAAGAGCTCCCGCCTCTCGCCTCCTGCCTGTCGCCTGCCTCTTCGCGTAATTATGATCAACAATCTGTGTGATGGACTGAGAGGTTGCTCGGACCACTTTTGGTAATAATCTCTTTGGACATGAACATGGACATGGACATGGCCAGTGTGATTAGATGCGTCAATGGCGTACACGCAGCGAAACCCGGCAGCCTGCTGGTTCTATTCGGCAATCAGGTCTAGACGTGGCTTAGCTGCAAATTGCTGTATTGGAAACGCTTTTAATTATCTCTAATAGCTGTATGAATGCCATGTCCATCATATTCTGGCATAGAGCCCAGCTTTTCGCGCAGTGTAGCGAGTGTCGCGGAATTCCATAAAGGCGATCCGTCAGCTAATGGGGACACTGCTGATATGTGGGTCGAGTGCGGGTCAATCATATGCTCGGGTCAGCATCATGCAACATTCATCAACCCAACACCCAGGCAACACTTTAATTTGTCCCAATTGCCGAGGGGAGTCCAGGGCAAGCCTTATCGGGAACTGCGACCAAGTGCTGGGCTGTCAACTGTGACAACACCTCAGGTCTGCGGCGAGCTCCAACTATCTCTGTGGTTGCACTATCGCAGATGAGAGCTAAGCCCCAAGAGTGTGCGCAAACAGTTCTTATCAATTGTGTGTATACAGTAGTAACTCAATAGGGAGAACCTTTTGAATGGGCAGCGAGGGAAAAGGGCTTTAACTGTATAGTACAGTAAAGAGTGCTTAGTGCAGAATTTCATTAATGAATGAGCCGACGCCCCGAGCGAGCATTCTCTTCTAACTGTATTTCGTGGAGAAATGGACTAATTTGTATAATGCCAAAAACACTTTTGGTCCAAACGAATCTTTTGTTCATGTTTTGTATTTATTATTTTTTATGGTTTTTTCACACAAAAGCCTTTCGAATATGTAAACTAGAATGAATGCAGAAGTCGAGTCGAAATCAAATCTGAAACTGGTTTCCAGTTTTAACGGCCATGACAAAATATACAGAAGGGGAAAGTTATCGGGCGCGTGGAAATTATTCGTAGGGTAGGTTGAAAGACATCCAAATAAAAATAAAAATAAAAATAAACAAAACAGTCGTGTGGGCTCAAAAGGCGCATCAGCAGAAGTAGAATAGAAACAAGTCTAGTAGAAGTATCAAGTTTTCCAAAGCTGTTCAGTCTCTTGGAGTGCATTGAGCAATTCCCTGTTTATAGATCAGCTCTATAATAAAAACCATTTAGATTGGGCTGCAACCATTCATTGAAATAATATGGATTACAGGTTAAGTGTTATCATATTTCTTAGCTGAAGTTTTCACTGTGAGTCCAAAAGAATTTCTAAACTGCCTGAATTGATTGAATTGCTTGTCGACTTCTTGATACGGAAGCAATCTGAATTCTTCAAAGTAAATCTTGGTCTCTAGAGCAACTGCTAGAAATGATAAGTTACTTGAAAACCTTGTCAATTCAGTGGCTATATAAAAAGCAGAATTTAATCTGAAATGATATATAAAATGTGTAGCTCTTACTCCGTCTGTTGGCACACCAAGACGAGTAACCACTGTATCAATTAATGTACCATCCCACGTACCATAAAACCAGGAGCGAAAACATGAGCTTAAGGCGTGTCTGTCCGCCTGTGTGTTCAGTGTTCAAAAGAAAAGAAATTTAGGTGCTAATCAAATATGTTTGCGGAAAATCTACGAAATGCGGTTTATCTTATCGCCGAACGGGTCACCCTGTATGAGCGGGCAATGTTAACTATAGGACAAGCCAACTCAAAGGCGAGCTGTGCGCAGTTGCGGCCACTCAGTCGCATTTCCAAACAACATCGATCAAGTCGCGACTTTAACGAGCGCTATTCGAATTCGAGCAGCCAGCAAATAGGAAACATGAGCCAGAGCCAGCTGAACACGGCCCAGTTGCTGTTCGAGGAGAAGCCACTGCATGTGCCCACACTGGAGGAACTGCAGCAAGGTAAATTTGAAGAGGGGGAACAGTAGCATTAGCAGAAGCAGCAGCAGCAGCAGCAGCAGTAAAATGCTGCAGCAGAGTGAAACGCAACAGCAACACATTAAATGACCTTCACAAACTGTGCCGAACTTTCCATAGCCGGTTTTTTCTTTTTCGTTGAGGCGTTCTCTTTGCGTGTTCTTATAGAGTATAGCGCGGGGCCTAGCCGAATTGATGTGTGGAGCAATAAAACTGAGTGAAGTTATGTTACTATTTGATCTCTTTCTAAGAGTATGCTCCTAAGTTGTGAATGCAATATAATATATATATACGTTTGTATACGTACAGTCATTAAAAAAAGAACATAAGTTAAGAGCTGAGTTATGATGATCTCTTCTTCAGCTGATAAGCTGATAAACATTGCGCTTAGCTCATATTTAGAAGAAATGCAATAAATTATTGATGACACTTAAAGCTCACATAAAAAAGTATTCTATTCATATGACAAATCTCAAACACAGGTAAGAGTATTTCAAGTACGTCACTTAAATGTATGTTTACTCCCTCTCTCTCGCGCTCTCTATCTCTGCCATTCATTCTAAGCAAAACAACAACAATTGTGAATGTCAGCTGGAGAGCTTTTGATTTAGCTTTTTAGCGTTGTCTTGATTGAGGGCAAGATAAAGCTTTTGCCAGTGTCAACACTCAACACTCTCTGTTTCTCTCTCTCTCTCTCTCTCTCTCAGTCATACAGGGTGCTCTGCGCAAAAACTTTGTTAATGCCTCCGTTGAGGTGGGCGCCTGTCCCGATCTGAAGGCCAAAGAGTTTGGGCTCGTCGAGTCGGGGCTGGGCGGCAAAGCTACGCTGCTGGAGGTGGGCGGTCCGCCGTATTTGCTGCCCGAAGTGCAGCGTGACAAGCTGTATAATATCAAGGAGATTACGCGCCGCATACAGGGTGCTGGGAAGATATTCGCCATTGGCGCCGGCGCTGGACCCTACCCCATACGCAGCTCCAACTGCGAGGGCATCTACAATCTGTCGGTCAGCGCCGCCGACGAGCTGACCAATGGCAGCTACACGGCCACGGTGCGCGGCGAGCAGGAGGAGTGCGTGCTGGAGCGCATTCCCAGCACGGAGCCGCGCTGTGCCCTGCTGCTGAATCTGTATCTGAGCCGGGGTGAGTCTGGGCCAGTGCTGAAGATCAGCGCCAAGCAGCGCAAGGGCGAGCTGAACTTCATTGAGTGCATACGCCAGGGTCTCGAGGAGCACTACGGAGATCGAGTGGTTGGACTGGGTGGCATATTCGTGATTAGGAAAGGCGCCGTCCACCAGCACGTGATGCGCGACTTCAGCTCAACGCCCATTCACACCGATGAGCAGCTCAACCAGTGGCTCAAGTTCTACGAGATGCCCGCCCAGCTGAACGCCTTGGGCACGCTGGTCACCAAGGAGCACGAACTCGATCTGCGTCTCCAGCACTTCCACTCCTTCTCCTTCAGCAACTGGGGCGGCCACTATCACTACGACACCACGCCCGACACCGTCGAGTACGAGGCCTATCTGAACGTAGCTGAGCGCGTGGTGCGCGTCGACAAGCCTCTGGCCACCCACAAAGTGGGCAGGGACTAGCCCAGTTGTAGTATAATAAATAAAAGTCGCAAAAAAAACTAACTTAACGATTCTTTCTATTGATTGACTGTGTGATAAATAAAACTAAAAGTCTCTTTACTTCGGGAAGAAGACATACATTTGTATAGATTAAGGGTATTCCACTGCTTGTTTCACTAGCCAATTGGATGGTCTAGTCTTTTCAAATTGTATATGTATATGTAGTTACGGGTCTGCCCTTTGCTCTATAAACACATTAGCTATCGACCTAGCCGACAAGAGTGAAAATAGTTTCTATTTTAGTTCAATTTCTGCTTCGTTTCATAACGGTGTTTGGGTCTACAGTTTGTTGGTTTCGATTAGAGGAGGCGAGTGACGGGTGGCGGGTGGCGGGTGGCGGGCGGCGGTTGAATGGGGTTTTATGTAATTGGCAAGCAAATTGACAGCTGAACTTTCTTTCAGATGAGCGGCAAATCAATCAAAAGATGATCCACAGCCGACGAGCTCCACTTCTAGACAAAGCCGAGCACATGCTCTCGGGTTCTGGTTTTATGACTCCGTTGCCCGCACTAATGAGAATTCGCCAGAGTTACGGCAAACGGCTGGCGAAGCAGGCCGTAAATAATGCAGCAACAAGCATGCACCAATATCCACACTCTACTCCACTCTACTCCACTCCACTCTATGCCACTCCACGACATGTAACAAGCATTTCTTTTGTTTCAGTTTTTTGTTTTGCTATTTTTTGCATCGCTGGCCATTAATTATTTAATAGCTGCGATGCAAAGAGTCGAGCCGAGTCGAGTGCGAATCGTGCGGACCACAGGCTATTAAGTTGTTTGGGCGAATTTCTCATATCGAGACTGGATTTGCGCGCTATCTGTAGCACTGCGATCAAATGCAATTAGTATCGAATGCCAGCGACAGTTGGCATTAATTTATATACAGATATTTGTCGATATTGACGGAATTCGATGCGATTCTCACTTTACTTTTTATTGATTTCAAGGTAAGGTAATACTTCATAGACTTTCGTTATGCCGCCTATAAACATTGGATTTTCTTTTATTTATTTATTTATTTTACATGTTGCCCATTTGGATCAATCAATCTCTGCAACCTGCCAACTTTAATATAATTTTAACATATATCTATATTTTACTATATTTTTTAATATTTCTGTTCATATAAATTTTAATATTTAACATACAGCTCTATAGTTCCATAACACACAAACAAAAACTTACCCAAAAATTGAATAAGTTTTATTCACAATATATAGGTAAATATATATGTATATGTATATGCAGATTTAGTTATATAGCTATAGTAGAGACTATATCTATTAGCTTTCAGTTCACTTTTGCTGTTTGCAGCTTTTTATTTTGATTATAATTTACTTTTTAGTTGTACGTCTCAACGAATAGATTTCTAATATTTGCATTTAGATGTTCGTTTATTCAAATTTATGTTTGGGTCAACTTCATCTCCAGCTATACATATACATATAACAATAAGCCGGCCCGAAAGCCCCACAACAATGAGATGAAAAATACGTTTATCGAACTGGGCTTGAACCAATTTAATCTGCCATTTGGGTTTCTTCTCCGCTTCTCTCTTCCGAAGCACACAAAAAGTTATTAATCTGAGGCGAGAGAGAAATGCAAATACGATTTCGCTGCCGCACCAAAAAGAAAATATATACACCTATTGTTGCTGTTGTTGTTGTTGCTGTTGTTTTAGGGTATGTTGCTGTTGTTGTTGCTTGTGTTTTTCTAGACGCTTGCACACTTATTCACAATAGTTAAACACACACAATTAGCACTTTTTATTAGCTCAACTCGGTTTTGATTGACTGCCTGCCCGTGGGACGCGCCCAGCTTGCAACAAGTTGTTGCTGCTGTTGTCGTGCTTTATGTTGCTGTTGCTGTTGTTATGGCTTTAGCTGAGATCGCGCTCACGTCTGTTCGGCTGAAACTCACGTTGCAGACTGAATGAAGTTGGCCAACTTTATGAACTGAATGAGTAGCTGCCGCTGCTGATGTCGCTGTTGCTGCTGTTGTTGCTGCTGCTGTTGCCACTTGTTGTTGTTGTTATACTCTGTTCACAGCGTGAAGTAAGGCATATGGCTGAGCGTAGGTTTGTCTTGCTGCTGGCTGACTAGAAATTGTTCGAAATGTTTATAAGAGCTTTTAAGCTATAGCTTACCCAAAGCATCGACAGATATGCATTATCTATATAGTAAACGACGGCTGTTTGAGATTAGAATGAAGACAACGAGTTTCAATAGAAAATGGTATGTTTTAAGCTAATGATAAATATAAATACTACTACTCCTTCTCTAGTGCAAATATGCTCTTCTTGTTAATAACAGAGCATGCTGCAGTCAGAGCTTATATAGATGCAAATATATTACGTTTATCAGAGAGCACATTACTATGCTCAGCTGTTGATGAGTGCAAGTATGCTCTACTCTACTCTAAAACAGAGTATTGTGCAGTCAAGTGCATCAATTGAGTCGTCTGCTGCTTGCTTTGCATTGTTGCTGGTTTAGTTGTAGGCAGGTTGTTGCTGTTGGTGTTGCTGTTGCTGTCGCCTGTTGTTGTCTTTGATTGAAATTGTCGCTTAATCTCAATTTGGACACATTTGCTGAGAGCTAGATGAATTTTACCATGACTAAACGTTGGCAAGTGCAGCAAACAATGCGGGCCAGCTGCAAAAATTTTAAGTTTCCAATTCCCCAACCAGTTCGCAAACTATTAACTTATGCAGTCAATGCCAATGTCAGCCAACAACAACAACATCCAGTGAAGTCCAGCCCGCCAATGGCAACATAAACTAGATCCCGCCTAAAAATCGAAACATCGAACCATGTAGGAGAAACGCGTTACTAACGACGTCGACGACGACGACGACGACAAGACAGGCTCGCCTGCCCATATTTTAATTGAAATTGCATAATGAGACGCAGTCGAAGTCTTTATAGATGCCGTACTTTTCGTATCGGACAACTTGTTTTCGCGCAAGCAAAGAAAATAACATCTTGTAAGTCAAATTACTTTTAAATTAATTCAAATTAACTAACGTCTACAAGAAGCTTTGACAAGATCTCAGTGACTATAATTATGCCGTGGAAGGTATATTGGCTTTCCTCTTCACTGCGTGATGTTCAAGTTGGTCTCTAGAATTACAATCGACCAATATACACACATACATATATACTACGCGTTTCATTTGCTCAAAACGTTTTTTAATTTTACATTTGTTCTTGATTAAAATAGTAACAAGAGCTAGATGATGGCTAATTAATTAAAATAAACTGAAAGGCTCATCGCAGATATGATTCTTTGGAAAGGCATTGGATGCCAACAAGGAAAAGAAAAATGATGTTACTCGTTATGCGATGATCATAAAAATAATTTAAGCAAACCCGTTTAACATATTGATTTACTTTTATGCAGAATTATCGCAACGGAGAAAGAAATGCATTTATGTCTTGTCAGGCAGACGCGACTCTCTCGGTAGATGGTAGTTCCGGCTGTTCCCATTGTAGTCGTAGCCGTATGCCGCATCTATGGGTTCATCTATTGGTAACGGGACAATTTGGGCAGTGGGGCAAAGGCAGATGCAAGCACTGGTGTATTTTTCGATAATTGCGAGCTAATATAAAAGACCAAAGGGGAAGAGAGAGTGATGTCAGCATGAATCTTAACTCTTTGTTGAATTCTACATACCGCCAGAAGAGGGAGCTGCCGCGTTTCAGCTCTTTGCGACCCTGCAAGTCATTCCAACAGTCCACCCAGTTTCTGTAGCTAGGCATTATTGGCGGTTGGCCGGCCATAAGGCGTGAGCCGCTGATTGCGGAGCATGTCGATACCACTTGAAGTGGGTACAGTAGACTAGAGAACAAGAACTGCATGAATCCCGCATTGTACTGTCGAGCCACCTTGTCCTTGATGAAGTATTTGTTCACAACGAAAACTGTGGAACTGGATAGCACTAGACAGGCTACGTCGCACAGCAGTTTGGGGATCAGGCCAGAAAAGAAGCCCAGTATGCCTTCGGTCCTCCAGATTTCGGCAATCGAGCCCACTATCGACTTGTATAGAGTCTCGCGACCCACAAACTGTGCCATCATGCGCAAGGAAATCACATGGAAAGGATGTGACACAACAATCCCGCTGACCGTCAATACAATGTCGCGCTTCAGATTGTACTTGAATTGCATGTAGCTGGCAGGCAAGAAGACAATGATGATTATATTTAATTCATTGTAAAGTGGAGGCTATACTCACTTCTCCTCTTCGGTCAGCTCGGACTCGTCCTTATCTTCACGTGGGGATAGATCCAGCTTCTCCGCAAGACGCTCACTAACAACCATGCTCAAGACGGACCCAACCAATTTGGGGGCCAGACCGCGATAACATCCATAAAAGCCATCCACACTCTTGATATGACCAGCTATGATTGTTTTTGTGATATAAGCGAAAGAGCAGAGATCGAAGTGCGATTTGAAATGCCGGCCGGTGGCAGGTGTTACGCGATTTTCTTACCGTACTGAAATATGTTTGGCAGGACCATAATGGGTTTGCCCATCATGGACTTGCCCGGTCTCGCAGCTATGGGCTCATACCCAATCTGTATAAGTGTCTTTGAGTATTCAAAAGGATGTAGTGCAGCGCTAACACCAAGGCGCAAGCCGAACCGAATCCAGGAATTGACCTCGGTCTCCTCATTTCGGGTGTAATCAACGTAGTTAGTCATTGTCGACCTGATCCTGATGGAGTATTGACAATAATTGATCTGTGCGAGTATGAAAATGTTAACCGGTCGGCCGAATTGTTTGCACGTCTGCCCTTTTTTCGCTTTAATTCAGGTTACAAAACTGACAAGGCGTAAATATCGATATCTGACGAGTACTACGATGTCTCTCAGTTTCAACTATCGACTAATCGTTTTCGTTCTATCGCTCCAAAAAAAATATGATATCAGCTGACCTGGCCATGCAACGATGAATCGATAACACAGCATATGTTTTCCGTCTTTTCGATTGCAACAATGCATAGGTATTTACTCAACATTTCCTACATTGGCACGAGATTTCGGTAAGTATTTTGGAAAGATGAAACAAATGTTGTATAACATCTCAATGAACGAACAGTGGTATTCAAAAGACGATAAACAAGTTGGAAGAATCGCGTCTAGATACTAATTCAGTACAAGGTTGCTTGGAGTTGGCATTGCGCGTTTTTCGTCCCGTCAACGAAATCCAAACCGTGCTGTCCAGTCGGTAGGTACATAAATGAAATGATATTCAACAGTGATTTGTAATGGGATCTATTTTTAGCACAGATGCCGGCGTACACGCCCTGCACTCGACTGTCCACGTTGATTTGGAACGCAATGATGGCAAATGCTATGATACGACGGTATTGACGGGCGTGCTCAATCGCACCCTGGACAAACAGAGCCTGCCCATACGTGTGCTGAGCACCCAGCGAGTGGCAGACACCTTCCATTGTCGCTACCACGCAATCGGGCGAACCTATTTGTACCGCATAGCCGTGTCCAAGCAGAAAACAACTGTCCAGCCAGATGCGAAGAGCAGTAGCTTAAGGAACAGAGCCTTCGAAGCATTTTTGCCCGTTGAGGAGTGGGACAGGTGCTACTTTTTGCAGTAAGTAAGTTGTTTGTTATTCAAGCGCAGCCCGTTGAGTTTCTGTTTTTTTTTTTTTCCAGAAACAACAATTTTGATATTGAGCGTTTACTTGCCGCCTCGCGCATGCTCATTGGAGTCCACGACTATCGCACCTTTATGAGCGTCAGTCGACAAAAGAGTCCCAGCAGGGATCATCCCATGTTCACAGTGCGTAAAATCGATGAGATCAATATACGTCCTGGTCGAACCCTTGCACTGGGCCCAAACGCAACGTTGGCAACAGAAAACTACGACTATTGGGACATAGAGATCAAGGCCAAGTCCTTTCTGTACAAACAGGTGCGACGCATTGTCGGCACCTTGCTGGCGCTGGCTGAGGGTCGAATCGACGAACGCTGCATCTACCAAATGCTAACGATTCCATCCAAGCACAGCTGGGATCATCGCATACAAATTGCACCTGCGTGCGGTCTTTACTTGTGCCGTGTTCACTACAGAGACACGGCCTTCGAGCTTCCAGACGAAACTAGTGCTTAAGATGATTCTGCTCTATGAGCTGCAAAAGCGTTTGGCCAATTTAAGGCCAACCACCACGATTGTAACCACAGCCACCGGCGCTCGTTATGTCGAGCGGCGCAGATCCTCCACCGACGAAGATCCTCCGGAACAACTAGAGGCACGACAGTATGGTTTCGTCGTCGACTCAAAGCCTGATGCTATTCCTGCGTGCATCCTAAGTGAATTTCTCTATTTGGGGTCCCAGGACGCCGTTAGCTCAGACAACGTATTGAAGTACAATCTAACGCACATCTTAAGCGTAGGCATTGAAACACCCAATGTTGAATTGCCGCTTACAGTTAACTGCAAGTATTTGCCCTGTCTCGATGTGCCCGAGACCAACATCCTGCAGTACGTGTTGCCCGTCGCTATTGACTTTATAGAAGAGGCGCGGGCAGCTAAGGGCTGCGTCCTGGTCCATTGCAATGCTGGGGTATCCCGCTCTGCATCAGTGGTCATTGGCTATCTGATGAAGCGGCGGGACATGCGCTTTGAGGAGGCATACAATCTGGTTAAATCGTGGCGGCCTTCTATACAACCGAACGCCGGATTTATGCAGCAGTTAAAAACATTTCATAAAGCGTAGTTTAATATGAACTAACCGGGAAAGCCATATTTGTGTTATTAATAAAGTGTATATTATGATCCAAAACTATAATGGTCAGACTTTCCCATTTGGGTGGATTCAGATTGCGGTAAATTTGAATCATAATTTTTTAATTTTGCTGGTAGTCCAATTGGTTTGAAACATTTATCGATCAGCTATCGATTAAATCTTATGTTTATTGCAGCCCTGCCACTCAGCTGTGCGACTGTGACTATAAAAACAATAAGAATGGGCAAATTGAAAACTGCATTTGTTTTGTTGGCCATTTTTAGCCACCAAGTCAACGCTGACTGCGGATGCAACAAGTTAGACAGAGATGCTAGCGTTGCGGAACGAGTTGATGAGCAGCCGGCGCAACAGGTGTGC
This sequence comes from Drosophila aldrichi, assembly GCA_035045965.1. Lineage (NCBI taxonomy): Eukaryota > Metazoa > Arthropoda > Insecta > Diptera > Drosophilidae > Drosophila > Drosophila aldrichi. The sequence goes on from JAWNOM010000501.1 coordinate 13,812,967, forward strand.
CAGCAACAGGCGCGCAATAAAAACAAACACTATCGAGACTACTATCCCGAGGAGACAGAGGCGGAAATTGAGGGAATGTCCCTCATACCAGGTGGAAGTCAGCATATTGGCACAGATGAGCCTCATTTTATGGCTGATCACGAATCGCCAGAGCGTTTGGTAAAGTTGAATGATTTCTATTTGGACAAATACGAAGTGTCGAATGCGAATTTCGCTAAATTCGTGGAAGCTACAAACTACACAACCGAAGCGGAACGGTTTGGCGATAGCTTCATATTCAAGACACTGCTCAAGCCAGAGCAGCAAGAAGAGTTGAGGGATTACCGTGTAGCCAATGCGGTCTGGTGGTACAAAGTCAGCGGCGTTAGTTGGCTTCGTCCCAATGGCATAGACAGCAATCTAGAAGGTGGGTTTTCCACCAACAGAAAACACTATATAAATGATTTCCTTTCTAGGCCTGGAGCATCACCCAGTTGTGCACGTTAGCTGGCGCGACGCTGTTGCCTATTGTGAATGGGCGGGCAAAAGATTGCCCAGCGAAGCAGAGTGGGAGGTTGCTTGCCGTGGCGGCAAGCAGCGGAAGCTCTTTCCCTGGGGCAACAAACTTATGCCCAAGGACAAGCACTGGCTGAACATATGGCAAGGCGACTTTCCCGATGGCAACACCGAGGAGGATGGCTATCCATTCACTTGCCCCGTTGATCAATTCCGTCAAAACAACTACGATCTGTATAACATTGTTGGCAACGTCTGGGAATGGACCGCTGATCTGTGGCAGGCTGGCGACACCAGCCCAAGTCCCAATCGGGTGAAGAAAGGCGGCTCTTACTTGTGCCATAAGTCCTATTGCTATCGCTATCGTTGCGCTGCGCGTTCCCAAAACACCGAAGATAGTTCGGCCGGCAATTTGGGATTTCGCTGCGCCAAGAATGCGTAGAAAATGAATTTCTGAATTCTATGAATCTTTGTGAAAAATAACATAAGTTTTAATTAGCTGATGGTAATAATAATAGCAATATTTTGTAGTTATTCTTTATAAAATAAGGTGATACGAATCGTCATTCTTAAACTTCAAAATTGACAACGTTACGTATAAGAATTTTCTTAAATATTATTTAATATCTTTTATGAATTATTTCATATATTTTGATATGCTGCGAAGCTAGCATAATACACATTTGGTAGCAGTTTCAATAAGTACTCCACGTAGTGGAAATTTGGTATTCTGAACGGCAGTTAAACTGTCTAACTGCTTAACAAAACGAGTTCCAGTTAACATTTCGCACTGGCTGATCCTCAGCTGCATTACGTGCAGCTGTTTTATTGCTATTCATTTGCCTGCGTTTCTTACGTTGCATATTCATGCGAGTGCGTCGTTCCTTCTCCAGTCTGGCCTCGTTCTTGCGGGGCGGTGGCTTTGGCTGATATGGCAAAGGTACGTTGTTCCACCGGCTATAAAGATAAACCAAGCACACTTGATATATGTATAAGTCATGCATAACGACGATTCGATAGATACCTTCGCCGGCAAACGGAACACGTTCCATTTTCGGGATTGCTGTGCCTCTCCCAAAAGACGTCGTGAACGAGAGCGCCACACCAGGCCTTGGAATGGAGATATATAAAGAACTTTCTCGACGAGTATTTAGAATCTTGTGCACACAATTGGGCATGACGTAGCCAGCCACTTCTCTTTATGCGTACGAGGCCACAGCGATAGCAATGCGTCCATCGCTGTATATCTGCTATGGATACCCAGTGCGGCTTCAGTTTTGGCTTGATATCGACATCGTCTGTGTCTTCTATTGACTGCTGCGTGGGCTCATCGTCATCGATAAGATTTATAGTCTCATTATCCGAAAGACTGTTGTTAGTCTGCTCCACAAACTCGTGCGGCTGTGACTCGTTAGTCTGCTCCACAAACTCGTGCGGCTGTGACTCATCACAATGCCTATGCTTCGACTGGACCGGCGACTCGTGTCCATTAATACGATTGCTCTCCTCAATGGGCATGGCACGTAACGGAAGCAGGGGCGTGGTATTTGGAAACGGTGGCCATGGCTCTGTGTAGACAAAAACATGCAGCGCTCCGCCAATGCAAGGACCATGCGTTTCCATTGGATCAAGGTCACGCCACATATTACAATTAATGCATTTCTTGCGTGGTGGCTGAGCACAACAAAAACAATGATACTCCTGGGATCCGGAATTGGTCAGGCATATTGTTGAGTTGATGTTTTCAGTATCGCGCATGCCACATTTGCAGCAAACGCACTGCATGATGGCCCTACTCCAGCCAAACAGCAAAAAGAAGCAATCAAATCTTAAATCTGCGCGAGCCACTTGTTAGATCAAAATACGCACTTACCGTGTGAACGACAAAACTCAAGAAGAAGAGCTCCTTTCCTTTCCGCCAAAAATATAAAATCAAGTCGAGTTTGTTAGGATTAAAGTATTTATCTGCGCGGAGACTTAACTAAGTTTGTGCAATGTACACAAATTAAACCGTGTTCTGATCTTTCTTAGTAAGCAAGGAATCGAATTGGAAAGACACAAACAAAAGTCGTGAACATATCGTTTGAGCTATCGCCAGTTGCTTATGCCATTTCGATGAAAATGATAACAAAATGAATGACAAGACGAAAGAAGAAGCATAAGTTGCTTGGCGCCATAAACAAAATTGAAATTTTCGATTCTATTTACATTATTTTTGCTTCAAACATTGTTTTAAAAATCGGCATTTTTACTGCACTATAGCTTTAACAACTTTAAATGTATGTCGGTATTTGCTGCATGTTGACAAATGCAAATAATTTTTGTTGAAGTATCGCATTCATTATCGATATTTTTACGCGCTTCCTTCGACTGGCATCAATACTAAGAGTTTTCAGTTAATTTTAAATTTGAATGAGATTGCAATATTATTTTCTTCCCAATAGAAAATACAAATGGTTTAATATATATTTATATTTATTATTATTACTTTATAGTCGTGCTTACTCTTGATCGGTTTGATATTATTATTTATTAAATACAATAGTTGGTATGGCTAATGCGTAATTTTTCTTGTATATTGCTGACTATTGCCTTGCACAAACGAAAATGTTCATTGCAAATCTTACAGATTTTGACTATGTATGGATATAGATATAGATATTTATATATATAAGTATGTATGTATGCTAATTATGATCGATTATAGTTATGTAAATGTATATGCATTAAAGCTATTTCTACGATATACATACACATAATTGATCTGCTGAAATGCTTCACTGATACAACACTTGAAATCCAAATGTACAATACAAAATAAAAATAAAAACTACAATTATAATCACTATATACAGAGACTTCAATTAAAAATAAAACCTACAAGCTACAAATAAATATAACTTAAGTCGTAATCGTAGTTTAATATGTATGTATTGATCGCATTATATATACATATGCATGCAGCCGTATAATATATGTATATGGGGAGATCGTGGCAACGATCTGTGGGTAGCTCTGTGCATTTTCTGAAAATATCACAATGCAAATCATATATCGAGTATCGATGCGTGCTGGGATATGCCAATTCAGATAAGCCGTAAGGAACATTTGCCAGCTGCCAGCCTGGAAGACTTTGTAAGCCTAGTCGCGCTCGCCTCTTTAGGATCCATCGGCCGCCGACAATTTGACGGCCTGCAGCATAACGGTTTTCAGTTCGCGCGCCAAGTTATTGATGTGCACCACCGAATCGACCATTTCCTGGACCGCACTGCCGCTTGGAAAATGCGCCGCTGCCTTCTTCGACTTCAGCACGCAGGTCTTCAATGCGTCCGACAGCGCATTGGTGCAGTGGAGGATTTTCTCGCGCAGCGCCTCCTTGGAGATGTTGCGATGCACATTGTCGCCAATGGTCACTAGATTGTGGGCACTGACAACCACAAACTTGCCATAGGCGATGAAATACTTCGGCGGTTGATTCTTCTCGACGGTCTCCAAGAAGGAGTCGATGGCACGCAGGAGATTCGCCATGTGCGTGGAAATCTGTTGAGCGTAATAGCGCACCACCTTCTTATCCTTGTCCGTCAGCTCCGGTGACCTATTGGGCTGCGGCACGCTGGCTGTGGGCGTGGTCGGCACCGTTGGCGTGTTGCCCATGGCCGTGGACTCGGCGATCTTCAGAGCGCAATCGAATTGGGTTTTCATTCCGGCGGGTATAGCGTCTCTCAGTGCTTGATTCTTCTTGGCCGCCGCATCCTTGGACTCGAAGGCCACGTAGTCGTAGTCCTCCAGCCACTCGGCACTGCCCCGCCCACCAGCAACGTGGCTCTCACCACCATTCTGGCTATTGAGCAGTTGATCCGCCGGCAGCTGTCGCTTGAACAGCAGCGAGGCATTGCCCTGGATGAAGCTGGTGGTGGAGCGCACGTCCTCGGTGAGCGTCTGGGCGCAGGCGATCAGCTGATCCAGACTATCTGGCGGCCGGCAGCCATGCTTGTCATCGCTGCGCGCCAGCTGCTCCACTGACCAGCCGCCCTGTCCGTCCAGCGCCTCCGAGGAGTCCTGTATCAGCTTGTTGGCATCGCGAAGCGCACGCACCAAAGGCCGCAGCTTCAAGGCCAAATTGCGATCCTCTGAGTTCTGGGCATTGCCCAATGCTCCCTCACCGAACTCGGTCAGATCGTGGAGAGCTGTGCGCAGACGCAGTGCAGCCAGCTTCAGTTCCATTATGTGCTTCTCCAGCTGCTCGGGCGTGCGCCAGTGCGGCACCACGAAGCTGAGCAGACGCGTAATGGCCATCGTTGTCTCCGACTGCAGCTTGGCCAGCGTTTCCAGCGCCGAGTTCAGCTCCAGAGGCAGCTCCTTCACGGTGCTCACCTGGCTGCCGTTGCTCACGTTGCTCGCATTGCTGACGTGGCTCGTCTGCTCCTGCAGCGGGGGCAGCGAGAACTCATGGCTGGCGGAGGCGAGCGGCCGCTGTACTGGCCGAACGGGCAGCGGATGACGACGCGGTATATCGTAGTCGGGCATATTTGCCAGCGAGCTGCGATTCGAGCTGGAGAAGCTCAACGACAAGCTATCGCTGGTTAACAACGACGAAGCCGAGCTGCTGGGCGTCAACGTATGCTGCTGCTGCTGCTGTTGCTGTTGCTGTGTTAGCAGCAGTGGGCGTGGCACATCATAGGACTCCTCTTCGACGCTCTTCAACGAATCGAAGCGTGCGCCCAGAGCCGAGCCCGTAGTGGGCGTGCGCACGCCCACCGCCCGACCGCCGTCGTAATTGAATTGCACAGGCGTCGCCGGCTTGGGTATATCGTAGGTCTCGAACTCGCTGCCATTGCCCATCGAGCCGTTGCCCATCATCATGCTCAGATTCTGATAGATGTTCTGATTGCTGTAGATCTGCTGCGTATTCGGATTCGGTGAACGCGACGCTCCCCCACACAATGTACCAGGAAAACAGTTGTAGATGTACTCATCCCCGTGCCGCTGAGGCGTTATGACCTGTACAGAGAGAGAGAGAATGAGAGGGGAATATCGATTAATTATTAATCATTTTATTATTATATTTCACTTGATATACTTTTGTAAATATATTTCAGCTATAAATAACAGAAACCTCAATCTACATCATTCGCTAAATAAAAGTCGTACATATATTTATGGCTGTGGCTGTGGCTGTGCCTGAGTCAAAGCACGCAAAACATGCGACAGACGACTGCCATGCCCACACGCGCCCCCATCCACGCCCCTTACTACGACTACGACTACGACTGACTTATCGATTTTCACAATTGTTATTGTAACCTGCCTTTTCAAAGGCTTTTCATGAATGAAAACATTTACAGTTAAACTAATGAGTCACACCTGTGCAGTCCTGCGCTGCTGCTGCTGCTGCTGCTGGTGGAAGTCCAAAGACAATTATCACATTTTGTTAACAATCAAATGCCAATTAATAGACAATCAGCAGTTGCAAAAGGAGAGAATTAAGAAAAACTTCACTGTTCAGTGGCCAAAAGACGACTGCGAAACGAGCTGGCAGATAAAAATGCAGCTGAAGCCAAAAAAATACTGGGAAATATTAATGCGCAGGCGCAGAACGAGACAGCACGAAATACTGGGTTCAAAAAATATCCCTTCTGGTGCCGCTGCTGCTGCAGTTCAATGCTGCGTTCACTGTCAAGGTAAAGCCAAATGAACCCTTAAGAAAATATAGGGTATATACTGCAAGACAAACTCTATAGGGCTTTGCTCCCCCCCTCCCCCCTCCGACCATATGTTCGATTGATGAAATATAATCGAAATGCAATAATAAATTACAGCATATGCCAAATTCATCAACAGCCAGCCGACGCTACCCTGCATAATGAGTCGCGCCACGCCCACTGCCACTGCTGCAGTAGGCAGCGCATTGAATCGATTGCCAATTAGGTAAACCGTGAAACGACCCAACCCCTGGCCTGCCTGAGGTCCACTTCAGCTGGCAGTTGTGCAACCTTTGTCCGTGGAGTGTCGGTTGACGCGTAACACGAGTCCCTGTTTGGCAATGCGCCGATCCTTGAACCAGCTGTCACACACACACACACACACACACACTCACAAAGAGCTCTTATCAACAATATCAGCGCTGATTGTCTTTGAAGTTAAATAACGGCAAATGGAACCAGTTCAGTCGGCCATTAGTCTTAGCACTGACAAAAGAATGATTCTTTCTATTTATTGTGCTTGGGCTTGGCTTGAACTAGTTCTGAAATGGCACACAAAACAGCAGGAGGCGCGGCCTGTAGCTGACTTCAAGGAGTCCAATTTCCACGTTACTTTTCCTGCTGATTTTCCTGCTGTCTTTTCCCCTTGATTTGTAGCCCACTTTTGTTCTGTGCTGATGGATCTAGGTAGCATTTTGAGAAATCTATATGTTTATGGCACATTTGGGGCAATTTTTGCAATGACCAAAATGACCGCCAGGGGGCGCAGCAATTTCATCGAAAATTGCCAAGAAGAACAAAGCCAAGCTTTGATTTCGTCCATTTGAAACTTTAGGGTATATTGACTCGATGAACATGTAGTTAATAAACAGAAGAAGGCGTGGCAGAGCCTCTATGCCCGTGCATCCGCATAAATATGAATATTCCTGAAAGCCATTCCCGGAGATTATCATTTTTCTCGATAATCCCTTCCATTCGGCTACTGTCGAGCGAAGTATGTCTGGAATACCGAAGGAGCAGAGGGTTCAGGGTATCTCCTAGTCGGACTAGTGCACTCCTGCTTGCCTTGAAATGGGATTTTGATAGTTGCAAGTTAAAATTCACAGCACGATCGCGCCGAGATTTCTTTCAATTGTTGTTGTAGTCTATTTGGATAGTTTGTTTTCGGGAAAATCTGAAATCTTTTGTAGCTGTCACAACATTCGCTGCATGGTCTTTGTGTGTGTTTTTATTGATGGGCCTGTTGAAATTCTGTACAGTAGCTGTTAAAGATTTGTATCTTTGCAGCTCATTTGATGCATTTCAATGCCGCTGCTCACACCTGCACACACCTGGGTCGGGCCAGTTCTTTGACAAACAAAGTTTCAGCATTCTCTCACGTACACAAAACACAATTCCAAATGCAAATTTCGAGCAGGGCAGGGCAGGGCAGGGCGGGGCAGAGTTTTGGAGATTGGCTAAGAGATGCCCGCAGGCTGTAGCCCATTTCTCCATCTCTCCACCTCTTCACCTCTCTCTCGCTCTGTCATTTTCTTGATTTTGTGGCGTCATGTTGAGCCACTTGGCCGCAAATGCTTCAAGTATGCCTTGCCCTGGCTCGCTTAATTAATGGCTATTTATATTGAAGTGTGCAGATCGGAGAGCTCATTAGGTCGCGTCCCGTTAATGCCAGCGACAGGCACTTGTGACCTTGTCATATATACGATATGCGATATATCTATATACATATATATATCGCAAGAGATTTCACAACATCAACTGAGGCCATAGAGAATCCGCATTCTTCGGCAATGTCTTCCCATATGGCCAATCGTCTCTTTTCTGCTCTAACTTTGGTCATGCACAAATCTCGACAGAACCAAAGATGCTGCAAAATCACAACAACAACAGCAACAACAACAATAAAGAGTTATTGTTGCCGCATTTGCTTCTGGCTGGCATTTTGTTGCCATTTTTGGTCATTGAAATAAAAATGACATGTTTTCCTCACACAAAACTCGAAAACTCTTTTTGGAGTTAGAGCCACAAACAGAGCCAGAGCCAGAGCCAGAGACTTGACCACATTGCCATAAATCTTGATGGCTCGTTGCACTCGCAGAGCTGGACGCAGTTTTATGGCCAGTGCGTGACCGCCTGGTTGCCTTGCCGCCTTGCTGCGTCGCCCCCTCGCTGTCTTGCCGCCTAGTTGCTCCTCCTCTTGGCTGCCTGCTCAGACTTATGTGGGCTCAAGGAACTTGAAATTGTCACACAGTTTTTGGAGCTCGCCTAACGGTGGAGAGCAAGAGAGAGAGAGAGAGAGAGAGAGCCAGCCAACTTCAACTGCGTCTCTGATTTGGCCAGGCCAACAATGAAGACTTAAGTATTTATGCATTTGGCCCGCGAGCGTGGCAATAGGTTTATATTTATACTAGATAGATAGGTCTTTAAGGATGTAGCTTCCAGCTTTGATCTTCCATCTCCCATTAATTATCCACAATCTTTTTCTATTATTCTCTTACTATGCATCTGGCATATCCTAGCTTCCATCTCATCATTATATCATCTATCTTTCATCATTCTTCATTCATATTCCTTTCTTCTTCCTTCTTTCCTTATTCCATATTCACATTTCACCATCTTATATATTCTATTTTCCATCCTCTTCATTCTATATTCTATCTTCCATTTTCGATATCCACATTTCAGCATCTTCCATATTCCATTTACGATCCTCTTCATTCTATACTCTATTCTATATTCCATATCTCATCTTCTATCTTCTGCTTTCAGTTTCTGTATTCTTCGACTAGAATTTACAACTTTTTCAACCTGAAAATTCTGCAAAGCTTCATTAGCTTGTCAAGGGTGTTCAAGATTCGGTTCTGAAACCGTTATACAGCTTATCTGACTGCGCCTGATGTGTACTGTGTGGGATTTGGGTTTGTGTGGCAGGCAAGCAGACACTTGCCACTTGCCACTTGCAGCTCATGGTTTGTGGCTGCTGCCCAAGAGTTGCGCAACAATGTTCAAAGACATTTCCGTTCTCAATTAAGTTAGTTTTAGTTTTGTGTGTGTGTGTGTGTGTGTGTTTTTGGGAATGCGTCTGATATGTGAGTAGTGTGTAGACGCGACGTCACTTGAGATTATTGTACTTGATTTGCTGCATTTACACCTGTTGGCCAGGCCAGGTCTTTTGTTGGCCGCGTTAAGTGCACTCAGCTCGCCTCTCCGACGATTCTCAGCTGCAGTGCGTAAACTTTTTGACGCTTTCGAGTGGATGAAGCCCGCTTTTTAGCGTGTGATTTTTCCACTCGCCGAATCAATAAAACCCAACAGCAGACACGTCAAATCAACAAAAGCGGCATTTAATTTGGTTTCCATATACCCTGTACAAAGGGAAAATTATCAGTTCGGGTATATAGGTTTTGTGACAGGCGTAAAGATGAGGACGATCTCCATCTCCTCTTCAGTTATTAAAGACTTTTGGCATGGGTATTCCTCAGTCGCTCACTCCCGACTAGAGAGCTCTCTTACTTGTCTTTTGTTGCTTTTTACAGCTACCACTTGAGCGGCACTTCTGCTGGCCAGCTGTCCCCCGACTGGCCTAGCTCTCTGTCGAGGTCTCCTCGCTGCAGAGGAAAGGTTTCACCCATGCAAACGCAATCTGCCACAGCCGGTGGCAACGAATCGGTTGCAATTTGCAGTTGCAGCTCGGACAGACAAGAAATCAAAAGGCGGTTCAAGAGGGAGGCGGGGAGAGATGGAGCGAGGGGGTGGACGGCTTTGCTCCTCTGGCGCAGCGTTTATTTGAATTTGAATTTATGGTTTCACTTGCCAGACTATGAGAGAGCGAGAGAGAGAGAGAGAGAGAGAGAGAGAGAGAGAGAGAGAATGCAAGATTGATAGCTGCCGATAATGCGAGGAAATGTTTACGACTCTGTAATTTGGAGTTTATTTTATTTGATTTGCTGCGCCAAGTGCGAAGAAAAGCGAAAGTCCAAGCAGACAGAGCTATAGATAGATATATGTATGTATGTATGTATGTGTGTGTGTATGCATCGAAAATGCAGATGGCAAAGTTCAAAGCTGAACGAATCCGTTGCATGTGGTGCTAATGATAATGGACAATTATGAATGCAGTTATGCAATGGGGCGTGCGGGGGTGGGGGAGTGTGGGAGTGCTGCTGCGGCACGGATTGCTAAATGAAATTGAAAGGCCCGAACGAAACAATTGCCATGCCTGGGTAATTGTCCATTGAGTGAGTGGGTCAAATAGATGTCAGAGCTGTGAGATGGGTCCGTGAAAGCCAAATGAATTTGTGAGAACTATGAATGCTGTTGGCCAATGTATTGGGCAAGAGTATTCGAATATCGAATAACAAAGAAGGGAGAGTGGCGTAGAGTAGTATCACAGCTTTGGACTAAATGGAAGTTGAGCTTCATATGAAGCGATAGTTCCAGAAGATCCACCAGGATCTGTCTGAAATATAGATAATTTTTCCTGGTATTCACAATGAGTAGAGAATAGAGATAGTCATAAAATGAAAGTAAACTTTGGTATGCCAAAACCTAGTTTCTACAGTTCGCGAACTACTGGTTCAACTCACCATTCATAAGACTCTATAAACTGATAAACGAATCAGTTCAAGTTCAAATTCCACATCGTATTCCCAATATTTATGCAAGTTGAGAGACAAACCTCCATTTTGTGCCTCGTTATACACTTTGAGTTTAAGTTAGGGCATTCGAAATTCGCATAGTTCCAACTTAAGTTGCCAGCAAAGCAATCTTTGCTTAGTTACTGCCTTATATTTGCTTATGGCTGTCATTTATTAGCTAGCCGCTCTTCAACTAATGCCCAGCTGTCTGGCCAAGTGCAAATTATTCGTTTCCTTTAATTACGGCCATCGATTTGGCCAAATCATAGAGAGCAACTCGACGTGGATGAGCGGCCGAAGGAAGCAGAGCAGCAACTGCAATGCAAATAAAACGCATGTCCAGCTGACAAATTGGCAAATTACGAGATGAATTCAAAAAGAAAACTCGAGGAGCGGAAACCCGTTGGACAGCTGGCTGAGATGCTGTCGATGCTGTCGATGCTGTCGATGCAGTGCGTCAGCCTTGCTCCTGCCTCGTCTCATGTCGTTGGGTCTTATTAATTGCACAATTACGACACGCAATTGACGTGCCGAGAGTGAACACGATGGCCGGCCATAATGATGGAAAACCGGCGTAGTTCGAGAAATGACTTTCTTTCACTTTCCAGACGGATATCATAATTCACACAGCAGCAGCAACAACAACAACAACTACGAAATCTTCGGTAGCCAAAAATAAATAAGCCAGACATTGCAAAATGCAAAAATTTCAATTAAAAACGAAAACGAAAAAAAATGAAAATGAAATCAAATCAATTAGGAGCCGCCTCAAGGGGCAACGTTAAGGCAGATGCAGACGAAGCGTTAAATTAAAAAATTACAAGAATACAAAAAGAGAAGAATTTTATTTTAAGATATACGAATAAGTGTATACCCTAACGGAGCTATTGGGTTAGTTCCAACTGAGAGTCGACTTAAGAAAGTTGCAAAAGTTTTGATTTAACTTCTACATACATTCATTATAAACCGATATAATAATCGACTCTATATCTACGACTACTATATATGTATATTTCCTATAAAATAAAACGATTTCCTTATTAATGCGACTTCAGTTGAATTCGTTCTTATCGACTCGATTGCTCCTAAATAAATATAGTTCATGACATCAGAGACTTTTCGCCGTATTCTCTATACACATCAATACAATAATCTTTCATAGAGTATGTGAGATGGAACCTACCTTATTCGGTGATACGTGCCACGATCGGCGTCCGCCTCGGCCCTGGCCACTCGACGAGGTTGAGTTGCTGGTGGAGTTGGTGGATTGTGTGTCCGCTGCCGCAGCGCTGGCATTCAGCATCGAGCCATTCTCATAGATCTCCGCCGAGCAGATGGAATTGTTTAGGGTCGCTGTGCTCGCCGCCAGCGAGGGAATCGGCGAACTGGCCGGCGAGGGCGAGAAACAGCCCGAGTCGTAGGAGTTCAAGATGCGCAAACGATTGCCGGGACACAGACCCTGCCAAAGAGAAAACAGATGGAATAGTTGAATGCAAGTTTAGTACGGGTATTAGCTAGTCGTGCACTCCCCACTAGTGCACTTGCCTATCAAGCGTAAGTCATGGCTGCCACTCATTGAATCCAATTGATTTCGATTGCCTTTTAATTAACTCCCAAGCTGAGTGCATTCTTGACAAACAAACAAAAATTATATAAATATAGATATATGACAAATATATAATATATATATATCATATATCTATAATAAATTGCAATTATTATTTTTTAATTGCCTGTCAGGCTGCATTAGAAATCAGCTCGTAGCTCTTTTTCACGCAATTCTTTACGTCAATTTGGCTCGACATCTGTGAGAGACTTTTGACAGTTATTTACGATATATATAAAAGATATGTATATATATACTATTCCCAGATCTTGTCAACATGTGTTTGCAGCTCATTTCAATTAAATTTTAGACGCCGACAACAAAAAGTCGCGCCAAAACAATTTATGCAACAATTTTTTCAAAATATCTTCAATTTTTTTTTGTATTTATTTTTTAAATTTATGCACAAAAAACACTTTTGTTGTTGTCGACACTCAATTGACTTGGTTTCTTTTTGGGTTAATTGTTTCCATTAAAAAGTGCGGCTACTTTTTAATTAACAGCAATTGGCCGACATCGAGTATCTATATATCCATGTATCTATGTATCTATGTATCTATGTATCTATGTATCTTTGCAGCTTTTGCCTGTGTTTGGCGATTTTGATTTCCATTTTGATATGTGTTTTGACACCAGTCGACAGCAGCTTGAGTGCATTCATGAGTGTATTCATGAGCACTGTTGTCTGTGCTGTGCGCTCAGCCCAATTGAGTTGTTAATTAACAAAATAACAACAAAAAATATCTATTCGCGGCTGCAATTTTTCAAGCAACGTGCAAAAATGTTTTCAGACTTTAATCAGCTTTTAATTTGGCCAATGGGAGTGTTTCAGTTGATTAGCTTGAGTTTGGATTGATCATAAAGCAATACTTCAAGGTCGATCTCAACACACAGTGAACATGTGAACATTAAGAGATCAAAGACAATGGGAGAAATACTAGGGAGCTCAGAGATAAGCTGAAAGAAGTTATGGGAGTAACTCTAATGCTTGATTTAGAAATATCATGTTGTTCTCTTAGCGACAAGCTATATATAGAAATTCATATGGATTATTGACTATAGGTATTATAGACAATAGAGATTATGCACCATATAAAATGGAAATGAAATTATACATAGCTATTTTTATATAGGTTAACATAACTCAACAAACACAAAGAGAAAGAGAAAATTGAAATGAATTATGCCTAAAAATTCTTGTAAAAATGTGAATATATTATTACAAATATAAATACATAAACAATTGACATAAATATAAAAAAATTAATGTTCTGATAAAACTGTTAATAAATTCCAATCTTCAAACGTATTTCCCATTCAGAACATGTTCCACATTCAACTCAATTCAAACAAATTTCAAAGTTAACAAACTGTGAAACATTTCATTCCACTTTGTAGGCAATCAAACTAACAACATCGACCTATTTACACTGCACTCCCCCAATGGACTGGACCTGGAGCATGTCCAAATTATGTTGCACAGTGTGGTAATCACCCGCCGGCGCATTTTGTGGATTATTATTACAGCTGCGGACACAATTAAAGTGGCCCAACTGTAAATTTATATCCCGCATGCAACGAGGCGGGTGTCTGACACGTGCCCGGAGATGATGCTGCTGCTACTGATGGGGATGCATCATGAGAATGGGCAGAGAAATCATGAAACACTCTATGTATACCATTGGAATATTTTCAAAATTAAATTATAAATGCAAATTTGGACTGACTTTTTATGACCAAAATGCCATGCAAGCTGAGTTCTGGCCCAGTCTCAATTGTTTAATTATGGATGCCAAGCACAAATGGGCGTGGCAAGGCTGCCTTTTTTGGCAATTAGCAGGGCTGAAGAAGAAGAGCTGAGGAGAAGAGCAGCAAAGCCAAAGCCAAGCAAATACGTTGGCCAAGACAACTCGCAAAAGGCGTTGCCCTTTAGACATTAATGGAGCTGCACTCGGAGTGAAAGAGAAGGGAGGATTCTCGAGGTTCACTGGCAGAAACAGAAAAGCAAAGAAGTTTGTTTGCTGTTTGGAATTCTAAAGCAGCTGCTTTGAGATATGCAGAAGCAGAGCATCTCGAGATGCACTGACAGAAAGTCTTGAGAAGCGAACGATTTGCAAATACAGCTGCGATCTATCTAGGAAGTTTTAAAATAAGACTAGCTACTGTACTTTTCTCTAAGTGTACACAATTAGAGTGTTCTCTCTCTCTCTTCATAAAACTCCCTCCAAGCCCACAACGAACCCAACTCACCTGTCTGTTGCGCAACGAGCATAGCCACCAGCCTTCGATGCCCTCGGTATCCTGTTCGATGACTGTAAGGATGTCGCCCTTCTTGAAGGACAGCTCGTCGGACATATCCGCTTCATTATCGTAAATGGCCTTGGCATAAAGTTTCTGCAAATAAATCAAGCAAAGGTAACAATTAAAATCTGTTTTCCCAGTTCGCTGTGCAACTTATCAGAATAAAGAAATTTGTATAATGATTATAATGAACCAATGCATGCAAGGTAGCAGCTTCTAAGAAGCCGCAAGAGTAGAACGAGAACAAGATTCAGGCCCAATTTCAATGGAATTTCAAAGACGTGAAACTTGGACCAGTCGCTGACCGACCCCGACATTGACTTTTGCCTCCAACAAAAATCCAAACTAAACCAAAACATCATTCATAAGAACTCGTCTGCGGTTTCTACAGGTAACATATTTTAGCTCTTATTTCTCTTTTGTTGTTTCTTTTTTTCTGCTGTTCCAAAACATAAATCCGAAAAAAAAAAACACAAAAAAATTGCACAAACTGCAAAACGAATTTTCGGGCAAAACTGAAAACAAAGCGAGTTCTTGTTGTTGTAGCTATTGTTGTTGTTGTAGTTTCTCTGTTTTAGCTCAGGCCATGCGCTTCATTAGTTTACCTGGCATTTCAGGTCAGAGCACACACGGCCAACAGCTCGGGCAATCAATGCAGAAACACACGCCTTATTAAATTTGCTAAAAACGCTTACGGCATTTTGGAGTAACTCAGTTTCTTAACACTTGAGATATGGCCAGAGATCGGCTGTGATTATGATTAATATATGTTATTAGATATGCACGCAAATTCGTTCTAATGATTGGTTACACTAAAAGAAAACTAAAGACTGCTCATAATAATATAGAAGAGTTGGTATAGATTGCAAATTGTAGAGAAAGAATAAAAGTGTGAAGGAATATTTGTTCTAATGACTGAAGCAATTTAAACACAACTGACTACCTTTTTCTCTCAGTGCACTGCACTCTCTGCTCTCGCCATAGACACGCTTAGTAACGGTTAAACGTTTGCTCCATTGTTAAACAGTTGCATTCCAGCCAAACGCACTTAAACGTTGCCTTTATTAATTTCTATAAAAAACGCCTCTAAAGCAATGCGCACAACTGTGCACCGTACATACATAGGTATGTGTGTGTGTATGTGTGTTTGAGCAAAGGTTTCTTCAATGAATGAGCTGATATCTATCTATGTGTGTGTGTGTTTGTGTGTCGGTCGGCGGGTTAAGCGTGCTGCTTTTAATTTCGCCACCGCATCGAACAAAAATCCAAAACGAACATTTCCAGAGCTCAAACCAAAGCCGACAAACCGTTGCCGTTAACTGCACTAGTACAGCTTGTTGCTCCCGCTCTCTTCAGCTTGCTTACTCTCTGACTCTCTTATATCGTCGCTTTTTATGTCCCCCTCATTCGCTTCATTTAACCCTCGGCTCCTGGCTCATTTAATATGAGCTGCGGATATCGCATAGAAACACACACACACACACACACACACACACACACAGAGAGACAGGAACGTATACAAAACGCCAGCGATTACAATATCGCGCGATGAATCGCCGTTGAACTTTCAACTCGGGTTTTGGTGTGAGTGCGCGGAACCCGTTTCAACAACAACTACTCGGGTTGGGGCAATGCGCATTTTGTATATTCTACTTTTCAATTTGGAAAGCTGAAACCGTTCGAAATGTCAAAAAGAAAGAAAATGAGCTCACTTGAAGTTCATGTGCGTGAAGCACAGGGCAACCTAACTAACACTTGAGCATCGCGTTGTTCAAACAGTCAAGCCGCAAACACCAACCACAACAACAACAACAACAACACAAAAGCAGCGAGCTCAAGAAATATTTGTTGATTTGCCTGCGACAGACGTAATCGATGAATTTGATAAGTGCGTGCGAGCGAGATGGCTCATCACTAGCAGCTGCCAGGGCTGCGGGCTCCCATTTCGTCTTCTTCTTCTTTCGTGCAGTTTACTTTGCTTTCTTCTTCGAATGGTTATTTTAACACAGCGCTAATTGTATGGGCAAATATTTATAGTTGGGCGTTTGGTATGTGGTTTAGGCAAACAAAAATCAAATATCGATATACTTTTGTTTGTGCGCAGCGACTTTAATTGGTTTGTTTAGCGCGTTCCACAATGGAACCACAAAATTGGAACTAGATGTGTGCTAAGCTGTTCAGAGCGACTGGAAAGCTTGGAGAAATGTCAACCCAAATGTTGTATAAGAGCTTTTTCGATTATATGCATGTATATTTTGAAAGTCTTATAAATTGCATACATTTTCAAATTATGCATGCAAAATGCTGCTATAAATCTGCCAATATGTGTATAAAACCGTAATTTCAGCCTTTGGGCTTCAAAGTGAAAGAGCTCCGCCGATTTATTGTTTTTAAAACGGCACGTATATGACTACAGCAACAACAACAACAACAACTACTACAATGAGCATAAGAGTTTTAAGACAAAGTAGCAGTTCCACATAACTCTCTTGTACGCAGATTTATTTTTCTTCTTCTTTGAGCCCAAAAGACAACAATGCCAAACAATAAAGATCTTTATATATATTTGGTGGAAAATATTTATAGAGCTTGGCTGGCTTCAAAGGTTATTCACCATGTGGGCCATAAAGACAGAGGCCGTCTATTTTATTTTGGGGCGGGAGCACTTTGTAGAAAGTCCGGCACACTTTATAAAGCTTTCGATCTGTTACTCTTTTCTGTCTTTACACTCCTCTACAGAGCATGACCTTAGCTAGCTGAATTGCCGCACAACCATAAATAACTAAATTCACATAGACAAAATCGAAAGATCAAGCAAATAAATCAAACAACAGAAGCCGCCGGCGACAGCGTCTTAATGAGCACTTCAAATTCGCAACAACAAAAATGTTTGTAAAGAAAAGACAAAAACTAATAAAAGAGAGGGGAATAAATGGCAACAACTTTGCCAAAATTTACTCAGCTTTTGATGGGTCTCAAGTTGAGTCCTCAACAATGACAATCTTTGACTTGAGAGGAGCCCATTAACCGCATTAAGCCGAAGCAAATGCCAAAAACAAATACAAATATTATAGTCGGGCGCCACTGACTGTATGATGCCTGTTCGCGTCAATATCTATAGCTATAAAACTTTCTTAAATATAGCTCAATGCCTATATAAATTCAGACAACTTTAATTATATCAAGTCTCTGTGAAGAAACACATTGAAAAAAAAAAACCAATACACTCTTTTCGCTTTTTGTGAGCAGGTATAAAAATATATAAATATATATACATATAGTAAATACCGAAGTCTATATTAGCTAGAGATAACCTCTACTCAAAAACAAAAAAAAAAAAAAACTGATAATCCATCTAGTATATATATACTCACATCTATATATATTTATTTTTAAGCTTTTTGGTCATTGCGTGACTGATAAAGTTTTTTGTTTTTCTTTGCCTCTGCTTTTAATTAAACAATTTCGCAGGAGTTCTTTATAGAGCATACTTATATGTATGTATAATGCACACATATATCTGTATATACATGTATACCTGTATATGTATATATGTATTATCACTATTTTGCTTTCTTAAAACATTTAGCTTAATTAGCAGAAATCAATTTTCTGTTTATTTTCTGCGTCATTTTTAGGTTTTTTCTTTTTTCTGTTTTTTGAGTTTCTGTCAACCTTTGGACATTGGCATTGACTAAGTGTAAGGTCTGATTAAGTAAACCTCGGGAGCTCAAACTGCTTAAGGTCTATGTGAAGCACCTCGAAAACGAAAAACATAAATGCAATTTTTAGACGAAGCATAATATACCCTTAAAAACTAAGGTATCAGAGGTATGATAGATTTTTGTAGTAAAATGATCTAGTTCACAAAGGGATCTACCAGTTTTACAAATTTTTCGATAAAAGGAGAGGCATCTTCTATGTGTGATATAGTATATTAACCTTCATGAGATTACTAAAAAGTGCAGATATATTTTGAAAGATAATTGCAATTGAGAGTACAGCAAATATTTAAGTTATATCAAAACATACATGTATATGTATCTAGGTATATATTTATATATACTTTTGTTCATTTTCTCAGCCCACTTGTCTGCGGAATATAAGAAAAAACGCCATATGTTGTGTTGAACTGGTTTTATTGTTGCTGCTGCTGTTGTTGTTGTTGTTGTTGTCGAGTGCAAAAATAAACAAAATGTTTTGCGTCTTGACAGCTATAGCCTTTTCGGCACATTTCGTCAAGTCGTGTGCAAAAAATGTGACAATAAAAGACTTGAAAGCAGGCCAACTCAGCCAAAACACGTTCCACACACTCGCACACACACACACACACACAGTAGAGTTTAACCAACTGTTAAAGTTGATGTTAAAATGCGTTGACAACTGCTCGAAATCAACTCCCACAATCGTCAAAGATGCACATTGAGCGATTCGAACGTCGCCAATGAAAGTGCAACAGATACTCTCTGTTTCCGATATGCCACGCCCACGCCCACGCCCATGCCGTCTACCGTCTACACCGCCTCTGGCCGGCCACATGTCAACCTCAATGAACAATGAGCAATGAAATAACTGCAAGTGTCTGTTGAACCATTTAACTGTAAATCAACTTTAATGGATGTGACTCGCGCGTAATCCACTAAGGGGACACAGGGTTGGGAGGTGGGAAGGGGGCGTGGCGCAGGAATGTAGCCGCATTGTTGACCCCCAAGCAAAATGCGCTCAATTGAATTAATCTACAAAAATCTTTGATTTATTTAAATAAAGTCTTGACTTATAGTTGCTCCGTTGCTCTGTAGAAAATCGACAACTGACAAGAGCTACACTGAGAAAAATATTATGTTGATTGACAATCAATGATTGATGAACTAAGCTAAAGCTGACTTCTGCGCTTGCCTGCTCTTAATCCCTAAATTGATTACCTTTGCTCAAACTCCATTCCCATTTAATTATAGACTTAGCTTAGCTTAGATAAAGCGTTTAACTATAAATAATAATAAATTAATATCTCGAATGAATTTTCCAATAAAATTCCCTGATTAACTATTGTAAGGGCAGCCCATATATGTAAATTATTTTTATAACTTTATTGTTAATTTGTTGGCATTCGCAAGAAAGTGAGTCACAATAGCGACGATGATTCCCCATTGCAAATTAACTGTTTAAGAACAAATAAACGGTTTCACAAAAGTATTGTTGACCTTCGCAAACAAAATAAATAATAATAAATACAAAATTTCAAGTGAAATACTCAAAAGCGTTGCTAAATTACTTCCCCAACATCAGCAACAACTTGAGGTGAGAGACATAACTTCGTTTTTTTCCGCTCATGAATCAACTGCAAAAAAAAAAAAACTCAATTTAAAAGCGTAAAAAATTATTGTTTTTTTTTTTTTTTAGGGAGTCTATTATTGCATTCCGAGTTTTAGCTAAAAACAGAACCGTCGTAAAACTTTTTGAAAGCTAATAAAGAAAAGATCAATCATTTGATAAGGAAAACATGAACAAGCATTAAACAACAACAATAAAAGCAGAACATAATCAACAAGGGAATCATAAATGTCGCAGTCGAAAAATATCAAAACACTTTAGTGTTGCAAAGTGCCAGAAGAAAGCAAGACGATGGCAGTGCCTGAATATGATATACCTCATTCAACTCTAATTTTAGGCGGAGTATGGATATATATTTCAAGTTTCATAAATTTTATTTTCTATATTCAGCCACGCCTTCAACAGAAACTGATGTACCTCAATTGCCTTAGGGTATAGAAGAGCATGGAAATTAAAAAGCCATCTTAAGCAATCATTTGAATACATTAAGAAAAGAAGAGGTCGTAACTGTATCTTTCGATTTGGCGTGTTATCTTTTAACTGTTGCTCAAATTCCAATTCCAATCTTAAGCAAGTCTTTCGCTGTCTAGCTACGTCATGAGTGGAATACCCCGGATGTGGATGTGACTCATGCTTTGGGCATCAATTCGTAGCGTTGCCAACCAGTTTTTTTTCGTGCTGCTGGCACCTTGAACTGGCTCGATGAGAGCAACTCGACGTAGAAGTTTTGTGATGAATTACAAATGGTTTGTACCCAAAGCTTATGCTCGTAGACCCACGCAAAAGGGTCGCGTGTAAGCAGGGCTTAGTCTCGCCAGACATGAAGTTGGCTGTAAATAGAAGAAGAGGCTAACAATTGACTATGGCATGCTATGTATGTATAAAAGTGAAAAGAAGAAACGCGCATTACTCTAAGCCTCTTTCTCTCTCTCTCTCTCTCTCTCATGCTCTCTCTCTCATTCTCTCTCTCTCTCTCTCTCTCTCCCTTTCTCTCTCACTCTTTACAGCTGAATACACTTGAAGAAATCTATGTGCAAGTCTTTTAGTTGAGCCATTCTTAAAGCCTTTAGGAACTGGCTCTTATTTAAATTCCCATCTCTCATTCATTTATTTCTCTCTTTTCTCTCAGTGTACTTGAGTAATTTAGTATGCTGTAAACAACAGATGCGCCTCCCAGCAGCCCAATAATTATGAACCAGCTAAAGAACCGCTCTGACTCACAGCCTCACTGCGTCCGCGTGCTTTGTTGGACAGTGTAGTAGCCGATGCCGCTTTAATGCGAATGGCCGCCCATCAAGTTGGCCCCCGAAGGCGTGCAAATTGTTAACTTATCTCTCAGCAGCAAAGGGCTGAGCACAACCTGGATTGTGAAGTAAGCAATTATTGTTGTCATTTTGTCAGTTTGTCATGCCGTCGCACATTTCCGGTGCGGGCCATAACGAAAAATATGGTGCAGCTTATCGCGCGTTTGTCAACTGTTTTGCCAATTTGCAATTGTTACAAAAATATATCAATGTGATTATATTGTCTGAGCTTGCAATGCAAACTTATGTAATGTATGTATATAGAGCTATATATGTACATACATACATATGTATGTATGCCCTTTTTTTCACATACTCAATGTCGGCTCTATGACTGATGGGGCGTGGCAGCTGTAGGTGTTGGCTAATTAGTATGACAGGCAGTGTGTACAAATGCTTTACATACAATTTACATTTACATTTAACAGCTGAGTCAGCGACTGTTGCTATTGAGTCTGTTCATGTTATCCTGAACGTGATATGATGTATGTCAAAACAAGTTGATCACAAATGCCGCACGCATGCAACAAGAACAACTTGGACAACACTGCACAGATGCAAAACAAGTTAAGAGAGCTCTAATCGAAAGTATATACGACTAGGAGATACCTAGACCAATTGACTTCTGCTTACATACACTGCAACAAAAACTATATACGCTCATACGCGCTTGGGCCGCTGATAAGCCAAACACATAGAAAAACAACAAAAGTTTGCGTGCTTGAAATCTGTTGTTGTGTTTAGTTAGTTGTAGTTGTTGTTGTTGTTGCTATAGTTGTTGTTGCTGTTGTTGGCAATGTTAACATGCTGCAAAACGTGTAAAATGGTGGCCTAGCCCATGCTGTGCAGTGTCTAGGCCCCAACTTATCACAAACGTCTTATCAGCGAGCGCATTTGTCTCTGCCAAAGCGACGACGGCGAACGGGAAAGTCAGCCAAAGGCCAAGTCAAGCGAACAGCAACAGGTGTTTGTATCTATGTGCAGGTATTTGCCTCATTATCGCACCTCAGCTGCAAATTTCTCATTGAGCATTCGCAGTTAAATTGATTTGATAGACGTAGCAAATGAAAACGACATTTTGATAACCGCAAACGCTTTTGAACTTTGTCCAGTGCTGCATAACAGTGGCCAGTGTTGCTAAATTTAATATTTCAGTAAAAGTAAGTGCAACGATTTATGGGGCCATTCAAAATGACTTTCACTGGGCGACTGAAGTCGAACAAGTTGAATATTAAATTTAGTAGAGCAAGACCTATGTGCTAAGAGTGGCAACTCTTTATAGAGCGAGTTTTTGACTGAGTTCGCCAAGTCAACAATACTTTAAACTAAGCACTCTTGACTTCTTGACTCTTTATTATAACTATTCACAATGCAATCAACTGCAATCCGAAATATTGCAACATTTTCTCGCTTTAGTTCACTTAACTATTATACAATCATAAAAGTTCACTTAACGTTAATTTACACGAACTTTAACTATGGCAATTATTAATGCATGGACTTTAAAGCGCTTTCAAATACCCTACAAATAGTTGAGATAGCTGCAATGGATAGTTAAGACCATGCTGAAGAAGTTAAGTTACTATATATGTATGTGTATCTATAGGAAGAGAGAGTCGTGAGTCTAACTATCGTACTCTATCTCTAGAGAGATTCCATCTAGAGCAGGGTATCTGCCAGTCTACTACTGCCTTTGCTAACTGTTTTCTCGCTCAGCAATTGTGGGCTTAAGAATGATTTAATAGCCGAGTCTCACATGATAGCGACAAAACAAATCGCAGTGTAGTGTGTGAATTGCCTTAACAACAACTGGCAAACCACATCTATATCAATACATATATACATATATATCAGTATATATATATTTATAGATCAATAACTTTATAGCTCTAGGCATGAGACAGCTTTCAACGCGGCGCGTTCAATCAATTTCAATTGCGAGTATGGGACAGGGTTCGATTTCTTTCTCTTCTATTTCTTTTTTTCGTTTTCTTTTTTGTGGTTTTTCTTAATTTTCCAAATTGAAAACGCGACGCACATTAATTCTAATCAATTTCCAGGCACTTGGCACTAAAAAATAAGTGCCCAATAACCAAAGAGCAGGGGTGTGAGTGCGAGTGAGAGGGAGCGAAACCATGGGACGCCACTTAATCAAACTGGGGTAAGCTGAAGGACAGCCAGTCCCAGTCCCACAGGAGGTATAAATATCGATAGGACTTTCGACTCGAGGCAGACTCGCTCGTAATTAATATCAAAGGAGACATACATACTTTTAGGCAATGATTAGATTTCATAAAGCGTGTGTGTGTGTGTGTGTGTGTGTGTTGGCGATAAGTTAATCAAGGTCTAGACTTATCAGAGAGGGTCATGCCTAAACGTTGCTCTTCAACCGAAGACCGATAAGAGGCGAGTGTCGCTGCCTGAGCCAGGCAACGTGCGTGGTCCTGGCATCTGGCATCTGTCCTGGTTTATTTATAGCTCTGCTGCCCCTTTTCAATCAATGGCAATCAAAGAACGAGAAACAACTTCTATTAATAACTGATTTGCGCTTTAATTGCAGACAGCCAGCCGGGTCCAGTCCAGCTCTTCATTAATTGCGCACAGTCAAGGGCATGCTAATAGAGCCGCTGCCACGTCCCCTGCTGCTCATCTGCAATATTTTCCGCTGTTTGCATTTTGAAATCTAAGCTCTTGCCACGCCCCGATTGCCCCGATCGCCACGATCTATAACCGGCTTTTGCCGGCCAAGCAGACTGGCATTTGGAGCACATTCGTTTTAATCTCACCTGTGCCAGCAATGATGGATGCACCTGCATTGAATACCCTTTAATTATGCCGTACTTAATGTCAGCGAGTGTTTGCCTAGAGCAAGTCCCATCCATTCCCCATTTGGAATGCACTTGTTCTTAGCTCTCTCTCTCTCTCTCACTCACTCAGCTCGTGCTCAGGTGCAAACTAATTTATTTTCATTTTAGCATTCAACTTGCGCAAACAAACCAAATTTGTTTAACAGCTCCAGTTGTTTGTTAACAACGATAAACGATTGCTCTAGCTTCAAGGTTAATTCCAGTCGAATCGCGAGGGTTGCTTCAAAGGAATTTATAATCCCGAAATAACAATTGAAGCAACATTATCAACTAATCAAGAAGCTAATTAAGCAATCAACATTTGACTAAATTAAGCCATAATAAATCAGCCAAACAAAGAAAATGAATAAGAAGTGAAGGGAGAGTTTTCAATGGAATAAGTTCTATAATTCTCTTTCATTTCCACTTTTTTTTGGCGCTTTTTTACTTCAATCATATAAATAATTCTTATCAATCTGTATGTTTTCATTATAACTAAAGGCCGCTCTTCCTGCACTTTTGTTGCCCATATTTAGCAGCTTTCTAAAATTCTTTAGAAATCTTATCTAATGAGTGAAAATGGCCTGCCTGATAACAGGGAATCACACATCGGTGCACTGCTGATGAACTCATTGTTTTGAAGTGTTATTGTTTTCTTCTTCGTCTTCTATTTTTTGTTGATGAACAGCAAAAAGGCCTGAGCAGCTGTTTAGAGCAATCGCACGAAGCTGAGATATCGCACTTGGGCAATAAATATAACTGGCACATCAAACGCTTAGGCGAAGGTGATAACCAATGCAAAATTGCGGAAACTCTGCCAACTGGTGCCACATGAGGCAAGTGGCAAGTGGCAAGTGGCAGCTGCCTGACTAAAAACGCGTCCAATTCAAGTGTTTTTC
The DNA here is from genome assembly GCA_035045965.1 of Drosophila aldrichi. Classification (NCBI taxonomy): domain Eukaryota; kingdom Metazoa; phylum Arthropoda; class Insecta; order Diptera; family Drosophilidae; genus Drosophila; species Drosophila aldrichi. The sequence continues at coordinate 13,838,088 of JAWNOM010000501.1, forward strand.
TTCTTTTTGAGAGATAACCAAGCAGATCCGTTACAATTTCCTGGGCGCAGAGACACGAAACGCCGTTTAACACGGCTGTCACAACAGCAGCAACAAGAAGAAGAAGAAGAAGATGAAACCACGATACAAATGGGAATGGAAATGGCAATGGCTATGACTATGGCTATGGCTATACGTCTATTGGCATGACCGATCCTAGACAGCTTTTGGCTGGTAATGAGTTGTCAATGGCTTTATCGGCGCCTGTGCATCGCATGGATAGATTGGCGAACATAAAGTCAGATAGTTTATGAGCTATGGCTACTAACCGATTTAATGTGAATGCGCCGTGAGACGGGCACATCGTAGTCCAGGTCCGCATTGGTTGCAGTCGAGCTGCAGCAGGAGCCAGACATCGAGTTGGCGCTTTGTTTGTCCAGCATTTTGTATGGGATCGTAAATTGGGGCGGATAAATCAATTGCAGTTTTCCTTCATGTTTCAATCAGTAGAGATACTCTAATGTATATTTAATCCAGGACAATATAGTTCAAGTATCTCAACTCTTGTGCACTTCACTTGTATCTTATATCTTGTATCTATATATCAGCACAATGCTCGCATCAGCATATGAATTTGACTTTTTTTGGAGGGGGGACTTTTGTTTTGACTTTGAGTTTTTTTCTTCTTTTTGTTTTTCGCGGAATCAGCTTTAAATTTCAAGTTTTGCACGGGGGCCACACGAAATGCGCCGAACGAATCGCTAATAAAAATCAATTCGCGTAGCTTTTTAAACAAAAGATGCCACAACTACAACGACAACGGCAACGGCAACATCAACAATAACAACAAAAACACCGAATTATATTTGCCGATGTTTAGCGATTTTTATCGCTGCTTTCTTATTGTCGCGACTCGCTAGCGTTTCAAATCGCCCGCAAGAAAACTCAGCTTCACAGCGAAAACGAACGAAAAGACGAAATCCAACTCTGCATAAAGCACTCAACACGTTCAGCTCGGCAGCAGGCAACAAAATACACTGAATAGCGGGTTCAGCATGCGTTCGGCCGGTTGCCGTTTACCACGAATCTTGTTGTCTGAATACTCTCACACTCAACACATGGACTTGCTCAAGCGGTTTGCTGCTCGCGTCTCTCTTCGAATTGCAGCAGCAACGAACGCACAGCTATAACAAGCTAGGGTATACAGTGAGCGCATATACCTATTCATTTTACTCTCTCTCACCTCTCTCTCTCGCTCACTTAAACAGTTTAAGCAGCATAACTTCGGCAAGCGCTCGGCTCGTTTGTGCGTATGTTGCTCACGCCAGCCGATTGCAAGCGAAGCCAATTCGTTTTTGTTCGTTCTCTTCACTACTTTTTTTACAGCAGCGTAAAAGGTAGTAGCCACCTACTACTATTTTCAATTCGCACAGCTGTGGCATTTACTACATTTTCGCATAGTTGAATACCCCGTGGTGCGATCAAATTGGAGCAATTAAATGGAATTTTAGGTAACTCTAGCAACGTCTACAACTCTCTATTTCTATTAGGGAGTAACTTCAAACCACTTCTATCAGTTCAGTGCCCCAAGTCAAATATTTTCGGTTGGTTATTTGAGCAACGAACCGCTATCTATTGTAAGTGAATACGCTTCATATTATATTATCTTTTATTATGTTCGCCATATCGAATGCAGACAGTTTATGAGCAGAAGATGATACCCAAAAGGAACGAGACATGGGACAGAGGGCTGCAGTAGCGCCTGCAGCTGTCCAAACAAATCGAGTGGAGCAATTCAATTCGTGTATTTCGTCGCGTGGCCGGGGGCGTGAAGTTTTGTCGCCTGCACCACTCCCCAGCATCCCCCCGCACCGAGAGCCACGCATGCAGGCGAACGAGCTGTGCATACGTTTACCAAAGGGTAAGCTCACTCTCTGCTGAAGGTCAGGTCGTCGGGCAACTCGTTTCACGAGCTGTGTTCTATGTTTCCAGTCCCATTCCCATTCCCATTCCCATTCCCATTCTCGTTCCCATTCCCATTTCCATTCAGAAAAGCGACGCAAAGCAGAACCAGATTGAGAAGCGCGCACTGAGGTGCGGCTGCGGCTGCAGTTGCAACTGTGAAGTTGAAAGTGACATTTGACATGATTTGCATGCCAAGTGCCACGCCCACGTCACTCAAGCTGACACCCAAAGTGAGTTGACTGCAGTTGAGTTGATTTGAGTTACATTGGGAGTTAGGATCGCTTCAGGCAGACCCGCAGCGCTTGACACTCGTTGAGTTTTTATGGCCGCTTTCAGTTTGAGTTTGATTGAATTTCATTTCATTTGATTTGAAGCAGCCGTTAATCTGGCTTTCTATCAATTAACTTTATTGGCCAGGTCAAGTTCTTATCGCCATCGTTAACTTGTTTGTTAACCAATTCATTTCCGTTGCGTGGGCAATCAGGTATTTCAGGCAGCTCTCTCTCTCTCTCTCCCTCGCTCTCTACTACTCTACTCTCTGGTATGCGCATTATCCTGCTTTAAGGCCATTAACATTTCTGACATTGTCTGTTTCGGCAACAATAACAGCATGCCGTCCTTTTGTCCCAGTCACGCTCAGCCTCTGCCTGTATCCCTGCACACTTTTCCATGTCATTTGCCTTTCATTTCCATGCCGTTTTCAAATAACAATTAAATGCCTGCCTGCCCAGCCGCCCGCATTCCAGGGAATTAGTCGACTAAATTGTTGTTAGAGTAGGGTCAAGCGGAGTTAGGGTGGCAAAGAGCGCCAGCTGACCACTGCCTGAAACTCTCCAATTGCCTTGTCAGAGTTTCATCTGGTTGAGCTGCTCTTAAAGCCAGTCAGCCACCCACGTTACATACATATACATATATTTATGATTTGCCACAATTTTGGGCATTTTAAATATGTAAATGAGACAGCTTCATTTAGGTATCTCCCTCTCTCTCTAGATGTCTCTGCAACACCTCATAACAAGCTAAAAATGTTTTGTTGTTTGCAATTTGGAAGCTGAATAAATAATATATGTTAATGCGACCACGCATCACGCTTCATAAATATGCCCAGCTCTGCCCCTCACTGTCCCTCCCACTCGCAGTCTCTTTACCTGTCGCTGCCTCTGTCTCTGTCTGTATAAACATCTTTTTGACATTCCATTGCTTACACAATATACACAATTTGTAGGCGTCATATCTTTTATCTAAAAACATTCATTCTCATTCTGGCACCTGGCTGGCGCAGGCAACAAATTCGATTGCAAAACAAATTTTAGCAGCTTCCCCCAATCACATCTACCCCAAATATGCCCATTTCTCAATATCGCAATCAGTGTTTGCCATTTGTTCCCTCCTAATTGAGTCATTTGTATGACCATTCACTGTGGAATACATTTTTATGGCACATTTGTGCTCGTCCAACCCTCGGCTTCAATGGAACCCCAAGCGAAGTACACTCTAACAATGTCTATAAAGCGCGATGAGTGGCATCTGTAAACATATTATTATACTAGCTCACACTAAGCAACTCGATTTTATTTCATTTAGAATTTCATTTACTCTTATTCGACTACCCTTAGATGATAATGAAATAGAAGGAAGCAATCCTTAGATATTCAAAGAGAAGAGAGTTGAATATCTAGTAACTCTTAGTGATTATTAATCAGTATGTCAATCATATGGATTGCAGACCGAATCTAGTTAACCATTGTTTGTCAATCAATCAATACAATTGGGAAGACCCTCTTCTTAACTGTGTTACCTGTTAGCTAGGTCATAATAAAACGAGTATTTCCTGGCGCTGCTTCACATGAAAACCAGGGCAATTCAACATAACGTAATTCCCTCAGGCATTGAGTGCATTCAATCAGGGAGTGTCAAGCCGCTTACAGCGCTCCACTCCTTATCCGGCGAACGGGCATCAGCCGAAAGGCCATCAGTCGAGGTTGACTTTCATTAAGATGCCCATCTTAATTGCGCCCACAGCTGCGCCGACTGACAGACGATCCTTACGAGTTTTCGACTTTCCAAAGCCCCACGTCAGTTGCATCTCTATTGTTTTATGGCAAAAGGGATGCGCGAGGAGTGGTGGGCGGGGGCGCGGCAGTCCCCTGATAATTGATGAATTTATGGCACAACATGAAATACTCCAACTCTATTTTGTTGTTTTCTTGCTTTTTCGACTATTGCCACATCACTTTTACTGATTGCAACTGCCGCTGCTTATCACGCGCCGCTGATGAAGTGCAGCCAGGCAGGCGTTTGCTTGTTTCTCTAATTGGACTGGCACGGGTCTAACTCTGTCTCTCTCTCTCCCACTCTCCCTCACTCTCAAGCTCGCCTACAAAACGCCACTTGCCGTCTGGGTTAATAGATTCTGGGAACTACAAAATGCATTTTGTTCTCTTCTTCTCTTTTTTTTCGGACCGCTCGCCTCATTTCCAATCTTCCATTCGACATTCGACTCTTGATGTTCGGCTGGCTACTTTTGGGCTGCGATTGCTTTCATTGGCCCAACTTGGCTCAAGTTAAGTGAATGCCATTGTCGACGTTGTTGTTGTTGTTGTAGGTCTGCATTTGCATTGTTTTGCGTATGCGGCACGTTCTGCACATTTTATGGAGCACGCACTGGCCCCACAAGCCCCCTCCCCCCCTAAAAGAATTGACCAGATATGAAAATAGCAGCTAATTAACACAAAACATTTTGTGTTTCTGATGTGTTGTTGATTTAGCCCGTCATGAATAATGCAGAGCATGTGCGCCGAACGAACTCGAAGAATACTTCTAAAGATGCAATAGAACCAATTGAATCGGAATATGCCCTAGCTAAATAAGAATTCCAGCTCAATTTATTATCTCATATAGAGGAAGCAAAAGGCGATATAGAACATTCAATTGAAATAAGCTAGAACTTATTAAAGATCTGAAGTCTGTGGATAGATATAGCTAAGGGAAAACTTCTAGAGATACGAGATAAAGCATGTATATCAAATAGACTGCAAGAACTAAGAGGACTTTAAGGAGCGTATAAAGTAGACATAGTGGATAGGTATATCATAGTGGATGTATCGAAATTTTCTAGGTATGGACTGCCTACTTCAAAGAAATACAAATTTCTTCCTTAACTTATTATGAAATCTTATTTAAAACTTCCACTCACCAAACATTTTCTTAGAGACCCTCAGAGAAAAGTCTCTAACTCCTGCCCCTTCTCTAACTTCCATTTACTCTATTCAATTATTCAACTGCTGCCATGGCCCATCATTAACTACCCCTCCCACTCCCCGTCTAATCCCTATCCATTAGTCCTTCAAGACTTTAGCCTCAGCTCCAACTGAATGGCTTAATTGCCCAGCCCCGCCCCCGCCCCAGCAGTCAATTTAGTAATATTATTAATGGTTGTTTGTTGCCAGACGAAACGTCAAAGCGCCCAAACGACTTCATCATTGCCAACTAGGGAACTGGATACATTGAAACACTGCAAGTCTGAGACACTCGAAAATAAAGTCCAAGATTTGCGGGCAAAGTCTGTCGGCGAATTTCACACATTGTGCCAGGCCTAAAAATATCCACACAAACATATGTAGAACAGAGCCAGACAGGCAATATAGATGGGAGAGTAAATATTGTGAGGCCTGAGCAAATGGGCTGGCAGCTGCGGCGCCTTTGACAATTTGCCGCCTCGCCTCGCGTTCTAATCTTTGGCGCTGCGACTGCGGCTGCGACTCCTAATCCGGAGTTTCCTGACGCGATCTGCGGCCAGTTGCCACCCAGCGATAATAACAAACAATTTGTTTGTTTGTTGATTTCCACAAAAACAGAAATGAAGCAAAAGCCGGAGAGGCTGGCTGGCTGGCTGGCTGCATTTTGCTCGTGTTTGCATAATTCATGAGATCGGCTGCAGTTGCAGTTGCAGTTGCACCCACATGTGGCAGACGGCAACTCCTTCAGCGTAGATCATGCATGCCACAGCCATTCATTACAAGCACATTGCAAATTGAGATACAAAACTTTGCAGCCGAAAACAAATGCCACGATATAAACAAAAGACTCCGAGAGCAGCAGCTGAAGCTGAGACTGCGACTGCGACTGAGGCTGACTCTGTGCGGGGGAGTTTGCTTCGATAGCGCTGCCAGCGAAGCATCCCAACTCCAGCTGAAAATAAGAATTGAATTTCAATTTGCTGACATGGCAGATTTTGGTTTTGTTTTTGTTTTTGTGCTGCGAAAGGCTGGGCTGACTGCCAACTCGTATATCAATGAAGCAAAATGGAAGTGCCTGAGCCCATTGAAGCGAAGGCAGACACAGAGAACTTCAGAAACATCTAAAGTTTCGTTAAGTGCAGAATATATGAGCAGAAGAGACAACAAGCAACAGGATTTAGTTGAAAACCAGAAATTGTGAGCGAATTATAACTCAAAGGAAGTTTAGTTAAGTTCTATTTCAGTCTTATTTCTGGAAATCATAGACAGTTTGCCTTTAGATTGTAGACAGAATATTTAGAGTGAAGTACAAAAGGAACAAGATCTAGTTAAACTCGGCATAGAACTTTGACTTTGTTTATAGAGCGATGAGCCACACTCCTCAAATTTATAGTGCCCACTGAGTCATGGCCCTAAAATCTGATCATAAAATGTGCTACATAAACTTGAAAATTTTCCCTGAGTTGCTTTAAGAACATAACATGAAATAGGAAATAAACTTTATGATCACACAAAGAACAACTACTCAAGTTCCCGCTCAACCCTACTTTACTTCCGGACTCGCTGAGCGACTCGAAAGTCTAAGCTCCTTTTACCCAATAAATCGTTTTTTAATGTCTTTCTGAAATAGCTCCTCTCGTACACTAGTAAATCAATCCACAACTCCCAATAGATCACCTTTATAGAACAAAAATTTATTGTTTGCTGACTCATGAGTCGAACTATCCGTTAGGCATTCAGCAACTCTATCGACGCTTGAGCACTTTAAAAGAGTTTCAAATGCTGTCAGGGATGACATGAAAGTTTTTAGTTCTCCATTGTTTTATGACTGCAATCGACACTCTCAACTCGACTCCATATATAAATGAGGCGCAATGGCCAAGAATGCAATCTGCAGCCAAGAGTATCTGGTATTGCTGTTAGCAAAAACAAAAACAGAAAAAACAAAAACCGAAATGAGCCAGAAGAGGTCCGCTAAGAATCACAAACTATGAAAATTCCAAGAAAATGCACTCGACTTCTTGGCGAGTATCCCTAAATGACTACAGGAATGCACAGTAAACACTCCACTCAATGACCCGGCCATAAAAGTTGTTTGCTATTAGAAAGAAAAGAGACGAGACGAGACGAGAGGAGAGGAGAGAAGTCGCCGTCTTTTCGAATTGGGTTAAACAATTTCTTCACGGCGGAGAGTACAAAGTGTTGAAATCAGCATACGGTTGCAATATGTGCTCTTCGGGACACTCGGACAGCCGGACAATCGGACATTCATTCAACATGCACTTTACACATTCATTCATGAACTGAATTGTGGTCAGCGTGAGTCTGGGCTGGAGACGGCTTTGGTCTCGGTCTGGTCTATCTGTCTGTCTGTCTGGCTGCCTTGTCCCGTTTCATCAATGAAACTTTATGACTAACCAGGGCAGGGCAGAGTCGCTGGCCCGCACAACAAAAGATTCGGTTACAAATCGAGCAACGACTTTGACTCTGCGGTAATTGCAGTCAGCGGCGCTGCAGGAGGCAATGCTCGCTCGCACTCGTACAGCGGATACTTAGCCGAGAATAAACATTCTTGAGCTACTGTTACGATGACGGAGACGGAGACAACTTCATCAGGGGTATCGAGTGTCGAGTGTGGCCCAAAATGTTTGCTTGCTATCGAAAGTTGTTTTTCGTGTCCGCGAGATACAAGATACAATTGTAGCAAGTTAGCTTGCTGCCTGGCTGCTCGGCTGCCTGCTTGCGTCACAATTGCTGGCATTCTTGAGAAAGTGTTGCAAGCACTTCAAGTGACAACCACAAACAATGCAAATACAAATACAAAGCAGATACATCAGCTACAGATACAGCTAAAGATACAGCTTAAGATACAGATGCAGCGCTTACAATTACTGCCAACAACTCACTTCCCTTGGTTAACTTTATTTTCTTTTCGATATTATACTTCTGCTGCTTCTTCTTCCTCTTCCTCTTCTTCTGTTTATCAATTGTGCGTGTCCAACACTTTTGCCGCGTAATTGCAATCAATGCGCTTTGTTTTTGCCCGCGTTACAAGTTGACAGTCGACAGTCCACGGTCGAGAGTCGAGAATGGAGAATGGAGATGCAAAGCATTCGCCTTGGCTGCTGCATGACTCACACTGACTTTGGCCATGTGGACCCCAGCGTGGAGCATGCAGGATGCTGTCTAAATGCCTGGGAACCAGCGCAAATTGAAAACGAGTCGCTTAACAGATTGTTTTCCTTGTAGATGAGGCATTCCGATAATGATAGAACATTCATAAAATCGAACAGACCCAATGTGCTGTGAATGAATTAGCCTTGCGGGTGTACATTAGGTTCCATGTACTTAGACAGATTATGGAGTTTTTACGACTCAAGCATAAGAAGACGATTTTCATTTAACAAGTTCTAATAACACCTAAATGATATTGCTGATATCTTAAGCAATCATAAGAAACTATATTAGTCCAACAATCTTACTCATGGAATGGAATAAAGAACGGAATGGAATAAAGAATAAAGAACATGTCAATATTTGGGAAACTTGATAGGTGATCCATAATACCCATGGCCAGTATATGACGTAGTCAAGAGCCTAGCTTGTTGCTGATTGATAAGACTTGGCTAATTGATAAAAAACAAGTTCAAAAACAGTCAAAAACAGTCAACCCTCACATATATCAAGATGTACATCAAAGGAACTTCATATAGTTTATAAGGTTAAATATTTTCCGGTTCTTAATACTTATCAACAGTGCATGCTTCATAGCTTAACAGTTAACAGTTAACAGTTATTTACCTTCAAGCATGACACATTTCCTGTGACAATCATAAAACATCTCAAAAGCACGAACAACTTCTCGCACTTGCTGCCCTTTACAAGAGAGCCAAGTTTCAGTCTTACTCTATCTAGATCAACGACCTAAGTCAATGATTTAAATTGATAATTTGGGGCGCAAATTAAGTCAGTTTAGAATTGATGTAAACAATGTTTGCCCATTGACGTCAAGCCTGCGAATAATATTGTAGGGCGGAAATTCTGATGACGCGCTGCGTGTGACGCTGAGTAAGCCAGGTATGATGGCGTTAATGAATAATAAATATCACACCTTACATCTTATCACACGCTATCAGCTATTGCAGACACAACGGTGCCAACTGATTGCGTCAAAAAAAAAAAAAAAAAGTGCTGAAATCAAGGCTGTCGATGATGCAGTCGAGCCATCAACTAAATAAATCAATCAGCTGCTGCCACATTTTCATTTTCATTTCCATTTTCATCTGTCTAGCCTTTATGATTGATTTGTTTATATTTTTAGCGCAAAAAACTAGTAAACAAGTCTAATATCTGAGCATCAGATAAAGACAATCAAATACATCTATATATAAATATGGTCTATATATATAGCACATGGTCTATTTATATAGATTGCACAACGCACAAATTCCACGAAAAAGTTAAAGTTTACTTTGCAATATACAACCATATATATATACATATTCATATCTTATCACAGTCGACGATTGTAAATAAAGCCCACACTCTATCTATACGATTCGCATGATACAATATGAAATATTCATGCAGAAATGCGAAATATATAAACAGAGAGGTTAATGCGAGAGCACTGATAAGATTAGATATATAACTATATACACAGTTATATGGAATTTTACGTTTAGAGCGGAAAATCCATCTCGTCTGTGGCCCACTCTCAGCTCATAAATTTCCAGCCAAGAATTCCACAAAACACAAATAAATTCATAAACTGTCAAGTTGGCAAAAAAAAAAAAACAAGTATGAAAGCTCAAGTCGAGTCCGCTCGACTAGCAAATCCCCTGAACAAATTATTGAAACAGCAGAGAGCGTTCCCATTGGTCACCTGAAGCTCGACTGTAACGAGAGAGACAGTACTTGAGTAAAAGTAAAAGCAAGGAGAGAAGCAGTGCAGAAGATCATAAAAGTTGTCTATGTGTATGCAGCAGCTCTCATTTAGTATTTGTATTTAGGTAAAGAGAAGCTAGAATGCTCACAGCAGCAGAGAGCGTTCCCATTGCTCACTTGAATGTCAACTGCAACGAGCGCTACCTGCCGTCGGGCTCAACATTTGGGAGAGACTATGCACTACAGTGCTTGAGTAAAAGTAAAAGCAAGGAGAGAAAAAGAGCGAAAGATCATTAGAGTTGTCTATGTGTAGGCAGCGCTCTCTTTTGGTATGTGTATGTGTAAAACGAAGCTAGAATGCTCACAGCAGCAGAGAGCGTTTCCATTGGTCACTTGAAGCTTGACTGCAATAAGCGCTACCTGCTGTCGGTCTCAAAATTTGAGAGAGACACTGCTTGAGTAATAGTGGGCATATATAAAGCGCAGCAGACTTATAGTTGTAGTAGTAGAAGTAATGGTTATAGTAGTAGGACTTATAGTAATAGTAGTAGGACTTATAGTAATAGTAGTAGGACTTATAGTTATAGTAGTAGGACTTATTGTTATAGTAGTAAGACCTATAGTTATAGTAGTAAGACCTATAGTTATAGTAGTAGGACTTATTGTTATAGTAGTAGGACCTATAGTTATAGTAGTAGAAGTAATGGTTATAGTAGTAGGACTTATAGTTGTAGTAGTAGGACTTATTGTTATAGTAGTAAGACTTAAAGTTATAGTAGTAAGACTTATAGTTGTAGTATATTATAAGGCCGTAGCTCGAAAAGCTTTAACAAGTCGAGTCCGCTCGACGAAATACCCTGAGCGAATGCTTGAAGCAGCAGAGACTGTAACGAGCTCTACCTAGCGTCTGGATCAACATTTAAGAGAGTCAGTACTTGAGTAAAAGTAAAAGTAAGCAGAGAAGCAGTGCAGAAGATCATTAAATGAGTGTGCATCAGCTCTCTTTTGGTATGTGTATGTGTAAAACGAAGCTAGAATGCTCACAGCAGCAGAGAGCGTTCCCATAGCTCACGGGAAGGTCAACTGCAACGAGCGCTACCTGCCGTCGGGCTTCACATTTGAGAGAGAGAGAGAGACAGAGCTTGAGTAAAAAAGGCTTTACGTATATAAAAGGCTGTAGCTGCAGCATTTCTTCAGTCTTCCAGGCCTGGTGGGGGTCAGCGCAACGAAGTGGAGTAGAACGTGTGATCGATCTGCTTAGCATTAAAGACGTAGAGGAACTACGTAGACGAATACGTGAATGAATTACGTAGAGGAAATAAGTCGAGGAAATACTTAAAAGAAAGAGGAAACACATACGTAGAGGGAATATTTAGAAGAAATGGACAGACAAATAGTGCTAAATCATCAAGAATATATGTATATACTTTGTGGGGTCTGCTACGCCTCTTTTGCCTGTTACAGACATTTCAACAAAACCATTATACCCTGATTTCCCATTTTCAATGGGTTCAGGGTATAACAAATCAAGTAAAAACATTGGCCAAGAAGACCGACTACACAATGCTCGTTCACAGAAGAATAAATAACTAGAGTAAGTCAATAGTAATTAGAGTTTAGTGGAAAAACTTTTTAGCTCTATGAAATATGGATGTCATATGCCTAATTCAAATCCAAAATACTTTCGGATAACTAAAATGAAAGAACTAAACAAAACCAATATACCCTTTTCATTACAGGTAAGGGTATACACCCTTCAGCAAATCTCTATGTATATCGCAAAGTTAAGAAACAAACGCAAATACTTGATAAACGAAATTTTCCAGTGGTTTCGTAAATATTTCTTTGGAATTCATATTAAAGATAAGCTTGCTAAATCAAATATTTTCATACACAACCAAATAAGGGCGAATAAAGATATATTCAATTGCAAATATGATAATACTGAAGAATAATATTTAAAATCTAAGAAAATCTTGGGGCACTTAAAACTAGAAAACTGTATCAATCAACATTAAGCAAAGCGTACATCGAACACAAACAATTCAAGTAGAGTATATTAAAGTCGATTATAGTCTCATCATTCAGTTACGTCTGTAACTTCAGCAGTCCTACTTGCTTAAGATCAAATGTTGGCACAGACTGAAACCGATGATAATGGCGACAGATAAATATTATTACTGTGATATCATTTGATTGTGAGACAAACGAGGTTACTCAGACAAATGATATGCAGTATATAATAATAACACAAATGAAAATAATACACAAAGCTATTCGAGTTTATATGGCTCATAAATATGGGATTATTGGATAAACGCATGCTAGACAGGCATCACAAAAAGCTGAACAAAAATATCGTGTGCCTTTGCTGCGATCAACTCAATAGATATTTAAGCCAACAACAATAAACAAATCTCGTCCAGCGCTCGGCTGTAATAATCAAATAAAAATTTAAGCTAATTGGTCAATAAAAACTTTTACACGATTATCGATGGCAGACCAGAAAACCCCAGTCCGACCAACATCATGTCAATTTGCATCATTTTATACTCATCGAAAGTGGAAATTTTGGGGTATATGCATCATAAAAACGAAATTCAATGTAGCCATGTCCATCTAGGTCTCCAGTTGTATTGATATATCAGCTCTTTGCTGTATCCGGGGTATCTCCTAGTCAGGCTACCTTCTCTCGCCTAGAGCACATTTACTCGTGGCTGTCTTTACCAATTTGTCTAAGAGACCAAATCACTGGATGGCTGTTGAAATTGTTGGCGATAAATCAACGAAATACGGCGCCCGCCCGCGCCCATTGCGTAAATCAAAAATTTATGTTTAGATTTTTGAAAAATCAAAAAGAAAAAAAAAAACAACTACAAACTGAAGTGAAAAGTTTATGGATAGAAATCTTTTGATTGTGTACAAATTTGATGCCCCTGCCATGATTTATAAGGTCAGCGCGAGCATCGGAAATAAACGCAAACTACAAATTCGATGAGACACGGCCCAAATAAACGGGGGACCGGGGCCAAAACGTGGGCGCCCCTATCACCAAAAAAAAAATATATATATATATCAAAAATAAAATCTAAAGATCTCGATTCGAATCATTAGCGCAGCCAGCTGACATATTTTCCGATTTATGGGTCAAGAATTTCGGCTAAATGCGGCGCCTCAGCTGCATGATAATGTTAAGTGTTATGCGACAGAGGTGGCAACCCTGCAAGCAGATTAAAATGATTCATAAGGAAGCTTAACATTAATATATAAAATGTGACAGCATGGCGAAGGCAACTCTACCTAATATCAATAATAATAACTTGAAGGTGGCAACCCTGCCTGGTGATCGAAACGGAGCAGAGGATGTGAGAGCTATAAATCTATCGTCTTTGCGACGACAACTCTACATAATCTACATATTTACCCTAATGATATTCATAAAAGGTGACAACTCTGGTCGCTGATTAAAGCTCAATGTTGTCGTCGGCTGCCATAAATCTGTTTCTGTTTCTGTTTCTCTTTCTGTTTGTCGCATCTTCTATAATTTAACAGCAATTTATTAAATGCCCCCATCGAGCTTAATCTGCACTGGAAAATCTCGGGGCAACTGCATAAATTAATTAACCGAAAAAAAAACAAAAAAAAAAACGAAAGAAAAGCGCTGCAGGAATGCGTGAGATATTTTTGTGGAGCAACCATGCCGCCTGCTGCTGCATGCCCCAACAATTTGCCAGGCAGCGAAATATCTTGCAGATGCATCTCTCTCTATATATATATATATGTATATTATATAGTGATGCTGGATCTTTGCCTGTTGCTTCTGCATCCAGCATCTGCAACGCTTGACAGCGCTGATTAGCGCATTCAGCGGCAGCTCTCCAGCTAAATTTATGGCAGCTGTCCTAAATGGTCGTCGTCGACTGGAAAAATCTGGGAAAAACATTTCCCAAACTGCAATTGAAATTATGTAATCAAACGGTGTTTTCGGTCAACAAGGAAAGAATTCTTGAATGTGCCACACGTAATCAACAACAAAATTTGGGCACAAGAATTTCACATGACGTGAGGAAAATTGGGTTTTCCTCTAGTGAATGCCGCCAGGTAAAGAAATTAAGGAATTAACAACACGTACAAATAAATTCTTCAGCTCTTGCTTGCTTTCGCCGTTTGTATTCTGTAAGATGCATTTTCACTCGTCTTATGTTTATGTTTATGTTTCTTTTCTTTTCTTGTCTTTCTCTCTCTGTGTTTTCATTGGACTTTATGCAAATTTTCACAGCGAGCGCTCATAATTTTCAATGCGACAGCAAAAAATGTTGGCGCCAGCCAGCCAGCTATGCAGCCAGCCAGAGAGCTTCGGCGTCTTCCATTAGCGCCACACATTGAGGATAAGCAGGGCGGTAGAGGGGAGAGGGGGCGTGGTCAACAGGCAAATCTGCTTACATGCATTTCAATTTATGACCCCGAAATGTTTGCCATGCACAATATTTCAGTCTGAAGTGGATTTTGAATTATTTGCCATGGACTTCCACTTCAAGCTCAATGACCGTACATACATACAAAATTGCATTTGACGCAGTTTTTTGTTGACTTTATATATTTTGGCATTGAGCCACTCATAAATCAAAATCTGTATAAATAGCTAAATACTTGATGCTACAAAGCGAGTAAAAAAGTCTCTAAATGATAGCTCTATTGGTATTTATAGATAAGCAAAGAAAGTTATTTCTTATCTTTGAATTGGCGCCAAAGTAATAGCAGTATAAGAGTGATATAAGATCAATAACTCTTGTATGCACACATACAATAATATTGTCTGGTTTAAGTTAAATTACACAACACAACTACGCACACACAATCAGAATTGCGTCTCTTATACATGCATTCTTATACGCATATGCAGCCAGAGCACATTCACTTCATTTCATTTTCATTCTCTCTCTCTCTCTCCCCCACAACTCACTTCTTTGTATTGAGTGCATATTAAAATTGCCGCCATACTCACAACAGAGTGTGTAGTATAAGATCAGTAACTCCATGTACGTATTCCCGTATTCAACATGCATAATGTTAATGTGAATGTTAAATAACCATTTAAATATCTCATACATATCAATAGGTGTGCCTTCCTATGCACTCTAAGAATAGCTTCAATTTTACTCACTTGTGCTCTCCCGCTCTCTCCATGTGCAAACTGCAAACAAAATACGCGCCAATTTGTTTGTAGTGACAAAAAGCTCCGCAGCAATAGTTGAACAACACGTCTTCGGTTGATAGTTAAGTGTTTAAGTGATTTATGACACTTTACTCACACACTGCACACACTATAAAAGTATTAAACGTACTGCAGTTAAATTAAATTGACTAGGAAACAAATCAACCAGCAAGCGCACAGAGCACAACCGATCAACAGGACAGACGCGCACTGACTGACTAAGTCGCCTCATTAGGCGCCCACCTACGCTAAGCCGGCATTCGCACTAATACAATGACAATTCAGAGCAGAGCTATTATAATTCCTATGCGCTCATTATTCGCAATGCTCACTCACAATTTCGGCTGCATTGCGACCAATAGGCACTCGCCTGTATTAAGCCGGCATTCTCACTAATACAACGACATTTCAGAGCAGAGCTATTATAATTCTTGTGCTCTCATCATTCGCAATGCTCACTCACAATTTCGGCTGCATGAGAACATAGGTAGCGGGATCAAAAGCTTTGCAACCAATAGGAATCGTCTGTATTAAGCCGGCATTCTCACTAATACAATGACAATTCAGAGCAGAGCTATTATAATTACTGTGCGCTCATCATTCGCAATGGTCACTCACAATTTCGGCTGCATGAGAACATAGGCAGCGGGATCAAAAGCATTGCGATCAATAGGCACTCGCCTGTATTAAACTAGCATTCTCACTAATACAGCAACAATTCAGAGCACAGCTTTTATAATTACTGCGCGCTCTTCATTCACACTCACTCACTGCAATTGATAATTGAGTTAATTCTGTCTGCAGTGCTGCCATACATCATCACAACAATGCAAATGAAGTTGAATGCGCTCTCAAAGGGCATAAGAGCAACGTTTTAATATATGTATATCATAGTTTAATATATCAGATGAATATGATATGCTCAGATGCTCTTCAAAGGGCACTCAATCAACTCTTGTAAACTAAAGTCACGTATGTTCATAAATCCACTTAGAAACTAACTTTATGAATTCTCTGAAGACAAGTAGAGTTTATGAATTCAATTGTGTTTTGCACGAGTTGAAATTTGCCAGTTTCAGTTACAACTCGAAGAAGGTTGATTAACCCCTTGAGACGATGCCAAAGCAAAACAAACACGAGTCCAAGATGCAAGGCAACCGCAGAGGGGCGAAACCCGAAGCAAGAGAGGCCAGAGGAGAACCAACTCTGGCTAAGGGCAAGCCCACAGATACAGAGAGCTATAAACAGAGAGAGAGCTCGCAACTTGAGCTCTCAGATAAATTCAGCAAAAGGGATGCCAAATTGCTGAATGGGAGCACAGCAGAGCCGGGCGAAACAACCCCAAAAATAAGGTTCAATTGCGGGCAAGTGCAAGGCTGTTGGGTGGCAGGACACACACGCCAGCGGGCAAGGACGACGGCCGCCCACCCACACGATTTGGCATTGAGCAAAATATATAAAAAAAAAAAAAAAACGTCGTAATCGAAAGCCCAAACAAAAAGGATGCAAACGATGTCAGGGATAAAATTGAAAGCAAATATAAACAAGTCGCAGCCACCACCCAGGAAAAGCGTTCAATGTTTTCCAGGGAGCAAAACTGTTTTCTTTACTTGCCACAAGGAAGTAAAAAGAAAACTTTGCATAACTTTGGCCCAGCCAACAAATGTGCAAAAGTGGGCAAATGCAAATGTAGAAGCCAACAATGTCTTAAGATGTTGGACCACCCAAACAGCCAACGCACACACACACACTCATGTGTTTATCTGTATGTGTATAGCTATATAGCACCCACCCTAATCATAAATTCGCTTTGAATGGCGTCAACAAATTCATTTCGCATCACAGCGCATCTGATGAATGACGTGACTTTGACAGCAGCATCAGATACAGCAGCAGCAGCAGCAGCAGCGACGGCGGCGGCGGTGGCAGCAGTAAAAACCGCAGCACTTATTTCTAACTGTCGAACAGCCATGGCCAACATCCAAGCCCGGCCAACTCCATCGAGCATCAGGCACTCAGCATTGGCAGCTGCGTGGCCTCAGTTTATTTTCTGCTGTCGTCATCACCCGGCCGCCCGCTCTAAGCCCCCTTTCAATGTTTACATAACATGGCTATGACGACGCTAGCCAGCAGCCTCTCCAGCGCAGGCTCACACGCATGCCCCATTCAGCGAGGGCCTGGAACAGGACAGACACGACGACGGCATCGCCTGCCGGTGCCGGCAAAAAAGGAAAGCAGCAAAAAACAACAGAGATTCACAAATTTACGTTACGCACCCTGCACTGTGGCTAGGTATCTATACACGGAACTACATACATACATATGTATGTACACATATACTTACACATATATGTATACAGTTACGTATGTATATATCCTCTAGCTGGAGCTGAGCATTGTGTATGCCTCGCTTCTGTATTCACTCTCGTCCACATTGCATTGAACATAAATGTGGAGTGAGTAGGGTGGCTCAAAGAGTTTTAATGGAAATTGCAAAGGAACACTATCGAGATACTCTAGATTCCATATAACAAGATATTAGCAAGAGTTATCAACTCTATTCGATATATATGCGAAGATATACATAGATATATAGATATATATAGTACCTTCGAGTTTTACCTAGGAATGGAATGGAACGGGAGTGCCCACCTAGTAGATACCCTGTATATTACAGAAGAACTTCAAGCACGAAATACGGCGCTTTAGATTCTATAAACAGACATATAATAGAGGAAAAGACGGAGGGACAGAAGAAGGAACAAATTGAGGGACATACAATATAATACGTTAGACGAAAGAATAGCTGGTGGGAGAGACTCAGAGATAAATTAGAGGACAGCCTAGATCAACTCAGCTCAGTGCAGGTTTTTTTGGCACCTGCCACGCCTCCATCTCTCAGCTGTTACAAAACAATTCGCACAAAACCAATATACCCCGAATGGCTATGGCAAAGTGGATATAGCTGTAATTCGGCTGTAAATAATTGCTGTTAATTTCCATTGAGCACACCTCGTGCTGTGCTGTTCGACGTGGAAGTGCATCCGCGTGTGCGACTGAACTTTCATTGCACTGAATGTCATATTTCACGTACCTGCGCACTCCTCACTCGATGCAGATGGAGCGTGCCGCCCGAGATGAGGCCGGCGGTGGTTGCCTTTGCGTGCATTGCCACTGAATTTATGACGTACTGCGTCGGCTGTTGCTTGACCAGAGCTCCACTCGAAGTCGATATGGGAGTAGTAGCTGTAGCTGTAGCCATTGGTGTTGGTGTTGGCTGCGTTGTTGTCTGAGCCGGTGTTTTTGCAACATTCCTAATTGAGTTTTCTGGTAGTTGGTTTTCACTTTGGCAATCCATTGAAGGCAATGCCAATTCGAGTTGTTGTTGCTCTTGTGCAATGGACATGCTCGTAATTAGCTGCTTGGCTATTGCTATTTGGATTTAACTTATGTCTAACACCACATCAATTAGATCGAAATATACATATATACACGTATCTCCTATATACTATGTACGAACTTTACGTCAAAGTTAATTCCGCCTTCGCTCTGTTACGTGTGCAAGGAAATCTTTGCTGTCGCACGGCGCGCGAGTTCAACTGTTACTGAAGCGTCGAGTCCTTCTCAACTGCCTCGCCGGTGGTTGTTAGCCAGGGCGAAGTGTTAGCTTTATCTGGCTTTTATCTAATGTACAGCGCAGGGGAAGTTCGTGCGGCACGTGAGCTGCCATGTCGAAATCAAATGCGGAGCGAAACTCTGTAGAACTGTAGAAATTGAGTGGGAATTGCTGAGACTTACGAACTGCTGAGATTCCCATCAAGTCGCCCCAGTCAGGCATATCAAATGAATATCAGCTTTTCGAGTCAGAACTTTGACTAGACTTCGAGCAGACTGAGAGACTGAGAACAACTGGGCAACAACTGGGAGAAATGGACTCGAACGTAAAGAGTCCCAGCTATATCGACCGCAAGACCCTCAAGAGGTCCGTGATGGTCGCCCACGATGCATCGAGCACGGCACTTGTGGCGAAGAAGCGCGAGCTGCACTACTATGCAATGGAGGTCAATGCGGGCATTGAATACCGCTCTCAGTTTAAGGTGAGAGAGAGGTGCCATAAGACTAAAGCTGAAGCTTAGATAAATCCTAATGGCTTGCCCTCAGGTAAAGGAGAACGTCGATGGCGAGGAGGTCGACTACACGCCCAATGTCCTGAGCGAGTCGCAGTACACCGACAAGTTCATGAAGTTCAATTTGCACTTGATGCACAATATAGCCACGATGCAGATGTATCACACGCGGGGCAGTATGCTGCGCTCGAAGACCAGGTCGAGCATGCGAGGCGGCGTGGGTGGCAATAAGCAGTCGATGGAGGAGCTCATCAATGGCGTAAGATCTATCTACTTACCACTTGCCCACATTGCTTTACTGGGGACTCTCTTGCCCTAGATTCTCTATGAGGCGATCATCTTTGATCCGGCGGGCGCTCACAAGGAGGAGGAGCAGCCCGTGCACGTTCCCGTGCCCTTCACGAAATCCTTTGTCAAGGTGACGATACGCAAATCAGAGTTCATCGAGCTGCACTCGCAGATCAACTCGACTGTGGCCAAGGGCTCAGAGCAGGGCAACGCAGTTGAGGCGGACAATCGTCTCTACGATTACCTGACCGTTGGCAAGGGCAAAGTGCGCCGTCGCTCCGACAACGATGCCCAGACAGAGGTCGTCCTGACCAACAGCCGGGCCGTGAATACGATCTTCGTGAGCCACGCCACCGTGGGCTCGTACGTCTCCAACTTCGAGATGTACGACACTCTGCAGGGCGTGGTCACCAAGCAGACCCAGATGACGCAAAACATGCTCAGCCAGACTGGCCCGCCGGGTGGTACGGAGCCCCGCTCCACCGTCGCCCTCGAGGAGGAGATCAACGAGCGGAACAAGGTGCGCTCGGTGACCCAGCAGTTGTTCAAGCATCCGGTCTTCAAGAAGGCCATACTCTTCATTGGACGCACTCTCTCCAGCAACTTCTACAACTCGGGCATGCAGCGTTTCCGCAACTTCCAGAAACCGAATCGCAGCTCCACGGAAGTCCAGTACAAGTACTCGATGAAGGTCCTCTTCCGCCTGATGCCCAGCCAGGTCAACGACGACCGCAAGGCGGTTAGCGATATTAGCTTCTGTTATGCCAACAGCGACATTGTGGCCATTGGCTACGGCCTGTTCTCCTTCTCCTCCCAGCATGTGCCCTCCACCGGTGACGTGTTCGTGTGGAGCATCAAGAATCCGGGCGAGCCGGAGCGCGCCTACTACTACAAGACGCCCGTCACAGCCCTCTGCTTCTCTCCCTACCTGCCGTCGCTCATTGCCATCGGCATGTACGACGGCTGTGTGGAGGTGAGAGACGTGGCGGACGACACCAACATGCCCATTGCCGTATCTCAGCGCAGCACCTCGCCGGGCTGCTCGCCCGTGGTCGCCATACGCTGGCTGAAGCAGGTCGGCGACGATGACGTGGGCGAGATCGATCCGTTTCTCAGCCTGTCGCAGGATGGCTCGGTGACGCGCTTCCACCTGGGCAAGAGTCCCTATCTCCTGGGCTTCACACAGATGACTCTGGAGCGCATCGAAGGCCATCCGGAGGGCATTCACGTGCCCATCTCCCCGACTATGACCGTCGCCGCCAACAGGCACCCGCAAGGCCTCTCCATCACCACGCATCCGGTGGACAACGACATCTACTACATCCTCACCGACGAGGGCTGCATACACAAGTGCTCCATCAACTACCAGCACCAGTATCTGGAGGTGCTCAAGTGCCATGACGGTGCCGTCAACATCATGGAGTTCTCGCCCTGGTCGCCCAGGCTCTTTCTCACCTGCGGCAACGACTGGTAGAGCCCACAGCGATCCACACATCTAGCTCTACCTCACTCATTCCCTCTCTCTCTCTCATTCTCTCTTAGGTACGTGCGCATCTGGGTGGATGGCATTACCCGACCGCTGATCGAGCTGCTCGATGACTTCCAGCCCATTCACTGGGCCAAATGGAGTCCCATCAACTCGACCATTATTGTGTGTGTCAATCGGAACACGTGCAGCATTTGGGATCTGCGTCGCAACATACTCAAGCCCATGGGCAAGCACGATACGGATGCCTCCTACAACACAATTGCTCAGTAAGACACACTAGCCAGCTTCGATACCCTGTAATTTAATGACTACTCTCTATCTCTCTCTCTCTCTCTCTCTCTCTCTCTCTCTGCAGATTCTCCAATAGCGGCACGGTGTTGATCGTTGGCAATGAGCGTGGCAACGTTCTGTTTGAGGCCCTCAACGATATGCCCTTCGCACCACACTTTCAGTACGACGAATTGGAGAAGGCCATTTATAGGGCCATTGGCAACGATCAGGAGTTGTTCATTGAGCTCAAGAGCATCGGCTTCTTCGGCTATCCCAATAAGAAGGCTGTAAGGACCTAACTGTGTCGTTCAAACTATGTCTAGCATTATAAATAAAATCTCGAAATTGAGGCTTATATCAGAAGTTTTACTAAATGGGATGAGTGTAACTTCCTAGGGCCCATTTGAACTTACCCCAAGTAGCTAATATAGGCAGACGTATAGCAATAACTAATTTCCAATATTCCAGACCTCAATACGGATTACACAAATATATAATATTGGATGCTTGGCTACTGATTAAGAAGATGGCATTATTACATTATTAGATTACTTAACTCATTACACATGGCCTAAAAACTTTTAAGGTATTTCCTTATCACCTCGTCACCTCCTTAAGGTAAACCCTCTCTCTCTCTCTCTCTCTGCTTCGTTCAAAATAAACACTCAACAAGTAAGACATCTCGGCCACAAAAGAGTTAAGGACTTGGCAAGTTCGAGCTAAAGGTATTCATTTCACGCAGACCGCAAACACAAAGCACAAAACTCTTAAAGCCTTCGATCCTACTTACAACCCTTAAATATTGTTTAATAACGGTGTGCAATTGGATCAGTTGATGCATTGGATAGTCGGCTTGTTGAACAGTTCCGCAAGAGACGAGCTCAGGTTTCGGCGGCCGAGCAGGTAACCCAAGAACCCAATCGCATACATAAGCACTAGGGCAAACACGATGACCCGCCGAGCGAGAGTTCTTCGAGCTCTTCGGGTGTGGTTAAATGTCAAGCGACGAATGCCAACGAATGCCGACGATGGTGGTCAGTGTGTGGTTTCTCCGGGTGTTAAATAACAAATAAACACTTGTGTACACATTAGCATGGGAGAGAACAGAGAATTTATTAAGAGAATTTATTAAAGAACCCGAGTGGTCGAGATGAATAGAATAGAATATGGCATAGAGACGGATCAAACGCCGGCCGCTGAGATAAAAAGCATGTTACAGTTTTTATATGCTTGCCCAAAATAGAAATAAATGTCAAAATTTGTGGCTCATAAATAAGAGGGGGATTGCGGTAGAGAAAGGGGAAGAGAAAGGGGAAGGGCAAGGAAAGGGGAGAGTGGGGGAATGGACCACCATCACTTATGGCTGTAAATTACACAGCACATTCCTCAAGCTGGACCCGGTCTGGGTCTCTGTTTCGGTCGCATCGCTTTGAGGATGTCATCATCAGCAGATAGCCAATCCTTGTCCGACTTAATTGTTGTTGTGAGGCTTGTCGTGCTTGTCGCATTTAATGAACATTTAATTGTTGCCCACATGCGCGCCAAGCAATGCCCGCAATGTCCAGTGTCCAGTGTCCAATGAAAAGGGGGCGCGGCCCAGCCAGACCAGACCAGACCAGCCCAGCCCAGACACAAATTGAAAACAAAGTGCTGTGGCCCACTGGACACCAGGTGAGCGCCTTGACAAGGCGACAAACGAGCTGACAGTAGCTATAGATGGCCATGACAAAGTCAAGCCATAACCAGTCACAGCCGACGGCTAGCGGGCCCAAAGGCCAGCCGATGAGCCAGACGCAATGTCATTTTTGCTAAATAAAAGCTGCGATTCATCAGAATCGCTGAGATTCCCAGCACCAAGTAAGGTCTGCAGCTGGATGGCTGAGCGCGGAGAAAAAAGAAAGATGCTATGCCGATTGCTAAAAAGAAATGCAGCCCGAGCGGTGCTAGAGATGGACGAGAGAGGCACGACAAGGCACGAGCACTCTTCATATAGCCTAGACTCTTTTACAGAGATATATGTATATGTATATGTCAGTATATATCAGTAACAGAGAGGTACGACCAGACACAGGAAAGCTTGCAGGGATTACTCTTTGGTATAGACTAGACTCTTCCAGAGACATATGTATATAATAGTTGCAGGGGGAGTTTTCTATTAAGTCAAGAGTCTTATCACTAGATGCTCACATGCTTAAGCATAAGTAAAAGCAATGCCTAACAAGACAAACAACTCTTATCGACTGGTCTAATTTCAAGTCTTTTCAAGACTGTCACCACCTCAAAAACTTCGTGTTCGCATATTGAAAATCCATTGTCCATTGAAAATTGCCTTTAATAATAATTTAGTAAGTGACATAATTAGGATCAGGCGTCGGAGGCTTACGCACGTTTTCCGCATCCGAAGAGTCTCTGCAAGAGATCATAGATACACATACACATACATACATATATAAACATCAACATAATCCAACTTCATACTCACTCAACATCGGTTATATGCACGATATCGTCAAAACGAATACGTAGTGAGCACACCAGGCACTCGGAATCCAAATCCAGAAAGCACAGCTCGCAAAAGATGCCCCTGCAGTTGGTAGTTTTGCAAACGACGAAACTTCCGCTGCAAGTAGAAAAGATTATGTATTGTAAAGTGGTTTAATCAAGAAATAATACGATCCTGCTTACTAGATCAGTCTTGACCTGCAGAGAAGACAGTATTTGCCCTTATAGGCGCCGAGGTAGCCTTTGGTGAGTCTAGTGAGAAATATCATGAGATAATATGATCAATAATATGTAGAATGCCGCTAACACACCTGTACAAGGCGCCGCTCATCTTGGATACAAATTCCGTTAGACATTTGCAATTATTCGGGACGTAAAAGTTAAGTAAGTGCGACCGCCATCTAACCTGACGCATAAAGACGACTGAGAGAGGGAAATAGAAGAGTTAAGAAAAATGGGTTTATCAACTGCATAAAGGTATGCCTTTAGATATAGGAATAGTTCTTGGGGAAAGCTGAAATAAGAAAATAACTAAGGCAGAAGTAGGGCTTCCTGATAATAGATGAATCGGCAGCGAGCATGACAGCCTATCAGAATTCTATATATTGTATATATATGACCCTCTGTAAGAGCACTAAGAATTTCTACCTCTGCCATAGCTCAAGCGCTCGTGCAGCAAAACGGCGCGACGTCGGCCATTGGCTGGGTAAAACATGGACATAATCTTGTGGCCCATGCGATGGCTGACGGACTCGCCGATGATCAGAATCCAGGCCAGCAGGCACAGCATCATGATCTCCCAGTAGCGCAAAAACTTTGGAGGCCTGGGCAAGGGCAAGCAATGTTGAATGTCCACAATGAGATTCTTGGTCAAGGGCTCAAAGGCGTGCACCAAGTCACGCAAAATGTCGGCGATGAATCCGCCTCTACTAACAACAACCTTCGTATATTCGGGTGCTAGGGAGAGGAGGGATCAGATGGCTGAGACGGGCATAAGATTCAGGAGAGTTTACGCTGCAGCTCGGCTGTCTTGTGCAGATGGTAGGTCAAATTAGCGAGCATCCAGGATAGGCCATAGTCGAACACGCAAATGGTGAAGAGCTGGAAGCTAATGATGAGCAAAAGCAGGACGGACACATTGACATGACGCGTCTCGCTGGGCAAGAGGCGCCACGAGTGCAGCTGCAAAGAGAAGCTGTAGAAGTACTCGATTGACTTAGGCTGGCAACCAATTACCCCGACAAAGGTCTTCCGTTCAGTGGGTCGCAGGGGCAGGAGGTTTTCCGACAAGCCCGTGGGCTTCGCCTTGTTGATGTCGAAAAAGTCCTTGGTCAAATAGAAGTTGCGATAGTGATTGCTGTCCAAGTAGTTGATGTGAAAGTAGATCGCGTGCAGCACCAGCAGCACAATAAATATTGTCAGCATGGCCGCCAGCCAGATGTAGATGAAGAGGAATATATGCCGATCGAAGTCAGCGGCAATATTCTGACCGAGGTCGCTGCCCGAGGCGCCGCTCGTCTCTCCCGGCTTGGGGCTATGGTCGAACGTAATGCTCACCTCGAACAGGCCGCGGATCTTCCCGAACATCTCTATGGGTCCTGCGAACAGAGCGGTGAATGCAAGAGAGCTCTCACTCGGTGGTCTTCCCGGGACTCGGACTTACGACTGAAGACCTGATCGACAATCTGTTGCTGTTCCTTCAGCTGCACGTCAAAGAAGCTGGGCAAATCCTTCAGGTTTGAGCAGAACCACTCGATGTGCTTCTCGAGGGCACAGACGTCCGGCTGCTCCTTGAACTTCGCCTTGCATTCCTGCACGCTGATCATGCCAGCGCCCATGCAGCGATCATAGGGCGAGCCCATGTGATGCTCAAAAAAGCTCTGCTGGTGCAGCAGCCAATGATCGCAGCTCTTATAGCCAGAGTCTGTGCGGAGTGAATGACGGAGCATTAATCCCGTATAGCTATAGAGCATCTCACTTACAGAGCTGCCAAATAAGTTCCTCAATGCTGCGCAGTGTGCGGTCCAGGCGATCCATTAGCTTTCTCACCTGGCTCAGGCAGGTGAAGACCGCCTGCTCGATCACATAAACGGGGGAGCCCATCATCTCGTGCATGGGCGTCAGCGAAGCCCTGAGCAGCGTTTGGCCACACGACAAACTATATGCCATGATTTCCATATTGCCCAAGATATTCGTCACAGGGCCCAAAACAGCGAGGAGCAAGGCCAAGGAAACGAATAGCTCGCGCCCCGTATAGCCAAAAATGGAGACCAAACATAAAACTCCAATTGATCTGCAAAGCAAAGGAATACAGTAATCTATGGAAGGCAGCTAGGAAACGGATTCTACAGCTGGTAAAGTCTAGTTTTACGTACTGGGTCGCACGGCTGTAGATGATTATCAGGAAGAGCAGTCCGAGAAGCACAATGGAAAACCACTTGAGGTTCAGCTCTTCGTGCTCCTTGCGATAGTTGAAGAGATACCAGAGCAGGATCAGGACAATGCCCGATATATAGCCAATTATTGCATAGATCATTAGATTGCCTTGTGTAGATGAATGCGGTTTCGGATCCGGCTCCCGATCCCCTTTGCGATCCATCTCTGTTGAATAATTGGCCGTTTGGTTCCTTTCAAAGGATCTATAGAGCGAATACATATTTCCGTATACAGGAGCAGAGCCTGAATCGGACTAGAGGTAATCGAAATTCATTGCCAGCGAATGATCAAAGCGATATCAGAGTTAGTTACTTTCTTTATGTAGTCGCTCCCATGTCTAGATGAAGTCTTATCGCTTGAGGGCTTCCGATCTGTTTTTCTGCTTGACCCAGCTTCTATGCGTAGATCCTCCGATGATGACTGGTACGATGAATCCAAGCTATATTCTGACATTTTTATTGAGAATTGAGGCTGTAGGAGTGATATAGATCTAATTTTTTTCTTTCTGTATTTGAAGTCT
Organism: Drosophila aldrichi; assembly: GCA_035045965.1. NCBI lineage: Eukaryota > Metazoa > Arthropoda > Insecta > Diptera > Drosophilidae > Drosophila > Drosophila aldrichi. Next base: position 13,865,005 of record JAWNOM010000501.1, read on the forward strand.
AGCGCAAAGTAAAAAATATTTCAGACTGAAAGAGATTGTGAATTGTTAAGCAGATCTACTTTAAATATTTTATTAGCTAAGAGTGAAATACTGCACTGACATCATTATAAAACTCTACAAGGTTACCCAAAAATATCTTCATGGCTCCTTGCTGTCCTTTCGCCTGCGGTACTTGGCGCAGTAAGTCCTCTTCCATATTTTGCCATAAGACTCCGTATTGGAATCATCGGAGGAGTCTCTGAAAAGACAATGATTGTTATAACTGAGTCACATCATCGATGTCTACAGCAAGGCTTACTGAAGCTCGGAGATGTCGCTGTGATCGCCATAGTCGATGGGTCGCCTGCAGAGGCAGCATTTGTGATTGGACTCGCCGTAGCAGCGCTGGCAGTAGAGGCCTCGGCAGTTGGGCGTGTCGCACTGCACCCGGTTCGAGCTGTAAAGGGCAGTAGGTAGTCCTGGTTGAAACTGACTTCAATTGAGGCTATCGAGGTACTACACTAACGAGCTCAACAGCTGGGCGCACAGTATGCACGACTCCTTGCGGGGACCACCCGAGAGACAGAGGCAGCAGCACCACCTGAAGAGAAAGAGACGTGAACAGAGAGAGAGAGAGTGAGAGCTATGCGACAATAGTACGAACCAGCATAATTTGTTTCTTATCCAACTCCAGCAACAGCTGTAGCAGTCCGAGTTTTGATACATAAACGTGGCTCTTATCTTGCGGCGCATCATCTTGAGGAAGCTGACTGGGAGCATTGAGAAAACATCAGATTGTAATGGATATAAGTTGTATAAGTATAATCTACTGTGGATATACGCAAACCAAGGCACTAAGTGAATCAGTAAATAAGACGAAAGATTAAAATTGAACTAGAATAGAACTAGGAATCTACATTCTGACTAAAGAATAGTTCGCTTAATGGACAGAATGAACTGAGCTATGTGAGAATTTAACTTTGGTTCACTTGGCATATGAACTATAAGCTATATAAGCTCTATCACTGAGCAAACAACTCAAATTTGTTGTTTGGTCAGTGGCTCCATTAAGTTATTCTTCAATAACTCAGGAACTTTTCCAGAGTTCCTATTAAGAGAACTAGTTCATCACTCAGAAATGAGCAAATGAAGCTCTCTTCAGCTAACTCAACCCCCAAATCGTATAGAACTGGCGACCAGACCTCTCTTCGAAATGATCTTGTTGTGCAGGTAGACCGCTCGGACATGGGCTCGCTCCGGGTAGTAGTGCTGCATGATCGCATGGCGCAGGCGCAGCAGATATGGTTCCGCGAGCAGAATGAACCAGGCGAGCAGGCAGAGCACCAGAATAGCTATATAATATCTGAAGTCCGGCTCCAAGGGCTCGGGCAGGCAGCTCTTGGAGTTGACGCGCGGCAACTGGGACATTGGGCGGAAGGCGTTGGCCACGCCACGCATCACATCGCCCACGAAGCCGCCGCCTTCGACCTGTACGTCGAGAAAGGGCGGTATCTCAATGTCGTCCTGCTCCTCGCCATAGTAGGTCATCATGTCCAGCAGCCAGAAGACGCTGTAGTCCACCAGACAAATGATGCCCAGCTGCAGGCTCGTGTTGAGCATTAGAGTCGCCTTCTCGGCCAGCAGCACAGACTCCAAGGCAGTCAGCCGAATGCTGCCCAGCTGCAGCGATGCTCGAGGATAGAGATGAGCGAGAGGATCAATGTCTGCAGAACTCTCACCTTACGGTACTTGAGGTGTTCCAGGCCCTGCAGTGGCATAACAGTCGGCTCGCCCCTCTCCCGGCACCTGGCATCGATGGCAAAGAGCGAGCGGGTCAGAAATCTGTTTTGATAGCTCAGGCTGTGCATGTAGCGCAGATAGAAGTAGATCGATCTGTGGGCGAGAGATTGGAGTTGTGTGAGCCAAAGGGAGGAGAGGTTTATGATAGAACTAATAAAGTGATTAACTAATGAACTAAACTGTCTTAAAGTCCCAGTCAAGTCTAGTTTACAGTTCATGTGGGTTGTCGCATCAGTCAGTAATTCCATAAGTCTCTATCTCAGTCAATCAATTAATCATTGCTGCCTACTTTATAAATATGGTCAACACCATGATCCAGCAGAGCATATCCAGCCAGCTGTCAAAGATCATAAAGGGACGCATGCGCGCTTTAATATCCTGAATAATCTCTTCGCCCACATCCGAGAGATTCCTGGATGCATTCGTCTGGAAGTGGAATTGGTGCTCGAAACTGATTCTCACATCGAACATTTCTTCCAGCTGTGCGACGAATTCGTAGTAGCCTGATGAGCGAGCGAGAGAGAGAGAGAGAGATGGAAAATGTATGAGAGAGTGAGAGAGAGAGAGAGAGAGAGACAGACTCACGCTTCAGTATGGTGTCCACAATCTCCCAGCTGCCATCCCAGACGCCCGCGCAAAACACATCCACCAGCTTGGCAGGATAGCAAAGAGCCAGAAAGATCTTTGTGGCGTAGCAGAGGGTCTTCAAGAAGCCGAGGCGAGCGCGACACTTGAGCATCGCCCGCTGCGCCGCCTTCTGGCAACGCGTCCAGGGCGTGCCCAGCTCCGAGTTGCACAGTTCCAGGACGGCCTTGAGCCAGCCAGCGCAGGCCTTGAAGGTATCAACTGCAGAGTAAGCGAGAACACTCAGATAGAGTGGGAGAGGGAGAGACAGACTAACCGATAATCATGAGATAGCTTTGAATGCGCACCAACAGCTCCAGCAGCTGGTGCATCACGCGACGTAGCTCGTCCAGCAGCTGCTCGATGGCCATTTGGACGGCGCGCACCGGCTCCTTAATCATATCGATCATGTGGCCCAGTGCCTGGCGCAGCAGCTCCTGGCCGCAGGCCAAGCTGCGCAGCAAGGCCATCAGATTGGCCACGATGTTGGCAATGGGTCCGCGGGCGGCCAAGAAGAAGGCCAAGGCGATGAGCAGAGCGCGGCCTCGACTGCTGCCCAGCGAAGGCAGTGCGAGTGTCAGTATGCAGCTGAGAGGACAGGCGAGGATTAGAGGCGATCCACAAGCGGATGCATTTGCTCACCGCACAGAGCGACTGAAGATTATCGTGGTGCCCAGCAGACCCAGGCAGACGTAGACCAGCGAGCGCTGCGTCATATCTCGTGTCCTGAGCTCCGGATGCCACTCGTACCAGAGCAGAATGATGCCGATGCCCGTCAGATAGCCGCAGATGGTGAGGGGAACTATCCATTTCAAGGGCCAAACTTCGGATATCTGTTGCTTCAGCTTAAACTCTTTCATAATTTATGAGTAATTAATACAAATAACTGTTGAAGCAAAGCCAATCGGATTCTTATTGACAGAATGCCAAATTAATATTTTATGTATTTGTACCATCCCACTCATAAGCACACTGCTCCATCACTGTTTTTATACAATTGTCTCGCTCTCTGCCAGTATAACACTTTTGCGGTCTGCTTGGTTCAGGTAAAAAAAACCTGAGAGCTCTGTCAACAGCTAATTGCTACAACACTGTACAGACTTGCTCAAAATCTTTCACCATTGTAAGTTCTCTGCTACAGCACCCCAATGCATAGTATGTTTGTCTCGCTCTATGCCAGAATGAAATGAACACTCTTGCTGCCTGCTTAGACACACTGACAGCAGATAATTGCTATGCCACTGCTCAGCCGTTAAAATTAAAAGACGTTTCGCATTTCTCTTTTTCTTTTCTTCTCTGTTGCTTCACTTGCTCTTTTAGTTTTTATTCTCAATCAAACCACTTACATGCAACTCTTTTTTACATTTCTCAAACCTTAATTTTCATTAACAAACTGTATTTTCTTTTCTGGTGTTTTCTCTTTTTGTATTTTTTTCGTTTTTTTTTTTGCGAATATTTTATGGTTTTTATGTTGTGGGGACATTTTGAAGGGGAATTAGCTTTGGGGAATTTTTTTTTTTCAAACAGCGCGCAATTGCCTGCTGAACGTAACGAACTTTTATTTTTTGAACTTAGTTTTAGTTTCTCTGTTTATTTTACGTGCTGAAAAATACAACATTGCAGTCGAATTTTTGACAGTTTATATATATATACATATGTATATATACCTCTTCGATCTTAGGAATTGTATGTCTGTCTGTGTAGGTATTTTATGCTCATAATAATTTATAGTTGTTTTATTTTTGTTTCTGCTTAAAACCTATATATGTAAATATATATATATATTTATATATATATTTGTGTGTGTTTATTTGGTGTTATAGAGTACCTTTAGGGCCAGGTTTATGGAAGGTTTTTAACTTTATAATGCATGTATATATATAATATGTATATAGGTATACAAATATGTAGGTCTGTACATATAGATTGCAAATTAGTCTGGTGTATTTGATACTTTATTCTTTTGCAAAAAGGTAATTGAATTACGTTTACGTTAAGAGTTTGTTTTTTTTTACGTTTATGTATATATTTATATTAATATTTATATATAATATTTATATATAACTCAGTCTAGCACCCCTAGAGATTGAACTTGGATAAAACGGATCGATTCGCTCACGAATTTATCAATATACAATGTGGAATATTCCAATATATGTGGATCCATATACACATATGTATGCATAAACATACGTACACACACAGATATATATGTACGTATATATGCAGTTAGTTATGTATAAACTCGTTTAATATTGGCTATATATACATAAATATCTATATATAAATATATACGCATAAATACATATGTCTGCATATTAACTATCGGTTAATGTTTTGCACTAAAAAATTTGCCATAACTAAATAACACGCACACATGCATACTCCCTCTCTCTACGTGCCTCTCTCACTCGCTCGCTCTCTTTCTATATCTCTCTTTACTAACCCTTTCTTGAACACAAACAAAGTTCCTTGTAAAGTTTGCCAATAAGATTCCACTATGGATTCCATTTGATATTGGATTGTATTTAAGTAAATCAAATATTTATCTCTCTCTCACTCACACACACACATATACATACACAAAACAAAGAATGAATGACGCTCTCACACACATACAAAGTTGAACACAAAACGGAGTTCCTTGTGTTGTTTGCCAATTGGATTCTAATTGGGTTTATTTAATACTAGATTATATATATTTATATGTACCACATTCTTTCTCTTTCTCACACACACATTCCGTAAATTCCTTGCCATCTTTGCCAATTGCATTCTAACTAGAATACTCCATTACCAATTGGATTATATTGAAGTTTCGATTTCAACCTAACCTTACAAATAAATCGTATACATTTGCCCCGGCCTAAGAAACTTTCTCGCAAGTATTTAGTATATGCTATATATATGTATGTGTGTGTGTGTGTTTGGGATCGTGTACACATAATTTGTTATAATAGGGGAGATATCGACCAAGTTTAGGATCTAAACTCTTCTACTGGTTCACTAGGCACTTTCTTCTTCTTCTTTCTTTGGCAGAGCTGCAAAAATGAGATATTTCTAATGGGCTTCTGATGAACTGTGTATATGTTGGAGTCCAGAATTCGAAATTTATATACGTATGTCTGTATATAGGGTTTAGGATTGGCTACATCCGCACTCTCAAGTTCAAGGGCTTCGGTTTTAGGTACTGCAGCACTTAAAGGAGTCGAAATCAAATGAAAAACTTTACTGCTTCTGCAAAGGTTTTATAGCTTCGGTTAGCCCCAACTCTATGTGTCTTTCTGCTCTTCTCTTTCATAAATATACATCTACTTTTTTGCTCAGTGTAGTTTTTACAGTGTTGTTGTTGTTGTCGAAACCTATGCTTAAGTTCTCTAGATTTTGCGTTTCGCATTTTGTATGTGGGAAAGGGGAAAATGTTTGGATGATGGAACTAGTTCAACTTGGATCATGGAAGTATTTGTCTTCTTCTTCGTCAGCTGGCTTCTTCTTCTTCTTTTCTTTTTAGCCGAAACTTAAGTAAAAATGCAGCCAATTTTGTAAACCAAAGTGAAATAAAAACAAATTTTTCATAATTTTTTTTGTAGTTTTTGAAAATTTTATGTTTTTCATTAATATATTTTGTTTTTGTTTGTTTGTTTGTTTTTTTTTTTTTAATTTTTAATGATACGTTCTCAATTTGTTTTTCTTCTTTTTGTATTTGTTTTAACCAATTTAATTTAATTTAATTATACATATATATAAATATATATATATATATATATATAGATGTATGTACCGTTATATATACATATATATGCTATGTGTGTGTGTGTGTGAGTGTGAGTGTGTTTATAATAATTTACATAATTTGCTCTCACTGTTTAGTTTGTTGTATGTTTTTGTTTTTGCTTACATAACTCTCTTTGCGATTTAATAAATTATACAATTTTTGTTAAGCTTAGTTTTTAATTTAGTTAAATTAAATTTAATTTTAATTGAATTAATTGTATACTTGCGTAACTTAACTGTACTATATTTATATATATATAAATATATAATAGGTAAATTGCTGCTACGGCCACGCCCATCATTGAAAACAAATGTGGGACGCGATATGTATGTACAAATGTATTTTTTGCTTTCTTTCATTACCACTCTCTCGCTCTCGCTTTCGCTTTCGCTTTCGTTCCCTCCTGCTCACACAGGCTTAAGTCTAAGTAGTTTGAGTGTGTGTGTGTGTGTGTGTGTGTGTATGTAGGTGTGTGTTGTGGGGGCGTGGTCTAGGCATAACTTAGGCGTTACAATTGAACTAAATACGCGCGAGTTTTAGAAACTTTCTTCCATTTTTTTATAAACCAAAAAGAAATTAATTTATGTTTTATTAATTTTTTATATTTAAATTATTTTTTGTTTAATTTATTTAAAAATTCAATTTTTATACCTGTTTTTTGCATTACTTTTCAAGCTAACTTTACACTGCTCTCTCCCTATCTCTATCTCTCTTACTCTGTCTTATGCGAAGCAAAAACACAACAAAAAATACACAAAAACATAAATACAAATATTTTATACATATATATGTTTTTTTTTTCAAAAAAAGCCAAATTTAATTTTAACTAAATTTTTTTTTTTTACATCATATATTTTCTTGTATTTATATACTTTTTTTATTTTTAGTTTTCTTTGTTTTTGTGTTGCTTGCATAATTTTTTTTTTTTTATTTTATTTTTTTTTTAATAGTTTTTCAAAGTCTTATACGTTTCTTTATAGGGCAAAAAAGCATTTCATATACATTAAATTAAAGAAATCAAAAAACAAACAAAAAAATTTGAACAAAAATTCTTACTAGAAAATATTTTTTGAGCGTGCGCTCTGTGGCGTCATCTAGTGTCGCCCGCGCTAAGCTACGATTATTCTATTTTCTCTTTCTCTTCGTTTTAGGCATATTTTTTAGTTCGCTTTAGACGTGCGCATATAGCTAATGTACAGTTATTCTATACATACACATGTATATAGAATTATGTTTACATAAAATATATATGTATATATATTAGATTTACATAGATTACAATTTACAGTTAGGCGACAGAAAAATAACACACTCTCCCGTTTTAATTATTAATGTATGTATGTATGTTTGTGTATATATATGTATATATATTTTTTACAGTTATACAGTTTTACATATATATATATGTATATATAGAAACATATATCATTTGCTAGTTTTGAATACAATTTGAATTTAATTTAGTTTAGCTTATGTTGCCCCACTGTGCTGTGGCCGCTGCCCAATGGCGCCGCAGCTTTAGCTTCTCTTCTTCTTCCACTTCTGTAATTCATTTAAATTGTGACTAACTACGAGCTAAAAAAAATTTGTTTTTAAACTATGCCTACAATCTGCTGGCGCCATCTATGGGTGCAAACAGGCTCTAACTTTTGCACAGTGGGACATAAACATGTATAATTTGTTTTTTTTTTTTCATTTTTGTTGTTTTTTTTTTATAAATATATGTTTATGTTTATGTGTTTTTGTGGTAATAAATTAATTTAATTTAAATTAATTTAGTATAAATTTAATTTAAATTTATATATATATATATTTTTATACGTACTTCTGCTTATAATTGTATTCTATATATGTTATTTAGTTTTACACTCCCTCTCACCCCACTCGATCTCTCTCTATCTATGTCTCACCCACCCTCTCTCTATTCTTATATATGCACAAATTGATCAAACATTCAGACGAGAGACGAGCACGAAAATTAAATTGTTAATTTGATATTTCAACAAATTTCGACACATTCCTTGCATTTCTAACTTATTTCTCAGTATGTGTGTGTATTTATGGGTGTATTTTTTGTTATATATGTGTGTATGTGTAGGTTTCTTCTAGGTGTTTGTTGTTTGCACTAAATTTCAACTAAATTAGAATTTAATTTGCATTTAAATCTAAATAACGACAACAGTCACGACACGTGTTCAGCTGTTCAATTGGACGCTGTCTTTTTGCCCCTCACTGCTGCTGTTGTTGCTGTTGCTGTTCCTGTTGTTGTTGTTGTTGCTGCTGCCGATGATGTTGCTGTTGTTGTTATTGTTGTTTCCATTTGCTGTTGCTGCGCTGGCGAACTTCGCCGCGCTGTCGGCGAACTGTTGTTGGAGGCAGGCGAATTCGTATTGCCGACTATGGCGAGGCTATTGCTGCTGCCGCCCGTCGAACAGGCGAACGACGAGATGCTCGTCGTCGCAGTCGACGTCGCCGCTGCTGCATCGCTAGCGCCACCTGTTGTCGTCGCCGCCGTTGAGCTAAGTGCCGCATCGCCGTAGCACAATTTCGACATGTTATCAATTGCTTCGACCCACTGTATGGCATAGCCTTCGGGATCATCCAGATAGTAAGTGCGATTGGGCTGCAAACAGAAAGAGAGAGAGAGAGAGCGTAAGAGAGCGTGTAAATGTATGTAAACCAACTGGTTAGAGCTATGTATATGTACATATACATATGAATATGTGTGTGAGCGAACGAAAAAGTGTGACCGAAAGCCATTAAAAACTATTGTCATTTAATGCGTTTTTTTTTTGTGTTTTATCTGCGTTGCGTGTGCAGTTTTCAATGTCGCATATAATTGAGTTATTTATTGTGGTTGCTGTTGTTGTTGTTGGGTCGTAAACACGTGCCGTGGCTATAAACTGGACCCTCTATGCATGTATGTGTGCTTGTAGGTGTTGTTCTTCTTTTTTTTTAGTTTTTTATGACACTTGACGTCATCATTAGTCGCTATGGTTCAACAAACTGTCAACAGCTGCGACTGCCACAAGCAACACCAGTATAAATAGGCCTAGAGCCAATAAAAACAAAAATACCGCATAAAATACTAGAAACCAATTTACCGTATGCACAAAGAAGATCTTGAAGTTCTTGACCTCCGCTCGCAGCTCCGGGCTCCAGGGTATTTCGCCCTTCTTGATCATCTGCACGGGATCGATGTAAATGAGCCGTGGCCCCGTCGTCAGCAGCAGCATTCGCTTCCGGGCGAATAGACCCTTGCGCTTGTTCACCAGGCCGCGCTTCAGGATCACCTCGCCGTCGGCAAACGCATTCCATTTGTCAGACTTTTGTGCCTCGAGCCGCTGCAGCTTCTGGGCGTCGCTCAAGTCGAAGGAATCTAAAGAGAAAGAGAGAACTTTAGTCATGCATTCCAGTATTCCAATATTCCAGTGCAACACTTACTTTTCGCCGTGGAAGGCTTGTGGGCGGGCGCTGCAGCGCTGCTGCCCACGCCCAACTCGGCGCTGAGCAACCGCGTGATCTGTCGCTCGTCCAGACCCGGCTCCAGATCCCCGCTGATGGGCACATTGTAGCTGACGCCGTTGCCTGTGCTTAACGCATGCATGTCATCTTGGCTGACTCCGGGCAGGTAGGGGTAGATGGGAGGCGGTGTCTGCTGGCGCAACGTTTGCCAGTCGATGCCGGCGAAGAAGGGATGCGCCCGGATGCTCTCGTAGTAGCCGAACTCGTCTTGGGCGCCCAAGCGCTCGCGGGGATCAATCTTGAGTAGCCGCCGAACCAGATCCTCGGCGTCCTTGTCGAATCCCTGCGGAAAGTCCACGGCACAGCTGAGAATCTCCTTGAAGATGACGTAGTCGTTGCTGCCCCTGAACGGCGGCAGACCCGATATCATCTGATATATAATGCAGCCGAGTGCCCAGAGATCGGCGGCCGGTGTGATCGGCGCGTTCTGCAGCACCTCCGGAGAGACGTACTGAGCGGTGCCCACGAAGCTACCTCGGCGCGCTCGCATGCCAGGGTATCGCCGGCGATTGCTGCGCACTGCCTCGCCATTGGCCGTCGGCGCCTCGTCGTCCTCGTTGTCCTCATCCTCGTAGTCGTAATACAAGCGCCTGTCCTCCTGCTCCTCCTCCTCCAGCTCATCATACAGCTCTTCGCTGTCCTCGTCGTCGTCGTCGGAGCTGCGCGCCGAACGCCGACGTCGCTGCCCCTCGCAGCTTCCGCTGCTGGCGAGCAGATCCGACGCCTGTAGGCGCTCGCGCGGGGTCAAGACTTTGGCGGAACCGAAGTCGGCAATCAGCGTGTGCATGTCCTCGTCCAACAGAATGTTCTCCGGCTTGAGATCGCGATGGACCACATTGCGGCGATGCATGTGCTCGCAGGCGAGCAGCAGCTCGGCCGCGTAGTGGCGCGTGCAGGCGGCGTCGAAGCTGCCGACGCGGTTGATGTAGGGCAGGAGATCGCCCTTGCGGGCGTATGTCATCACGAAGTAGAGGGAACGCTGGTCTTGGAACGTGCACGAGAGATTGACGAAGCCTGGAACACTGGTCATCATGTGCATGACTTCGCGCTCTCTCCTGATGTAGTCCTGTTTGTGCTCTCGCAGTATTAGGCGCTTCTCGCATACTTTGACTGCAAGCAGAAAGAATAACGGAGATAACGGATTAGTCAAATGTGAAAACAGCTGAGCGCGCAGCAATGAATAGAGCCGCATTAAGAGTAACTGTAAAATTCCAATAGAGATTTTGCTGAACGATAGCATAAGGAATGCACACACTCACACTCACACACATACACATATGCATACGCTTATGAAAAGAGATGAAAGTACAATTTATACGTTCGCGCATAGGCGACACTGTTGTCCGACACAAAATGCTACACTGTTGCGTCCTATTACCTTTTGACACTTTGGTGACCATCACAAAATTTCGTTTACATATACACATGTACATATGTACAGCTCAGCACAGCTCAGCTGTGCAGGCGACAACTTTGTCAGCGCTATAAAACCTCACTCAACCAACTATCTAACTAGCAAGCTCGCTCTGATTTATGTCGCCTGTGCCCCTGTGGCTCTCGTCGACTTTTCTGCTTTGATTTAATTTCGCTTTGCTTGTATATATGTATATGTATGTATGTATATGTGTGTCTGTGTTTTGCTGTTCTTGTTTCAATTTGGCATACATATTCCTCGTGTGATTTATTGAAATGAATGCAAGAGAGAGCGAGCGAGCGCGCAAACAACGGACAATAAGGGAAGACAGTAGTGGAAGATAAAGAAAAAGGAATTTGTTCAAATTGCTAAATTAACAGGCGACAATGGCAACGGCGACGTAGCCAGCGGCAGCAGCAACGAAAGCGAGCGCGCTTTGGGAACTTGTTTGCAGTTACCCCGCGCGCTCGCTCCCATATACTTCGGTTGTCTTTGCTGCTCCCTAAGAAATTCTAAACTGGTTGTTGAACCTCACACACACAAGCACACATTAAGCTTGGCTGTGGAATCAGTTGGCATTGAAACATTTATTGAGCAAAAAAAAAAAAGAAATTTGTATGTATGTATGTGAAATGCTTATGAGATTTGGCCCATACTAAAGACGAAGAGAGAGAGACACACAGAGACAGAAGGGAAAAGGTTAACGGCGCTTTTCCCACTATGAGTTATGTCTTCTTATGCGCTTTGTTCTACAGTTTTATTTGCAATTGCAATCATCTGCGGCAATTTAAAGTGGAATAAAAATTATCGTACCGAAAACTTGTGGAAAAACGAAAAGAAAACACAAAAACTTAAAGCGTAAAATTTTTTGATTTGCGAAAAAGCGAATAAACAACGTTCAATATAATAAATTACGTTCACTATATCTCTTAAATATGCCTCGAGTGTGTGTGTGTTTATAGGCAATGGAAAATACAAATATTAAATTTGGTTTTGTTTCTGCTTTTTTATATGAATATTTTTGCCTTTTATCAAGATCGCAACTAAATTTTGTTTTGTAGTCTAGAAAACAAATCAGGGGCAGATAAGCTGTCGAGTGGTACACACACAAACATAAACACACACTCATATGCATACACAGACGCATTCTAACGGTAAAAACAGCCGCAATTATAAGATTAACACAAATATAACAACGTGCACGATTTTTTATGCGTTTTAAATTTCCCATGCCAAAAAATGCGAGACTCGCCAAAAAAAAAAGTGCGTAAAAATAAAATTGACCTTGAAATTGTTGCCGCTAATTTGTTTTTCTCTTTTTGCTTTGTGTGTGCAAATTGTCTGATTTTTGTTCTGATTGGAATTGGAATGTATTGGAAATGAGTGCGCGTGTATTTTGCTTGTTGCTATTTTCTTTTTGTTTTTGGTTTAAATTGAAAAGTTGTCGCATTATTTATTTTAATTTTTGCGCGCCGTTTGTTAAGCTGCGTTTAAAAAATTAACTTTTTTCAATTTTATTCTGGTGAGTTTAATGCCCTGATAAGGCGACGAAAGCACAGCCTTGAACTTGATGTGGTGGCAGCGGCAACGCAAGTGCAAAAAGCAACAAAAAAAAGTAATAATAATAAAACATAAAAAAAAGTAACAGAAACACACATAAGTAAATAGCAGCTGGCGAAAACAAAAAGAACAAGAATACAGCATAAATATTTGCCCAATGTTCCAGCGTGTGTTTGCCCCACTGATCTGAGCGAACGCGTCTGAGCGAGAGAGCTAAATTCCAAAATAAATGCAGTCCAAACACACACACTCGCACAGGCGCATACAGAGGCACTCGTGCATAAGTGCATATGTGTGCGCGTGCATTACAACTTGTTGCGTCTCGAATGGAATGCAGCACAACGAGTTTGATAGAGACAGGCAGAGAGAACGAGAGAGAGAGAAACTGCAATGCAGTGGGAGACACAAATTGCAATAGTAACCAGTTGTTGTTGTGGAGTCAAACGATTCTATAAATAAGACAGAAGACTCAACTGGAGGACAATGACCAAAAAAACCAATGGAAATAGAAAACTGTACACAGCAGCAGCAAATGCTGCTGGATGACATTCCAGACAATGCACACAGAGTAAGAGAGTGAGAGAGCGCCAAAAGTCATAGTTAGTTAATTGGGCGCAAGGCCGTTTGGGTATGTTTTGGAATTGGAACACGTTAAACAGGAAGTCAGTCGAGGTGTTTGAACTGCAGCAAGACAGTGTAAATAAAGATCACAGAGAGAGAGAGAGAGAGAAAAAGGAACTAAGATTCGCAGGCAAGACCACAGTAAGTATGCATGTCATTGTCTGTGTGTGTGTGTGTGTGTATTTGATTTGTATTTTTTTGGGGTGCAATGCTTGCTTTATTATACCCGCTGTTGTTGCTGCTGCGTTTGTTGTTGTTCCAGTGGAAAAATTTTGTCTGGAAATGACTTTTGATTTGTTTGAGAGACGGGCAGTGAGGTAAGGTTCTTGGTGTGGCGAGGTACTCTGCAATAAAACTGATTACTCGCGTCTGATAAAAACGAAAAAGTAACTCTGCCAAAAAGCGACCCACGCGACTTTTTTTTTTTAATGCTCTTAATTTATTGTCACGACGGCGAATTGACATATAAAACTGACACAAAGATAAAAGTCGATTGTGAATTCGCCGCGGCGAATCACAATTGTGTGTGTGTGTGCCATTTCGCATTGTTTCGCATTTCAATTTCATTAATTAGAGACTGCCGCCCAAAATTGGCAAAGAACATTGGCGGCGGCGTTTCCCCCTCCTCCTGCTCCACATCCTCCACCTCCTGCATTCTCCTTCTCGCTCTATCACTCTTCGGCATCATGCTTGCTCATCATGTGACGTAACTTGACGTTTCGCCTGAAACTCATTTAAATATGTCGCGCATAAGCAAACAGCTTATGACAGAAGGAAGAAGAAGAAGCAGCAGCAGCAGTAGAGGCAAAGGCAGAGCACAGGTAGCAACTGAACAGGAGTAGTTTTAGTGGAATGAAGGCTCGTGGTATGGGCGGAATGTGGGAAAGTGGAATATGGCAAAGAGCGCGCCTCTCATTATTGCTGCTGTCGGCTGAGTCATAACAGTTCTGTTGTTGTTTTACTGTTATTGTTGTTGCATGCCAAGTTTATTGCCCTCTGGGCAGTGGGATAGGGAGGGGGCACCAACGACATGTTGACGGCACGCAAAGGACCTTCTTCCTTATTTTTTTTTTGTATTTTTTGAATTTGGTTGTTAAACAAACGACAATTTGCACAACAAGTGAGCAGCAGATAATGCTATCTCACTCTCACTCGCTGTCCCACACTACTTTATATACATGTGTGCGTGTGTGTGTGTGGAATAATAAAAACAAGGCCAAGGCACAGGCAGCAGCCGACTTCCTGGCGCGACTTAATTTGCTCGTAAAAACAGAGAGAGCAGGAGGAAAGAGGGGGCGAGGCAGGGATGGCTTAACAGGCCTTTTGCCACGTGGCTCCATACTTAACAAACGGCAGCTGCAGTACATAAAAACAAAATGTGTATTCGCGCAGGTGCAAACAGAAGAAGCAGAAGCAGTAGAAATGACAACAGAACAAACATTGTTATGAAACAACAGCTAAGAAGGACATGCGAAGAGGATACGAGTTGAATGAACCAAACTAATACGAAAGAAAACAAAAGAGCAAGCGAGACAGTCAGAGAGAGATAGAAAACCCGAGCTGAGGTTAAATACCCTTAAGACAGCTGCGACTGCGCAGCAGCTGCTGCTGTAATTAAAAATAACACATGAAGCATAGAGGAACACGAGGAAAAGGAGCGCTGAAAAAGTAACAAGACAAGACAAGAGAGTAGTGAGCAGAGCTGGAAGGAGAGAGGCAAGCGAAAAGAGCGCTAAAATACATTTTTGCAAGTTCAGTGGCCAAATAAAAGTGTGGGAAAAAATTAGAGTAGATTCAGTGTGTGTGCGTGTGTATGTGTGAGATATGGGAAGTTTTGAGAGCATGGAATATGGGATGTTTTGAGTAAGCAGTTCAATGTCCGATCATATAGACATACATATGCATGTGTCTGTGAAAATAACAGTGCATTCCAATAACAAGTTGCAGTTCGTCGATGCGTAGGAGCGCCAATTCACAGTGTGGGCATGATTAAAGAAGAAAAGCAACAGCTGCTGCAGCTGCGCAGGATTAGAGCGAACGAGCGAACAGCACGTGTTGAGGCTTGAAGCAAGACAAGACAAACTTCTCAGGTAAGAAAAATGGCTACACACAGCTGCGCGCAACAATAATTAAACACGAACTCACACACATACATACATATGTACATATGTATGTATGTACATATGTACATACGCATTCGTTTTTGCTAGCAATGATGAAATAGCACAGCAGACAATGTGAAAATGCGTAAAAAGAATTTGCGTAGCGCGTCAAATAGACGCCGCAAAACAACAGCACACGCACACTTACATGCGCCTTGCTCTCTTTCTCTCTCTCTCTGTCTTCTCTGCTTACCTCTCACGCATGTGACACAAAATAAAAACGAAAACGAAATTTCGCTGCGTTCATTGGGAATGAATATGTCAATAGGGAAGGAGTGAGGGGTGTGTAGGGATAGCAACTGTGACTGCGACAGAGAGTGGGCGTTACAGTTGGCAACATGTTTGCAGACAAGTCCATAAAAATGTTTATAAGCAAATTAAGAGCAACAACAGCAATCGTGATACAAGCTGAATTCGGTTTGCGCTCGTTTCCATTGGAAAATGTGTGCTAATAAAGCACAATAATAATAATAATAATAAACAAAAACAAAAAGAGGTACAAAACATATGTTGACCTTCAAAAACTGTGAGTGCAATAAACAAATGTCAATGTTTTTTCTTATTATTATTATTATTTTTGTTTTTGTTATTTTCAATATGCAAAGTCGAAAGTGCAAAGTCATTTCGAGCTGATGTAAATGTTAATTTTCCAGTAAGTGTAAATGAGATGGAAGATAACAGCAGAAGCTGTTGCTACTGCTGCTGCTGCTGTAACGACTGTGTACGACTGTTCTTCTGCCATCTATTTTTAAACACAAATTGAGCCTCCTGACAGACAGCAAAACAACAGTTACAGCACACCCACTCTTGCGCGCTCGCTCGCTCCTAAGCAGCGCCCTGTCCGCAAAATAAGTACGCAAACAGCGCTGTATCTCTCTTTCTCGCTCCCGCTTCCTTCTCGCCCTACCTTGTTTACATGCACCTGATGCAGCCTCTGCTACTGTTACTGTTGTTCTCCCGTTATACTTGTGCTTTATCGGCAACAACAAACTGAAAAAAGTCAAAAGCTTATTGCAGACACGCGCCGTTTGCGCGCGTTTCACTTGTTTTTGTTATTTCGCATTAAAAGAAAATATAAAACAAGGGAAGAGTGGGCAGCGTAGGTGGGGCGTCGGGGTGTTTCAGAAATAAAATGCATACAATGCAATTTGCAGCTGCGTTTGCATTTGCAAGCAGCGTGCGACACGTGCCAAAGCCGCGACTTTGTTAGTTTATTGATTTACCGTTGTTGTTGCTGGTGCAAAATCTGAAAGCAAATTGGCTTAGCACAAAAATAAACAGCAAATTGCATGCAAGCGCCACACCAGAGAGAGGGAGATAGACATGCATGCGCTTAGATAGTTATTGTTGCTGGGGAACACAGAAAGTGAAACGTGAGACGCAAACGGGAGGTGGGCGCCGTTCCGTTCCTCTGCTGCCCATTCTCTCTCTCTCTCTCTCTCCCGCACTGACGCAGCAGCAGCTGATCTTGAGCGACGTCAGCTTTTCGCCTGCTGTGCGGTCTTTTTGTTTCAATCGATAAACAAACAAACTACAACAGCAACAACAATAATAATAATAATAGAGCAAAAACTGTCGTCAATTGCGTGCGGGCGTCGCTGTCAGCGTTATCAGAGCAGAGGAGACGATGTCGACGTCGACGTCGCTGTTGTTGATGTGTTGATTATCAAAAGACGTCAAAGACAACGCAAAGTATGGGTGTATAAGCGCGTGTGTGTGTGTATGTGTGTATGTTGCCCCTATTCATAGCTTTTGTGTGAGATAAAAATGCCATTAGCCTAAGTCTTGGGCTGTGCGAGCTGTGATGAAATTTCCAATAAATATGTATATATGCATGAATATTTATACATCAAAACAAACTCGAATGAGCTAGCTGAGTGAACAGCAAACAAGCGAGCGAGCGAGAGAGAGAGGGAAATAGATGCACGTGATTGCCGCGTGACCAGCAAAAAATGGGATTATCAGCAACATTTCTCTATGTTGGTCTCTCTCTCTCTCTCTCTCTTTCTTCCTCCCTGTCTGTCTTTGACAACTTTGTCGCCTGGCACATAGCATTCGCATAGCATTTGCCAGGCGACACAAGTGCAAAAAACGTTTTCACAACAGCAACAGCTGGTTTCAGTTTCAGTTTGCTTTCGTCTCTCTCTCTCTCTATCACGCCCGTTCGCTCTCTCTTTGTGTGTGTGATGTGTGTTTTGATTTGTTGGCAGCCGCTGCCACAGCAGCAGGTGACTTGCGTTGGCGTTGGCGCCGTCTGCATTTGCGACCACATTTCGCGCTAGTTGCTCGCCGGCGCCAAGCAGCCCCACAAATGCTGTCAATGGGGCTGGGCGTGTGGGGGGGGGGGGGCGACTTAGTACAGAGTGGCACAGGTGTGAATGAATCAAATTCACATACAAATTCTAGCAATCTGCCAGCCAGTCAGTCAATCATTCAATCAATATATACATATCTATAGTCTTGGTACGGTACTCACTTGCATACTCTCGACGCGAGTGTATGTCCACGGCCAGGTAAACCATGCTAAAGCTGCCCTCGCCAATGTAACGGCCAAAGATGAAATCGTTGGGCGAACGGCGAGGAGGTGGCGCAACTTGTTGCTGTTGTTGTTGCTGCTGCTGTTGTTGTTGTTGCTGCTGCTGCTGCTGTTGTTGCTGCTGCTGCTGTTGTTGTTGTTGCTGCTGCTGCTGCTGCTGTTGTTGTGCAGCTGGAGGCGCTGGCTCCTGTTGCTGTTGTTGTTGTTGCTGCTGCTGCAGCTGACGTTGGTACGACGGCGACTCTCGACAACACATTCTAATGCGCTGCGGCGTTGACACAACTGATGAGCTGTTGCTGGCCACGGCTGCTGCCAGCGGCGAAGTGTAGCCTGAGAGAGAAAGAGAGATAGAGAGAGAGCGTACGTTAGTGCGTGAGCAAATTAAACACAACATGTTGCTTACCGTTTGTCAGATACATGTTGCTGCGGCAATAGCTGCGATTGTTGCTGTTGCTGTTGTTATTATTATTGTTGTTGTTGTTCTCTGTATGGCCAGCAGGCGTTGCTGCCGTTGATGTTGCTGTTGATGCTGATACAGCGCCACAGCCGCAGGTGTGGTGTTGCTGTTGTTGCTGTAGTTGCTGCTGCTGTAGGCGCGTCGCTGTCGTCATAGCGCCCACAACAACCAGCTTAAGGGCTGAGAAATTTGACTCACTTAACGAAACGGCAGTTGTGGCTTTTTCTTTTGGCATCGCCGGCATTGTTGTTGCCGTTGTGTTTAGTTGTTGCTGCTGCTGCTGCTGCTGCTCGATGCTGTTGGCAGCAACGTTGCTGCTGCTGCTGCTGCTCGAGGCAGAGACGACAACGGCGGCGGCGGCTGCAATGCTCGCGGCGCTGCTTGGCGATTGTAACTGCTGTGTACCGTTAATCTGCAAGAGAGCATAGAGAAGAAGGAAGACTGTGAGAGAGCGCATGGAATTTGGAGTAATAATCAATCAGTGTGTGTCGTTGTCTGTGTGAGTTGATTTTGAGAACGCAATAAATTAGCGCGCAGTCGCGACCAGCCTAAAACGTAAAGTAAAAACTCAACAAAAACAAAAACAATGCGTCAAAGCGGAACTTGAAAGAGAGCCACAATAGCAGAACAGGTCCCACACACACATACACACACACACATGAACGCATATGCTGTGAGTGCGACAGAGACAGATAGATATTTATTTGAGCTTTTTAGGCCTATGCTTTAGGCGCTGCTTCTGCTGCCGTCGTCGCCGTCGCCGTCACCGTCACCGTCGCCATTGACGTCAAGTTCAAACTTGCCATTTGCCGTCTCGCTTGCACACCTTGGCTGACCATTGATGTTGTCGTTGTTGTTATTGTTCCGGGTTCAAGGACTTGGCTAGCATAAAAATCTAATCAAGTTCATTGCCCACCTGTTTACATTTCTATTAACTATCGAGAATTGAGGTGAAGAAATCGCTTTTCTGTGGCGTGATCCGAGCGGATCGAGTGCGGAATTGGGGCGAGGGGGCTTTGGGGATAGGGTTGGCCCAGACGTCGTCGCGTTGTCTGCGACGGGTTTTTTTCTGCCGCTATCGTAAAAACGCAAAATTATCAAATTATGCAAAACGAATGCAAAACAAAAGCAAAAAGCACAAATTCAAATCAAATAAAAACAAAACAGAATTTAAATAAAAACAAGGTGATCAAATGCGTCAATGAAAGTCAGCAGCAGCGGCAGCAGCAGCAGCAGCGGCAGCCGAAGCAGCGACTAATTCAAATCGAAATCCACAATGGAAAAATGGAACCGAGCTTCGAGCACACAAAAGAATGTGTACAACCTGATATTTTTACAGGGTATAGTGAATAAATCAACAAAAACAACTGTCAAACTGAATGGAATCGATGCTATAGCAAGTGCAGCTAGAGCTCACTTTCTATAGGTCGCTTTTGATTGGCAAATCGCGTATTTGACCCCAGGGAACTTGGGTACTATAGAAGCTAGATTGCTCAGATTTGTCATATATATATAAATATATACTATTAGGCAATAATCTATCAATATTATGTATGTGTGCTTGATAACTATGCAGGCAGTAGCATATTTAAGAAAATTACAGGGTATAATCAAGGCAAAAACCTTATAAATAAGGAAACAAATTAATTCAGGGTATCTACATAGTCAATACTCGAGATTTATATGGAGAGAAACAAGTTTTTAGATTATTTTGTATCGCAAACTATTCCAAGAATTGAGCTACCAAATGCAATATAAAGGGTATCGAATTATGCAACACATACGATATATTTCAAAGCGAAATAACAAATGAATTAAATATATATTTATTGCCTTTTTATATACAATTTATATATATTGATTTTTGATGTCTGCCGCAGCCTAGTTTTATTTGGATTTCGACATTTTATAGCTCGAATCTGATTTTTGATTTCAGATTCGATTCGATTTGATTTGATATCTGATTTTGATCTTTCCTTTTGCTAATTAGCTACATTTTGGGCCGCATCTGCGTCACAGAGCAAAACTGGTTAAAAAACCATAAAAAAAATAAATAAATATATAACACAGCAGTATTGAATGAAGAAGAAGCAGAAAGAGTAACAGGAAATGTCAGCGTACCACGCGGCAACAAATTGCGAATTCTTTCAAAAGATTCCCAGATCTGATTAATATATATATCTGTTTGTATATATATAACGTATATGTATTATTATTATGATCGGCTGATTGAAGCTTGTCAGCTTTTGCAGCACACTGAGCGAAAAAAGCAAAAGTTTTATTTATAATTTATTAAATTTTAAAAATTCATTTTTTTATAAGTATTTTTATCTTTATACAAAATCTTCAGATTTTCATTATTTATCTAAAATCAGAATTTCCTTTACTAATTCCACTCTTTTCTTTCAGTGTATCTAGCAGAAATATTTGGAAAATTTTCAAATGAAAGCAAAGAAGAAAAAAACAACAACAACAACTGGAACGCGCCCCCTCGTTTGGGGCGTATGTGTGGGCGTGCTTAGCACAGAAAACATATGACCGCGCCAGGGGGTATACCAAGCGCACACATACCCCTCTCTGCACACACACACACACACACACACACACACACACATGCATGCTCTATATATATACCCATAGATCTATATATATTCTAATGCGATCCGATCTCTGTCGTCGTCGTCGTCGTCGCCGTCGTCTAGACGAAAATGACATTTAAATGAATCTATTTTATTGTCGCTTCGTCGCCATTTCAACACAGAAGCCCACCTACCGTTGCCACGCCCCCTGCTCGCCCACTTTAATTTTATAAATAAAAATGTTGTTCGTCTAGCCAATTGAGAGAAAATAGCAGCAACAAAATAGAAAAAAAAAACGAAAACGAAAAGAAATGCAAAAAACTGCAATGGAAGCGGCGTCGGGGAGAGATTGGATGAAGGCGGCACTACAAGGTGTCTATTGGCAGCCTCAAAAAGCACAAATTGCGCTAAATATACGTAGACACCAGACAGAGGGAAAGAGACAGGGACAGAGGAATACATAAACAAAAGTGTTTATTTAAACATAAACATGAAGAAGAGCATTAACTATAAAAGAAAATAGATAGATATATCTGGTATATACATATACATAGATTATATTTTGATTCGGTTGCATGGAACGTGTTGTTGAGCACGTAAGCCCAAAAGAGAAAGAAAAGACTAAAGTTAAGTCGGGAGTGACGGACTAAAAGATACCAGACATCAGTGTCTATAACTGTGATTGGTATTACGAAAATGGCACGAGTTACCAGATAGAAAAATATGATAAACTCGCTCTGAATTCCCATTCGTAATGGATTCGGGGTATGCTAAGTGGAACCCAGCTATGGGACCTGAGAACTAGTTGTAATAGCTACAGCTGTTCAATCCAAACAAGTTAGACTACATGAACTAGTCTTATCTAGTCTAATCTACTCTTTGAAGGCATTTCAACTGAATTTACTAATATATATATTATTATAATACAGATACTAAATTAGAATCTCGGAATCTGTTAGGCTAGTTGTATATCTTACAAGTCTATTCTACTCAGAATCACTTGAGAACCAGACCAAATTCTTCTGAATGAATCTGTTAAGCAAATCAAATAATATCCAACTATTACCGTCCCACTTTAATCCCCTCCTCGCTCTTGCTCACTCGCACACTCTCTCATTCTCTCACTCTCTAGCTGAAACACCTTTCACTTTTTTCTGGTATGCGTCTAATTTGTAAGAAAAACAAATTCGCTGAGAGGCGAAGAATTTCGCATGGAAAAATTTGCGAAAAAAATATTTTTGTTAAGCATTTTTTTGATGTGCGTGAAGCTATTTATAGAAGAATTAAAGATACATTTGTTGTAGTTGTAGTTGTTGGGGCATCGAGCGAGTGTATTTAAATTATTATAATTTTCTTGTTTGTTTTTATTTCTATTTGATTTTTGGCGCTCTGGCGACATGTTTAGCATAATTTGTGGTGGACGTGAAGTGGGGTAGGTTTCGCAATAGACCACGGGCAAAACCCGATCCCGAGTTCTGTATACAAATATGTATGTATATGTGGTATTTATATAGATATAGTGATTTAATGATTCTACGATTTTACGATACCTGCATTGAGAGAATTCAAAATGAAGTTGCGGGGCCCGCGGCTTCCTTTTTCGGCAGCAACGTGTAAAAGTACGGAGCACAGATGTTGAGGCACAACAGCAATAAAAGGCAAAGCCAAATGTTGAAAGAAAAGTGAAAAGAGTTGAACAAAACGGAGAAAACGATTTGAACGCGTTACGATTTGGACTAATGCAGGATTTTTCGTTTTAATAACTAAAGCAAAGCCTACTGCGCGTCAAATCAAACAGAAATCGAAACGAAGCAAAACAAAAACAAAGACAAAAAAATACAAAAGTCGCACGTAAATAACTGTGTTGTTTCTACTAAGCGGAAGTTGTAAAAATGCGCTTATGAATGAAAATGCACGCAATGCAAACACAAATACAAACGCAAGAGGCCCAACAACAAATTCAAAACAGAAAAGCAAATGCAAATGCAAATTGCAAACATTCCAATTGGAGTAAACGAGTGAGCGAGCGTTGGCTCACTCGCACCCACACACACACACACACACACACACACACACACACGCCAAAGCTCGCTCGCTCTCTTCATCTCTGTTTGACTTACGTCGTTTACATTGGACGCGCGCTCTGTTTGTGTATTTTATGTTGTAATTGCGTTTTACGGTACAAATTCCAATGGGCCACGCACTGAGAGTCTGCCACACTTAGCAAGAAGAAGATGCGCGCGCGTATTTCCTTATCTGTGTGCGTGCCTGCGTGTGTGTGTCTGTGTGTGTATTTCTTATATTTTTGCTTACACACAATTTCTCAGCACTTTTTTGCACTTAACATTTTTTATTTATTTTTTTTATTTATAAAACTTACTTCAATTTATAAATTGGTATTACTTTTTCTATTAGACTTTTTCGCAAAGGCAAAAATTTCCACGACGAATGAACAGGAACACACACGAACAAGAAAACGATGACGACGTTGTTGTTGGCAGTATGTACGTATGTATACTTATATATGTGTGTGTATTTAGGAACTTCTTTTTAAGCTATTGAACGAATTTAGAGCGAAGCACAAGGACGCAATGAAAACGAAACCACAAACACAACAATTTATGAAACGAGAACTTCACTGTTGCTGCTGCTTCCTTTTATTTATTTATTATTACTTTTTTATGTAATTTGTTTGGCCTTTTGCGGTGTATTATTTAATCGCACAGAGAGCAAAGCGCGAACACATACATTGATAATCAAAACATACATACACACACAAGTTTGGGGCGTTTCGCATGTATATGTTTGTGTTTTTGTGTGCGTGCGTCTGTTTTGAGCGAAACGCGTGCACAATCGAAACGAAACGAAACGTCCGGTTTCAAAGCGTCACAAAAACTAATCAGAAGTGAAAAACACAAAATGATGTGGGCCCCAACAAGCTAGCAGCAGGCGCCGCAGTCGCAGCAGCAGCGCTCGAGAGAGCGCCGAATAGAGCAAGTGAGAGAGCGAGCCGAGCCGAGCCGATTCGATGTTATGTGCATAATGGGGCCAAAGCAGCGCAGCCGCCGCTCAATGAGATTTGTCGTTATTGTTGTTGTTGCTCGGCGCTGGCGCCTTCAATTTTTTTTCTTCTTTACAAGGCGAACAAGTTGTGCGTCAGGTCGTGAGAGCATACAGGCAGAGGCAGAGAGAAAAAGTGAGAGAGCGCGCAAGCGAGTGAACGAATACGCTCAAGAGAACGAACTAAAGCGCCTGGTAATTGTAGGTTTTAATGCTTCATAATTGTTGTTGTTGCTGTCTGTATATATGTACATACATACATATGTAGTGTCTAGGCTTTGCCGTAGACATAAATGGCATCCACATAACAATCGCCCCCGACCCCTTGAAACTAAATGCTACCTTCCACAACAATTCAATCCACACAGAGAGAGAGAGAGAGAGAGAGCGCGCCAGTAAGCGGTTTGTTTTCGTTGCTCTTTTTCTGTTTTGTGTTTTTGTTTTAAAGAGGCACCCGCATTCCTAACTGTAAACAAGCAAGAAGAAGAATGCATGCGCTGCCGCTGCCTGGAAAAACTCGTTTTTCCCGCTGGAAAAATGTGTGCACACATACAAACACACACGAAACACAACAAGAAAAAAACAAAAACAACACAAAAAGAATTTCAAGAATTTGTAGCCCACAAGAGAGCGCGTAAAACGACGTCGACTTCGAGATGTAAAAATAAACAACAAAAGTCGGGTGGAAAAACACGAAGCGTACACGCATACATACGCACACACACACACACACACACACATGGATACGCACACGCATATCGAGCGAGACAAGGACAAGGAAGCGGAGAACAAAACAAAATGTGTGTGTTTGCGTGTGTATGTGTTCAACGAAAACGAAGGCAAAAGACAAGACACAACACAGGAGACAATAATAACACTACTAAAGACAACAACAACAACGACTGGGAAAAAGCCTGTAGTAAACAAAACAAATGGCGGGCGCGGCTACGACAGCAACTGAGACGCCGACGGCGACGGCGACGTTAACGTCAATGTAAATAAATATTATAAAATATGCATTTGTGTATGTGTGTGTGACATGCACAAGTGAAAGGCGCAAAAGGAAACAAAGTGGGAGTGGGTAGAGCGGGAAGCTGGAGAATGGGCAATGAGCACGGTTAATGGAAGGGGAACACAGTCCGATTACAGTGAACATGAAATAAATAAATTCATTTATTTATTATTTAGTTGTTTTCGTCTTGCGCTCATTTAATTGTCAATAAAAACAAACAACAAAAAAACAATTAAAATCAGCTGCCAGCAAAACAATTTTTATTTAATTGTGTTTGTTTTGCTCAATAATCTAACAACAATTTGCTAAATATTTTCGTTTTTCGATTTTTTGTGAAATTAAGGCATGTCTACATTTATTTTTAACATCTTCTATATATTATTCAACTCAGAAATGAAATGTAATAAGCATAAAAATACAATTTGTAATATTTTCTTTTTTTTTTTTTCCAAATTTCACATACTAATTTAAATTTTATAATTATTATAGATATATGTATATTAATATATGCATGTATGTATATAATAATTTTTTATTTATTTATTTTTTTCATATTCTTATTTTATTATTATTAACTTTTTTATTTTTATTATTTTGTACATTCAAAATCTTTTAGATTTATAATTATTATTTATATTTTTCTCATTATATGCACTATTTATTTCTTTTTATTATTTTATTTATTTGTTTTTTAATCATTACTATTTTTTTGCCTTAAAAAAAATCCTAGCATTATTTATATATTTTTACCTTTATTTTTTATTTAATTATAATATTATATTTTATTCTTCAATTATATTTTTATTGTTAATATTTAGTGGTATATTTCATATAATTTTTATTATTTTCAATTCATTATTTTAAATATAATATTTTATTTATTATTTTTATATTGGAATTTAAAAAATATATGTATATAATTATTATTATTTATTTGTATATATCTTTCAACTTTGCTTAACTTTTTCAAAGAATAATTTCATTGCTTTTGTATTTTTCTCGAACTGTTGAGAACAATTTTCCAAGATAAAACACAGGCAAAAGAAAACAAAATCAAATTTCCTTTAGAGAATTACAATTTCCTTTAGGCCATAAAAGAATACACATTAGTGTCCGATTTAGAGGATTTTTTGTCTTTTATTTTTTTTTTTTGGAAACTTGGATTGATCTGAAAATTTGTCGTTGATATTTACCTTAATGGACTTTAGTTTTCGCACAACAAAATTGTTGATTTTATTGGACCAGCTTTTGCATTTCATGAGTAGGCCGTTTCGGGTGGCTGCGGGGCGGTGGGGGCTGTTGGATAGGAGCTTCGATCCTGAGCCAAACAGAGCGCACGCACACACACACACACGGATACGAACACGGACACTAACACTGATACTGAACGTTACACGTTATACGTCACAATGTAATTGGTTTTGTAATGTGTTTGGATTTCTGTTGAATTCAGTTTGCTTTTTTCTTTCTTTGATTTGGATTTGTTTTGAAGAGGTTCCGTTGTATTTGGTAGGCTCTTTGCCTTGGCTTGCATTTACTTCACCATTTCTTGAGTTTACAGTTAACATTTAACAGTTATTTTGGTTTTGACTGAGTGACAAGAAAACACAATAATTTTTATGTTGTTGATATTTTGCTTTCTTTTACAGTTTGGCGCGCGCGTTGAGAAAAATACCCAAAAGGAGAGTGTGTAAATCGAACACACAGTGAAAACAAAAAACGAGAATAAACAGAAACGACAGCCGACAGGCGATTTATTTTGTTGGCCCGTTTGTTATATATTTTGCTGCTCGCGAAGCGCACTCCGAACCAAACGGTGAAAAGTTTTAAATGATACTGAACGAGCTGGAACAAGACGCTAGCGAGTAAGCCACACAAAATTCTGCTACTGCTGGCAAGTGAAACACACAAACGCACACAGCCATAGAGAGAGAGAGAGAGACAAGCAAAAGAGCGCGCGTTTCATTTTCAAATGTCCCCTGTTGTGCTGCTGTGGACTGTGGGCCATTCGCTGCTCAGTTGCACTGCATCAAGTCCGCCAGTTCCTTACTGTCTCGCACACACACACGCATGGACATGAATTTATGTTCGGACAGCGACGCCGGCGCCAAAGCAGCGCATGCACCGTTAGAGGCATTGATCGTTTCGCAGTGCAAAGAGGAATAGCAGAACACCAGCGACGCTTGCCCTGCTTACCTCTTCGCCTATCATTGAGCTCTGATTTGCGTATAAAGAATCAATTAGCGTACCGTTATTTCGCCTTGCAGCTCGCTTGAACAGTTCTTGCATTATTTATGGCCAAATGACGCACTTGTTTTTGTGGCACAACTGTGACTCAGAGAGCATTTCTTTCTCGAGAGTTCGAGATTGTTGCTCTCTTTTTTCTTTTCCCAATTGTGCATATTTGGATTTTGTTCGCTGCGCCCAATTAAAGACACGAATGGAATTTCAACTATTTGCCTCCGATCGAGCTGATCGCTATGTGCGATTCATTCTGTTGCAACGCATTCCACAGATACGCTCCACAATTCACTCGCGCGCTGTCGCTTTTACGGAGTCAAGAGAGCCAGACACGTTTCGTTTCTCAATTGTTTCTTGTTTTGGTTTGTATTTCAACGTATCTGTAGCTGTGTGAGTGTGTGCAAAGCGCGCGCATTTTTTGTGCCACTGTATGTGTAGAAATTCACTTGCTAGCTGCTGCGCTGCTCTCGTTTACGTTTTTACTACAAAACGAACGGAAGTTGAACATGCTGATGAGCGAGAGGGCAAGCATGCGAGTGCGAACGGGACGCAGCGAAAACAAAACATTAAATTTAAGGGGAAGCTTCATTTGAGGCCAGCAGCCGCTGCAGGCTGCACGGCCAGCAGCGCAGCACAATATGCTGCTTACGTCGCAGTCAGCGTTGCGATGCGTCGTTTCGTCACAATTTTTTGTAACCGTTTCGATGTTGTCTTTCCTTCTGCTGTCGCATAACTTGAATGCAAGTTGTGTGTGTATGTTTTGTTGTTTTCTTTTTTTTGCAACAATCTAGAAATTTCACCTATGCGAATGTGTTTTATGCAGGCCCATAATCTATCTTAGAGGTACGATTAGATAATTCTACTAAAATTAACCAATTGCTACGATATGACAGGCTCTCAAGATTATGGTGACAGCTCGAGTACAGTAATCACTCGAAAAAGGCAAATCAATTAAGCGGGAAATTTTCCCAGAAACTCAAATTGGTATTTTCAGTTATAAATAACTGATATAACTGGTTCTTTTTGGTAGTAAAGTAAATAAGAAACACTTTTAGAATTTTCCCATGTTTGAAAGTCGAGTTATGAAAGGTGTATTTATATTATCTTGTCATATTTTGACTCTTACGTATGACATAACACTAACATATGATATAATATTATGAATTATGACCCCATAGACAGTTCCCGATAAGTTTATCAATAAAGTGTTGTTCAAATTTCGAGTTATGAATAGGCTATAGGGCTAAAAATAGAATTTTATGTATAGACTGGTAAATTTGACCTATTATCATTACAAAGCTTCCATATATGTATATCATGTATTTCAGCCGAAACTACCCCATTGAGCTAACTGTTTTCTGTGGTATTTCGTACGTATTCAAAAGTCCTTGTGTTGGATACCAATTTGATGACAATCGGTTGTCAGAAGCTCGAGTTATGCATAGGTATAGTCATAGTTTATAGTTTTTCCTTCAGTTTTATTAGGAATTTTGCGGTTTCTGAGTTCTGGAAACTCTCGCATCGTAATATCAATTTGCGGTATCACTAAATTCATTTCATTCTGTTAGATTTTATAGTTCACATATGTTTTCATTTGATAGTATTTGTTATTTATGCGTAAATGTTGATTTGTTTTGGGGGATTTTTTTTTTCGTTATTTTTATTTTTAGCTAATTCATTTGTTAATGAGCAAACAAAATTTTTGTAGTTTTTTCTCTAAATTTTATTTGATATTTTAGCCAAAAATATTTAGGAAATTAGCATTTTTAATGGGAAACAAGACGAGACACAATGTCGCCTAGGCAAAAGCTGAAAAAAATAATTCATTTGCATAAAAATCGTACAAAGCCTGAAACAAAAATCTCGGTAGATATTGATTATTGATTCTAGTTGTTGTTGTTGTTGTAGTTCGCTAAGCATAAAACAAGAAATTCTCAAAAGAAACGTTCTACTAGCTCGGCACTGACTGACTGCATGATACTCGCTTGTAGGACGGAATGATAGACGGACAGAGAGTGACAGATAGAAGAACGGAGGCATTTCAGTTCCACTCCTAAACCTATATACCCCCTGAACGGGCATGAACGGGCATCAAAACTGAGAAAAAAAAGCTTCGCTCACGCATTCGTCGAATCATTAGCGCGAATTTCAAACTTGATAAATGAACGCGACGCATATTTGCTTTTTTTCTGGTTCTTCTTCTTATATTTGTAACTTTTTTCTTTTTCTTTTTTTAAATTTATTTATTTTAGTTTTGTTTGCATAGAGTTCACAGTTTTATAACGCTTTGATCACTTTGTTCACCTGTTCCGTTTAATTGGCTCGCGTTCGGAACCGGTTCCGAGTGAGTTTTTCTGTTTTCTGTTTTGTGTTTTGTGTCTCAATTGAGGAGTTCAGCACACATTTAGTTATCACTAAGTTAGGCTCATTAATTTAGCTTTGACCCTGCGCTGATCTCTTGCCTCCTTTTTATTATGGCTAATTATGTATTTGATTTGGTATTTTGTGCAGTGAAAGCGCTCGGATTGGAATTTCTTGGCCAATCATTAGTTATCGTAACTGTGGATATTTGTCTATATCAATAATCACATTTACATTCATATTCATTCAAGCTGCAGGCGCTTTTTTACCCAGAGAAACAAATAGCTTCGATGGGCTGAAGGTCGTCGGTGCTCATAATGACACGCAGACCTATGCATAACTCGACTTCTGCTGAAGTAACTCGCTGAAAATTTTCAGTGTATGTGTGGGAATAGGTAAACATAAAGTATACCCAATTTCACTAAATTTGGGTTTACATAGAGCTAGTTACGGATAGATATATTAGTAAGCAATATTGGGTAATCATAAGAAATCTATTTAAAGTATCCCAAATGCAATTAATGCCCAAAAAAATAAACATAATTTTATGAAATGTTATTTTGATATGGCTCTGATATTCATAGGGCAAATGGCCATAAAGTTTGGAGGGCAGCATTCAATTTGCAAAGCGTTTGGCGCCGTGGGGCGTGAAAATGAAATTGGCGCCAAACGAATTTGCAACGCTCAATTAAAAATATAAAGTACAACTGTGTATTAATAAATTCTAAACGCAACGTAACTTTGTTCCGAATGGAATGGAATGGAGCTCTACGAGCGACCCACAGACCAATCGACCTGTGGGCGTATCTGAAAGATATGGCATAGCGCCTGCAATAAATAATTGACAGAGGCGCCAAACGAATGCACGCCGAGGGACGGTGCGGGCGACCGAGGGGGTGGGGCAGCAGCTCCAATTGGCGGGAAAGTTGAATTCGAGAGTTGGTTCTTTTTTTTTTTACAGGGGAGGTAGCGCTGTCTATACATAGTTCATATGCGAGTGCAGGTTCAACTGGGTGTTGCACACAGATACTACATTGGGGAAGTTGCACTTACAGGTATGTATAATGCCCTAGGGTTTTATCACAAGTGATTTTTCTTTAGGCACAATTTGTTATTTTCACACCAAGTCGCAATTGAAATAATTTCTTGTTCTTAAAATTTTTAATTGCTTTTGCTATTTATTTTTTTTTTAGTTAATTAAGCTGAGAAAACTAATTAAGTTATTGCCAACATACGTATACAGAGATGATATCCTGTAAATGCTTGTAATTGAATGAACATATTTTATCCCTACATATATCAGATTATATGCGGGTTACGAGTTATATGTATACAAAGCTTCTCTGTATTTATATTTCTCATTTCCATTTATAAACACTTATTTATCACTCTCTCTCTCTCTCTCTCTCTCTCTCTCTCTCAGCTAAGGCTTCCTCTATTCTTCTCTTTTTTCTCTCTGCTCTCTCTCAGTTTATGCCTTTCTATTTCTTGATTTTCTTCGTACTCTCCTTTCTTTTCTTGCTGATTTCATACTCCTATTCTCTCTCTCTCTCTCTCTCTCCCTCTCTTTCTCTCTGTCTCTTTCTATTCATGCCTATTTATATTTCCTCATATCTAAATCCCAATTTTCCCTGTTATTCTTGCTTTTTCTAATCTACTTTCTACTTCTCTCTTCTCTTTTCTTCCAGTGTACAAATAAAATACTAGTGGAAAGCAGGCTTGTGGAAAATTCTGGTAAGTTCTCTTAATCAATTTCAAAACTTTTTCCTCTACTCACTACTTTTACAGGGTATGCCTGCAGTCAGTACTCCATAGCCTCTACGTTTGGCTTTTCCCTTTCTTTATTTTTTTTTCTCTCTCTAGTGCTTTTCACCCATTTACGAGCATTTTCTTGAAGCGCAATTGATGATTGCATGAATATGTTTTCCAATTGCGTCGTAGCGAAAATGTTTGACCGTCTTTGCACGAGGGTGGGGGGGTGGCAGGGGCAGTGGCTGGGGCAGGGCCAGGGCTGAGGATGGTCGGTGGAAGACGAGGAGGGGGGCGGCAGTCGTGGGCGACACTTTGTTGGGTTTGTTGCTGTTTTTTTTTTTGCTTTCTCATTCTAGTTCTTTCTCAGCTGCTGCTGCTTTGTGTTTCCTTCTGCTATTTTGTTGTTGTTGTTGTTGTTGTTGCTTCTGCTTTTTGCATGCAGCTGCGCAGCACTGACAGCTGCGACGACATGTGACCTTTCTATGGGGCGGCGGAGGCGTGCTGGCTGAAGGTGAGAGGGTTGAGCGTCATGTGTCTCTCGCTCACTCGCTCTCTCTCTATGTGTGTGTGTGTGTGTGTTTGTGTGTGTGTTTGGCTGTGGCTGTGGCCAGTTTTTGTGCCGCGTTGCAGCTTTGACCTTTGCGCTGACATTTGTCAGCCCTCCTCCCCCTCCCCTTGCCACCCACCTGGCTGCCTTAATGACTTATAGCCTAGTATCACCTTTTTCATATCCTGCCTTGGGAATCCTTGCAGCCAGACATCGATGTGTGCAGACTTTGTCCGCAAAACTCGCACAATTATATTAGAATGCCGTTTGTTATCGTTGTTGTTGTTGTTTGTTTTATTTTGTGTGTTTCAAGAGTTCAAGAGCGCGTAATGTAAATGCAAACTGTCGCTGACCGACTGAGCTGCAGTTGTGCTGCAGCCGCTGCTTAAATATGTATCGTTCATTTAGCAACAACAACAACAACTAAGCTGAACAGTAAAAGCAACGACGTCAACGGCAGCTGAGAGACTGCTAATAAAGCCAGACACCAATTGCACAGTGCAACAGTTCGCAGCAGCAGCAGCAGCTGGGGGGGTTTTGAATAGGGGGCCAGCCAGAGGGTGTCTAGAGGGCTGCCTGCGTAGGCTGCTGCTGACTAATGGCCACGAAGGGCACACCATACTGACCAAAATAACAAAATGCCCAGCCCAACCACCCAACCACCCACGCTTGCAACTAACCATGAATAGTGGTTCAGCGAGTGGGTGGGTGGGTGGCTTACCTTCAGCTCGACTAAAACACGAAAATGCGTCGTGAATACCTAGTGAATGCAATGTTTTTCACGGCCCATGAAAATGCATTTAATTTTTCCCTACATTCTACAGAGACTACTGAAGAAAAGAACAAATTATATTACTGCGAACTAGTTCCGTTCCAGTTGGTTCATTGCTTTAGCTTAGTTTTACACTAGTTCCATGTGAAACAGTTCCAGCTATAATTTGAACTACCTCAGGCAGAATCCTAATGTAAACTAGTTCCGCTTTGGACTTGCTCATCTAAAACTCGGCTAATCTAATATTACTTTGAACAAATTCATACCATGTCCTCCCCAAGTTCCATTCCTCTCTGTTCGCCAGTTCCAGTTCCAGTTTTCAACTGTTTCGTTTTGGAAAAACACCTGCCGACGTATTGTATTACACTTCTGTGATTCATTTAGTGCTTAAGCGTTTGGTTATCAAACACCTATTGGCCAAATGCCTCGAACACATTTCCTTAGAATCTCGAACATCTGTTCATCTGTTCGCTCCGTTTAGTGGAAAACAGCTTGAATTATGCACAAACTCTTCGGAATAGCAGAATAACGAGACTATGAATCACTAAGGGAAACTCTTGAATGATTCAGTTTATTTATATTTAATCTATTTACATATTTATATTTAGAGTTAGCAAGTATTTTAAGTCACAGCTTATTAAACTATATTGATTATACGTTTTCTCTATCTATCCTTACTTTCTTAAGCTAAACCTGTTTTTCTCTCTATGTATCTCTATCTCTCTCTCTCTTTCACTCTCTCTGTTCTTCTATCTCTGCACCTAGCTCTATCTCACTCTCTTGTCTTTCGCCTTGTTTCTTTCTCTAGCCTTCAGCTCTGTTATCTCATCGAGACTTTTCTGTATTTCCTTGTGTTATCCTTGTAACAGATACGCAAATGTAATGCTGTCGTAACTGTACTGCCCACGCACGCACACACACTCACATATACACAAAGATTGGCAGTCACTGCCATGACCTACACACACTCACACACACACACATATACACTTATGTATATCTGTTTCTATATACAATACTTGTATTTGCCGTTGTCCTATTAACCCGATTTCTATTTGCCTGCGCAGTCGATCAATTCGTATTCTGAATTGGATCAAAACCTTTTTTCGTCACATTTTGATCTTTGGCAACGTGAAATGAGCTAGATCTGATTGTTGTTGTTGTTGTTGTTGTTGCTGTGACGGCCCAACTTCGACGTCAGTGAAATGTTGCGATTGTTAGTGAAATGAAATGTAATGGACAGCAGGTGTATGCGTGTGTGTGTTTGTGTGTGTTGGCCAAGTGTGTGCGGCACGTGTTTTGGCCAAATTGGTTACAGTTTACAGCCGCGTCCAATTTGCCGGTGACGCCCAAGCGTCGCCTAGACCTAGACACGCTTATTACAGCGCTTAAACGATGCTTGTAAATGGCCCAAACACACACACACACATATACACATACATATGGCGTACGTACGTATACGTAATATGGGCCGTATAGCAATTGCAACGCGCGTGTCGCTGCCAATCGGTCACATTGTGACGTCATTGTTTTTGCGGCCGCATCAGCAGGCGTAAACGACACGAAGCCAAAAACTTCGGCATATGGAAAAAAACCATGACACGATGTTGCCAGAGAGCCAGAGCCAGGCAACAGTATATACACATACACACACACACACTCATACACTAATACATATCGTATATATGTATGTATCTATGGGCGTGGGTGTACATTGGTTCGTGTCGCAGCGTAACGCTCGTATATAGGTTACTACGCTGGCACGAAGATTTACGCTATGTGGGCGTGGGCGTGGGCGTCGGATGTTGGGCTAGCGGTGGTAGGGGGCTGAGGTGTGCAGCTGTACGGGGTGGAGCGGGCTAACCTGGCCTGAACGAGAGGATAAACATTCGTCACTCACTCGGCGGCGTCGTCGTCGTGTTACGTCACAAAACGCTCGTAAATGGACGATGACGGTAAATGGATGCAGCTATATACACGCTATATAGCGTAGGTATGTGTGTGTGTGTGTGTGTGTGTATGTGGGACGCGTAGCGTAACGTAAAACTGAAACAGGACAACGTAAATGAATTTTGCATTGAATGATGCTAAAGCTGAGCGTTGTAATGGGCTATTGAAAAGTGAAGCAAGCGAGAGAGTAAGCTAAGACAGAGAGAGAAGGAGAGAGAGAGGGAGAGAGGGCGGGAGAAAGATATATTAATATAGAGACATACAGAGA
The DNA here is from genome assembly GCA_035045965.1 of Drosophila aldrichi. Classification (NCBI taxonomy): domain Eukaryota; kingdom Metazoa; phylum Arthropoda; class Insecta; order Diptera; family Drosophilidae; genus Drosophila; species Drosophila aldrichi. The sequence continues at coordinate 13,900,000 of JAWNOM010000501.1, forward strand.
GGCAGAGCGAAACAGTTTTCAGTTAATAAAATTAAGTTGCGCGTAAAGTGAATCGCAGATAGAGAAATGAAAGCGGGGAAGAAAAAAAACTCAAGTCAAAACATAGTCTCTATGCTCAAAGGATTCGAATTGAAATTAATTTCAGCCCGACTCCTGCCAGATAGCAATACCCAATGAAATGAATTCTAGCCGCGAGCCACATTTGACATGATTCGCTGTAAAAAATTATTCAATTGAATTTAATTTATATTTTAGCTGCATAATTTCCTTGGGTGAATAAATTTTAGGGACGATCAGGTAAAAAAAAGGCTAAAAATGAGAAAAAGTACAAATTTAGCTAAGAAATAGAGAACACGATAAACTGTTCTACTGTTCTACTGTTCTACTACTATACTGTTCTACTGTTTTACTGCTATACTGTTATACTATTATACTGTTCTACTGTTATACTATTATACTGTTATACTGTTATACTGTTATACTGTTATACTGTTATACTGTTATACTGTTATACTGTTATACTGTTATACTGTTATACTGCTATACCAAATTCACACTTCTATACATACTCTGTAATACTCTTCTACTATTTTACATTTCTTTGCTTTCAATTGAGGTGTTATACTAGCATATGCTGCTATTAAGGCTATGCTACTTTAATTGTCTACTATTCCCCAGTTGTATTCATACCTTCATGCATATTAGGCCGTGCTTATGGATGTGGAAAATGAGGATCAGAATTCAGCTTAGAGCACACAACGTAACTTGGCCTGGGAATATTATTTCGGTATTACAAGGCTTTCGGTTCATAAAATATTCAAGGTATAGCTAAGCCCTAGACGAGCATAAATAGAACTGAATTATTAGAGAATTGTTTTATAGAGATTTTGTTTGGTCATGAATTTTAAGCAAAATATGTAGAAAGAATCTTTCATGGATTGCCAAACAGAGTGTTGCACGGCGCTGGCTGAGCAGCCAGCAACAGGATAAGCTGTACAGCCAAGGTGCCGGCCGGGGGTGGAAGCTGTGGAAAATAGCAAGAACGTGCGGCATTTCCATAACAGTAGCAGCTGGAGCTGGGGCAGGGGCTGGGGCAGGGGTTGGCAAGAACTTGGTATGGAACAAAGCAAATGTATCTTGTAAATATTTTATTGCAACAATGTAGCTACGAGATGTTTTGTGCCATGGTTCAGCTACAGCTCGTTTGCGATGGCCCAACAGCTCGTGGGTTAACTGGCTGCCAGGGGCGCCGCACGAAGGTGGTGCTGGTGGGAGGAGGGGGCGTCGCATAGAGGGAGGCTGTGCTCGTATCTGCTCGTAAATGGGACGTGGCGTCACGAAATGCAACTGGAATTGGAAGCGACTGTACGCCGGGACGCTCTCGCATATACACACAAACAAATATATATATACATATTGCAGAGTACATGCTGTTATATAGTAGAGTAACGGTATATACACCTACTATATAGAGCAGGCCATTGGCATATATACCAATTGTAGCCGTTATATAGTTAATAGTACAGAGTCTGTATATATGTATGTGTGTATGGGTGCACTGCAACTTGGCTTCCTCAATGGAAACGTAACCCATTTAACCCCAAGAGTGCGAAATGTTATTGCGCGCACATCCACGCCCACAAGCCCACACGCCCACACGCCCACGTACAAACGTACTGACTGCATGCCCACGCTTGGCCATATAATGTTACGGCTTCAATTTCTAGCGTGGGCCAAAACAGCTAATGAAAATTTATGTGAATTATCCTTTTGCGCGTGAAGCAAATTGCAGCTGATCATTGTGGCAGGATTGAAGCTAGCCCACAACTCGATTGCGGCTTATTGACATTTTGAGAGAGGGAGAGAGAGAGAGGAAGAGCAGCTGTTATTGGAATTGCTTGAATTGGCTTTTATCTGAAATGATTTTGTTTGAATGGCAAATGAATTTGCTTGAATTTGAAAGTGTTTATGACAGTAGGATAAACTCAGAGCTCTTTGGGAGTAGAGAGCAGAGAAAGAGGCAACGAGCGAGAGAGAGGGAGAGAAGAAGAGAGCTAGGAATAAAGATGGAGATTGTTTCTATCTAGTAATAATATAAACAAACAGGATTATATGAACAGATAGAGAAAAAGAGAGATATATGAATAGGGATAGGCGTACATAGGGAATAGAAGAGAGTTAGGGAGAGAGAGAAAGAGAGAGAGAGATTCTATAGGAATTCAAACAGATAAAAGAGAAAATCTCGTACACCTGCTAGTGTATCATCATTTTTGATACTCGACATCTCTATTGACCCTGAACCCATTCTCAGAGCACTTTTTCCACATGCCTTCATTTATGCAAATAAAATCTTTTTATGACATATATATTTTGTAGGAACTTGATAAATTAGCTTTAATATTTCATTTAAAATAAATAATGACGTAAGATCAATATCTGGATTTCGAGGGCTTTTATCATTCCGTCTGCACTTTCTGGCTTGCATCTTATTGACATTTGGGTATTCCTCATAATTCGAAACACGTGCGCCGCTTTGGGAGGGGGGGGCAGCGAAAAATAAAATAGAGAATGAAATAAATTTGGAGTGCGAGGTAAGATCGGGTTAGTTGAACTCGGAACCTGCTCGTAAATTAACACTCCAGCCACATAGATCAAGCGGCTACAAAAGCAAAATTTCAAATTGCCAAAATCCCGAAAGTTCGTTCAACTGAGTTTTCAAACATTTTTTGGAGGAACGTGGCGTCCATTACCAGATGTTTCATTTGCCATTTGCTCACGGTTGACAGGCAATTAAATTGTTGTGCTTAGTATTTTGTGTGTGTGTGTTTTTATTATTGTTAAATGAGCTAATAATATATATAAAAATTAATTGTTTTTCAAGTGGTTCCAGCTGAAGGGAGAACCGGTTTATTGTTGAACCGGTTCGGGATATTATTCCTAACCTAGAACTGAGAGAGATGAGTTGTAAAAGAAATGAACCAATTTTTGAACCAAACTGAACCAACCGGAACCATTTTCTGTTGTAGCTCAGTGGGATTAGTATTTCTGATAAGGAAAGCAAACGAACCGTAAGTCAAAACTTGGCAGGGAGAGAGACTGTAGCTCACACTCAAACGTAATCGTAATCAGATCTAAGGCTACTCAAAGCTGAGCACTTGAGCCCTCAAGTGAACCATGTTGGTTCTCTTTATCAGCTCAACTCCTTCGGCTTTACTGCTTTGCTGCTCAGCTTATGCAGTGCATTATCGTTTCGATTGCAAACAATTAAAATGATTTATCGATTGGCTGCTTGCTACTTGGGATTCAGCAGAAGCTGCGTTATCCTTGCAGCTGTGACATGTTCAGCAACTACGTGACTGACGCACCCAGCTCCCCAGCTTCTCTCCCTCTCTCCCTCTCTCTCCCTCACTCTCTCATCCCCCTCCCCTCTCTCTGTACAGTAATAAACCGCAACAGTTTGTCACCAGATACATCAATGTCAAGTCGGGCAATAATGCGAGACAAGTGTGCGCAGGAGGGAGGGTGTTAATGGGGGTGGGGCTGATGGTGGTGGTGCAGCAGCCAGCATACATTTAAATGCCAACTTATTTGCATAGTCCTGACGCGTGCTGCTGTTTTTTTTTCTGCTTTCTTTTCGCTGGCTCCAGCTGGTCCAATGTGTTTTTCTTCTTTTTCTTTTGATGGATTCGCAATCATTTTGCATGTCGTACTAGCCTCAATAATAGGCAGCTGTGGACTGGCTGTTATCAGTGCCACGCCTCCGCACAGGCACAGGCACAGGCACAGCTTGCTGATTACACAGCGCGTTGCTATTTTCTGTCTGCCCACGCTATTCACAGGCCAACGCGGCGGATGTGTGATGCGACATGAATCAGAAAGAAAAGAGAAACACAAAAAAAAGAGAGGAGCAAAAGGGGCAACCCACGTCATAGAGCCACAAAGGCCACAGGAGCAGGCCGTGGGCTTATCCTGCGTGGGTGATTGCGCTTCAACTTCAGACACAGCAACAGCAACAGCATCAGGTTCAGGCAGCGTGGGTTTTTGCCATTTGCCAGGCGTCAAGTTTGCTACGCTTGAGAGACTTGAAAATTTTGATTTTCAAAGAAAAGAACAAGAGACGCAGGCAAAGTAGACAACAACGAGAGTTAAATGAGAGAGCGAGAGAGAGAGAGAGCGAGTTGGAGTCAGTGAGTAAGCAAGCGAATTGAAAACTGTTTTCATGCGAAATACCTGGAAATGAAAGAGACTTTTTTTCAGTACAGGAATTTCAAGGCTGTCAGAGTACTCTCCAACTACCCCTCGATAGAGCCGGAGATAAGTTAATCAACATTGAGATGCTAGCATTTGCATTAGACGATAATTGTTTTGTCTGTTTCGATTTGCCACCTATTGAACACTAATTAGATTTACATCTAAAAATTCCACACAAAATTTTAATTAAACGCCCGCAAGCCTTTGGGGACTTTCTGCGGTTTGTTGTTTTAGTTTTAATTAATGGTATTTTCTATTACATCGACTCGTCGCATTAACGTTGCTGCTAATTGCTGCAAGGCAACAATACGAAAATATTTTAATTGCATTGCGAAAAGTTGACGCATCCAACAACAACAATAATAGCAGAGGCAACAGCAGCAATGGGTGTCAAATGAAATTGTCGAAATTGTAAACCAAAAAATTTGTACACTTTGAATTTTTAACTATTTTCCCAAAAACTTTATTTGCATTAGTATTGCATTGGTATTAGTTAATGCTTACAGTAAATAGTTCAATTCTCATTATTTGACTGATATTTTAGATCAATATTCGCTAATTACATATCAATAATAGGTAATAAACTAGTAATGCTAATAATAATGACGATGCTAATGCTAATGCCTAGAATAATGAAATGAAAGAATATACTAATGCTAATGTTAATGGTAATGATAATTATAATACTAATGCTGGTAATGTTAATAATAAATATGGTAATAATAATAATAATAATATCAATATTAGTGCTAATGATAATGACAATGCTAATGAATTGTAATAGCTGTAATGAGAATGCTAATTTGTTTAATAATACTAATGCTAATGCTAATGTTAATGATAATGTTAATATTAATGGTAATGCTAATGATAATACTAATGCTGGTAATGTTAATAATAATTACGGTAATGCAAGTAATAATGTCAATATCAATGCTAGTGCTAATGATCATGACAATGCTAATGAAATATTATAGCTGTAATGATTTGATTAATAATACTAATGCTAATGTTTATGATAATGTTAATACCAATGCTAATGATGACTACAGACCACAACTATGAATGCGCTTTGAAATTGTTCAGGTTTTGAGTCGAGGCATACATCACATTAGCATTAATGCTGCAGTTAATGCTCAAGCAAAAACGTGTCGCAAGAGTTCATTGGTCCATAATTGGGCTATATCTAAATATATCTCTAATAAATTGCACAGATATTCAGATCAGCGCACAGTGACATAAATTTGCAACAGTTTTTATGACTTGAAAGGCTTGTTTTTATTTAATTTGATGAAATTTGCGTGCTCGCAATTAAGATTTGTATCTGGTTCACAATGCCAATGACTGACGGGCGGCAGCAGAAACTGTTACTTCTGCTGGCATTTAAGGACCTGCTTCATTTCTCCACTAGCCCACACACACACGCACGCGCACACACACTCCCATATAACATGTTATAATTCACAACATGCGACAAGCGGCAAAAGTCATTCGAAATTCGGGGGACCAGCTTTAAAAACATGCACATAAATCAAGTCTGCAGCCACATAGATCACCTGTACGTACATATAGTATGTGTCTGTGTGTGTGTGTGAGCACACCCCCTTACACACACACACGCAACCCCCTTGATTTGCAAAAACCACAAAAGCTGAAATCGGTGAGGCTGGTCGTTCAACTCATGTCTTCGGATGGAGGCGTGTGTTGCTCATTTTTTGTTGTTGTTCTGTTTCGAAACTGTTGACTCTGACGCTGACTTTTTGGGATTCTATTTTGAGTAGCCTTTCCTCTCAGCCCCAACAAATATCAATTAAGCTCCAACTTGTGCCGGTTATTCGAACTGAAACTCATAATAAATATTGGACAAGCCGAAGTTTGTCCGGCAGCCCCCCCCCCAAGGCTGTCCGGCAGCCCATGTAAATAATCTAGCCGTTTTTGCGCATGGCACACAAACACAAAGGCGGCAATTAATTTAATTGAATGAGAGATTTAGATGTGATTATAATACGGAGTGCAGCAAGTGCCGACCAGTGATGGTCGGCTAGGTGGGGGGGCATCCCATGTAAACACAACAATAATAATAATAATAATAATGACAGCAACAATGTGAAAACAAAGCAGGCAGCGCGTTTGAGTATAAATATACTACGCTTCTAATGGAAAATCTACACTCACACACACACACACACGCACACCCATCTGTGTGTTCATGTGAATCAATGAATGAATCTAGTGAATGAAAGGTCCAAAACAAAGCGACAAGCGCCATTAAGTCAACGTCTATTTGTTGTTGTTGTTGTTGCTGTAGCTGTTGTTCGTTCACTTTTTTCTTCATTCATTATAGTTGTTGTATTTGTTTTTTTTTTAATATAACGCCTAATGGAACACAAAACTATATAATTGCAAGCAAAGGGTCAGCACGAAATCGAAAATACACTGCTATTAAATTTGCTCAACTTGGAAATCTAAAATCAGCTAACCTATATTCTGTTTAGTTATATAAACTTATCTAATATCTATTTAAGTTTTCCATCTAATTTTGTATACTTCTTTATATATTATTGTATATGTGTATATACCTAATTTTATTAGGTATTTTATTTTAAATATTATTATTAATTAATATTAATATATTAATTAATTATTAATTCTTATATTATTATTAAATAATATATTAATATTATTTATTTGGTCTCAAATAAGCTTTTAAAATATTTGTAAAAATATATATTTTATTTTAATTAATTTTTCAGTATTTTTTATGCATAACACTTCGTTATCCGATCTTGATAAATCTGAAAACAATAAACGCTAATTGTTATGAAATTTTCAATAAATTTCGAAACGTAATTTATGAAATTTTTAATTAGCTTTAGCAGCAAATGAAAATAAATTAAAAGCGAGTTAAAAATTAATTAAAAACGCATACGTTTAATTTAATTTGTTTTATCAGTTTTATTATGGATATAAAATATACTAAATATTTTATTAAAATATGTAAAAAACATTGAATGCGGCAAAGTGCAGCAAATATTCATTAGACCTCGTTGACATTCTATAGAGCACTGCAGTCCATATAAATGTATATACATATGTGTGTGTGTGTGTGTGTGTGTATATATATGGTAGGCTTATGTAGAGAGATCTCATAAGCAAATCGCCAGCTATGCTGACAAAGCATGCCAGAACGCGCGATTGGCTTATCAAATTTGGTCTGTCTGTCCCACAGTCTCTCCCCCTCTCCCTCTCTCTCTCTCTCACTCTCTGTCTGCCTGGGGGTCAGCGCTGGCTCAGATCTTTTTCACTCTTTATGGTGTAATCAGTGAGCTGAATGCTGAATGCTCATATGCTTTGCCTCACGACCTTTGTGGCTCATGTTTCCTTCCTCTGTTTGGCTGCGGCAACGCGTCGTATGATTTATGTGCTCACAATTTGCCTGCAGTTAGTTTTGATGATGTTCGTGGCGAGCCGAGAGTGTGCCAGAAGAGAGCATTAGGAAACGAAAAAAAGAAAAACAAGATGAAACTGAAATTGTATTATTATTTATTTACTCAAGTCCGGCTGTCTGTCTGTCTGTCTCGCTCTCTCGACGATAAGTGATTGCCTGTCCGGGCAAATAGAAATCAAAATAACTACACACACAGACAGAGAGAGAGGGAGAGAGAGAGAGAGAGAGGGAGGGAGCGAGAGATAGAGGCTGATAAGAGCAAACGGCAAAATGAGTTGTAATAAAATTTTCCCTGTGACCTTTGAACTTATATTCGCTCACTTCTAAAGCGAACGGCCGGAAAGGTCAGGCTACGGCAGAGGCGACGTGCAGGACATCTAATTAGCTGGTTAGAGTAAACATTCCATTGACAGTCTGATTAGCTGGCATGCAAAACACCCTCGGGACACTTTACAGTTAGTATATATGTACTAAATATAGCACTATATACATATGTGTGTAATATATTCAATTTAATTAGCTAGCAACAGCTTTTATGCTGATTGAACAGACCGTGGCCAGTGTTGGGCAATCGACCATAGAATTTATTTGCTTTATAATTTCAATTATGGAAAATTAGAAATATTAAATGAGCTATAAGAGAGTGGGAGTGAGAGTTAAGCAGCTGTAGTAAATATTGCATATAGAATGTCATTCATATATTCAAATTTAAGATATCCTATAAGAATATATGCAACTCAATAAGAAAAATCTATTCAAAACTGAGTTTAACTGATGAAATATTCCGAAATACTTAAGGCGCATATAAAATCGAATCAGTATCAACAATAACAACTGTAGCTGAGATTGTAAAACGCAGTATAAGGGTATTTTTCCCGAGACAGAGATAGGCAGATCGAGAGAGAGAGAGAGAGGGAGAGAGAAAGATGAGTAGAGATAAACATGACTGTACCCCTATCGAAATAAATGCAAATGCTAATGGCGCCAGTTGTATATCAAAAAAACCTTCTGTCGGCATCTGATTACAGTGTTTGTCAAAAATATTTGGCCAGCAATTAAAAAAATATAAACAACAACAACAACAACAACAACGAGAACAAGAAAAATGTGCAGTGCGCAGTAGACGTTGACGAGAAGACGACGATGCGATCCATTGCGATGCGATGCGATGCGCTGTGACTCGCGGCGCAATTACCGATGGGTAAAAAAAAAAAACCAAGACCAAATAATGTGTGTGTGTGTGTGTGGAGTGGATCGGTTCGGGCCAGACAACGACAGCGCCAGAGCCAGCTAACTGGGTCGAATTCAATTGAGTTTCACAACTTTCGAGCAGAGAGGCCTTTTGATGATTTTTAGCGCCAGAAATGGCGCAGCATTCTCTTCATATTTATTTGTTCATTTATTTATTATTTTTATGTTTTTATCTAAGTACTTACGAACGCAACGAGCATTCATCAGATCTTCATTCTAACTATGAGCATGGGGTATGCTAGACTGTCCATTGAATAGTTCTCTAGGAGATCTTTTGCTTCTCCATTATATATGCTATATATGTTTGTAAAGGAATTTCTCTAAGTGTAGCCTGTATGAACTTGCATTGAGCATGGGACAGATATATGGAAACATCTAACTACTTTCAACAGATAAAGAAACTTCATAGAACGATCATCTGCTTACAGGGTATCTGCGGATCTACCACGCTCACCTCGATCACTCTTACTTGTTATGATATTATTACAGTGTAGAAGAAGGCAAGCAAAACAAAGAGCCGAAGAAAACACAAACAAAACCCAAACAGAGAAGCGACGCCAAGGCAGAAACAGAGACAGCGAAAGAGATAGCCAGAGAGTGAGTGAGTGAGAGAGCGAGATGTAGCGTGAGCGGTGCGGCGAGGTATGGGGGCCAAAGACCTTATAAATCACACGAGCGTGGCATGACTGGGCGTTCCGAGTGGGCCATGGGATATTTGAGGCAAATGCGGCCTGATGCCGTCTATCTGTATCTTTAGCTGTAGATGTATCTGTAGCTGTATCTGATAGAAGCGCAGCGTACTAAAAATAGTCGCTGGCTGTGCGATCGCATCGCCCGCGGAGGGGGCTGGGGCAATGATACCTTGGCGCGGCTGTTGCATGTTGCCAGTTGATGATGCAACAACAACGACCAAAACAAAAACAAAAGCCAAACGACGTAGTTGCTGCAGATGCGAAAGCAAATAGCAAAACAAAGAGACCAAAGAGAAACTGAAACGGAGCTAAAGAGAGTGTGTGAAAGAGAGAGACATAGATGGGGGCTGCGAGGTGGATAGGATGAGTTTTTTTTTGGGGCGCTACTTGCGGCCTGGTTTTCTGTTTGTCTGCTTTTTGCTTAGATGGGCGACCAGAAAATTCGCTACGTCGAATTTCACAAGATTGCGACACCAGCGAATCAGCAACAACAACAACAACAATAACAACTACTTCGCACTTTTTGTCGCGCAATTACAGAGATACAAATGAAATAGGTTGAGGGAAGAGATAAATCTACTTATGTAGCTATTGCTGTCAGTGTATGTAGCTGTGACTATCTCTTTAGCTACATACATACATATATAACTATAGTTGCATCTGTATTGTTATATCGTATTTAGGTATTTACAGCTGCATATGCATATTTGAAAAGTATCTATCTATGCCTTTTAAGCGCATCTGTAACGTTGGCTTAAATTATTCAAATACATATCTTTTACGTGTAGATACATCTGTTATTTATGCCTGTAAGGTGTAGCTACATATGTATACTGCTGAGTGCAGTTTCATTCACAACTATTTAGGTACCCATAGCTGTATCTGTATATTTATACCCTGAACCCATTGAAAATCGGTTTTCTTTATATATGAATTTGCCTTTTGGATGTATCTTTATCAATGAGTGTATCTTTACTTTTAACTAAACAATCCTATACAACTGTATCATTCGGGTTGGTATCTAAGCCTTTGTATCTATGTATCTGTATCTATAGATATAAATGTATCTGTGCCTTTTACGTGTATCTGTATCTATAGATAGATATAGCTGTATTTAGTTTTGCCATGACGGAATCTTCCCATTAACTGTGCTATATATAATTACATCATCTTCTATCTACAGTTATCTATCTGCATTTCAATCTACTCTATAGTTATAACTAAATGAATAGCTCTATTTGTCTGGAATATCTGAATATTTTTTTCTCTTATCTGTACAAGAGCTGTACGATGCATGATTTATCTATAGAAGTTCATTTGTATCTGTTTTTAGAATGTATCTTGAGTAGCGTTCGCGTGTGTATGCATATCTGAGGTAGATCTGCTCGAGTATCTTTGGATATACTAGAGAGAGTTCTATGTAATCAATGGAATGTATCTTTAGATGATTCTGCCTCTATGCTCATATCTCAAATGCTTCTGTATCTGCAACTTCAAATGTATCTGAAAGTGCATCTCTAGCTTTTGCTAATGTTACCTTTCGTCGTCGTCACGAAGGGCGGAGATTCAAGATGCTGCGCAATATATGTTGTCTTCCAATGCGGGCTTTGTTGGAGATGTAGGGTCTCGAGAAGGGGACTGGCTGCTCCCGCTGATATTCACTTGCGAGTAAACAAAGTTATTGGAAATTTATATTCGCGCATTGTGTAATAGCCCCAATTGGATTTTAATTGTAGATGCGCCCCAGTCTTATTGTAATTCTAAACCCACTTGCTGTTTCCTCCCCCCTTTGCCTACAAATGTATGTATATGCTCGCTGCGAGAGGTATTATGAAATCATCTAGCTGGGCAGAGCGCAGCAGGTGCAGTGACTTGAACCTGCCAATTGATACGAATAGAATAGGCAGGCAGCTAGCAGTCGGTATTCGCCAGCTGGGAGCTGGGAGCTGGGAGCTGGGAGCTGGGAGCTGGCAGCTGGAAGCTTGTAATGCATATTCGTGATGCTATATGATAATGCCGTCGACTGCTCACACAGTTTGATTTGCCATTAGTGGCGTTCAATTATAGCCTTGGAATTGGCCAAGCGCAGCATTTTAGAGCAAATGCTAATGACTATTTAATGAGTGATCATTGCGAATGCAATGCAACAAGTCAACAGCAATGCTCACTAATTTGGAGAAGGGGATTTCGTTTTGTTAACTAGAGCAATTGTTTTTCGCTGTTGTTAAAACAAAACACAATCCAAGCTATTTGGCTTGCCTAATTATTCAGCAATTTACAACCGTAGTTTTGAGTCTAATTTGCATTTGCATTTGTAGAAATAAACGTAATTAGAAAAGCTTTCCATTGGATATCTAGTTGTGTTTAAAGCAAAGCCAAAGCTATTCTAGCTATAACAAACTAAATTATCTTAAGTTTAATATATATATTTAACTTAAATTGAAAAAAAAGCTCGCTTTCTACCCATATATTATCAGTTGGCTGACCTTGAACTATTTGCTGAGACAATTACTAGGTAAGCTACTTATTTTTATTTCTGTCAATTTTAATTTAGTTTGCATATTTGAAGTAATTGTTAATAGGAAATCTAGGCGGGTATATTGACTTTGTGAATATGTGAAAAATGCCAGTTGAAGGCTTGGCAGAGCCCTTCATGGATAGCCCTTCATAGAGTTCTTCATATCATAGTACATTACATAGTGCAGCGTATTTTATAGTCGACCATTCCCCACCACACTCTTCACACTCTTCATATCTGCGCCTTAGAAATTTCCAATTTGCATTTCAGTTTTAATTGTTGTTGTCTTTCTATTAACAGATCTCAGTTCAGCTTTTGTAGTACTTCCCCTTGGCTTTTCTTTGAACATCGACTCGAACTTCCGGATTTTGCCACATTTCAATTGTTGTCTCGTTTGCTGTATTTGTTTGTTTGTTGTTGTTGTCGTTGTTGTTGTTGTTTGTTGAGCACAACAAAAGCGATAACTCATGGCGATTGCTTTTGCTTCGATGGAATTTCCATTTTGTAACAGTTTGTAGCGCTCTTTGCCCCAAATGCCCTCGCGCAGCTCAACTCTAGCTCCTTTGTCTATCTCACTCTCACTCCCTCTCTCTCACTCTTTCTCGCACTATCTGTTTGCCACTCGTTTTTGGCTTACCGCTTATGTTTTCATAAATACGAAATTGAAAGTTTTTTCAACCAACGAAAATTCTCATAAAAATTGTTCGTTCAAACCGCACAAAAAGCACTCGAGCAGCCCTTCAAGAAACAAATACAAAATGAGAGGGAAAGCAAGTCCAAGAGTGGGCTGGGCTGGAGGGGAGGGGCGCTTACATTGGGGGTCAGGCAGCAGGAACAGTTGACCGTCCGCCCAACTGTATATGAACGGGCGGCATTTCAATCAATTGGCGGCAACAGCTGCCGCTGGCATTGTTGTTGTTGTTGTTGCTGCTGTTGCCCACGTTTTGTGGCAGCCATCTGGATGTGGCTGCGGCTTGGATGCTGATGTGAATCTACAATACATGCAAGAGTGTGTGTGTGTGTCTCCACTGCGAGAAACTCATAAAAAGCTCCCACGTTGTGACGCGACGCGACGCGACGCTTGTCGTAACTTTCATAGTTCGCCTGCCTCTGCCTCTTGCAACACCCACCTGAACAGCGTTCACGCGGACTGTTGCCGCCGGCGCCTCCGCAGCAACAGCAACAGCAACACCTCCCTACGCCTCCGTTGCACTCAATGCGTTCAGCGTCACCTCAGTCGTTAGTGTAGGCCTCGGTTATTGTGTTGTGAAAATAATTTTTCGGTCTCTTGGCTGCTGCGGCTGTGCGCTGTATCGAGCCATGTTGCTGCTGCCGTTGCTGCACGCCCAAACGCAATTGTCGTCGCTTTAATTGCTGTTGCTGTTGCCGTTGCCGTTGCTGTTGCTGTTGCCGTTGAGTGGGCAACACTTGGCTAGTACACAGATTAACGCCCCCATCGTTTCCGATAGCCACAATATTTTTTCATTTCCTTTTTCTCTGTTACCAAATGAATCTATCCCCTCTCCCCTCCCGAAAAAAAAGCTGAAGGCGGCATCGTTCAAATAAATTCTGTCGATGGAGTGCAGCGGAAATGCACTTTGAGCGCTGGAAAATGATGAACAAAATCAACTTTATGTGCTGTACTTAGGTGATGCGAAGATATGGAGTTGTACTAAAAATAAATGGAACTCCATTTAATGTTAATGAAATAATTGGAGACAGAAAGTGAACGAGAGAGTTGAAGAGTAAATTAGACTAGGAGAAAAAAATAGAGCAGAGCTTAATTGTTTGTTTAAAACAACACTTTCCCTGACGAAATGGAAAAGTCTAGAGAGCCTATTTGAAGATATGAGAATCGCATAGTAGAGCATTTTACAAATTCTTTAACTAGTTGCTGCTCGATTCCTTTTTGCTTTCAGTTCTTTGCTTTCTTAATTTCTCTCTCTCTCTCTCTCTCTCTCTCTACTTATCATTAGATATTTATCACTTTATAACATCGCCTTTCTATGCGATTTTCATTAATGTATTTCATATGCATTTCATATATGTAATTGACATCAACTCCTCAATACGCCACAAATCATGGATGACACCCAAAGCTGTTGACCCATAGCTGATAGCTATTAGCTACTGGCTGTATAGCTATGTATGTATTTCCTGATCAAGCGAATACCCCTGCCCTTTAGCCACAACATCAATGCAACGCCGCTTCACACACACAAAAAAAAAAAGTACCGTTTCGACAATTAGTTGAAAATAGATTTGTGCAGCGAGGCAGCTCATAAATCATTATTATTTTTTCGTTGTTGCTTTGCTTTGCCTTCTATTGTTATATTATTGCATTTAATTTATTTAACACCCCTGGCCATGTGCTGCGAGAGGGAGGGGGGTGTGTAACGGAGGCAAGATAGGAGAAAGAAAAACCTAACGAAAGCAAATAGCAAGTCAATGCGTCCACGTGACAGTTGTCATAACACATTGGCTGAGACTGTAAAATACGAAATTAACATGCACGTGACTTTTGTTATGGCCCATAACTCAGATAGCAGAGACGACACAGAGAAGGAGAGGGGCAGAGAGGTGGAGAGGGGATGCACGGGAGCTCTGGCTACTTTTCATAATTTTCGTTTTGTTGACACACTTTTTAGCCAGAATTTTCGTGCTGCGGCTGCACACTTGCCAATGCCTAAATATTTACCAAAATCTAGTGATGACAACGTGATTGCAATGCGATGATTGTAAGGTGTATTATATAAATAATTAAATTAGTTATTGCATATATTAAGCTTCATTAGCTAGTCAATTGGCAAACTATAAACATTTTTTAATTACTCTGCAGCTTAAAATATATAGTTAATATGATAGAATTATAACTGTAATCGATAAAAATCAATATAAAACCGCTATTAACTAGATATACGACTCGCAGCAATATAAATATTTATGAGCATTCCTAGCAACTGTAGATATATACATGGGTGTATAAAGATATATCATAGTTAAGCTGAAATCACTTCGTCATCTCTCTAGAACGAGCTGGGTCAAATGTTAGCTTCATTTGTCGAATAGACCTTGCCACAAGTGGTTTTTCGTTAATTGATTTGTCAGTCAGCAGTCGCCAAAGTTGTTGTTAAATATTAGTTGCCTTTTTCAATGTAGTTAGAGACTCGATTTCTAAGCATTTATTTGCCAACTTTAGCAATACTTTTGAGCCATGTTGATTTTGTCGTTGACAGATTGATTATGCATAGCTTTAGCATAATTAGAAGTTCTTGACTTGAAATCCAAATGACAAATTGAATAAATATGCAGCTCGAATCAAAGGTCACATTTCCGATTTCGTAAATGCCAAAGTGTTCAGCTCAATTGTAGCTCAAGTTCTAGTTCCAGTTCTAGTTTAGCTTAGATTCTAGTCATGTTCAGGATCCACGCAAGGTTCCAGTTCAGGGTTTAGTCCAGCACCCAGCTTAGGTTACACTTCAAACTAGACTTCGTGCTCTAGTTTAGCTTACAGCTCATACTCAGGCTCCGATTTCAGTTCAGGTTGCAGCTCACGTTTATGTTTAGGACCTAGTTTAGGTGCCAGCTCAGGTTCCAGTTCAAGTTGCTGTTCAGTTTCTAGTTCCAGTTCAGATTCCAATTCACATTTCAGTTAATGTTTGAGCTCAGTTCAGTTTCTGGTTCAGTTTCAATTTCATATTTCCTTTACGTAATTCCTCTACGTATTTCCCTTACGTAATTCCTCTACGTAGTTCCTTTACGTCTTGAATGCTTAGCTGATCGATCACACACTCTGCATCACTTTATTACGCTGACCCCCACCAGGCTGGACGACTGAAGACTGACTGAAGAAATGCTGCAGCTGCTGCCCTTTATATAGGGCCACTTTTACTCAAGCACTGTCTCTCGACTGCAGGTACAGCTCGCTGCAATCGAGCTTCAAGTGGGCAATGGAAACGCTCTCTGCTGCTGTGAGCATTCTAGCTTTGTTTTACCTAAATACAAATACCAAATGAAGGCTGCTGCATACACATAGACAACTTTAGTGATCTTCTGAACTATTTCTCTCCTTGCTTGTACTTTTACTCAACTACTGTGTCTCTCAAATGCTGAGCCTGTGCCTGATCATACGTGTGTGTGTGTGTGTGTGTGTGTGTGTGTGTGTGTGTGTGTGTGTGTGTGTGTGTGTGTGTGTGTGTGTGTGTGTGTGTGTGTGTGTGTGTGTGTGTGTGTGTGCGTGCGTGTGTGTGTGTGTGTGTGTGTGTGTGTGTGTGTGTGTGTGTGTGTGTGTGTGTGTGTGTTTCTTTTGTAAGCAGAAAGGCGCGAAGAATTATTGAAATATCAGCTCTCCGAAGGGCTCAGGGGATTTCCTAGTCGAGCAGTCTCGACTAGAGTTTTCTTAATTGTTTTGCACTGTTTGTGTTGTTGCTTTTGTTTTTGCATTTCTTGCTTATGTTTCTTTTTTAAATAAATTCATATTACATGGATTTTTTTTATGGCCACGCTTTATGAACATACTTAATTTTCTTCATCATCAATTCCAAGACTTACTTTAATATAAAAATGATGCAAAATATGAGCTGCATAGCTCAATATGAAGCCACAATTTGATGCACAGCTTAAGCTCCAAGCAAATGGCTTAATAATCTTAAATGCGGCACTTAAATGTGCCACGCCCAGTGTGTGGCTGTGGCTGCTGCTGTTTCTCATTAAATGTGCCACGCCCAGTGAGCGCAGTGCCCCCGCCTTTGAGTGAAACGATGTTTATGGCACATTTAAAAATGCATTTAAAATTGTGCGAAGTTTTTCAAGTCGAGTCCTGGCATTTGAATATTTTAATCGACGGACAAAACGAGATGGGGCGATGACTGGGGCGTTAGCTCTGCCTTGGGGCTGTTGCTGTTGCTGGAGATGGAGCTGGTTCTGTTTAGTGGTGGGTTGAACTGTATTTCCATTGTATGTCTGATTCTTTGTCTTTTGGCCTGACACCATTTCCTTTCTGACTCGTGTGCAACCTGCAGAGCGCTCGAGTCTCTTCCTGGTGGTAGGTTTCGCTCAGCAACATACATACAGACAAATACATATACATATACATACATATATATGAAGTGTATATTTTATGCCGCTAACAATCTCATTAAAATTTTATGCGTGCGTCTGGGCCCCATCAAGGTGATAATAGAAGGCGCGACAGGGCCGAGCCGCATGCCAAATCGCACGCCCTCACACACACACACACACACACACATACAAATAAATAGTAATGGCGGGACTTGTGCCTAGCAGGAAGCTGAAGAAGCGGCGTTAAGGATGCGACTGGCTGGCAGGCGTCTAAATTGCTACAATTACGCCTAAAATGTGTGCCAAGACAGCCAGAGCAGGAGATAGGGACTGAGGCGGAAGCTTAGGCTGAGGCTAAGTCTGAGGCTGTGGCAACACCCCTCTCTCTCACACACAGACACACATTGATAATGCCCTTAACCTACGCTAATTGCCATAATTTATTGCTTTAGGTGCAAATTGTTGTTGCTGCTGTGGTGCGATCCAATCCTCGCCAGAGTCACCAATAATTGAATATGTCAGAGCAGATGCCAGCTGCTGCTGGAGCAACAAATTTATGCGAAATAAATTTGCATTGCCAGCCATACAAACAATTTTCACATGATTTCTCAGAGAAAATAAAAAAAAAAATGAAATTTTGTTTTTGTTTTTGTTGTTGTTGTCTTAATAGTAATTAACACATGTCTGCAAAATTTGCCGTTTACTGCATTCACAGGGGCGCCTTTGACTTTGTATGTAACGGTTTGCAGGAGGCGTGGCAGCGCCCATTATGTATATATTTAAGGTTATGTAGACAGTTTTAGGGTATCTGCAAGTCGTGTATCCCCCACGCCCACACGCCCAGACAGCAAATGAATAATCACTTAGACAAATTTATATATATTTACATATATATATTTCTATATTTTCGTGGAAATTTTTTGCAGTTTTCTTGCAGCCTTGCGGCGAAATTTGGCCAAATGACCAAATGGCCAAACGTATGCTGAATGTGTGTGAACGAATTGCATTTTGGCTGCGGCCGCATTGCGTTTTAATTGCCAAATGGTTCAAGGCCGTCGGACGACGGACGACGGACGACGGACGGCTAAAGTGGCATTCGATGTAGATGCCAAAAGCAAAGAGCAAAACAAAATGTTGAGCTGCTTGACAGGCGTGCAGATCCTGCTGCAGATCAAGACATACATAGATTTATCTATATATACTTATAATATATTTAGAGAGAATTGAAGGTGCTACGTCTGCAAAATTTAAATCATATTTTATGTGATGCAAGAATATGCTTAGATTTTGTTTTTGTTTTGAATTGGGAAGTAAAGCTATACACAAGTTGGAACTAGAAGCATCCAGGTTGAAGAGTATAGTACATATGAGGAGTAATTCTCCAACTGGAGGAGTATTTCATAGCTGGTCGAGCATTATATAAAGGCTCTTTAAATCTAAGCTCTTTGGATGCGTGCTTTAAATAAGAATGAGAATTTCTCGTTTAACGGAATCCCAACTCTCTCTCTCCCAACTTACCTTAATCAGCAGCAAAAGTCAAGTTCTCATAGTAAACTTCAACCAACAAATTAGGCTTACTCTCTCTCTCTCTCTCTCTCTCGCTTTCTCTCCTTCGCACCACAGCTCTCACAGTCCATTATAGCCACACTTTTTTTTTGCCAACTATTGCATTAACTCAATTATATAGCAAATATATATAGTTAAGGCACTCAGCGGAATTCCTTTTACATGCCAAAGCCAACAACTTAAGCAACTCCAAGTCCAAGCACTCAGCTCTGCATTTGTGCCAGTTGAACTTTAAAGCATATTAATTACTCGCATCAATTTATTTAATGGCCATCTACCTTTGGGCCGAGTTGAGAACTCAATTTTCGATTCAGTTTCTGCTCCTGCCCCTTTCACCATTAGACGTTATTAGACGAAGTATTACAGTTGGGCATGACAGGGGAGGAGGGATGCTGGGTTTCTTGTGCACACTTTCAATCAGATCCGTTTTCAATGCGATAACAAATTATTTCCATGCCACATTCGCATTGATTTTCCACGCTGCCAGAGTTGCAGCTCATTTAGCTAAATGAAAAATGCCAAAAAGGCTTCGATTTTGTTTGTGATTTTGAAGGCTCTGGGCGCGCGGCCAAAATGCCAAAAAGCCAGAGCTGAAGCTCAGGCTAAAGAAAACAAATGCACAACAAATAAAATAAAGTAGAGGAAGGATGGGGGGTGGGGGAGTCTTGTTGTACACTGATTGCATATAGCAATCATCCACAGCAGCCAAGGAGTCCGTAGTCCGGAGTCCGGAGTCTGGACACCCTTGTTGTGAAAATTTCTTATGAAATCGAAACAATTTGCAATAATGTATCTTATGTCAGTGCACGCGTAGTTCAAATGGAACACGCCCACCACACCGCTCCGCCCAGAGTCAACGGACAAGCTAAGCTCAACCCTTCAGCAGCTGCAACACTCGATGCCCAGGGGAATGCCATTGGAAATTACATTATGTTCGTATCAGGGAGGGTGGCCAGGGGGGAGGTGTTGTGGTTGGGTACAGCAAACCAAGGACATGTAGCAAAAGGGGTCACAGCTTCGGGCATTTGCTGCACGCAATGTCAACATCAACGGACAACGGACGGACGGGTATCGCATGCAATTCAATTTCCTTTGATTTGATTCGCTGTCGCTTTTTTGTATTATTTTAAGCCAAACACTTTTTGCAGACTCCAATTTTTGGGGCTGCTAGCCGCTGTTGGTATTGTTTATGATCAAAGCTGGGGATTTCGATAGCTGTCAATTGAAAGACTTGTCGCAGAAAAGAAAAGGCGAAAAGCTGAAGTCAGCTGAGTGGATTGGAGTAGTAGAGTAGAGTTAGAGTGGCAGCATCTATACCTTTCTATATGATAAGTCGCTCAGATTCTATCTATATCTCTCTGCAAGCAGTCAGCTCAAAATATTTCATTTCATCATACAGAACTTCAATCATTCACATGAATCTTTATAGAATCTGTAGCCTGAGCAGCTTGGAGACATTTCGAGAGCTCTCTGAGTAAAGTAGAGTGAAGTAGAGTTAGAGCATCTATACCTCTCTATATGATAAGTCTCTAAGATTCTATCTAAATCTGTCTGCATTCACATGAATCTTTATAGACTCTGTAGCCTGAGCAGCTTGGAGACATTCGAGAGCTCTTCCCGCATGAGGCTCAAGTGTTACACGATGCTACAGGCTTTTACATCAAAAGCAGTTTTACAGCATGTCCGACTTCCGGATGGGGTCGTTCTAACAAGATATTCACATTCGACTGCAACAAGCGGGCTGGCATTTTATTGGACATCTTTTGGCAATTCCATGCGCTCAGACATTGTTCATAATCAGCGTGGATGGCCCAGGATACTGGTGCTGTCTTTCTTGTTTTTACTTGTCTTCTTCTGTTTTTTTTTTTTTTATTTGGCTGTCCTGTCAGACATGATTTACATTTTTCAGCCATATAAAATTCTATTTTATGTGAACTTTGTTTAACAGCAGTCGCCGCAGTCCAAAGGCAGCGGCCATAAAAAAACGAAAAGCGAAAAGCGAAACGAAAAGCGAAAGAAAAGGCACGGGGCGTATGTGTGATGAGCATCCTTTACTGCGCTGAGCTCGACTCCGCTAGCCGTTAGCTACATGCGGATCATGTCCTTGTAAACACGCCATAAAAGCTGTCAGAACATGTATTCCAACATGTCGATAAGTCGGCAGTCAGCAGTCAGCAGTTAGCAGTCAACAGTCAACAGTAGTTGGCAGTTGGCAGTCGGGTTCAAGGGTCGCTGCGATGACAAGCAGCGCGATGGCCATGTCGCTGGCGAGTGTCAAACGAAAGCCCCAAAATGCTAGCCGGGAGCTGGTAGCTGGCAACGCACTGGCGACAGTCAAGTTAGCGTCCGCCAGTCTCCGGCTGCTGAGACCCGGACCGGGACCCGGGGCTTTGATTTTGGCCCAGGCCATGTTGGGCCAACGTTCAAGGAAGTAAAAGTCAAAATGCTGTGGGCGCGGCCGCCTTTCTCGTCTGCTGTCGTCGTCGCAGTCGTTGTCAGAGGCCAGACAGCAAACCAATTGCCAGTTTATTACTTACAATTTATTGGGAAAACAGTAAATGGGGCTGGGCATGGGCCAGCGGGTGGGCAGGCCGGCAGTCAGTCAGTCAGTCAGTAGCTGCGCTCCACTCCTTCACTCCCACTGCGAGCCGTAAAAACTCAGCTAACAAATATAAATAAATACAAATAAAAGCAAATAGATTGCGAAAAATATTCATGCGGCGAATTTCACAGCAGCAGCAACGTCTCCTGACTCTGATGAGGCAGAAAGCTCTAGTCGAGACTGCTCGACTAGGAAATCCCCTCAACCCTTCGGAGAGCTGATATTTCAATAATTCTTCGCGCCTTTCAGCTTACAAAAGAAACACACACACGCAAACACACATACATAGACACACATAGGCACGCACGCATGAACAGGCACGGGCTCAGCATTTGAGAGACACAGTAGTTGAGTAAAAGTACAAGCAAGGAGAGAAGAAGTGCAGAAGATCACTAAAGTTGTCTATGTGTATGCAGCAGCCTTCATTTGGTATTTGTGTTTAGGTAAAACAAAGCTAGAATGCTCACAGCAGCAGAGAGCGTTTCCATCGCCCACTTGAAGCTCGACCTGCCGTCGAGAGACAGTGCTTGAGTAAAAGTGGCCCTATATAAAGGGCAGCAGCTGCAGCATTTCTTCAGTCAGTCTTCAGTCGTCGAGGCCTGGTGGGGGTCAGCGTAATAAAGTGATGCAGAGTGTGTGATCGATCAGCTAAGCATTCAAGACGTAGAGGAACTACGTAGAGGAATTACGTAAAGGAAATACGTAGAGGAATTACGTAAGGGAAAGCAATACGTAGAGGGAATACTTAGAAGAAATAGAGACAATGGAATTGTGCTAAATCGACTCAACTCGTCGCCCTGATCAAGACTATATATACTTTGTGGGGTCTGCCTTCTGCGTGTTACATACATTTCAACAAAAGCATTATACCCTGAATTCCCATTTTCAATGGTTATGACAGTTATCAAACTCTAAAACTAATCGACCACAATGTAAGCCTTCTAAAATTTCCCTCAGTGCACACACATAAACATCCAGTTGTGCATGCATACATACATATGTGAAATGCGCTCAGTTGACCAATAATAGTAGACATATCCTTGTACAAGGACCCGCTCGCTGTGTCGCCTTGGCGAATGCCAATAAATCTGCTGCTGCTGCTGCTCAGCTTTATTTCTTTTGTAAATCATATTAAATGAATTGCGATGAATTATGTATACGAATGCATATGTGTGCGTATGTGTGTGTGTGAGTGTGTGTAATTTCGCGGCTTACAATGCAGAATGGCCGGCAGCGGGCAGAACTGGCGGCCATTGTCGGCTCCCAGCTGGTGTGGCCCTGATCCGGGGTGTTGATAGCACTGCAGTGATATTTTTATTTATTTATTTTATATTATTTATGCCATTTTAATATTTTAAATGATGCTATTTTTCACATTTTATTACCAATTTATTTTGTGAGTGCGACGCTGCGTACGCTATGTCGCGACTGCCACGCCTCCTTACACACACACACACGCAAGCAACAGCGTTGTCTGTGCAAAATTTTTGCTTGAAAATGCCATTGCATTTATTATAATAATGATATATAATAATAATATGTTTGTAATTTGTTTTAATGGCCATTCAAGTTAATGCGACAACAGAGAGAGAGTGCAAGCGAGAGAGAGAGAGAGAGAGCTTTGAATATACCTGCAAGAGCAGGCTATGTGCGACCTGTATGGGATGTAAATGAAGTTAATAAGCTCATATGCATTAGCAAACTATTTTATATAACTAACTGAACAATTATGGTAGCTGTTGGCTGTCAGTTTTCTATGTAGGCTGAGCATTGAGTTAAAAGTTTTAGCCACGTGGGCTGCGCTGCATTTAAATGCCTTTGCGGATGTTAGAGAGAGCAAGGAGAGGGCGTATTAGTTTGAAGCATATACATATATACAAACTATATAATTGAGATATCAAATAGACTGCCATCATCAATCTACAATCGCCTGCAATTCAAAGAAACTCGAAAGAATTCTTTACAGGGTATGCTTTAGTCGCGTATTGCCGCATCGTTCACTTGTTGGTCAATGTTCTTGGCATTGTGTTGTTGTTGTTGCTGTTGTTGTTGTTGGGCTTATGAATTTTAGCCGCTTGCGGCTCATTTGCTGCTCTGCGCTGCGGCTGACATTTAATTACTTTTCTCGACTTTGGCATTTTTTTTTGCATGCGCTAAATGCACTTTAAGCTGCGGCGCTCAGCGACTGTGTGTTTTGGGGCGTGGTCGGGTCAATGGTGGCATAATTACCTGGCGGGCAGCGACGACGTTCTCGTCGTCCACATTTGCTGGCGGTGGTAATATTTTTGTTTGACTTGGGGCATGGCCATTAACATTTTAATACGATTTAATAAACATGAGAGACGCTCACATAAATTACAATGGGCGTACAACGGTATGTATGAGCGATATCGCTAAGCGAATTTCATCAGTCAACGCACACCACATTCACACGAAGCTAATCTGGCAAATTACTTGAAATGTGTGTAGCAAGCAGTTCCATGGAATAGTGAAACATATCTGAAGCTATTTAGGCTTTTAGCTGTTCGTATAGCTTATCATTTCGTCGAATAAGACTGACAGACTTTTAGTCAACAGAACGGCTATATAAACAGGCTGATACTAGGAAAAGCCAACATAGCCGCACAGATCCGATAATATGTCGCCTAGTTGAGTGAATGTCACTCATATATATATACCTAATATACAATCTATATATATCTTTATATTGTTGTTTCTGTTTTTGATAGCATAGATGTCCGTTCCGAGAAGCGCATGCAAGTGGAGACATCCGTTCCAGCTCGAATTGTAAATATTTACTGATAAAACCTGGCACCAACTAAATAAATATATATAGAGAGTGCATGTAACGCCCCTATATAGATGATTGGCTCTATGCTTGTTCTATTAATCATATTCGCTACGCAGAAATGATTTTTGCAGCCAACTTCATATCATAAAATACACCTTGCCATTGTAAACCCTATATGTATGGGGCTATATATATAGGTGCGAGAACTGAACGCATCACTGTTGACGTCACAAATGGGTTTGGAGTGTAGGGCAGGGGCGTGGCTGCTGTATTTCTGAGTTGCTTTATTTGCATTTGTGTAAAATTTGTTTGACGTTTTAGTTTTTTTTTTGCTTTTGCTATTTATTTATTTATTTATTTTTGGTATAGTGTTTTGTTGTTGTTATTATTGCAATTTGATTATTATCTCTATTTCAATTGACGTCAATTTGTTTTTGTGTTTTTCATTCCCCCGCTGACGTTGCGGGGGAGAAGGTCGAGCATTGATCTCGCTCTTCCTCTATCTCTCTCTCTCTCTCTCTCTCTGTTCTCTCTCTACATAATTATATTATTATGTGCAGCACTTAGTCGTAATATGTTTCTTTGTTTATCTGAAAATTAACTTAAACAACAGCAACAACAATAGCAAAACAAATTTACTTTGTATAAAAATACGTGTGCGAGAAGAAGAAGAAGAAGAAGCAGAAGAGAGAAAAGAAATTCGAAATTCGCACATTGCGTCCTCGACAGCTTCGCAGAATTTATTTATCAGAGCTACCCGAACATTTGTTAATGCTGTTCAATTGTTTCTATTTATCTGTCAAAAGACGAACGTCATTATACACTACAATTTCTATGCTTGGGGGGTATATATAGTATACTAGGTGTAATGATTTGTCAGTTGTGAATAGAGCTATTCTCATTTATACTTTTATATAAATACATTTAAGCTATAGGTTCTATAATGGTTAGAGAGGGAGTATCAATTATAATTGTATTGAAATTTTCTTAAATTTTCATTGAAAGTTCTATTGAAATTCTCCTAAAGTCAAATACAATTTTTCTAGTGTATCGAAAGATTCGTTAGCTTCTCGAATTGTTTCTTCTGTTGGCGCTTTTGTTTCTCTTTTGTTTTTTGGCACATGTTTTGATTATAATTTTTGATGAAAATTAAAATGCGTTTGCTTGTAATTGGCTGTGTGCGAGAGTCAATAATATGTGCTTCTTCTGCTCCGTTTGTATTGGTGTCTGAGGCACGCTTTTCCTGGAAACGTGCGCTCATTGCCATTTCGAGCGATGCCAATGATACAAATGACGATGATGTTGTTGATGATGATGAGGTAATCTTTCTATTGGCGTGCGTTGAGCACACATTGACTGAAACTGGGTTGGTTTGGTTTTTTGGGTTGGGTTTTCGCTCTCAACTCGTATCTGTCCGTCCGTCAATTACTCAATTTGATTTTGCAATTAACAGCTGTTTCGCAGAATGGACGCACACACACACACACAGAGAGACTCTGGACTCTCTGGACACATTGAACGCGCTGACTAAGCCACTTGAAATGCCACAGACTCGATGGGAAATTAACCAGCAAAAGCCTCCTGTGGCTGCTTTACAGAAACAGCAACAGCAAGAGAAACAGCAAGAGAAACAGCTGTCTGGCTTAATTGAAATTAGGACTGGCATGTGTTTACTTAGTGACTTGGAAGACTGCAGTTTACTTCTAAATTACGACGATAATGCTTGGCAAGTGCATTCGAGCAGCCAAAGCCAACAAAAACACATTTGTGTGCTATGTTTTCTTTCAATTGAAGTCTGTTTAGAACAGCAATTAAAAGACAACAATGCGCCTTAAAGAGAGCTTAAAGTGGACATACATACATAGTTCTAGTTAATATATTCTCTTCAAATATAAATCAAATTATAGTATGAAGAAAGAGATGAAGAGTTCAATGAAAGTTTTTCTGCATCATGTATATCGTATACACTGTACAAAAACTTTGGCCAGTTTCATTAATTTATTCAAAATATATGCTTAAATGTCATGATTGATGTTATTCACAATCGTTAAACATGTGTACGATTGAATATTCAATTATGAATGGCACTCATGCATCTTGCTCAAATTACCAAGTGAGAGAGAGAGAGAGAGAGTGAAGTATTTTTATTTATAAATGCGAAATGATGAAAACAAAAAGAAACGCATTTAAAAATAATATTGATGTGCAATTTAAAAATGGTGTGACATAAATCAATTTATGCGCTAATTAAAAACATGTTAATTGTGAAATATATAAAAAAAACAACAATATTACTGGCACAGATGATAATTTACTGCACAGTTCGCTGTATTCATGTTTATTCATTCACAAAGCAAACGCAAATAAAAATTGACAAAAGTGAGATTTAATACAAGAGTAAGAGTAAAAGTAAAATGCAAATCTACGACTAGCAAATACACTGCAATAACTGCAGCAGCTGAAGAGTGAAAACTAAGATTCAGATTTTATTCTATTTAAATTGAAAAAAGTTATTTGTTCATAATAACTAGTTCATATATGGATATTTTTAAGTAGAGCTTCATTTCTCACTTTAAATTCCTATATATATTTGTTACATAGCTCTACGCATAACCAATGTGCTTCGTTTAATGTGATTCCAATGGGCTTATGTTATAATAAATAATGCTCGGCATGTGTCTGCGTACAAGTATCTTGAACTGTATGCAGCTGTATCTTTGAGATACTATTAGCGCCAACCAGTTTCAGCAGCTACGCGCCGTGACCTTCGTGCTCATTATAATTTTGCCAGGCCAAAGACACAGAAAATGTTGCGCTAAATTTCAACAAAAGATCATAAAAATAGATAACAACAAAGAAAATGAAGAAAAAAAAAAAGAGACGACTACTCGATTATGCGATACCGTGTATATATTACTGAAGCACTGCGAAAAACAAAAAAATGTGAAAAGGTGATTAATGTTTGCCAAGTTTTATGTTAGCCAAACAATTCCATTTAATTTAACG
This sequence comes from Drosophila aldrichi, assembly GCA_035045965.1. Taxonomy (NCBI): domain Eukaryota; kingdom Metazoa; phylum Arthropoda; class Insecta; order Diptera; family Drosophilidae; genus Drosophila; species Drosophila aldrichi. Next base: position 13,927,186 of record JAWNOM010000501.1, read on the forward strand.
TCGAATGGATGGATATTGGGTCTATACAAAGGTATTTCTGATGGGAAACGAAAAAAAAAGCCCCACTGCGAAACGACGTAATAGATAATAAACATTTGCAATGCACTTGTTAATGAAGTTAATGATGTTGTTGTGTGCGATTCGTGCCAAGGTGCGAGCGTCGTGCATCCAACAGATACTCGAATGCAACTGCTACCTCACAGATGTGCCGATAGCAATACGTGCGACAGAGAAGACGACGACGAAGACGAAGACGAAGACGGCGACGAAAATGCAAAGCAAAGCGCAATGTATCAAAAACAAACGACGCAAGCAAAACAAATCAGCGAATAACAACAATAACAACAATGCTAGGCTACAGCAACAACAACAACAACAACAACATTAGACGTCGTTACGTCGCTTCTTTTGGCACACTGCAAACGAGCGCATCTAATGAGGCCGACCCGTCGACGTAGGCCCACCGCCAGAGACCCAACTATACGTTAGAGTGCATGCACGAAACGTTGCATTTAGTCGACCCGAAGATACCCTGTCTATGAGAATGCAGTTCCCTTTGATTTACAGAATGTAATGAATGAAATTAATAGAAGAATATAGTCCGAATTAGATCTGAGTTATTAGTAAATCTACATCAGTTTCACATATATTCTGTATAGACTTTGTGATACCCTCTATGGTCACTATATTTACTAAAAGCTGTGTGTTCTTTATTTTACTGTAATATTCGCATTATTAAGAGTCTATGCTAGACCTTAAGATAACTTTACATCCCACAAATCAAAGAGAAGCCTTACACAGTCCCCATCTCTGTCTCTTGAGCATACCTTATCGCAATTGCTCAATTGCTGGGTATTTAAACTGACGTAGCTCCAGCGATATCGTGACGTCTGACGCCAGCGTCGACTGCGCTGTGGACGTCAGCTAATGAATGAATTCCGCGAAGCAAAGCAAGCAAATCAACAATACTGGCCTGTGCGATACGGGCATGACAACTGAGCAACCGATAGCTCCTCTCGCCCCCCCCTACCGAGTACCGAGTACTTTAGGTACTATATTTAAATGTATAGACCTGCTGCTTCCTCTGCTGGCAGCGCCGATTAATGACTCCGGGACATTTGCTGAAACGGAGCTGCAATTCATCAGCTCACGCCCACCATGTTGCCAATTTGCTGTGGCTGCAGCTCACCTGCCTTACCGCTGCTTGCACAATGCAACCGGCTGCCCCCCCACATACACACACACACTTACACACATGTACGGTTGGTGCTCACATAACGGTGCGGTCTGCGAGTCCAAGTTGTGATATATGATAATCGCCGGCACATGCTAGCTTGGCTCTTTGGTGTTTGGGTGAAGGTGCGTTCCAGGTTCCAGTTTAATAAACATTCTAAAAATCGAGAAATAAACAACCATTTGGCGATTAAGAACCGTTACCTGTTTTAATATACAACATTGTATATGTATGTAGGCGTTTGTGTATTTTTAGCACTGAAAAAAAAAGTCGTTCTGTCTAAATCTACAGGTGTTGTGTCGTCATTCCCAGCAAACGAAAGTTAAAATTCTGATCCAAATTGCCTGTGATATTTGAGTGAAAGTAAAATTGGTAGAGGATTGCATATATCACATATTTAAGTGGCACACATTTAACTGTATAATATCTATATATGAAATATCGGCTATTAGATTTTCGAATACGAATAATATGATTCAGATTGGCACAATGGGTTAAGTGGCAACTTTTACACTCAAAAGTTGTCCCTACTTTAGGATCGATATGTATCGATATTTGGATATATATGTATATAGGGTATCTAATGTGCGCATAATCTCGCAGTTTATTTGTCATGTAAATCTTCACTAATTAGCTTCGTTTCTAATCGCATTTGAATATCATATGATATGATATGATATGCAAACGATTTATATAAAGATGCAGATCTCTTGATATCGCAGGGTCGCCACAAACTCTTATAAATAATGAGCAACAATATGATAATTATATATTCTATATATTTCTATAGAATCAATTTTAATTGTAAATATAGTTTAATAAAGAATATTTAAACAAATGCTTATTATAAAGTAATATGCATATTATTATATACATATGTAAATTATAGAACGTTTAGTTTGATATTCAGCCTCTCCTTTGATTGTTTCAATACAATTATCTTATATATTACATAAATATATATTGTATATTTTCACATATTTTGTTTTATTTTTATCACTCGCATAACCTTTATCTGTTTGTTTGCCGTTATATGAATTTAAATAATATTTGCAATTTGGGTTAAGGAATTATTTCAAAATATTTTAATCTGCTTTTGTTTCTTTTGTTGTGGCATTTTAATTTATAATCCTATTGTTGCTCCTGTTATTTTTGCACTCGAGTCAATTTTTGCATTTCTCTCTCTCTCACTCTCTCTCTCTCTCTCTCTCTCTTTTGTTTTTGTTGCATTATTTATACAAATTGTTACTGCTGACGGTTATTCGTCAATGTTCTTGTTTTTTTGCTGTTCATATTGTCTCTCATTGTGAGTCGGTTTTTTGTGTTTTGATTACGCAAATTAAACGCGTCTAGACAGCCAGACGGCCAGACGTCCAAGCGCTGAACGGTGGGTGTTGAGGGGAGGTGGGGCGGGTTGACGACGGCCTAACAGTCGCTGGTGCCCAACTTTTGTTCAATCAGACATTGTGACCGAGTGACCGAACGGCTTATGCAATTGAGCCTGGAATTATGACAGTCATAGATTAATTTCTATAAAATCTATTGGGATTTGTTCATTGTTTCTCTTCGGCCTTAAAACTAGATATACAATAGTATAAATACCTATATGCACTGTTGTATTGTGGATTGTATTTTATAGAGGAATCGTAGACTCCATAGCAGGACGAGCTGAGTCGATCTAGCAATGCGTCTTTCAGTTTCCCAGCTTATTTTTCTGGATTTAAGTTCGCTCGTTAGACCTTAAAGCAAAATTTTGTTTTGTTTCTTTCATAAGCATTTTTGGGTGGCAATTTTTACGTGGAATTCGCAGCGCCAACAAAATGCAAAGTAAATAAATAATGAGAAGAAACCGAGCGACCAAAGTGCAAATAATTATGCTGAATTTTTTTGTGTGTGGCGTCAGTATCGTTGACTTGACAGAAAAGCAACACAAAACGCAAGCAACGCTACGAAACTGCTCTTGGCCCTGGTCAGGGCTAAGATCTAATCTATGGCAATATGAATATAAACATTTTTTTTGATGTGATGTGAATTAAAATAATATCAATTGTTCAACATTTAAAAGCTTAAAGACTTGTCGCCTAGTCAACCACATATTGAACCACATTTATAGCTAGAGGAAATTTGATATATGTATGTATCAATGATCTCATTGAAAATGTGAATGTTTCATCTGTACATTGCAGAATTGAAAGAACAGCTATGCGCAGAGTTTAGGGTATCTTCTTGTATAACTACTGGAGCTGATGTTGGATAACTGATTAATTTTTGGTAAGATGTAGACGTATACTAATTAGAATAAGGATAAATTATATAAGTAAGAACGGCTTGGTCTAGACGGGAATATTTGTTAAGTCAACTGTTCTCTGATAGTAATGGAAACAAATTTTAATTTATGTATTTTCTTTTCGTTTCAGATGCAAGTTCCATATCTAATAAATCAAGTTTTGAGAAATGGTAAGTAAACATTGGTAAACATTGTAAAATATGTATGTATATTTATGAATTTATATTTAATGAACATTCATCCGTTATTATGCCTCAAAATACGATTCATCAGCAAGAATTGACGACAATCTAATGTTTTGGATTCTTGGAATCAACTTAGCCTAATTTCAACTGGGGCCTGACGTAGTCCCTTATTTATATTTACTTTTCTAGAACAAACAAAATGTATTGTTCCCATATTTTTGTAGCTCTTTTAATTGTTATCCGGCACTTATTTCAGATTGCGATTATAGCTGTAAAAAAAAAAGTCCCTCATATCGCTGTTTAAAGTGCAGAGCATTGCATATTCCATATCCACGCAAACATTATTTATTTTGCGGTTTTCGTTGTTGCCGATGTTGTTGTGACTGGTTTTTATTATTTCTGAGAAAATTTGACGGGTACGTGTGACATATTCCAGCTGGAGGCGCCGCCGATAAGGCGCAACACAGTCGCAGTCAGTCACAACAATCCCACAGATTCAGATACCGATACTCAGTCAATGGTACCGACTACGGCCCTGGCACTGGCACTGGTACTGGCTTTACGTCTCTTCAATGTGGGCATGTTGGGTAGACTCGTCGTACTTGGCATGCAAGACGTCCGACTGTTGTCCGACAATCGTTGCTGTAAATAATTACGATGAAGTCGCAGAAAACGCAAATTGTGACTAATAAACTGAGGATGAGGACGTCGACAAGTGGAAGGTACATACTTAGGCTAAGCTGCGAATATTGCGTGGGGATTCCAGGCCAAGCCAAGCCAAGCCGAGAGTCGATAAGTCGCAATCGATGGGCATGATTTATGTGCCTTAAGAAAACATAAGCAAGAGCTTAACAATGCAGGCTGCAGTCGACTGTTGAATACCGGCTCAGAGTTTGCGATAATTTCCGATTTTATTTGCTGGCTAGTCCGACAAGATATACCCCATCTGTATTGCTGTGAGCGTGTATCAAACTGAAGAGACGGATAAACACAATGCGATTGAGTTGAAGCAAAGCTCGGATGAAGGTCATTATCCAGCCAACGACCACGCGCGTCCTGTTTCATAATTAAGTTGGGCACCGCCTCAAACTAGAATAGGGCCAACTGGGCGGCCATATCATTTGCTTGTGGGCGCTTTAATTGACGCGCCGGCCAAGGGAAGCTGGCAAGAGACAAAGGGACAGGCCGAGGCCGGGCAACGTATCAAAATGTGCAGTTTGTGTTTATTCAGCGTAAAATGAAATTATCATCGTCATATTCAATTATCCTTGCGAGTGCATGATGGCACTCCCCTCATCCCTCTGCATCTATGGCCTGTTCATTGACCCGTCCTCGGCTGCGTCATCCCTGTGGGCGGACTCTGAAGGACGACACACCACAGAGCGACCAGCAAGCATCTGTCTGTCCGTTTAAGCATACGTTTTGCACTCACAAAAGGATTGCCGGCGTAGGATTGCGCCGTAGGCGTTAGTCGACTGCTCCTTGTTGATTGTGGATTGAGGTCGTTCATGCGCATAAACTGACCAAATTGAAAATTGTATGCCGAGGCGACTGCAACATTGCAACATTGCAACATTTCAACATTTTCCGCATTGCCTGCAAATTGCCAATTGACAATCGCATAACAAATTTTGTCATAACGCAACCTTCAAATTGATGATCTCTTTGTCCCCTTCATTTTAATTGAAAATTGCAATTCGTTTTCATTTACTGAGAAAAGTACGTAATAATTTAATGAAAAGTCCCTTTATCTTCCGAAATGAATATAAATGTGTGCTTTAGCTCTTTTGAGGCTTAGCCAAATAGTTTTTCTCATAATCCTTTGATTGTTTTCATTTCTTGTATGGCTCTGTTGCTGTCTTACTCTTCTTATAATACCTCTATCTCTCTTGCTCTCTTTCTATAAACATCTACCCTTTCTATCTCAAAGTTGATTCTTATCTCCCTTTTTCACTCTACTTATCTCTCTTACTTACTATATATGCATCTTTTAATTTCTACATCATTCTCACTCCCTCTTAAGTTACCTTTGATTATTATTGTATTGTGTGTATTTTAGGGATTTCCAGATAGAGTGATTCATTTCCTAGTCATCTCAAATCAAATACGATAATAAATATCTATATCCATTTATATTAATGGGTTATTCTAGCTTTTTTAGTATTGTCACAACAACACGATAAAAAACTATAAAAGTGCAGTCTATAAACACATTTGAGCCGCATCGTAGTTATATAGCCCATATTCGCATCTCATAAATGGGCTTCCGCATCTCCAGCAGAATCCAATGTCAGGCAGCTGCTGGGGGGGTACGAATAGAGGGTGGGTAGAGAAAAATAAGCAAATTTAAAAATTACACGCACAATGATTTTTATTGCATTTGATGAACATTTAATTTTGATTTAATTTTTAATGAGATTTACTGCCTCAACTGCGTTTCCCTATATATATATATATATTGTGTTGTTTTTTTTTTTATATCTTGTTTGGGGCGGGCTGTCAGAGTCAATTCGATGGCGATTGATATGATTGGAAATGGGTTTTGGGGGAGCTACGTGATAATCGCCGATTACTGCCATTATTGTGGCCACCCACAAACAACAAAGCGGCTGCCGATGGCAAAATAATCGTAAAACATAAACAACAACAACAACAACAGCAACAATGAAAATAACAATAACAATAACAATGTCTAATAACAGTCGCAGCGATGTAAATAAATAAATTGTGGCGAAATAAACTGAAATAAAATAAAATATAAAATCAGAATAAAAATCAAGGCCTCAAAGCGATAGATGGGACGACAATTGAATACCCTGTGGAGACAGTGGGGCTAGCAGGAAGTTATTATAATTAATGATATGGATATTACAGCTGTACTTGGTAGAGAGTATGCCACTATCTATTTGTAATCACAGCAGAGATTCTGTTGTTGCCCTGATTAAGCCGAAATCCCCTTCTAGACAAGGGAGCGGGAGCGGAGCAATTGAGTACGTGGTAAGGCAATGAGAAATTATTGGCAACTGCATTTGGTCAAATTGGCATGTGGCTTATTTATTTATTTGTTTAAATTTTAATGATTGCTACCGATAGCAGCAGCAACAACAGCAGCAGCAGCAGCAGCAACAATTGCCTGCGCCAGGCATATAAACAAATTAACTCGAAATATCATTGAGCTTGCTATACGTGTGTGTCTGTCTATGTGTGTGTGTGTCTATGATTGTTTATTGTAATTGTTTTGTTTACCTTTATTGCTGTTGTTTTGCCAATGTAATTTGCAAAATGATGCAGCTCTGCTAGACTACTGTTTGCAACAGCAGCAGCAGCAGCAGCAGCAGCAGCAGCTGCACTAACTCAATTATTTTAATTAAACTTGATGACTGACTAACTGATCATCGATTAGTCGGCTTAGTCGCTATTAGTCGGAAGTTGGCTTTTTCTTAGCCTTGCATTGTTTGCCCAGCTGGATTATTTGTATTATTATGATATTATGGTATAGTGTTATATGCTTGAGCTATTCGCTGATTTGAATGTGGTAAAGGATGAAGAGGGGGTGAGCAAGAGAGATACTTTTAGTGGAAAGTAAAGTATATAAAAGATATATAAAAGATTTCGTTTCCTGTTACCACTATCTCTCAGCTGTACCATATAAAGTTTGCCAAATATATACCCATTGAAAATAGGAAGTCAGGGTATATTAGTTTATTAATTTTATCCAAATATTGGGGATTGCTAGATCTTGCTAGATTTTATTTTTTTCTAACTGGGAATACCAATTCCACTTCATTTCATTCCATTTCATTTCAACATTTGAATAGCAACAGCTTGCAGTGTTCAGGGTATTACTAAGTCGATCAATTCCCCGAGTTTAGCTTACTTACTTGTTTTTAGTTAAATATCACAATGTTGTTTACGAATACAACAACAATGTTTAGACACTGGCAGATTGACATATTGACACGGAGGGATTGGCTGATTGAGATAGGCTATTAATTTATTAATAGACATGCGAGCCCGTCCAACGGGCGCCAATTAGACGTTTGTCAACACATAATAATTTATTTCTATTATTGTTTTTTTTTTTTTTTTTAAATAATCTAATGAAAATACACAACAATAACAGAAAAAAAAAAAAAATAATTGCATTAAAAATAAATTTGCGCACGAGCTTATCAAATGCTATTCACGACAATTCACATTGATATCGACAGCCGGAAAATGTTATTTTGGCATGAACTTTGTATTTAATTAGCAGCAGCAGCAGCGGTTGATTGTGATCTAGCACTTGTTTTTTGTGGGAGGTTTTCTGGTACTAAGGTTGCGATACGCATCTCTGACAAGCTTGCTATGAGGGTTTAACAGAGTTGAAAAGGGGTGGATTGGTTTTTGGGTAATTTCGGGAGAGCAAAGAGAATAGGCTCGACTGAGGAGTTTTCTTTTGCTTACCTGCTGCAGTAGTATATATCAAGCTGCTAGTCAGAGAGAGGAAGTGGGAGAGGCAGAGACTACAAACGGAGTTCTGAGTAAGATTTCTAAGAAATATTGCCTTCTGAGCGAGTATTAAGCAGTCAGTGCTGCCCCATAAAACTATGAATTATATGCATTAAACTTACCTGAGCTTTGTCCCAATATTCGCTATATATAATAAAGCTGAGCTGCTCCACCACAGTAGAGTTCATTTCGTTTGTCAACTCATAGCTGAAACTATGAAAATCTTCTTTACAATTTTGGTCTGCGTCGCGTTGGTGCTGCAGCTGGTTAGTATTCAGAGGCAAGTAGAGCGTATTTCGGCAAACTACTCTCAAATTTCTTGCAGTGCACTGTGCAGGCGGACGAAGCCGCAGAAGCGAAGGGAGGTGCTCAAGCGGGCTTTTCGATGGGCGCTGGTGCCGGAGCTGGCGCTGCTGGCGAGGCCGAGGGACAAGGCGGTGGCGAAGCCAGTGGTGGAGCAGGCGCCGGCTTCAACATGGGCGCCCAAGCTGGCGCTGGCGCCGGCGGCGGTGGCGGTGGCAATGGTGGCCGCTAAGCGTTAGAAGTGGGCGTCGGTGTCGCTGTCGGCGGCATTTCCGTTTAAAATATCATTAGTTAAAGTCAGAGGCACAGGCACAAGCACAGGCCACAGGTGTCATTGGGCATTGGACGATTCGGCAGCACTTCAATGAAAAACACCAGCAACAGTCTACGCTTGGCAGCCCTAATACCACTTAATGCCATTTTATGAAACGTTACCCGAAATAAACTACAAACAATCGAGGCCGCCGCCGTTGTCGGCGACGCCGATGCCAATCGCTGAAATCGAAATCGGAACCAAAATAGAAAATTCATCAGCAATGTTAAAAATATATCATCGCAATTTTCCACACAAATCGAGTGATCAATAAAAACCAAAAACACCCCCCAACAAAAAAAAGAAGAAAAAAAATCCCCCAATCATTGTGAAATATGGCGCTTCGTTGTATTTTGTCGAATCACTCGATTGATTGTTTATACACTTACACTTTTACACTTTTCTTAAAACAAGCAAGAAAGCTCTAGTCGAGACTGCTCGACTAGGAAATCCCCTGAACCCTTCGGAGAGCTGATATTTCAATAATTCTTCGCGGCTTTCTGCTTACAAAAGAAACACACGCAAACACACACACATAGACACATAGGCACAGGCTCAGCATTTGAGAGACACAGTAGTTGAGTAAAAGTACAAGCAAGGAGAGAAATAGTGCAGAAGATCACTAAAGTTGTCTATGTGTATGCAGCAGCCTTCATTTGGTATTTGTATTTAGGTAAAACAAAGCTAGAATGCTCACAGCAGCAGAGAGCGTTTCCATTGGTCACTTGAAGCTCGATTGCAGCGAGCTGTACCTGCAGTCGAGAGACAGTGCTTGAGTAAAAGTGGCCCTATATAAAGGGCAGCAGCTGCAGCATTTCTTCAGTCAGTCTTCAGTCGTCCAGCCTGGTGGGGGTCAGCGTAATAAAGTGAAGCAGAGTGTGTGATCGATCAGCTAAGCATTAAAGACGTAGAGGTAGTGGAATTACGTAAAGGAAATACGTAGAGGAATTACGTAAGGGAAAGCAATACGTAGAGGGAATACTTAGAAGAAATAGACAGACGAATAGTGCTAAATCGAGTCAGCTCGTCACCCTGATCAAGACTATATATACTTTGTGGGGTCTGCCTTCTGCGTGTTACATACATTTCAACAAAACCATTATACCCTGAATTCCCATTTCAATAACAAATTTTTACCTTAAGATAAGTGTTTTGGCTCGTGAAGTTGCCCCTGTGTCAGCCAGTTCGATCAGATTGAATACGATTAATAACCATTTTTTCATGGAATTGCCTATAAATACGTTTTATAGCGCTGCGCTCACAGCGGTTTTATAAGGAGCTTTACTTTTCGCATTTCATTTGAGTGATCATAAATTTTGGATGGAATTAACTCAATCTACCATTAGTGGTAAATAGCAAAACTCAACTGACCTTTGATCTGTCATAAATAGCTACAAGGCATGTGAACGAAATAGAGAGTTCTTTGTTATGAGACTCAAATGCTGAAGTTGAACTTATCAGCAGATAAGCGTTAGGAGTATATATCATCTATATTGGAGGAAGTAGTGTACAGTTGAGTTGAAAGTGTGATCAACAGTTGGAGCTCAATAGGATTTTTGCTATAACTGACATTTCCTAGAGTTTTCCGTTAACATATGCTCCATATGCTCAAAAACAGATATGTCGAGGGATATTTTCTACTAATTTTCTATTTCAGAAACTATTTCCTCAATTAAAAACTACAATTACAGCTTCTTCTCTATTAATAATCTCAGGATATTACTCATCCAGCTGCCTATGTGACTTATGTATGCATTATTCAGCATTCTTACATGCATTGAAAATTCTATATAATTCTTATGGATTCATGCAACCCCTTGGCAGTCATATAATGGCGCATGTAATCGAGGTCTTGGCCATTGCAGCTGCCATTGTCTGGCCTTGACACGCGCTGAAGTTCAGTTTAGTTTCTGTTGCTGTGTTTGGATTGGCTTTAGTTCCATAATCCAAGTGACGGCTGTCCGTCAAGCTGTCGCTGCCGTAGGGCATCGCGTAACGCGTGTGGCCAGTGCCAGACACAGCAACAGAGATAGAATGAGAGAGAGAGAGTGAGAGAGAGAGAGTGTGCCGTTGCAAACAAAAGCCAAGCATTAGATAAGAGTCTATCGCTGGCAGGTTGGCCTTTGGGTGGTGCGTGGTGTGTTGTGGTGCGTCTTTTGGCTTTTTATTTATTTTATACGACAGTCGTGAAATTATGCGGCGCTGAACTTGAAACTGGTCACGTGCGAGGCGCCGATGTGGCGATATACTCGTAATTGCCAATTTAATCGCTGACTCGCATTCGCTGATAAGCGAATTCGTGCAACGTCTGCGGCGCAGAGCCAAAGCGTTTTACCTTCTTCTGTTTTTACTGGGAACTCAGCGCAAGTTATGTTTATCACAACAACAAATTTTCAAATTGCATTGTGCAGGTGCCAGGGTCTCGATATGGTCAAGTTACGAGCTGGATCAAGGTGTAATGCCACCATTAAATTGATTGACTGACAAGATTTACAGCAGGCCGTGTGCTGTTGGGTAATTGCGGCAAGTGCAGCTGATTTATGTGCATTACCATATAGTTGTAGAATGGCAACCGATATCGCAAATTGGCAAGAAACATGCCCGCCACACGCTCGAGACTCCGGTCATAAGACCTCAGATACGTCGCCCATAAATCATTCAGAAAATGTGCCCTCACGTGCATATGCGTATTGTGCAGCCTATCTAATGACCCATTTCGACTTTCACACTCATCAGACGCATACTATGTATATAGACTATACTGTGCACACATCGGCTGTGTATAATCGGACATACGTACGTATCAGACCATATGCATCGCCATTAGCTTTTGTCTAATCTTGTGTATGTGGCGCCCCACTCGCCAAATGCGCATTATGAAAGCAAATTGCGTGTTGGGTACACGGGATGGGGGCTGGTCGGACGGGAAGTGGGTGGGCGAACGCATTTTGCTTTCATAATTTTTTGCTTTTCGCTTTTGCCATGCTGTTCAAGTAAGTCGCAATTGGTAGCCTCCAAATTATTGTTGTAATTAAACTAAACAGAAGAACAATGCAAATATTGGCATGCGGCTAATTAACGCTCAACTAATTGGCTAGATAATCACTTGAATATACACAAAAACGAGATGGGAAGCATTGAGACGAAATAGAGATGAGCTCCCACTCAGCTGACCACCAGAAGCAACAGTGTAAACAAACATTGCTCGAAGCTCAATGAAAACATAGTGCAGCTATAGATTATTCTCTAGATGTGTGCATGAGAAGGGGAACATACATAAATTCGTAATGCTATGAGCATGAGCGGCAATGCGATAAGCGATTGTAAACGAAAAGTGCGAAGAGGTGCCTAATGATCCAAATGTATACACTGAAAATATCAGATTAATCAGTAGTATGAGTAATTACAGGCGCGTATACAGGGGGGGGTTTTGGGGGTTCAAACCCCCCCCGAAATAGTCGGAAGCTCAACATCCACTCTAAAATTGAAGTTACTCCAGAGGATATTTTGAACGAAATGGCGAAAACAAGTCGGAAAATAGACATTCTTTTGTAGAAAAAAAATTTGAAATAAAGGTCATCCATTATATTATTAAATACGAATATGTGTATTTAATATTTGCTGAAAACCCCCCCCGAAAAAATTTTCTGGCTACGCGCCTGAGTAATTATAATAATACGGACAATGACAATGGCAAACAATGACAATAACAATGACAATGAAAAGGACAATGACAATTACAATGATAATGTAAAGGACAATGACAATGAAAAGGACAAAGACAATAACAATGACAATGAAAAGGACAATGACAATGAAAAGGACAATGATAATAGCAATGACAATGAAAATGACAAAGTCAAAGTTAATAGTAATGCTAATGAAAACAAAAATGACAATGCTAATGCTAATGCTAATATAATAAATGCAATGACAACAACACTGCCTCTGATAAGTAGAATGATCAAGATAATGATTTGTCTGTCTAGACACTTTCCCCAATTGTTTATCAACTTAAACTGTTTTAATATAGATTATAAATGAAATTTTATAGATCCAAATTGATTCTCTTAGCTTTCAAGTTCATTTGTCGTGCGTTTATATTTAGAATAATTGAGATGGATATACATTTGTTTAGCTTAGCTATCAAATAGCTCAATTTGCAATAGAACACATAATAATAATAATAATAATCCACTTGATGATTGTCGATTCGATTTTCATTAACTGAAATGCGTTGTTGGTATTACGCATTAGCTAGCTAGCTAGATATACATATACGTATGTATATTGTCAGGCTATTTATAGATAAAGCCAAAAAGCAAAAAACTGCGTAATGGCTTTTCAGATCGGTTCAAATAGAACTTGACTATCGGCGCTGCATACATATATGTACATACATACATATATATGTTTTCCGCTGATTAAACGGGGACTGCATGATACAGAGAGAGGCGATGACATTTTCATTGCGTAATTTTTCATTCGAGCTGAAATTCGCATGTTCAAGTTGTTGCCCTCAGCTATGGTTGTTATTGTTGTTGTTGGTACTGCAAACTACGCAATTGATGAAGTGTAAATGTACGTAAAAACGTTGCAATCATTAAGCGACGCTTCGGTGCGCCAGGTTCTACGGCCATATGCCATTTGTATCTGTCAGATACTTTTGCCAGTTCGCCTGATTTATGAACTGCAAGAGGCGAACTGCTCTGGCAATTACCGTTTGCCACAACACAAATTGTTATGCTATGTTTATTAACAGCAACTGTCTAGGCAAATTGCTCAAATACACATAATTAATAATAATGATTACGCATTAAACAGTTGAGCGAGAGAGAGAGAGAGAGAGAGAGAGAGATAGACATATAGATACAATTACAGCCAATACAATCTATGCTTTCAAGTCCGTGTCGAGTCGAGTCGAATCTGTCGATCTGTCGATCTGTGGACACGTGTTGAGCTGCCGAGACGCCAATTAATATGAGGCGTACTTCAATTTGTGCAATTGACCGATTGCCGGGGCATTATTAAAAATAGGTTTTTCAATATTTATTTTTGGCCAAACGACAAAGCCAACGACGACGCAGACAGCCGCCGTTTGCTTTTGAAGTTTATTTTTAGAGCCAAAGCTAAATGGCTGAACAGATTTACAAAGTTAAGTGGTTGTTTGTTGTGTTAATAACATAAACAACAGCAGCCCAAGCAGCCGAAGCAGTCGAAGCAACAGCAACAACATTCAAAGAGTTTTCGAGTAGGGTCAAGACTCAGTAATGGAAAGATAGACAGCGTGAAGGCGAAGGAGATCGGTTCACTCGCAGCTTGATAATGAATCTCTTGATTGATGGCCAGGTGCAAGTGAACTGTCATAAAGTCAACATAGAATTAGATAAATAGTTAAATGAAGCAGCTGTGCCTGTGGGGCTTCAGCTCCACTGTTGACATACTTGGAAAGCCACGTCTCTGGCGTGGGAATCAGCTGGATCTGAGAATTATCGCTCATGAATTTATATAAACATATATATATTTTGTTTAGTTGCGAATAAGTTATTGCTCTGAAAGGCAGATGATTTTGCCTTCAATATATTTGTTGTTGTTTGAGAATATTGCTAGAGGTCCTACTGCTCACTCTCTTTAGTACTACTTTAGTAGCATATCTAGCAGAATTTTCTCTATTTGCGCTTCAGCTTATCTTGCTTCATTTGCCATTTCTACTTCAGTTTTCTATCAAGATGTACCTTAACCAAGTCTGAGCGTCATTTGTGTAAAAAAAAATCCCCTTTTTATTTAGATCTCATATAGAAATTAATTAACTGCGTTTAAAAATCATCCGTGTTGTAGGCTCCACATTAGCAGCGAGAAAATTAACTGATCTATAAAATATCAGACTGAGAGATAGTTATAAATAAATTCATTTATTGACTGATAATAGGTATAAGTGGACTATCAAGCTGAGCTAAAAATAAGTTTATGAATTAAATTGTTGATAACAAATCCACTCAGCTCTTGCACCCGATGCTGTTGTTGCCCATTACTCAACAGGTGTTAACAGATGCTTGACCTTGAACATTGTTTACTAAAGAAAAAAGACGAAAAGAGTCCGAGCTAAATGCAAAACAATTTTGCAGGTGCAGCGATCGAAGTGATTAGCGCAATCAAATAGAAAATGAAATACAAAATAATTGCCCAAAAGCGGAAATCTAAAAAAAAAAAGTATTTAAAAATAAACAAAAATCAAACAAATAATAAATAAACGCAATCTAAAAGGGCAGCGAAAAGAATTCAGAACTAAGAAATAAAATATGAGCGAAAATAAGTTGCTAAACATTTATATCAATACTCATAAATTTATAAGTCTCTCTCTCTGAGAGGGTGTGTGTGTGTGTGTGGAGCATGATAGCATCAATGAAAGCAGCGTCATGTGAGCTGCGGACGGCGGCATGATGTGAACATGAACATGTAGTTCCCTTGAAATCAGCTCACCTGTTGAATGTTGCACGCGCCAAGCGCTAGTCAAAAAACAATCAGCGAAAAAAAAAAAAGCCAAGAACAACAGGAACAACAACGACCACAACAAAATGCAATAATAATTTATTTGCCGCTTTATTTTTATATACATATACATATGTACTTTAGTTAAAGCATACTCTCCTAATAGGGTATTATAATTATTTCACCTTGGTTGCTACAGATTAAAGAAGAAGAAAATTATGTGAATACTATACTTATTAATAAATATTTATGTTTATAAGGAATATTCTAAATGCATTGAGACTTGAATATTCTTTAAATTAAACCCCTTGCTCGACTCCTATATCATAGTCAATAATACTCTATGCCTTTAAGAGCATTTGAGCTTCGGTCTCACGGCAGGCCCATTGATTGTTGTTGTCTTCTGCTGTGCTGTAGCCGCGCCTCCTTATCGCTTTATCAAATGCCTGGCACCTACTCTATTTCGTTTTTTTTTTCCGGCACTTCGGACTTTTGTTGACATTGAGGCCCAATAAACCGACTCATAACGCGCGCCAAGCAAATCAGTTCAACGCCGGCTCATGCTGATGATTTCCCAAGCACTCACAAGGCACGACAACTAATGATGACCGAGAGTATTTTGGGGAGCTGCTAGCTAATGATGACAGAGAGTAAGTAGGGAGAGAGAGAGAGAGAGAGATAGGTTGATAGGAAGGGTAGAGAGGAGACAAGGCAATACTCATTGGCAATGGAAGAGAGTGAGAGATAGAATCGATTGCTGACAGCAGCTCAGAGGAATGTAATGAGAAAAAGAGAACTAGAAAAGGGCAGAGAGACATAAATGAGAGACTCTGAGCAGAGGTGAAGAAACTGTAGCTATTGCTAGGCAAGCCCAAGGTATCAATATCTGTGACTTGTGCTGCTCATTAGGCTGAGCTTGAGACATAACCAATGCGCAAGCAGCCAAATGTTGCCTCAATGCTGATCATGTGCTGAGCGCTTCGTGATTTACTTTGCGCCTCGCGCCTCGTGTCTCGTGTCTCGCCCCTCGCGCCTTTTTGCCTCGTGCCTGGCATTCAGGTGAAAATAAAAATACCCAAAAAGACTTTGTTCCCGTTTCTTGTTTGGGCCTTACGAGTGCGTGACTCGGGCACGCGTTTAATGCGCGGAATATTTTTATTGTTGCTGTCCGGCGACAACAACAGCAACAGTAAGAGCAACACTAACAGCAGCAGCAGCAACAACAACAATAATAATAATAATAACAACACGCGTAATGAATTCGAAATTAATACATTTCTATTTGCCGATGTGCTGATAATCAACTTTGATTTGCTGCCGGCAAACAAATAACAACATTTTTTTTCGCTCAGTTGTGAAATGTGTTCAGTGAGGCATTTTGTCACCCTCTTTTAATTAGTTTTATGCTAATCGATAGACAACAACAACAACAACAACAAAAATCATCTGCAAATCAAATGCTAATTTCAACAAAGGCAAGCCGAGTGCCAGAGAACTCTCAAGACGAAGCTTTCTATCTGATGTAATCAGAGTCTTGCTTTGACTTTGAGCTGATCATAAGCAGATAAGAATAAGAGCTCAATGGGCTTATGCGATGAGTAATTTCGTAAAATTCTAAGATATTTTAGATAAAAGTAACTATATTTCTCCCATATAAACCCATATAAACATGCGTAATCTTTACAGGGTATATTTATCAAACGATATACCATAATGATTCTACAAATGTTTCGATTTATCTATGTCTGTATGTATTGACAAATGCTTTACTTTTGTCTATTACGTGATGTTCTACTCGTACCAGGGGGTGGACGACTGTTGTGTGTGTGTATGGGTTGAAGTACGTAACCGCAGTGGTGGGCGTGTACAATACATCCATCATCATCAAAACATATTTGCACAACTTATTGTTAGCTTTCGCCTCATGCGTATATTATATAGTCTTTTTTTTTTTGTTCGGCTGTCTCGGGACTGCGACTGTGATTGGGCAGTTGATTGACTGCCATTTGGCTGGAAGGGCGCGGTTCCACTGTGGGTGGGTGTAGGCACATGAGAAGGCGATCAAGTGATCGCACGTGAACAGCCATCGAAGCTCATGGCCCAGCTAATTGGCGAGAAATTGCGAAATTGAGAATCTGAGCTCGAGCGCTTATTATACTCAAATCAAATGTTTACGCATGAATCTTTTGGCTGTGCAAATATTATTGTATGATCAATTCGTGTGATTTATATTAGCTGTTCAATTGCAGAGTGGAAAATAGCATGAAATATTTGCATATCAGTATTTTTCTTCTTCTTAGTCAAATATAAGATCTAGTTAATATGTAAATTGTTATTGCTATTTGATCAGGCGACACGGCGCATGCAGTATATTTCTTAGGAAAACATTATGACTGAAAATAAATAAATATTCGAAGCAATTGCGGCTCACAGCTACCACAAACTATATATATTCCAGATCATTAATATATTTATGTATTAAATGTTCAGCAAACATCATTTAAAGAGCAAAAGTAGTTTCGATGTGCTGAGCTCTAAGCGCTCCTATGTCAAATTCGTTGATGCTTTCAATTATTTATCTATCTCTGTTTGTGCTTAGTGTGTGGGAGCTTTTATTGCATTTTCGGTCGAGCAAACAAATAAACAAAATTGTTTTGCAAAATTTCAAAGTTTATGCGTTTTCTGTGAAACGTGTGGCATTAAAATAGGAAAACACCCAGATTTTTGCCAAAAATGTTGGCTGCATTTGCTGCTGTTGCTGTTGTTACTGTTGCTATTTGTGAACCTAGCGAAATTTATTTTTGGCTAAATTGTAATGCAATAGCTGAACTTGTTTATTTTTTGGAGATCAATACTGCAAGGCAAGCAAAATATCTATTTTGGTACATGTTTGGTTCGAATCTCTCCATGAAATTTGATAGGAATAAGTGAGAATAAGAGAAATAAAGATATGGAGATAGCTAGATATATGAAATATTGAGCAGAGCTCATCGGGAATGTAATTTAAGTATATTTTAATTGAGTTTCTGATTTCTGAGTGAATATAATCGAAGAAACATTTCAAAGCATTTCCGTTGTGTAAGAAATTTATGGCGTATTTGCTCATTTCACTTGGCGTCTGCCCGCATTTGAAATGCTCTCAATTCTTGGACTTGCTTAATCGTCATATTTAAAAATCGTTTAACACGCGCACACGCACACACACATACACATTGAACGTCATTCGTGTACACGAGCATATTACGCATACGCCTCGTGTGGTATTTCAAGGCAAATTCATCATTATCACGCATACGTCATGTTGTACGCACGCAACGATCGCCTGGGCAGCGTGCAGGGTCTGTTGTTGTGTCTGCCCTGTGTGTACCCGTATTGGATTTCACATGACGCTCGTGATCAATGGAAAGTGCCGACGCGTCAAAGATAAAAAAAAACCACTTGTATGCGAGGAAAGTCTATCTGCCTAGAGCGTATGTAAACAGCAGCCGTCTCGCTTTGTTGGCCAAACAAATGCGTTGCACACGCCACAATTGCACGCCCACATGTGATGCCCCTCTCTCTCTCACTCTCTATATCTATCTCTTGTTATTGCTCTAATTGTGATCGCACGCGCAGCCTTTGATCGCCATATGCAAGTCGTCAACGTTGCCCATGAGCGCAATATGATCCTAGCTATAGCTCCACGCTGCTCTGCTCTGCTCTGACCGCATTTTGCTACCATTTTAGTAGTTGGCTTGTCCTGCTTTTTTATTGCTTGGCCAGTCAATGCATCTCTCACTTTCACTCGGCCTGCGCTAGTTCGCTCTCGATCTTGTTTATGCGAATTCCATGTTATTCTCGTAATAATTGCGGAGGCCGTCGGCCCCGCCAGCATTTGGCATATCGTATTCCCGCCCTATGGCGAGGGGCACTGAGGCGAGTGATGTCTGCGTGTGCCTGTGTGTGTCTGTGTGTGCGTGTGTGAGTGGGCCAAGAGTGGCGCGTGTGCAGTTTACCGATTATGTATATTTGCTGACTTGTAGACATTGTTTGTAGTCTGGACAGTCGGACAGTCGGACAGGGGAATGCTACAACAGCGTCTTGTGTGTCGCAGGCCACAAAAAACTTTCTGTCTTGATTTCTGCGAATCGCGCATTCTTTTAGCTTGTGCAATCATCTGCAGTTTATTTTTGGTTATTGTTATTCGGGCATTGAATTGCATAATCGAAGTTGTTTTTCGCATTGACTGCGAATTACATTTCTGCGCTTGTAAATTAATAATCGCACATTCAATAATACATATTTATTGTTCAGGAACAATGTATTATGAAATTGTTGTTTCGCTTGTCGCGAGGCTTCTTGACCACAATTGAACTGTCGAATACATCTTGCTGAATGCTCAAAATTTTAAGTTTAATTTCACTGACTTCTGTCTGTGGGTGCATCAGTGTGTGATTTCCTGTAATAAGTGTATTTGTAGACAGACTTTCTTAGTGAAGCCAAATGAAGCTAAGAGAACCAATATATATCTATATATATATCTTTTCTTCTCGCTCACACTCTGCATTCATCTTTCTCTCTCTCTTTCACTTGGTCATGTATGATATATTATTTTCTTTCTCCTAGCTTTCTTTCACATTCCTTTATCACTCAGAGTTCCTCGGCTTCTGTCTCTATTTCAGTCTTTAGCTTTCACTCTTTCTCTCTCTGATTTTCCTTATCACTATGTCTCGCTCACTCTCCCCTCTTTCTCTCTTTGCCTAAGTAAGTCAAACTGGCTTACTCTGCGTATGCGTAATATTGTTGCGCCTGCTCTATGGCTGACGCTCTTGGCTGCAGCCTGCTCTTCTTCTTCTTCTTCTGCTTCTTGTTATTGTTATTTTTCCTGTGATATTTTATGGTGCACCCTTTTTGCTGGCATCATTTAACTCTTTGGTCTCGGCATGCGTGTTTTATTTTTCCTGCTTTTCAGCTAAATTTATGACAGTCGTTTAAACTTGACTCATTGTTGTTGTTGCTGTTGCTGTTGTAGCGTGTAAACAAACGCGTTAATAGTTTGCCATTTGTTTGGAACGCACTTGCTGCTGTTGTTGTTGTTGCTGCTGTTGTTTTTGGTCGCTTTCTGTTTTGCTTTCTGTTTTATTGTTATTGTTGTCTTTACACAACTCTTTTGCTTGCTTCCCTTTTAGACGCTCGTTTATTGTTTAATTCGGAGTCGCTGTCGATGTTGTTGTCTCCGCTCATTTTGTCAGCCACGTGCCGCAAATAAAAATTCTATTGACCCCGGGCAAATATTGACAAAATTTGCACGATCCGCTCGAAGGCGGCTGTCAGAGGCTGCCTTTAGGCCTTTTATCATACACACATACAGATATACATACATACATACTTATATATATATGTGGATGTATACTTTTGACTCTCGGCTGAATTGTGAGCCAAGTTTATCTTTCCCTATTTGGCTTCCCTACTCTGGCCAAAATCCCATTCAGCATTGACTTTGGCCCCCATTGACAAATGACGTCAGTGCTGCGTATCAGCTAACAGCTTGACAAGTTATCGATAGCAATTGTTGGCCTGATAACTCAGGTATTTTATCAGCTAGAAATACAGATATATATATGTGTGTATGTTCTATGTTCTGCGCCCATCCGACCAAAACAGAACTGATAACCAGATGTTTGCCATTCACAATAACAGCTTCTGTCCCAACCAAAGGCGCTCAATTTGAATGCGGGACGGAAGGCACGTGCCATTGTGATTAGATATTGCTGCTGCTCAGGTATCGAAACCGAAAATGTCTTTACTCCTATCTGAAGTAGTTTTTTTTGGTAGTAGTTCAACAGGAAACTTCCGCTGCAGCTCTGGCAGAATCTCAGCAGAATTGTATGGAAAGAAATATTTCTTATATGAAATTATTGACGATATATTCCGGATATTTAAAACTGTTCTTTAGTCGGCTTACATTTAGTGTTTAGTTCTGATTGCTTCTTCTATGGCTACAAAGCTCGAATTCACACTGAGAAAAAATAAATATATGTCTGTTTGTTTTTTTTTTTTTATTGACGTCATTTGACTCATGGCACTGTGAACAGCTGTGCGATTGACATATAAACGCTTCTGGTTTTGTTTTCCTTTTTATTTCTAATAAATGTTTGTGTGTCAAATATTTGCTTAAGAAATATTTACAAAACTTTTGATGATTAAAATAAAACTAATAAAAAAAGCCCCTCCACTGAGACAAAAATCTCTGAATCCCTGTTTATCTTTCGCATCTGTCGCTGTTAATTCCTTAACTAGGAGAAAAACCTCCGAAGACCACAGTTTGTATATTCACTTTTGTTTACGTCTCTTTCATCACTCGATCCTTAGCGTCTTCTCCATTTGAATGTCGTTAGAGCATTGTCATATCTTAATGAACTTGGAGTCTAATCGAATCATCTGCTTATTGTCTCAGCACTTGGATTCATATACGTATGTATATGGTATGTTTGGATTATGTCTGCGCCTCGTTATTACGTCAGTTGTGGAACTTTAGAGGAAATTTAATAATCATAAAAACAAAAGCGTCGGCACGCAAAGAGAGATGGAATGAAATGACAGTGTATATGGACTACACTGTGATACAAATAAACACAAAGAATAAAATAAAACAAAATAAAGAGTGGAAGAGCCAACGCGGCATGACAAATGTGCGATAGCATTAAATAATTTTTATGATGCGTTCGCTATAAAAGTGGGCGATGGGGCGAAGGGAGGCGGGGCAAGGGTAGGTGGGAGGCGCAAGAACCGAGGCGGTCATACGTAGTACACACCCCAAAAAGCATATAGCTTATATAGACACGCGTACACTGGCAGAAATTTCACAGGATATGGTTTGGGTGCATAGCGAAGGGAGATGTGAAAATCTCTGAAAGGATTTTCGATTTATAATTGAATTGTAGAATTTGTAATAAAGTCTAATAGACTGAAATGTGGTTGATTCAGAATAATTTATAGAAGTTATTGAGAAATTCTTGATTCATCTTTCATTTTATTCTTGAATTCTTTTTGATTTGAGAACCAAGTCCCATTTTCGCTCAGTGCATTTAGCAACTCTTGCTACTTTGTTTATTTATCTGCCGCTGTCCATCTCGAACTGCTCGTTGACTAATCAGCGGCACGTGTTGTTCTTCTTTCTTCTTTTTGTTTCTGCAACACTGTGACAATTTCCTCAATCGCCTTTTCGCACTTCGGTCGCT
Source organism: Drosophila aldrichi (assembly GCA_035045965.1). Lineage (NCBI taxonomy): Eukaryota > Metazoa > Arthropoda > Insecta > Diptera > Drosophilidae > Drosophila > Drosophila aldrichi. Next base: position 13,949,708 of record JAWNOM010000501.1, read on the forward strand.
CGTATCGCTTTTCTTGCCATAATTTGCCTTTGCTGTTGCTTTGTTTTTGCTTTCCTACGTGTGCTTGGTAGTTTTTCGTGTTTTTCTTTATTTAAGCATTTCCCTATCCACTGCTGCTGCTGCTGGTGCTGGTTTCGGCCCGCTCTGCCTTTGTGTTAAGTGCTTAATTTGTTTATCTAGTGCTGAGAATGCAACCGCTGCGGAAATACGTGCACGATCTACCCCTAGCCCGGTCCTCCTCAGTTTTGACAATCGATTCAGTTTTGTTTGTTTATCGTTTTTTAATGCTGCGCATATTTTGGCATTTAAGTTTTGTAAATCCCCTTCTTAAAACTATTAAGTGACAAATTGAGTCCCAAGTCTCAGTCGGATCTGGGACTCAGACATTCATATAGCTGGCTGGCTGGCATTATGGAGTACTACGATTGTCAGTTTGGAATGTGCCAACTACTTTGAAGTGGCTTCCGGCAATGATAAGGCCTCGATAGTAATGCTATTTCGATATGGAACAATATTGCGCATACGCCCAGGTTGACACAAGCCAGACTCGGGAGAAAGCGGAAATGTTTCGTTTTTATTTGGGCCATGGGCAAACTCGTGCTGATATCTGATATGAAAACAAAATATGTTTCTCTATAAATATGTTTGTGCTACTTTTGCCAGCGCAGGTCGTAAATTCTCAAATGAAATGAATAGGTAAATACAATATTATGTTTCCAGCTAGATTTATACACAACTTCCGATTACTTTGCGTTTCATTTATTGTTATTTAATGATCAGGCCAAGCATGTTAATTGCTTGAAAAACAAAAATTTAATTTACGCTGAGTGACAAAAACTAGATTGTGCGAAGAGCCATTAAAATTATCGACACGCGCATGAAATTGAAACTCTTTTTCGCTCTCACAAAGCGAGAAGAGTATATTAGTTTGTCGTCTGTCTACAAGTTTGACCTGAGTCTTGAAAATGAGACTATTTACAGTTGCAGTCTTGAGACTTAAATGTTCAACTCTCTGCGGATCGAGTATTATGCAGTCGGACATACCCGAGTGCAATCTGATCATAGCAATTGCCACGTTTTGATTTATTTATTATTTATAGCACTCAGGGTCTGGCCGTCCATAATCGTTGCCAATCATCCTCCAATTGTCCACTCAATTTGCTGCACTACTTTGCTACAGTTACACATACATATGTACATATATGTACATATTAACTGCGCTCCCAATGACAGCTAAAAGCTAACGGCTTGTCACATATGTATATCCAAATAATACGCAAATTGAATTTGAATTGTTTTGCTATGTGTTGTTGTTATTTTATGTTTAGTTTTTTTTTCGGTGGGTAAATTGTAAATTGATATGACTGCCATATGAACAACAATCGTAATCGTCATAGTAACCGTAATCATCCAAACAGACAACAACGACAACGGATTTCGCGTAATTGGCGCAATTTGGTGCTGCAGATGGGTTTGGGGCATGTGAATGCATTTGGACATGACACGGCACACCGCGTCGCGTCGCACAATTGAAATCTCAAACTCATGGCAATGACACACTAAAATACTGACAACAACAGCTACAACAACAACAACAACAACAATGCCAACAATGAATAACAATAGAACCGCAATTCGAATTGTATCGACACAGGCGCCATAAAAAAAAAGAAAAAAATAAATAATATAAAATAAAATAAATGAGAACAAATAAGTTTAGAACCAAAAAAACAAATACCAAATATAGTGAATCTGTTTGACAAACAACGAAGTCGCAATACACTGTTATTAATTATTGTGCAGATGCTTGTAAATGTTTTATATAAGCATTGCTGAAAAGGTTTCTGGAATCATATTCATATTCGTAAAGATTGTTTAGTTACTTGATAGATAATTGATACAGTTAAGTTTAAAATCATGTTATATTATAAATAATATATAAGTTGAACTAGAAAATATTGCTAAATTTATATTAATAATATTTTCTATGCAAGTTTAATACATTATACAACTAGCTCTCTCTACAGTTGGCTTAAATGTCAAGACAAAGTGCTTACGGTTTGCCAGCGCAAGAGTATTGCATACACTCTATACCGTAGCTACTATTATATATACAATATTATATTATATATACATACATATATATGTTGAGCTATGGTTACCTAAAACCCACACACAACAACAGCAAATAACACACCTACATATATGTATTTGTGCTGGGCGCTCATAAGCGGCAACTGCGCTCCCATAGCTAGATAGCAGTCGCAGATACACACCGATACACACACACACATACATAGATAGAGCTACTCAGCTGCGAGTACGTACACACATGCCACAATGGCCGGGGCACATTTGCACAGTGTCCATAAATGGCAATGGCAATCGACGACGCCAACGCCAAAAAAGAAAAAAAAAAAAAAACGTTTACTACGAAGCCACAGCTTTCATTCATAAAATCGCAAAAGGAAGCAGCGACGCTGACTGTGGCAGCGGCAGCAACGGCAATGGCAACGGCAACGGCGACTGCGACACATGCCCAAATTTGTGGCATCCGCTATTGCCGCTGTCGATTCGTGAGCGAGCGATTAGACAGCAAATGCGATGGCGACTGTGAACATAGCTGCGACCTTATTCCCCATCAGAGTGAGAGAGAGACAGAGAGAGAGAGAGGGAGAGGGAGACACACACACACACACACAACTGAAATGCTAATTAATATTTTGGTTTTGTTTGTCGCTGCTGTCCGTTTTGTGAATGAGACCAGACCGGCCCCGGGTCCATTCATCATCGGCAGCGTAAGCGTGAGTGAGAGGGAGACTACAGAGAGAGAGAGAGAGTGAGCGAGAGAGCGGCGACCATTCACGAAAACGTTGACAGGTCCGGAACTGGGCGCTTTGCTGCGGTTTTGCCGCTGACAAACGATGCGATCAGCAGCGATAGAACGAGCGCCACTCAGCGGACTAGATCAAAGGCAAAGGTCAGTTATTTTTCCCATTCAGTCAGGTGACCCAGAAAAGCTACACTTGCTGGTAGTGACTAGCAATTGAAGCCAATTCCAAGTAGCTTACAATATAAGTAATCGAATCGATAACGATTATCGATATTTGTGAAACAACATTCGACTGTATAGTTTACGTAATGACATCACCAATTTCTGTAATCTTACGCTGTAGCTGCCGGCCATAGATCGTTTGGCGAATTCTTGTCGTGCCACACGATCAATTAAGCTGCCGCCGGCTATCGATCTTTGGGCTCATTAATGGACGCTTTTTTCTCAGTTTTTTTTTGTATTTTTGGTATCATTTACGATTGTCCAGCCTCCGCTACAGCATTTGAAGATTGATGACAGTGTTGTAAATGGTTTTGTTGTCGTCGTCGTTGTTGGTGTTGTAGCTGTGGCTTTTAAAGACACGTGCAGCGTAGGAATCTGGTAAAAGTGGTTCAATGAATCTATTTTTAAACAACGGTAAAAGTTAACCAAACAACCAAACCAGATGGCCAACTAAGCCAACAAACTGAACGTTGTGGAGATGTGGAAACTGTAGCTAGGCATAATCGGAAGGTAATTCCCACAAGATCCAAAACACTATATGTTCCCCATTGGGAAAATTGAAAAATTTGCATATGGTATAGCATTGACAGGAGTATATTAGTTTCTTCATCTTACAAGCTTTTCTTCACTTAAATATTTTCAACTCGTTTCACAGCTTTAAGCTTAAAGAAAATTTCGATTCATTATGCAGATAAGCCTATGCTTTATACCTCAAGTTGTAAATTCCACGGCAACACTTTCAGTTACCAGTCAAGAGAGAGAGAGAAACATATTGAACGTATGAGAGTGGAAGAGCTTTTGAAAAACTGGGTAAACGGGCTATGAGCAATGGGGAAACTCTTCAAACAAATAAAATTCTTGAAATTTTTACGCATTGACAAATAGCAGGGGAAAATTTAATATAAAAATATGTTGTAACGCGTTGCGTGTGGAGTATTTATAGTAATATATGTGTAAATATGTGCCTGTCGTGTCGCACAGTGGGTCTCTTTTGTTTGTTTGTCTACGGACAACAACAGCAACAGCAAAAGCGACAAAAACAAAAGCAAACAGTTGAATACTTGTTGCTGGCTGTTTTTTTTTTTTTTTTTTTTTTTTGTAGTCGTCTTTATCGCGGGACAAACCGGCGCAATGCAGAGCCGTCCGGAAAATCCACACCAGCTCTGCACCAGCTCAGTCTGGCCGAAGCGGGCATCACCTTCATCTGCCAGGGCAGTCGGGCAGAGCCGGGCAGGGCTGGGCTGGGCGGAGCAGGGCGGGGCAACTTGTTTGCATTGGCGGCAAAACTCTGGCGATATCAATTGGTGCTCGTTTTTACATTTTGCGGTTCAGCCTGGAACCGGTTCGCATCCACATCCACATTTGTAGCCACAGCCACAGCCACATCAATGTATCCATGTCCATGCGTCCGCTTGCGACATTTGTATGCCATTCACATTCCACGGCCGCTGACTCACAAATGCCGGCGTCGGTGGCTGCCTCAGCCTCAGCCTCTGCCTCAGCTTCAGTTGCTGTTGACTCTCACTCCGCCTCTGTCTCTGTCGCTGACTCTGTTTCTGTCTCTGCAGTTCTCTGACACTGCATTGCATCCAGATTGACGTCCGCCGGCCATATGCATATCCGCCACTCATGCAGGCGGAGTCCGTTGTCCGCCTACCAAAACCATTCACGCAATTTTGCGCCGTGTCCACCTGCCTGGCAAGCAACTTGTGAAAACATTTCTGATTAATTTAGAAATGTTTTAAGAGCTAACTTAACTACTATCTTCATATGACTATTAGAATAAACATTGCAGAAAATATCCAAATATCGATATTTTAAATGTAGAAAATAAGGAGTATATTCTTATAAGGATATACTCATATAAATATCGAAATTTTATGATTTTCTAAATATTCTGGAAATTCCTCTTGATCTAAAAATAAGCAGAAATACTTTGTTATTAATTAATTTATTATTATTATATTTATCTATAATTATTTAAATATTTTCATTTTCATGTAGCACTACTAGCAATGTTTAGCCATGTTTGTCCCACTGTGCCGCATGTTGTTCATTCGTTGCATTTTATTTGTTCCGTTTTCCGTGCCGCAGTTGCAGTCGCTTGTTGTTCAGCTGGTTGTTGTCGTTGCTGTTGTTTTTACTGCTCTCAACCGGATGTTGTGGGAATTTTTGCATTCAGTTGAGTTGCTGTTGTTGCAGTTGTTGTTATTGTTATTGTTGCTGCTTTTGCTGCTGCTGCTGCTGTTTGCATTATTAACTGTCATACGCGTTCGCTTAAATGCTTATTTTGTAATAATAAAATGTCATGTGTGACAGCAGCGAGCGCCGCCCCCAGACAAACAGAGGCAAAGTACACACAAAGACAGAGAGAGACAGAGAGAGACGGAGAGACAGACAGATGCACAACTAACTTAGTTATCAACGTAGTAGTTGTTGTTGTTGTTGTTGGCATTTCCTCTAGCCAGTTGTTGTTGTTGTCGTTGTCGGCGCGAAATTTAATGACAGGCGTACGCCTTTTTTTTTCGCACATGCCACAATTTCTGCCATTTGCCTCTGCAGTCGACCCCTTAACAGCTGTTGTTGTTGTTGTTGCTGTTTGCATATGCAATAAGTTAAATGTTGAACGCTATGCGTGCTCAAAGTCAATTTGCAAGATATTTTCCTGCCAGAAACCTCAAAACAGCAACAGCAACAGCAACAACAATCCAAACGGACGCGAACAAAATGTATACACTACGTATACTTAATATTTGTATATATATATATTTATTATTTTGGCTCGTCGCGTGTTTCCTTTTTGGCAAAATGAGCGAAAGGGAGAGAGAGAGAACGAGAGAGCGAGTTGCGGTAGGGATTGTTTAACAGGCTGGAGTCCTTGTGCCGGACGGGTTCTGTTTGTTTTCGTTACGGTCGCTTTGCCTGCCGCAAAGCGCAAAGCGCCTCCACTTTCCCGTTGCATTTTCCTTATTTTGTAAAATATAATTTGTGCTAAAAAATGTGTTTTCAGCTGCCAGTAGGGAGTTCTTGTTGCTGTTGCTTTGGCTGTGGTTGTTGTCTGAGAGCAGCTCTGAAATTATTTAAATTAACAGCTCGTTCGAGGCGAGGGTGGCCAATGGGGTGATTCAGCTCTGCAAAAGAAAATATGTATACACGAATATAAGTATTTTATGCAGAGGAAGGGAAAAGCCCTACAAGCAATTTGAAGTCTATAAGAAAATTATAGTAAAAATCAAGAAACTCTCGCCCATTTACTATAAACATTTAAAAGTAAGTAAGTCAGAGATAAAAGAGAGAGATGACGAGTAAAACGCTCATCAATTTATGGGGCAAACCATCTTGTTGAATGCTTTTCAATTAGTGATATCCATAGTGCCATAATTTCCACATTGTTGCCATTGAAGGCAATGTCAAGTTGTTCTCTGTTTATGTTTTCTTCTTTTTCATTCTGTTTATGTTTTTTTTGTTTTTGTTTTTGTTTTGTTGGTCGCTGAACTTTGCCACAAAGAAACTCCAGAATGAAAAACAACAATCGAGAGATAGTGATTGGGGTTTCCCTAAGCTTGCTCGACTAGCAGTTACGCATTCTGTAATATAATATACTATATAAGGCTGGGTTCGTATAAAATACAAAAATTCTTCAGTCAGTAATATCTTTCGTCAGTCAGAGTCCCTGAAAGCTGAGAACTTTCTAAAACTTTCTGGTGTATCGCTTAACTTTATACTAATTGATTGATGATTGATGGTTGATGATTGTTATTGTTTGTTTATTGTTTGACTACATGATTGACTGACATGAAGCTGACTGATGAAATGATTGAGGAGCTTTGCATGCCTAACTCTCCTCGCAATCGATGGCTACTTAGAGTTATAATTGTTTCTTAATTGATTATAGGCCAGTCACAACTTGATTGATGCTCAATGCGTCTGTCAAGCTATATGATTGATGAGTGTTAGCCTCGATGAATATGCATTTGTGCTGCAATTGTCAACGATCTACGCAACGAAAGTCTACTTTTTGCTGGGAAGTAAACAAATTTCAGCAATTGTTCTGTTGACTCTGCTTGCAATACCCCCTCCGGGCGCCCCTTGACTCTAGGGTATAGAGGAACAGCGCAGCAGATGCCAAAGTTCTTTGCTGTTGGCGATAAAATGCCACAATTATAATTCATGGAACTAATAATTTCTCAAAACAAGCCATAAGACAACGGCCAGCCGTGGGCGGGGTGCGTGGACGTAGCTCAGATATCAGCGTTGCTTCACTGATAAGCCAGCAGCAACAACAACAACAACAACAACAAAGGGCAAAGCAAATACAATTTAGATCAGCATTGTTTCAAGGGTTCCTTTTTTCGCTTGTTGTATTTCGACATTTTGCGAAAAAGTTCCCCTGGCTAACAGAGGGGGAGAAAAAAAAAAAAACGCAAATGATTTGGTCACGCGAATAATTTATTATGCGACCTGTGCCGCCATCTCGTGACGACGCCAGCGACGGCGGATGCGTCCAAGTGGATAGATAGATATAACAGGGTAGACAGAGAGACACCCACACACACACACACACATACATACATATGCATGCACTAATATGGCCATACCCACTTCTCAGCCGTTGAGTTGCTGTACGCTGCGTCATCCTCAGCTCGTTGTTGTTGCTGTTGTTGTTGTTGTTGTTGTCGCTTGTTTTCATTCATACGATACGAGCGGCGCGTACTATGAGCTACAACTGGCACAGCGTACTATGAGATACAAGCACTATGGGATACTAAATGCCAGAGTCGTGCGACTGTGTGCATTCATTATCTATGCCACAGCGGTGGGGTGAAGGGGCGGTGCGGGGGCTGTGGAGAGGGGCTTTTGCTGTTATGCCCTCCCACATTTTTCTTAATGAATGAATTGAAGATAATTAATTCGCTGCCGCTGTGGACTGCATTCTGTGATGCCTGTGAAGGGTGTGGGGCTGATGGGCGGGGGCATGGGGCAGGTGGTACTCTGACTCTGCCTGTCTCTCAATTGAGAGTGGCGGAAGAGGCAGCAGGCGGGGGAGGGGGGGCGTGGCAGAATCGTGTGCAGTTGGCGTGACCATTGCAAAGTACACAGTAGGGTGGAGGTCGGTAGGTGGTTGGGTGCTTCGTCTTAGTTAAGCCATTGTGGTCATGCAATCATCGCCTTTCTCCTTCGCCTTTCGCTTTTCACGCAACAACAACAACAACACAAAGTTTGCTTAAATTTTCATATAAATTCCACATTTTACGAGTCGCTCGTGTTGCCAATTAAGAAAGCCAACAGAAAATACCACATAGATCATACGCTCAACTATTCGACTCGATTGCGAGTACAGCTATCTATGTATATCTACTATATATCTAAAGCACTTTGTCTTCGGCGTCGCATGATTCACTCGACGCGGCAATTAATCTCTTTGGCCATTAAAATGTTATTACTCAAACTGTCTTTGCGTGGAGAAGCGCGAGCAGGAGGCGGTGCAGGTGTCCACTAGGAGGAGGCGTCTAGCTGTATGACTGTTCCAAATATTTCTAATTCGATTTTCTTATCGATATTTTTTATTTATTTCCATTTGCTTTTGCACCGGAATTACCCAACATTCCAGAGCCTAATCACGTGTTTGCCCATGAATAATTATGAATATTGATAAGGGGTTCCCTTGGGCTCTGCATGTGTCGCTCATGACTAATGTAAATTGAACATTCAAAGTATTCACAAATTGTATGCAATAAAAACCCCATTTTTGCAACTTCAGATTGCATTTGAATGCTTAAAAAAAAAAGAGAAATTATGCTGTAATCAATGAGGGTTAACTGGAACCTCACAGTCTCATAAAGCTGCTGGTCCAGACCGAAACCCTTTCCCAAAATAGTGAAACAGTAGCAATATGTGGGCTCTGGGGAAATTGGAAACTTAAGATTTTTGCGAAGGGTAAGAAATCGGCCGACTTGGAGATATGTGAACGCAAAGCTGTTCAGAATTTCTACTTTCAAGCTGTTCAAATATTTATTATTATATTATTATATTTCATATTTATATATTTTTGCAAAAGTCAAACTTAAAGAATGATCTTTCGTTGCGGGAACTGTAGTATAAATAATTTAATTCGTTAATTAAATTTTTTTTTTATCAGTGCGCTGGTAAGTTATGTTATTTTTACGCATTGACGCCAATTGCAATCTACGTCGGAGCGCAATAAATATTAAAAAAAAACATGCCCATATATTGCATATATATACATATATATATATATGTGTGTGTGTGTGTGTGTGTGTGTGTGAATATTTCTGTAGAATTTGCGAGCTTTGAACCGGATGAAGTCACCGCGAGACTAAAAACAAATTTGTTGCATGCAGCGAGCTCAGATGATGACTCGACTTGACTGAGAATGCGAATACGAATGCGGCCACTGAATCGGAATCGCAATCCGAATCGGAATCCGAATCGGAATCTGAATAATAATAATGGCGTTTGTGCTGACGCCATCGGCGCATTTTCGGCTGATAAAATCGCGCGAAAACTATTTTCAATGCAAATTCAATGTTTTGAATTCCCTGAGGCCCACAGTGAATCAGGCAATGACGAGCTATGTGGTTAGTAAGCACAACTCATATGCAGTTCATAAATATTTGTAATGTGTGTTTACTTGAGTATATAGCGATAAGATCGATGGGAAATCCGAAAAGCAAAACTAATGTAAAACTCAAGTCTTGCTTGATAAGCTGCAAATGCAAGTGTGTGCGTGTGTGTGCGGGGCGGAGGCCTCAACTGTGACGCCAATTGGAGTCTGGTCGCGATGTCTCCGTTTGTTTGTCGCAAATTCACAAATTGTTCTTTCATTCTTTGTCATTAAATGGTGACTGAGATAGAGACAGAGATAGAGGGAAAGTGAGAACGAGAGAGAGAGAGAAAGACCGCATCTGTCCAAAGCTTGGAATTTATGGGTGTCTCGCACTTTCGCTCTTACTCGCACACACACACACACAGCAGCACACACACACACACAGAAAGACTGTTGCTCTAGCTCTTTCCCTCTCACTCCTTCTCAGTTTGTCAGCTGTGTGCTTGGCGCTTTTTTATCTGCGCAAATATTTGCGCTGAACTTTCGTGTCAATTGATGTCACATTCCTGTGTGTGTGTGAAATTGTAAAGAAAAGTGTAGAATTTGTTTACCAACTGACCCAACACTAAATCAGCTGACAATTCAGACAGAGCTAAGCATTCGAATTGGAAATGGAGCTGTCGCTGGCTCTGGGGCCACAGTAATTGAGTCCAATAAGAATGTGATGCGAGCAAGGCAAAGACGTCATAGTTCTCATCATCCTCATCCGCATCATCATCATCATCATCATTATCATTTGCTATTGAGTGGGTGCTGAATGCCAAGTGTGAATCTATGAGAATGCTTATTCATTGTTCTCTCTCTCTTTCTCTCTCTCTCTCTCTCTGTATCTATCTCTTTATGTGGGTGTGGGCTGAGTTTGAGCTTGGCATCAAATTGGCTTAAACATATTACAGTCTTATATATTGAGCCAATGACATTACCAAGATTTGACACATAAAATGGGATCTTACTTAGTTGCAGTCCTTGGAAGTTTCAGACTACAGCTCAGCCTTAGAAGAGTTGCTTGGATATATAAACAGAAAGAAATGTGATATAGAATCATATGAGAACATTACTCAATCTGAACAATTACAGATTCTTGCAATGATTTCTGTATAGTATTAGTTATTCTATATATTCATTTTCTTCGTAAAATCCGTAAATGAATAATCAAATATTCAGAAATTTGTTATAATTCACATCGGCCTAACTTAAATGCAAAATTCTACATAATTATAGGTAGAATATTCACAACTCCATTTATATTTACATTTAATTTAAATTTTCGACAATGAAATTGGAAAATTGAATTTGTTTTTCTTTTTGGCTAATTGTTTGGGCAGAGTCTGCACTGACTCGGACTGCATTGACCAGCATTGTGCAGCGTGGCAAAGTGTTGACAGGCGACAGCTGCAAACACAAAAGCAAAACACAATAAAAACAAGTCCATTTAACCAATTATTAGTTAAATTAACTGTTAATTTCAATAATCGGCCACAAGCTCAACTCGAAGCCCATGTGCTGCGGGTGCTGCAATATTTGCTTGATATCATCAGAGGGTAGAAACGCATTATTAATGCGATTATTGTACAAAATGGAAATTCTATGCAACATGAAGCACGAAGAAGAAGAACAGATGGGTGTGGATGTGAATGTGCAGAGAGCAGAGGCGTGGCAGGAAAACCGAAATACGACTCATATCCATATCCCGCATAAAACGACAATTGCGGCTGCCATCATCAGCATAATCATCATAAGCGTAGTCAATATCATCAGCATTGACATCAGCCATAGGAATGGACAGCCGGAATCGATGTATTAAGTATTTGGCTTGTTTCCGAGCCAAATTGCACCGGAATACTAATTTACACACAGATACAAATTGGACGGAGCTGTCGCCTCTGAGTGTTGGCTAACGCAGCAGGCAGCACCCTCCCAAAGGGGGTGGGGAAGGGGCAGCGCGAGTTCTGCTAGTGAAATTTTGTTTGTCTCCCTGTGAGTGCGAGTGTGTGTGTGTGTTGAAAATTCGAAAATTACGTGACTGCATTGGCAAAAGAAAGGCGCAAAGAATTGTTGGAATGTAGAAATTGGGCTGCGACTGAGCTGAATTTGAAATGATGAGCGACGACTCGACTCGACTGTGGTAGGGGAATAGACCAAATAAAAAAGGGCGATTTATAGGCAATGTCGAGGGGCGGGACGGGCCAGGGCCAGGGCGGTGCATGGTTAAAGAACTTTCGAGCCGCTCTAATTCAGACCGTGTACCCAAAGGGTGCACGCACGCAGGCCTTGACCGGCTCGACTTGGTCAGGGTCTGGGTCTAGTTCTGGGTCGACTGTCTCACTGTCTGTCTCTGTGTGTGTCCTGCTGAGCAGCCGGTAGGCTCAAACTGTGCGGCAAACACACAGACAAATACATATATCAACTACAAACATTTGGGCAATAATGTTGTTAATTTTTTAAGTTGATAAGGCCAAAGGGTGATCATACACTGAGCGAAAAGGTCAATCAGTGGACGAAAACTACAAGCAGCTTGTAAAATGAATTCGGCTGGCATAGAAGGAAAGGATTTTGCAGAAAAGGAATGTTGTTTTCACTGTCTCAGTATGTAATTCTGTTCCCTCTGTTCCCTCATTAGTCAAGCGTTTTCTAACCCAAGGATTCATTCTTCTTAACCCTTTACCATCTAGTCTATAAGTTTCTATATCAGTGACTTACTTCTCTCAATATATTTCTTCACTTTCTGTCCCGAGTTCCCTTCAGTCAATTATTTTTCTCAGTGTACACATAACTCTTTACTATTTGATGTACTGCGACAGCCTTTTTGTTTTCCTTTTGTACATTTATTGTTTCTGGGCGACTTTTCACGTTTTCTTGTATTTTGTGTGTGTTTTCAGTTCAAACGCTTTGGTAATTCTCGTCATTTGCGTACAAATGGTTGACACTTTTTTTTCGAACAGAAGTCGGGTATCAGAAGCGTTCTCGTGCGTGCACTCCAAATGGGCCATGGTAGTGTTTCCATTTCCATTCCATTATTTCTCTACCCATTTTCATTAACGTTTCCATTTTCATTTTGCATGCCGGGGTGTCGACGCGCCGGACAGCCATACAAACTGGCCGGAGCTTAATGGAGTTGTAATGAGTGTGAAAATTAATGTCGTCACATTACTCACGCACCCAAAATGCGACACCTAGCGGCAGGGGCGGTCAGGGTCGGGCAGGGGCGGGCAGTGCGGTCAACGGCAGGGGTAGGGTGTCAGTTACAAATGTAGGGTAGCTTCAGCTGGACTGTGCGGGGGGCAGGGCAAGCCGTGCTAATATTTGCGCTCGAGCTGAATGTGAAGCGTCCGAAATCAATTGAGTGCCAGTCGAATGGGGGCAAAGGGTTAGATATCTCGTCGTTCTTTGTTGTGTTTTGTTTTTTTCCAGTCAAGTATCTGAGTCATAGTGCCGCAGTTCTTGATTAGATAGAGCTGTTCTAGATTATGGCGCTGTAAGACCCTAAACACTCATGCAGCAGCTGCTATGGTAGTTCCAGATGTTTGTCTAATATTATTGCGAGACATTTGTTTGATAATGGATTAGCAAGCGGAAGTTATAAAATCTGCGATTAGAAGGAGTGAAGCAAAAGTAAAGTTTACATATGTTCTTATCAGAACTTTCTGTTGGGCGTGTCTGTGTAACAATACGAGGGGTAAAGGCAACGACACGGATTGGCAAGCTTAAAAATTTATAATTGTTAGGATAATTCTTGATTAATATGCGGAAAACAAACAAAGAAAACAAATAATGTAATATAAAGCAGCCTCCATTATTTGTTTTTCATGGGAGGATCTTCTTATTTTAGCTGCTTTCAAATTTCAGTCTCTATAACTTCTATTCGAGCGGCTCATGATTAATTTTTGACCTATTCTATTTCCTTTACGTAATTCCTCTACGTATTTCCTTTACGTAATTCCTCTATGTAGTTCCTCTACGTCTTTAATGCGTAGCTGATCGATCACACACTCTGCTTCACTTTATTGCGCTGACCCCCACCAGGCCTGGACGACTGAAGACTGACTGAAGAAATGCTGCAGCTGCTGCCCTTTATATAGGGCCACTTTTACTCTCCTTCAAATGTTGAGCCCTACAGCAGGTAGGGCTCGCTGCAGTCGAGCTTCAAGCGGGCAATGGAAACGCTCTCTGCTGCTGTGAGCATTCTAGCTTTGTTTTACCTAAATACAAATACCAAATGAAGGCTGCTGCATACACATAGACAACTTTAGTGATCTTCTGCACTATTTCTCTCCTTGCTTGTACTCTTACTCAACTACTGTGTCTCTCAAATGCTGAGTCCGTGCCTGTTCATGCGTGCGTGCCTATGTGTGTCTATGTATGTGTGTTGCGTGTGTGTGTGTGTGTGTGTGTGTGTGTGTGTGTGTGTGTGTGTGTGTGTGTGTGTGTGTGTGTGTGTGTGTGTGTGTGTGTGTGTGTGTGTGTGTGTGTGTGTGTGTGTGTGTGTGTGTGTTTCTTTTTTAAGCAGAAAGACGCGAAGAATTATCGAAGGGCTCAGGGGATTTCCTAGTCGAGCAGTCTCGACTAGAGTTTTCTTAATTGTTTGGGATCCTAGTCAAGTATTATAGAGTCGGACATGCCCGGCTGCAATATTCTTAATTGTTGTTGTTTTTGTATTTCGCTCGAAGCAAGTTTGATTTATGTGAAACGCGCATTTTCGCTGAAGCTTTTCAAAAGCGACAGCCGCAGCGACAGTTGAGATACATAAATATTTGTACATATAAGTTTCGGGGAGGCTGTAAATCAGAGCTGGCGGCACACACGGTAGTCCCAGCAGCAGATGCAGATGAAGATATGAGCGCGCGGGATAAAGTCTATTTGGTTGGAGCTGCTTGGCCTGCAGCACGTAAATTTGCACGCAGGCTGGCCGCAACATTAGTAATTGCCCGAAAGACATATGTATATATGTATAACTAACAACAACAATTCACTATTCAACTGCAAAGTGAACGTGAGCATTACAAATGATTTCAAATATTTACAAAGTTTCGAGCTTAATCATCGAAAAATTCTGCGAAAGCAACTTTAAGGTGTTTACGTTGATTGTTTTGTTTGTGTCGTTGTTGAAGTTGTTGTTGCGGTTGCTGTTGTTGTTGTTGCGCTAATTTGTCAGTGAGTGATTACTATGGTTGTTGGTGTGGCTGTTGCCATTGTTGTTGTTGTGATTTGAACTGTTTGATATGATGGAAATGGAAACGAGCCGCGAAACCATTTTATAAATAAACTGCATGCCATGATAAAAATAGAATTGCCAACATGAACAACAGCAACAGCAGCAACAACAATAACAATAATAATAACAATTGCTTGGCTTGTTGTTGTTGTTGCTTTCGCCTTTTCGCGTAATGAGTATTTCTGTACTTTTATTGTAGTTTATTTTTCGCATATTTTCAACCCACACGCGACTCACTCAAAAGTCAACGACGTCAACAAAATCATCATCATCAGCAACAACAACAACAACAACAACAACTGCAACATCATTATCATCATCTACTTGATTGTCGTTATGATGAAGCGTTGCTCGGAGCACGCTTGAGATACTCTTAACTATTTTTATGGCCAGCCAATGGTGTTACCAATTGCCACTGCCATTGTTCATGTTGTTGTTGTTGTTGCATTTTGTGTGCTGCATTCGAAAATAGCTTTCAAGTTCGTAAACGTGGCTAAAAATAGTTAAAGACAATAAACGAAGCCCAACTGTTTACACATAATTGAAGAATAACAAAGTGTTGCTCTTATTGTTGTTGTTGTTGTTGCTGTTGTTGTTGTATCCAGTTTCATATCTTTGGCACAATAACCTGCTGTGACACGAGCGAAGCACATGAAACGAACAGATATTATATATATATAGAACTAGTCGAAGATGAAGTTCAAGACGAAATTGAATTCGAATTTGAATTTCTAATTGGCCGAAAATATGCAGTTACCGAATTGATCGTTACGATCTCATAAACAAGAGTTGTTGCACGCGCTTTGAATTAAGATATATGTATTTATGGTCGCCAAATAAATATGTATATTCCCAGCTTTTTTAATTGCTAATTGAATTGTTAATTTATAATTGCATTTAAAGTAGGCCAAGCAGGTTTCTTCTCTGCAGCACAGACAGACTGGCAGCCAGGCTGACCTAATATAGGAAATATGTTTGCATTGATAGAAGAGTTCTTTAATTCATCTTCAATTTCAGCTCGAGCAAGTAATATAAATCAAATGACAAATTTATGATATTTTACGAGTTATAAGTCAGAATTTTGACAAGAATTAGTTTCAGCAGAATAAATCAGACATTATTTCAAAAAAGTAAAACCAAAAGAAATTGTGAAAAGTGAGTGAATCCAACATATATAAAACTGAAATGCATATGCATAATATGAGGGAATTGAAGTCCAATATAAGAATGACTGGAATCTTAATGAAGTTATGCAAGCTATCAAGCAATACGTGTAAGTATTTGTATAGCTCTAACACGTCAATTTCTAAACATCTTCATTGAACTAAGATAATAGTTCTTAGTTCTTGGTTCGCGTAAGCCAACACAAAAGTAGACACATAAATTTAAGTTTTTTGTTTTGTTATTTATTTATTTTTGATTCACAATCGACTTTGATCATTTGGATGATTTGCATTTTCCGTATGAATAGAGGGAGAAGAGATATATCAACCCACAGCTAGTTTGTTTAGTGTGCAATTTGTTATCGACTGGCAGATATACATACACACACACACACACTTGTGCACAGATATGTATAAATAGATACATATATTTGATATCACCTTGCTGCTGCTGTTGTTGTTGTTGTTGTGGATGCGAAAATAACAAAACAAATTTGTTAAAAACTAAAAATACATTTATCTAAAAAAGGAAGCAGAGTCTCGCACGAGAGAGAGAGAGAGATACACAGATACAGCTACAGCTACAGATACACTTGCCTATGGCAATTGTTGCACAATCAACTTTTTGGCTTCGCGACTCAGCGCGGTTTCACCTTGAAAAGCCGCCGAACAAAACCTAAAAACCCAAAAGCGAAAATGTAAACAAATGTTGACAAAACAAACATTGAACTGTATTCTTGGGGGATAAATCCCGGCCAGAATACCCGCACAAGCACACAAACATACACCTGCCTGGCTGTGTGTGTGTGTGTGTTTGTTACGCATATCTTCCGGCACTTAGTTTCGCTTACCGAATTGACCAAAGCCGCAAAAGAAATCAAGAGAGAGGAGGAGAGAGAGAAAAAAATGAAAAACAACGAGAAATGAAACCCCCAAAAGCGGAAGTTCCTCTAATTTCAATATGGCGGCCGCCCCGTGACGTTTAACACAATTGCTGACACAATTTCCGAGATTTATTGCCAGTAAACACACACACACACACACACGCACATAAGCACGCACAGAGATAGCGAAATATGGCGGCCAAAGAAATTGCTGCCTGACGAGCAAAAAAAAGGCAAAAAAAAGAAGAGCGGAAAAAGGCAAAAATAAATCAAATGAAATCGATGATTTTCCTTTTACCGTTATATTATGTCATGTCGTTCCGGTTGGGTAACAAGGGTTGCGCCTATATATATATAATATTTTCGCGGACTTCTTATTATTGGCCAGAGGGCGCTCAGCTCATCTGCATTTGGGTCTTCTTGGATCAGCTGCAGAACTTCATAAATGATGCGGAAGTAAAACAATAAGAGTGGGAGAGTGAAGTGGGACTGGGAATGGGAGAGGGAGCTAGCAATTGTGCCTTGGTTTCTATAGACAGCTCTCTAAAAAAAAAAACCTAGCTTGCAAATTTTCATTTGGCTGTCAGAAAATGACAAATGAATTTTGAAATAAGCGCTCGTATCCGTCTGATTGTTTGTTTTCTCACCCTCTCTTCCACTCCTCCACTCCTTCACTCTGTCTCTGTCTCTAATACCCTGCCTTGACTACAGCACGTTAGACATATAGACGGAACTGTGGTTTCTCTATCTCCCTCTCTATCTCCCCCTCTCTGTCCGTCCGACTGTGTGTGTGTGGGTTGGCAGACGGTGTCAATGATTGGCATTGAGCAGAAAGTTAAATTGATTTCAATGCAGCGCAATTGAAAAGCGCAGCATTCGCTCGCTCTGTCGCTCGTTGGTTCGTTCGGCTGCTGACTGCGCCTGACATTTGCATATCGAATGGCAATTTACCGTTCCACTTGACAGATACTGCCGCACAAACGGAATGAGATGCATACATATACATATAGATATTGGGAGATATATATTTATTTAAGCACAACTCTCAACTGTTTTGATTGCTTTAAAAGCTTCTCTGGATTGTGCACAAAAAGTCAGTTTGAAATCAACTTGAATATATTTTATCGAAGGCAAATTGGCTAAGACCTATAATACCTACATATATAAAATTGGGATATTAATCTGGATACTTATTTGCCTAACTTCTACTTTGTTTACATCCTTACAGCCCTTGTAGCTGATCGTGTAATTTGAAGAATCTTCAAATCAACCTCCATATATCCCATACCATACCATATATCCTACACATATCTAACTAGCTCTGTCACACAACTTCTGTAGGTCCTCAACTCCAGCCATATTTTTGGATAGCAATTTGATTTGCAGCAACTGTACCTTAATTTGGTTCTTGGAAATGCTTGCACGTATTTTGTGCATTTGCCAGGCTGAGTTGACGCGAGTTTTGGTTCCATGTGGAGCGCACGCAGGTCATTTGGATCTAATTTGTTTTGGGCGTTTGGGCGTTTGGGCTATTTCCTGGTAATCGACTCGCTCGTCGGTATTCCACCAAATTATTGCAATTGACTTCATTTTCATAATTTTACACAAATAAGTTTTTTATGACCCAATTATGGGAACTTCCGCTGCAGCCATAATAACAACAATAACAACGGCCCGCGAATAGCCAATTCACGTAGAGTCCTTAATTCTTTTCATTTTCATTTTCATTCTCTCACCTGCCTCCCGCAGTTTTTTCCTTCTTTTTTTTGTAATGTGCAAATTATTTACAGCCAGAGCGAAGGATACGCTTCCTGCTTTTTGCTTGTTTGTTATGGCAAAACATGTGAGAAGCCGCCAGGCAAGCCGTTGGGGTTTGTTTTGGGGTTCGAGGCGATTCTAATAGCCAGCGAAGTTTGGAGTTTGAGCCACGTTAGCTGGTTGGCTGACTGACTGGTTGGTTGGCTGGTTGGTTGGCTGACTGCCTGGCGCCAGGCGTGAATTTTCTCCATGGCAATTTTTCTCTGGTCGCCTTTTTAAGTGGCCCGGGCGCGACGGCTATAACGAGCCAAGCAAAAGCCAAGCCAAGCTGCCGACTCGTTGGTAAATGAGAGTAAATGCAATAATTGCAATGTTTATAGCATTAGTGGGTAACGTAAATTGCAGCTAGCGACCAGACGACGACGACTGCGAAGACCAAACCAAATCGACCGTCAACCCATTTTCCACAATTCTCATTACCATTTGCATATGCACTTATACATGCATAAGTCTCATTATGTGTGTGTGTGTGTGTGCCTTTGGGGGGGCGCCAAGCAAACCGTCATAATGAAGTGCAAACGGTTACGGATAGATATTTTTACCCGCCAAACTCAGTTGGCGGCGCAAGCCAATGGCAATTAGACACTCATCCATCCATGAGGCAGGCGAAAACTATTCTGAAACTAACGGTAATTGGAAATCGTGGAGCACAAATACGAATTAAACTAATTTAGGCGCAGGAAAATATCTGACTAGCCATATAACATTCTCTATAGATCTGCAGTCTTTAAATAGAGCAATAGCTAATCCTAACTTGACTTTAGTCAAATTTAGTAGAGTGCAACATATTGCTAATGGAATCATATTGCTACGTTGCGTGTTGCTTGTGACAGCAATTTGGTGGATAGGTGGACTTAGGTGGCGAGTCCTTTCAATCCTTTCCTTTTCTTCTTGGCTGGCTGGCAGCATAATTTGCATTAATTAATTTGTTGGCTCATTCATTCAGTCCAAACATTTGCTCGTTCATTAAGCGGCTTTGCGCTGTTTTTCATCCCAGCTGCTGGAGAGAAGTTTGTTGTTGTTAATGTTGCTGTTGTTGTTGTTGTTGCTTCCTTTGTTGTAGAGCGCAATCGTGTAGGAGGAAACATTTCCCTTTCAAGCTTAATTAAGTTGGTCACTTGGCTCAGGCGCTGACGTTGAGTGGGTGACGATAACAAAGACGACAACGGCAACAACAACAGCAGCAGCAACAACAGCAGCAATACTGATGATGGCGTTAATAATGATGATAATGCCAAAGCTAATGATGAAGTTAACTCTGCTTGGCTTTTAAGGGCAATGAAAACGAAATGCTGCCTGCCTTCATGTCGCCTTCATGTTTTATTTGGAGAAAGCCGGGACCAGGCGCTGCGGGGCCTGTTCGCTGAGTACGTCTGCATGGGCGAGGAAGTGGAATGTTTTCTTCTTCTTCTTCTTCTTTTTGCGTTGAACGTGACGGAAATTGAATTTCCGTTTCTTGGGATGACACTGCCGCCAACGTTGTAGCACCAAGTCCATGCCATTGCCAATTGTTATTGTTGCTTATTCTGTTATGTTGTTGCTGTTGCTGTTGCTGTTGCTGTTGTGCTGGAAAGTAGGCGAGTGACGCATGCGCAACAGCAGCAAACGGCAACGCCAACGCCTAGCCGGAACTGGCTGTGAACAACTGTCGACTGGGTCATTTTGAACATGGCATGAGCCATTAGCTCATTCTAATTAGTAGCTACCTACAGCAGTTCCATTTCAGTGCTGGCATTTGCCACTCTAAAGTAGTTTTCTTGGAGCACCAAAAAGGGGGGCTGGCTGGGCATGATTCACGGCAAAGAGCCAATAAAATACTAAACAGATCATAAATATAGATGAGTTACGAGTGGAAGTTTAATTTTTGCAATAAACTTTTTGCATACATTAAATATCAATAAAATAAAGGGAACGTGAGTATAGGCGAGATAGAACCCAGTGAGATCTGATTACAATTAAATTTATTTATAAAGCATTACCGAATCAGACAAATTCTGAATCTTTGAATTGATCATCAGAAATACTCTCACGTACTCGGAACTGATTTCGATCATCGATTTATAAATGTCTTAAGCTCTGTCTGCATTCGTAAACCTCTGAAAAGAAAACCTATTTCAGTTCTTTACGATTTGGCTTTGCGTATTTTACGATAGGTTTTAAGATGCCATCATTGAAGAGTGCAGCTAGGGGCAGCTGGTTGGACTAGCAACAGCGCTGCCTAATATTGAGTTGGGCATAGTTGCCTGTCTGCTAAGCTTTACGACTCTAGGGTATACAGGGTACTTCTCATAAAGACGGTCAAATTTACATTCGCAAGGCATTCACATTCCACCAAATTGTCGGCAGCCTTTTTTCAATTTTAGCGCAGTTTCACGAGACTCGAGTAAGAGCAACAACAACAGCAAGAGCAATAGCAATAACAACGTAAAGCGAGGCCATGGCAATGCCAAGGGGTCAGCATCAATGGGGCTCCAATCTGAGAAGATGAGAGGCTGGGAACTAAGGCAACGACTCAGACGATGGCTGAGCAACGTCAGTCTGAAGAGTCGAGAGAGCCTCAGGCGCTCAGCGCAGCTCAGCAAGCGATTGCACTTGTCTCTCGATGCGGTGAAAGATGCTGCTGAAGTAGTTGTCGAGCGAGGCAGGCGAGTGAGCGACAGCGAGCCATTGGGATTTCTGGAAGTGGACCCTAAAAAATCGGCACATGTGTGAGATGTAGCTGAGCGAAGCCGAAGAGAACAACAACAGCAGCAGCAGCAGCAGCAGTCGGAACAACAGGAATAAGAGAAACAGCAGCAGAAAGAACAGTAATAACAGCGCCAGGAATGAGCAATATGAGCAATATCAGCAACAACAAAGCGAAAAGCGTCAACAGCAGCAATATTAACAGCAGCAATGTGAGCAATATCAGGAGCAGAACAACAGCAATGAGAAATATAAGCAGCAGTAGCAATAGCAACAACAGCAATCTAAGAAATATCAGCAGCAGCAACAACAACAACTGCAACAACAACAACAGCAACATCAACAGCAGCAGCAACTTACGTGGTAATATGAACGTCCGTTTCTCTTAACTCATTTTTATTTTGTTTTGCTGATGTTGTTGTTATTGTTACTGTTGTTGTTGTTGTTGTTGTTGTTGTTCTTGCACGTTCTTTGCCGTTGTGTCTGCCTGCCTGCTGCTAGAGCAGCGCTTCACCTTGGCTTGCTGTTGTTGTTGATGTTGATGTTGTTGTCGTTATGGTGGCTCTGCCACTTTTAGCAAAAATCCAAGCAAAACAATAATAACAGCAACGACAACAACAACAGCAGCAACAACAACAACAGCAACTGCAACAACTGACAGCGTCGTGATGTTTTATGGACTTTGGACTCGCGTTTTTTCCAAGCCCCCAAAAAGGCAAAAATTTAACGACGCTGGCGCTGCATGAAAAATGGAAACAAGAAACACCAACAGCAGCAGCAACAGCAACAACAACAGCAACAACAACAGCAGCAACAACAGCAGCAACAACAACGCAAAGCATTCGCATGCAACGTTGATACAGAAACAGTTCCGTAAAGCTGAAAAACAAAAATGCAAACAAGTCAGCAAGCAGAAGAAGAAGAAGAAGCAGAGGGGCAGAAAAAAAAACTTAAAGAAAACAAAAACAATAACAAAGAGAGAGAGAGGGAGAAAAAAGAGACTTAAGCTGTTGTGCGAAGTTGTAGATAGAGCAACAACAGCAACCGCAAAAATAACCTCAAAGCGATTAAATTTAAAGATAACGGATATTATGTAGAAAATGAAAGAGAAAAAAACAAAATATAAATAAACCTCAACTGAATTTTTAGCACTTAACAGAAGCAAAAGGAAGCAACATACGAAAAACATGTTGATAAACTTTGATACAAAGGAAAAAACACAGTGGGATATTTATGTACTCGTATAAGCTGAATAATAATGAATATATGTGGGAAACTATTTTGATTGAAGTAATGACGGACTGACTGATTGGCTGGGAAATGAACAGTGCTGGGAAATGTTGCCTGTGTATGAGTGGGAAAATGAATGCGAAAAACTATATTTTAATATATAATATAATATTATGCTCCCTATGTCTCCCAATCCTCTTTGCTCTTTTCATGAATCTCTGTATCTAGGTGTCTAGGTGTCTAGGTGTCTCTGTCTTCCTCTTCTGTCATCCCTCTATAAATCTACCCTTTGGCTAAAGGCCTCCTGTGTTGACATTTGCAGTGTGCACCTATCAAATGTTTTGCTAGCATTTCGATATCTGCTCTGTGGTTTGCCATTGGCAAACGCAATTACAGACAGATGCGCACAATTGGCTGGGCTGTCCTTTGTAAGCCATGTTTGATTACCTCATTTCTGGGCCAAGCTGTGCAGCTCACAATGCTTGGCAGTAACATTACTGCGAGTGCAAAGTCAATTTCGTCGCACAGTGCGTATGAGTAATAACCAACGACAGCCAGCCATTCGAGTTGGGGCTGCATATTGGGACTGGGGTCTGGGGGTTGCTGCTGTCAACTATGCTATGCAACGTCGCCAATGTTCAATATCTAACGGCTTGAGCGACTGGGGAGCTGGGAGCTGGGAGCTGGGCTGCATTGGCTGGTTTGTCATTTGTTTCTTTTGGAGAACACGCAAAGTAAATAGTAACATGTGCATTACTTGGCATTCGTCTTGGCTCTCCACAGCCTCCCATCGATTGCTCCACATTTAACGAGAATAATTGCAGCGCCAGCATGGCGCTGCTGCACTTAACCCCCAACCAAGAGGGAGCGCAGTCTTTGAATGTCTTTGATGAAATATTGAAATTGTTGAGCTGTTGCTGGGGTCCAGCCAAACGGACAAATGTACTCCACACACACACACACACACATGCACTTACATATATGTATATACATGAATCTGAGCTAAGAATCTGAGACTGCCACGTGACGCTAGAATTGGCCGCTTGTTGGGCGTCAAGTGCCTCGTTATAAATTGCCCAATCTAAGAGCAAGGGAAGCACATTTTTAGTGTAAATAAATAATGATCTCAGCTCTCAGCTCTCAGCTAGCATCTCTCGTCTCGCATCGGTCTGCCAATTGGCCAAACAGTTAGGCACAACTGCAGCACAGCATTGCCAGTTGTCCAGACACTTAGCTCACTTAGCCAGTCCCACATGGACACAATCTCGGTTGATAGTGTGGCTCAGCTCTGTCTCTGTGTGTGTGTGTGTGTGTGTGTGATGACATTAGAGATATTCCCTTAAATTGAAATGTTACTGTGCAACAGCAATAAGGGGGAAATTAGTAGTAGGACTGTCATATATCCTGTGCCTTTGAAATCGATATATATCGATAGTTTTTAATCGGTAATTAATCACAGCACACTTAAAGCATAGTTCCATATCTGATGACAATGGATCCAACTAGGATTGTAAAACAGAAAACCTCAACTAGTTTTAGTTTTTCTTTTTAACAATTTTCATTTAGTTTGCGGCTATCGATTGTTCTGTTCGAGTGCTGTTGCCGTTGTCTATTGATGGAGAACACTTTTTATTATGCTGATTGGGAATCTACACAGACCTATATATAAATATACCTATACATACATACATATATTTCAAGCATTGTTCAAGTGCTCTACAGTTGGACTCCGATCCGTGGCAGACGAACGAAAGTAACGGGGCATTAAGTGTGCCCAGCAGCCAACGACTGCGAGAAATTCTGCTTCGCAGCTTGTGCAGCGATGCGTTTGCAAATGTTGTGGCAGGCAGCTGGACAGAGAGCGAGGAGGGGTGCACCTGCCACATCGATGCCCGTTGCACGCTGCACGCTGTCCGTGGCCCAAGTCTGATTCTGATTCTGAGTTGCTCGAGCTCGAGTCACTGTCTGGCAATGCGCCTTGTCTGAAATTTGCGACCTGCCACAACAACAATAGCAGCAACAACAACGTGCAACAGAGCATGGCAATCGTCGCTGGAACTGCGGCATGCCCCCGCAAGATGCGACCGCAACAGCCAGAGGGTTGCTTTCTGGCTCTGCCATTGCCATTGCCATTGCCATTGCCTCCGCCTGTGGCCAGAGCTCAAATTAATTTCATTATTCTCGTTGGCTGGAGTTTCTCTTTTGATGCGTGATGAATCACAGCACGGCGGTGCACAGCGGAGCGCCAGTGGCCAGCCGGGAAGTCGGGAAGTTGGGCGACCAGTGGTTCAGTGGTGCTATGTTGGTGGCTCGACCGACGCAGTTGGCGGTTGCTTTGTGTGGGCGCTGTTTGGCGGCTTTCGCCAAAATCTATGCAAACTGACCACAAATCACACACAAAAAAAAAAAGAGAAAAAAGTAGAAAGAAAAAGTCCGCAAACAACCGCAATCCAAATGCGTTTTGTCTTTCAATTTCTTTTAATAATTATTTCATTCGAGCGGTCTTGAGTCCAGTTGCTCATAATTGTATTTTTGCAGCTGGCTACAGCTGGAGAGCTGAAGAGCTGACCCATTTCCTATTCGCCAAGCCAATTCACATCTTGAAGGCTAATCAATCTTTTTGGTACTGCACATCTAACATATTGTCTTGCGGGCAATGTTTGAGGGAATGGAATGTATATAAAGATATCTATTTCTTAATTTCAAAATGAATAACTTGGTCAACCAAAATATATGGTATGCAAAACAAAAATATATAGTAGTAAATGTGGGTAAAGTTAAAGTTTTAATAGCAATTGAAAGAGTAGTAAATATAGTAGTATAAAAAGTAGTAAATAGAGTAGTAGATAGAGCAGCAGTAGAGTAAATATGTAGTATAAATAGAGAATTAGAGTGTAGTAAATATAGTAAAAGATAGACTAGTTGTAGAGTGAATAGCATAATATAAAAATTAGTAAATATAGTAGTAGATAGACTAGTAGTAGAGTGAATAGCATAATATAAAAAGTAGTAAATATAGTAGTAGATAGACTAGTAGTAGAGTGAATATCATAATATAAAAAGTAGTAAATAGAGTAGTAGATAGAGTAGTAGAAGAGTGAATAGCATAACATAAAAAGTAGTAAATATAGTAGTAGATTGAGTAGCAGTAGAGTGAATAGCATAACATAAAAAGTAGTAAATAGAGTAGTAGATAGAGTAGTAGAAGAGTGAATAGCATAACATAAAAAGTAGTAAATATTGTAGTATCAAAAGTAGTAAATAAAGTAGTAGATAGAGTATTAGTAGAGTGAATAGCATAACATAAAAAGTAGTAAATAGAGTAGTAGATAGAGTAGTAGTAGAGTGAATGGAATAATATAAAAAGTAGTAAATATAGTAGTAGATAAAGCAGTAGTAGAAATAAATATCTTTACAATTATGATTTTCTACATACGTAGACCAAGTACTATAATTATAATTATTATAATATCGGAGTAGCACCATCATAATATATACCTCTTCCCATTCAGCACTCCAGCACCCAAATATTAATTGACATCAACGCAACTCGCATGGGTATTGCTAATTGAAATGTTGGTTATTTGTTGTCTAGACACTATTAAATAAATAATATTTAAAGACGCTTTTTTAATGCTCGCCAACATTTTGGGCTTTCACCCTTTCAAATGCCACTAAATATTGCGTATACGCCTCGTGTGGCTGCCACGCTAATTGAGCGTAAAATGTTGTGTTCAATTTAAAATGCAACTCGCTGCACGCAGTTGAAATGCAACAGCCAACAGCAGCAGCAGCAGCAGCAGCAGCGACAAAAACAATCATCAGTGCAGAGAGCAAGAGCAATATGCCTTCATAAGCACACACACACATACACACACACACACAGTCAAAAAGCGGGTCAGTGTTGAGCGCCAAGGCCGAACCTTGCCAGCCAGCCAGCCATTCAGTCAGCCAGCCAGCCAAAGTAGGGCGTCAGGGCGGCTGCTTGGCCCCGAGGTAGGCGTGTTGCGCGCTGCTCGCTCGCTGTGGGCCGGCGACTAACCCAAAACCCATAACCCAAACCCCAAACCCCAATCCCCAAAACCAAAAGCCAAATCCAAAACTTAATCCGCGTCGACTGCAACGAGCGCCAGAGCCGAGCGACGAGGCGTCCAACTGGTTACAGGTTGGGCACCTCGTATGGTCCGTCGTTGCCCTCGTCGTCATCGTCGTCGTTGCTGCCGACGTCGCTGTTGCCTTCGCTCGGCGGCGGCTCGTTTGTAGGCACGTTCGTTCGCTCTCTGTTGTTGTTTTGATGTTGTTGCTGCTGTTGCAGCTGGCACTACGTCGAGTTGTACTCGCCAAACGTAACGTAAACTTGGCGCCAGCCTGTGCATGCATTCAGGGTGACAGCACTTTGTCAAGATCTTTGCAACAGCTTGAATTCATACATAGCTGACATCTAGGGACGCTATGAAAGTAGTCCATAGCTAAAACTAATTGGCAGCTGTCCTATAGCTAGATTAGAGCTAATTCATATTTATAGCTAGATAGATAGACAGCTAAGCTCTAGCTTATCTATAGTTAACTCTACAGCTGGTCAGCAAAACTCTTCATAGCTTATCTAAAGCCCTATGAAATACTTGAGATATTTCCAGGGTATCAATAGAAAATAGTTCGAGTATGCGCTTATGTTCTTCAAGTTGCGTTATAATATCCTCTTCTCTATATATTATTACAAAACACTACGATTACAGTGATACCTAGTATTCGTATCTATTCTATACTTCCATTCCCATTACTCGATTATCGCATAGTGTATCGACTAGTCGCTTCTCCGACCATAAATATTTTTGCTTGTTTTTGCGCTGCAATTGAGACAACGACAACAGAGGGCACGTAGTAAACGCGACTGCTGCATTCGACTGCGATAGCAAGAGAGAGAGTGAGAGAGAGAGAGAGAGAGAGAGAGAGAGAGAGCAATCGTAATTGTGGTAGTAGATCATGGCCTGCTAGCCGCGCTGTCCGCTGTCCGCTGACCGACTTAACTGGGGCAGTTGGGGGCGCTTGCACCGAGTCGCGGCCCTGCTGTTGTGGATGCCATGTTGTGGATGCTATGCTTGGAAACTGGGACTCGGCATCGTTTGTTGGTTACCGTTAACCCAGTTAGCTGCCATCGTCAAAGGGCGTGTCTGACGAGTCGCACCTAGCCCTCAAGTCCTTGATGCATAATTAGTTTGGGCGTCGCAGGTTTTCCATGAAAATAAAAAGTGCATGTGCACACACACACATCCACACACATATATTTACTTGCCAAGGCGACGCTCTATTATTAATGGAACTGCATTTAAAAATCGATTTCACATGCACAGCAATTAAAATGCTATTAACTAGCCCCAAGATGAAAACGTTTTCAGCCAAAGATCCGAAAATTTGAACTGAAAAAAAAGGGATAATATTATTTACACATGCACACACCTCCTTTTCTTTCTTATTCTTACTTGCTGTCAAAGTTTGTGACAGTTACGCCTTCTTTACGTACCCAGTGGGGGCGTGGCTCAGCTTGAGCTGCAGGGCTGGACAGCAACTCAGAATTCCGATTATGTTCACAACTTCAACTTCAACTCCAAGCTGAAGTTTTGCCTGCGCTTTGCGGCTGCTTTCGCAAATGGATATAACTACGCTGCAGGGTCCCGTTAACCCTTTCTAGTGAACAGCGAAAATACATTAAAAAGTAATAGAATGAGAGAAAACAAGTGCTTTGATAGAGCATATTAGACTGGGAGTTATGCTCTATAAGAGTTTTCCTTTTTATCGAGAGGAGCAAAGCGAAACTTTATTGAAAATGCAAGCGCGGACGAAAGAGTACGAAGGATAGATAGAGAGAAAGAGCATGAAACAGCGAGGGAAATAGTGAGAAACAAAGAGATAGAAATAAGCTGCCTCATACCAGACACAACAATTGCGAACTGTCATTAAAATAGCGGCTATTGCCCGTATTATTTTTCGAGTTTTTCGAGCTGCTTAGGTATTTTATTCAATTCCAGTTAGTATATCCAATATTCTTGACATGTGTGTACGGCTATATAATAAATGCAACCCATTCTTCGCTCCGCTTGCACCGACCGGCAAGTCTTTCAAGTATTCAGCGTAAAAATCTTCGAATAAAAACACAATGAGAATTCTATCTTTTATAGACCACACGTGACAGTTGCAGACACGCGCAGCCATCTGGCTCTCTCGCTCTAGCTCAGACCGGCTGCCCGCTTGCCCGCTTACCCTCTCGCTCCATTTGCTGCTTTATGCATTTCGTGTGCTATGGAGGTCTATGATTTAACCATTTGTTCCCATGCTCCGTCGCAGCACGTAGGCCCTGTGTCATAAAACGTTAAATTAGTTGAATACTATGCCTGGGTGATTGGGGAGTCATGGGAGAGGAGGCGGAGCGGGGGTGGTTGCTGTGTAGAGTCCCCTTAGCCATAGCCTTGTATTCGTCAATGCGTCTGTCTTTCGCTTTGACAGCGCGCTCATAAAATGCACATGTTGATGGCGCGTGTTTGGCATGGCCAATCTGAGGGCTGAGAGAAGAGGGGGTTAGCCTCTGGCATCTCAGCTGCACTATTGTTACAAATACATATGTATAATATATGGTATATCTATAAAGTATATAGTTTATATGTTTTTGAAATGCTGTGCGCGTGTGCGACTGTTCTCGCACTATCAATAGCTCTGCAGCCAGCCGCCAGCCGCCTTCATTTCAATCAAGTTGCCCTATTTGATTTGAATTAAAATAAGTTACGTGAATAGTGAGTGGCTGACATTTTCCGTGCTCCCACTGCTCCCACCCTCCATTATCCATGTATCTGTAAGATGCACACACACACACACCACCGCCCGGTCTCCGAGGGTGGTTCAGCGCGGGGAGCTGGACGGGGACTTTGGCTGACCTAAATTCATTTAAGTCGATCGATATTTTCTGTGCTGCACTCTCTCGCTCTGCTGTGGGCTGCATGACCGAAAAAGGCAAAAGTGTATGGTATATAGAGCATACTACGTTCCATATAGTAGTACAACAACAACAGCAACAACAACAACTGCATTGCAATTATTGTGAAATTCTACTACAATGGAAATTGTACGGCAGTTGCAGGCAGCTGCCAGCGTCAACGTCGACGTCTCTGTCTATCTCTCTCTCTCATTCTCTCTATCTCCGTCTTTGGCTTCCGGCTACGTACGTCCATTGTCATAGATGTGTGTGTGTGTGTGTGTGTGTGTGTTGGTGTTTCAGTTTGGGCTTGTGGGCGTTACTGACATTCCATTGTTGACTCTTGAGCCTCGACATGAGCGTGGGCGTTCGAGTGGGCGTGGGCACTCACAACTTTGTTGGCCAAAAGGCAAATTTATTCTTTGCCTGGTCTCGTGCGGGCCAACTCTTCTCTCTCAATCTTACTCTCTCTCTCTCTCTCTCTCTCTCTAACACACAGCCCCAACACCAACACCACCGCTGAGCTCAAGCCCAGCGCTCAGCCCTTGAGATGCAGTTTCTCAAATGTGGCACAGCTGCCTCCTGCTCGAGCAGCCCTTTCCTGCCGCCCTCATCAGGACTCGGCTCAGCGTATATAGTATCTATATTGTAGTTATATGTTTTGTTCAACTGCTGCAGTGGACCTTGATAACTAATAGCAGAGTTGACTGTGAAGGCCTTATCCTGATGCTGCTTCAAGCGAAGCTGTGCTCTGATTAAATCCGAGTGATATTGCCTTGCCCAACAATGATGCATTGTGAGAGGCAGAGAGAGCCGGAGGATGTATATAGAAACTGCATTGATCTCTGATTCTGCCTCAATCAATATCAAGTGTGACAAAAGTCACGCAATTCTCCCATCCATCTGTGGTGCAATCATTTAGTTAATCACTTATTTAGTTATTCACTTAAACATATCGTCAATCTGTACATGAATCGGAAAATATATCAATCAGTTAATCAATCAGCAGCCGAAGAGCAATTAGTCTGCTAACTGAGCATTACTTCCATCAATCTGTCATTCAGGCAATCACTTATATTGCCTCTGAAGTAGTCCTTAAGTTAGTTCGTCAGTCAATCAATTAGTCAGAAAGACAGTCAATCAGGCTGTGACTTTATCAATTAATCAGTATTTAAGCAAAGCACATTATGCCAGTCAATCAATCAATACTTCAATCAGAGCTTACATTTGGACTTTATCAGCTGCTCCGTCAGTTAGTGCATCAATCAATCAGTCAATCAATAAGTCTTGAGCTCGCAGTTGAGCAACTTGGAACTATTTGCCTGGAACGATGCCATTGTGTGGCAAGAACTGCGCTTTGCCCCAACATCTGTGGCACAGTGCACATACGCCTAGTGGGCGTTAGCTGCAATGCGAACTTACTGCAGGGGATGGACATGTGCTGCTTAATGGGGGTCTTGGATGAGGACGAGAATGATGACTGGGACTGTGGCTGGGGGTTGTAGGTTGGGGATATATATATTCAATGTTGGCAAAACTCATTACGACGCCGCATGAGTGACATTTCCACGCTGTCAACATGACACATTTCATAGCGAGAGACAGAGTGAGAGAGTGAGAGAGAGCGAGAGAGGGAGATGGTAAGGCATTTTCCTTATATACATAGATATTTATATTTGCAACCACATTCTTTGGCATGCAAGCCACTGTGCGGCTTAATGTGGCACCGCTGGCATTGCTGGCACCGCTTGCGCCCGCCAAGCGGCTAGCCTGCCTCCATATGCTGCAATATTGTTGCCTTGTTTCCATTTGACGGCAGCGAACTTTGGAATTACAACGCATTTCTTCACTTTCGCATCGCTGGCTTCTAAGAAGATTATTATTGTTGTTATTATAGAGTCGAGGCGAGTTGCCTGGAGTGGAGACGTTGCCTTTGTTTTATGCGAAAATTGAATTTGCCACGCCCGCCCTCTCCGTGCCGCTTGGCTATGCGTGCCACAATGCATCGCTCGGCTAATGGCGACGCATGTCAAACATTTGCTGAGCTTTTGTGTTTAAATATTACTAATACGACATGTTGTGCCAGCACGCGTGCCAGCTAGCAGCTTAAGGGTTGCAGCCACCACTCCTTCTCTCTGTCTCTCTCCCTCTGTCTCTCCCTCTCTCTCACTCTGTCTGACAGCGTGTGTTGTGGCCATAATTGAATTATATGCCAGCCTGCAAGTCCAAAATAATTGTTGTTCTGCGAGTGTTTGATTACGCCAGATACCGTTTAGTTTTTACCTAGTGCAGATATGAGTTGTCAATGCTCACACACACGCATCATAGCCTGCAATTAAGCGAAATAACTCAATTAGCTCGTCATTTCAATTATATGCCAAGCGAGGCTAGCTGACATTTAAAGTGCAAATCGCTGAGTGGAGCTGCAGGAGGAGCGACTTTTGCGCACTCAATTGAAAAGCGAAAAGTTTAATTGAAACGCTCGCTTTTCACAGTTTTCAATTCGCAATTCGCCGTATAATGTGAGCCCCTATAGAGGCGGGCAGGGGCGTGGCAGTGGCAGGCCTGGCTATGGAAAATGCGAATAATACGGCGAGCGCAGGCACAAAAGATGTTTGCAGTTAAATTAAATGAAAAAGTTTACAACTTTTTTAATGAAATCATTTCATGCTTCTTTTTGCAGCATAAACAAAGCGCAGCAACAATAGCAAACAAAACAAATGCGCCAGTTGCAATGCCTGACACAAAAAAAAAAAGAAGAAGAAGAAAAGTATGCATAAGAAAAGAAAACCTAGAAGAAAAGCAAACTGAAATGTAGTAGGGGGAGAGGGCGAGAGGAGAGGGGGCTGCAGATAAACTTGAAAGAAAAACTTGGATGCAGCCAAAAGGGCGAAGCGCAAAGATTCTGCAAAGGACCAAAACTTATGTGTAGACAAAGCACATATGTGTGTGTGTGTGTGTGTGTGTGTATGTGTGTGTGTTTGTGCATGTGTGTATTTGCAGTGCTTGCAAATGAAAGTTTGCACAAATTGTATTTGATTTAGCATGTTAAAGTCTTTAAGGCGTTCAACATGTCGTATACGTAATCTGCGCACAGATCGAAAATGCATTGAGACAAGCAGCTAGCTGGCAGCAATGCAGATTGCATCTGCTATGCAGATGGGGCTGCTCCCTCTGGCTAATGATGATGCCGCCCATGTCCTTGCCTGTCATTGGCTGGGGTTCATATTTGTGTCAGGGCTAAAACGTCGAGCTGAACTAATCCAAGTGTCAGAGACAGCAAATGGCTGCCGGGAAATATGCCAAAAAATGAGAGAGAGAAAACAGCAGAGCACCCAGTTAAATGTGCTAACAGCTGCGTGGCAAGCGAGTGGCAGTTAAGTGGTTTTCAGCATTACCAAACCACCAGAAGCCCAACAGAACGAGCCATCAGCCAAGTGGAAGGCAGTCAACACTTGGCGAGTGGCATACCTAAGCCATCCTTTGAGGAGTCCCACTCTGGCTGTTCCCTCTGTCTGACAACTATTGCACTCTACTCCACCCTCACTCCATCCGCTCCTCCTTTGCTAGTGCTCTTCACTTGCATCCCTTTCACTGTCGCCTTTTAAGTATCCCCCTCCGTTAGTGGTTAATGCACGCATTTCCGTTTCCTTTCGCCAGTCAGAAATTTATGTTTTATTGCAGCTGTTGCGCCGTCCCCTTCCCATCTGTACCCCTTTCCCCTTTGGGGTGCCTAGCCTTTGCCTAACGCTTTTATTGGCACTGTGATTTCTGTTGCTGCTGATGCCACGCGGATTACGCTTCAAGGCGCATAACTCTCGACTCGACACGAGTCGCCATGACTCTGCTGCGCATTAACCATAAAGCGGTTTTCATGGCTGCCACAGCCCCTAAGCCCCACTCCACGCACCCCTATTGCATTTAATTTGGCATTAAGTGCATTCGAACGATGGAGCATAAGCTGAAGAGGGAGGGAGCTGGAAAGCACCAGGAGCAGCAGCAACAGTCATCGACAGGAGCAACGGCTCCCTCAAGGCACTTAAGCCACTTTACGAGTATTCCCTATAATAAAGGACTCTCTTGCATCGCCTTACCTGTGAGCAACGATTTCAGCAGCTTTAGTTTTCGCATTCGACTTGGATTTTTTATGGGCGCCGACATTATGGCGGCACATGCATTTATGAGGCGTCATCAGGACAGAGGGGGCGGGACACACAGGTGTGGGGGGATGGCTGACCGTGCGCTGCATCAAAAGTAAGCAAAATGTAGACACAATGTAAGCGGCGGCTAATACCTGCCATAAAAACCAATGATGACATCAGCCGAAATGCATTCAAAGTGGAGAATGGAAAGGAAAATGGAAAGGAGAACTTAAAAGTTTCTCAATTCCATTTCAATTTCAGTTCCATTTCAATTCCACTTTTCAATCAGCGACCATAAAATGCAGCCTAATTGAAAAACTTTTCCTTATATACTGTATATAGTCCTATGAAATTCAGTTTATCGAGTAAGATTCGGTTAACAGCTCAAAGGAGTTCTTCTTCTTCGATTACGATATGATACTTCAGCTATATGTATTCATATAATCAGCAGGTTATTCCATATCACTTCAATATCTACATCTAAGTTCTCTGTTATTCAGCTGTCATAACTCACTTGATAAACAATTTCTCGAAACTAGTCCAAATTGTTAGTAAATTAAAAATTTGTAACTAGTGCTAGACCAACAAAATGACTGATGCAGGAGAGGAAGAAGCTCCAGAGGCAGAGACCGTTGAGACGGCAGAAGAAGACGAAAAGGCAGAGGCAGCCGTCGATGAGCAAGAGGAAGCAGTTGACGAGGACAAAGGCGATGAGAGCGAGGTGGATCCCTTCGAGCTGCTGGACGAGACGAGCGAGGACAATGAAGAGGAGCATCGCATGTACCGCGAGTATCTCGATCTGACGAAAGAGATCGATTGCCAGAATGCCATCATAAACGGTCTAAAGGAGCGAGCTCGCGATCTGTGCGCGAATCCCTGCAAGACCAACAAGGAAAGGAACGAGATAAAACAAGTGCTCAACTGCCTCGATAAGGAGAAAATCAAACTGAATGTCATGATTAATCGGGCTGTGCAACTGCAGAACTTTGGATCGAAGAGAGTTTATGGCGCTATAGAGCTAGCCACAACCACTGTAGAGGAGAGTTTACTCCGCAGCGCCGTAAGCTGCTCGAAGACCATCAAATGCCCATCAGCCAATAGCAAGCCAAAAACTGCGCAGGAGATTTGCGATGCTTTAGATGATTCGGACTCAGACTCCGATGACGATTGTTGTTGACCTAAGCTACATGTACTATGAATGGATCTCTTTATGAGTACAACTTTGTCCCAACGGAAATGTGAAAGAACTGCTCTCAAAATTACATGTAGATGTAATCTAAATATGTTCAAAATAATAAATTAAACTCTGATATGATTTGTAGTTCTCAAAAGGTTTTCCT
This sequence comes from Drosophila aldrichi, assembly GCA_035045965.1. Lineage (NCBI taxonomy): Eukaryota > Metazoa > Arthropoda > Insecta > Diptera > Drosophilidae > Drosophila > Drosophila aldrichi. The sequence goes on from JAWNOM010000501.1 coordinate 13,984,829, forward strand.
TGTGGGTAGTTCTTGGAAAAGCTTTAGCACAAATTAAGAACTGAAAATTCATTTTTGTTGAAAAGAAAAGTAGTTGGAAAATCTTTTCCTACGTAAAATTGGATGATTGCATTATTTTACTTCAAAAATATTCCTGGAAATTATCTGTGTAAATCTTTTTATTCCCATAATCCAGCCGTAATTTAAATAGTATTTCAATTCATAGAATTTGTCCTTCTGTAAGCTCCGAACAAGCATTCACATAGATAATTCACATATTTTCTATCCCATTTCATTTGAGAATCCCCACAAATGGAAATGGTGACGGCGAGCATAGTTGGGGGCGATTCGAGATGGGGGCGTTTGGAGTGGCGTCTGTTTGGGGGGAACCGCTCATTGAGCAATTCATTCAATCGACGAATTCAATAAAGTACAACTAATAAAAATGAAGCGAATGGCAATGAGAATGCGAATTGCCAGCGAAGACTTTGATGGGGGCCCAAGGCAGAGGAAGAAGATGAAGGAGCGAGCAAGAGAATTACAATTTTCTCGCCATTTGTTTTTGTGCCACGCAACACGTTTTGCTGTCATAATTCGCCAAAGCACAGGCAGAAGAAGAAACCCCAACGCAAAAACAACAAATAGCAAAAGCGAGAGACAACAAAAAAGAAAATAAAGAAAAGGGCAGCAGCAAGAAAATCGCGCGCATTTTGCAGAATGCGAATGCGAATGCGAAGGGGAGCCTCAATGCGACGTTAGTGGTCCATCAAATGCTTGTAAACAAAGCCAGCAAACGACAACGACAACGACAACGAGAACGATGATAAAGAGGAGAGAAGCAGCAGCAGGAGAGGACGACAGGGCAATAACATGGCTCTGTCTGTGGCGGGCGAAGTGCATGCAATGGCAATGGGCACAAAAACAAGAACAAAAGCAAAAGCAAAAGCAGAACTGCGAATGCGAACGGGAATACCAGCCAGCCAGCCAGACAGAATGAGGGGATCAAAGCAAAACTCGCAAGACAAACACAAAACTGAAGGAGCGGCAGCTCTGAAACGCTTCGCTTCTCGGGCGGGTGCCGGTGGGCGGACGGGGGCAGGTTGGCTTAGGCCCGGGGGCAGTCGTCGATGCGAAGTGGTAATGGTAAATGGCAGCGAGTACAGCACAGTTGGCGTCTGGCCTGTGCTCCTGTCTCGTTTTTTTCTTCTCGTTCTCTGTTTTCTGTTATTTTTTCTGCTGCCACGCCCATGCCCATGCCTATGGCCCTTTTGGCATCCACGTTTCACATTCACAACGTTTCACTGGCGTCTCTCTCTCTCGCTCTGCCGCTTGGCCTCTCTCAAAACAAAGTCAACTCCTGAAAGGGGAACGTTTTTGGCGCGCAAATCCATGGTAAATGAAGCCAACATTCAACTGACGTTGACTGCAGCAGCGCTGCGGGCAGCGACTGCGCTACGTCGCGTCGCGTCACCTTGCGTCCATTCACCTCGCAGAATGTAGGAAGGAACGAGTGAACGAGCGAACGAGCGAACGAGTATTGTGCGGACAGCAAACCGAGAGACAGAGAGAGAGAGAGAGAGAGAGAGCGCGTGTGAGAGAGGCAGAGATGGAGTAAAGGGGGAACGGGTGGAGTGTGCTGGGTGCTGGGTGCACAATTTCATTTCATGCGCTTCGATTCGATTCCATTTTCCATTTCGTTCTACACACTTTAGCGTGTTTGTATTATTGTCTGCGGCCTTCTCACGTCCAGTCATAGCGCCCTCTCCCCCCTCCACACACTCCCCGCTCTCTGCTCCATCTGAGCAACTTGCAAATTCTTTGAGTTGCGATCTACGAGTAGCTCAGACGTAATTATTGTCGATACATGAGCACAAGATATTTACAACGTAGAATCCAAAGTTGAAGTTCGATGCACTATGAACGGAAGATGTAGCACCCAAAGGCAATGCCGCATACACACGAGATACATTTGCAGATAGAGAGATACAGATACAGATACAGCTACAGATACAGATACAAATGCGCATTGAGTGGATGGCAGCGTGTTGATGTTTTTATATCTATCAGATGCCGATGCCCCATTTGCCATTTGCTGATGTCGTCTTTGCCATTTGCTGCTTGCCACTTGCCACTTGCCGCATGCCGCATGCCACATGCTGCCGGCTCTTGCCACCGACATCCAAGCGATGGCAAATTGTGGCCACCGAATGGGTCATTTGAGCTGTCAGTAGGGACACTTCTAGGGGCTAGGGGCATTTCCGTTGGGGCATTTACCATAAAACTTCTGCAACGAGGGTTTGTCATAGCACACAAAAATACAACTATAAATGCTCTAGCTGACGGAGGGCGAGAGAGGGATTATGATTGACTAAAGAGATACGCGCAGGGATAAAGATACTGCTGCACTAAGAGCAAAACTTACTCAAAAGATAAACACAACTCTTAAGTACATGATAGACTTCTACATTTCGTTATAAGCTCTGCTTCACACACTCCATTTTTTGCTGTCTTTAATCCTAACATAAGTATGCTATTTAGGATATTTTGATTTTCTTTTTTGTAAGTTTTTCACTTTTCAGTTGTCGTGTGTCTCTTGAATCTCTTTCTGCCCTTTATGGTTTTCTAAGCCGCATTAACTGTAAACACATACTTATCAAAACATGGCACTCGGCGTCCCAAAAAAAAATGTGAAGAACCCTAAACAAACCCCAACCTCAAGCTCTGACGCCCGACATCTGACCCCTTGGGCGTACCACGTGAATTGTTCTGATTTCGAGAAAGTTTTCTAAATTAATTTCTCATAAAAAAGTGCCAAACAAACTGAGCAACAGCAACAGTCGCAAAAACAACAGAAACAACAGAGACGACATTCGAGCGCAGCATCCATAAAATTTGATGGGGCGCAGACGCGTCAACGCACGCACAAAGGTCACAGGCGCCGCTCTTTGCAAGGGTCAAAGTTCAGAGACGCGTCAATTTTGGCATTACGTTCATAAACAAGAATGAGGCATGAACAGGACAACAAGTAGAGCCAGCGCTATTGTCAGAGTCAAGGCCTTTTCACAGATCTTATAGGACAATAAGTTTCTGTGATTGTTCTTATAGTGGTTTCAGCTCAACTAGTCTAATATTTCCTCTACCAATTCATCTAGTGTTACGTGTAGAGTTCTGCTCTATTTCCATCTTATCCTTCCATCTTATTCCCCTCAAGAATTTATGTCACTTATAGGATCACACCTATTCCTAGGCCAACGACGCGCCTCAATATTTCTTGCATATTTATGCTTCAGCTGTGCCTATTCGACTGTCATCTATATATTAAGACCTCATCTGTATCAGCTTTCATAGGCAATGCTCCATGCATGGCTTATGGCTTATGGATCAGACATAAATTCGCAGACTAATCCAGCCATGGAGTCTGCTTCTTGCTTGCATATTTATTTATTAGCCACCGATTGCTGCTGAGCTCTCTGTATAAATTGTAGGCCTAAGGGCCCTGCCTACACCCACACCCCGACCCATGCCTCATGGACATCATTCAAGCAGCCGCCGACGTCTGGAAAAGTTCTGTATTTTCCCCTTGGTTTCTTTTCTTTTTGTCGTTGTCGAGTCTCCACTTTGAACATCAAATCACTTGAAGTGGAATATTGTCGTCTGTGTTGATGTCTACGCACGAAAATCGACAGCAGGCACTGACAACGGAACAGGAGCAGCAGCAGCAGCAGCAGCGGGAGCGGGAGCGGGAGTGGGAATCACCCTTGCGTGCTCTGACAGAAGCTGCCTGCTTTGGCACTCACGTGCGCGCCACGTAAACTTTTATTTTCCTCTCATTTGCTTTAGCGATTTTTGAACAACGACGGCGAATTCAATGTCTGCAGACAGGTCTGTCCTTCTGTCTTGGTCCTTTTGTCTGTCCCAAAGTCTTTGTTTGTTTTGTCTGCTGCTGATTTGGCATCGCATATGTTTGCAGCAGTCAATACCCCGCTCCCCTCTCACACAGCCAGACCCAGACCCTCAGACCACTTTCTTGGACGCCTCTGCTCAGACGAAGACGACATTTGGGATTTCTTTGCGATGTTTTATTTATCTAAAAATGAAAAGGCACACACACACAGGCACACAAATCTAAGGCGGTTACAGCCGCTGCCTAGGGTAAATACGAGTCGACTGCCATCGGGTGGAGGGCTGTGGGGAAATTTAATGTCGCTTTGATTTGTGGCAATCGCGCGCTAAACGCCGCAATTTTTAAAGTGAAATTGCTCGAATTGTTCGACGTCTGGAGCTGAAAACGAGGAAAAAAAACAAGATCTCCTGACAATGACACGGACAATGACAATAGCAATGACGATGACAATGACAATGTGACAAGATGCGTTCGCGATTACACGCAGAGAAAAAGTTGAGCAGCTTGGCTGAACGAGTCTCTTATTTAAGGGGAAAGATTTCTGATATATTGAGCACCATTTCGGTAAACTCTGCTATACTTTAATCTCAGTGTACTCTTTCAAGATTCTGTTTATTATACCCTGAACCCATTGAAAATGGAAAATCAGGGTATAATGGTTTTGTTGAAATGTCTGTAACAGGCAAAAGAGGCGTAGCAGACCCCACAAAGTATATACATATATTCTTGATGATTTAGCACTATTTGTCTGTCCATTTCTTCTAAATATTCCCTCTACGTATGTGTTTCCTCTTTCTTTTAAGTATTTCCTCTACGTAATTCATTCACGTATTCGTCTACGTAGTTCCTCTACGTCTTTAATGCTAAGCAGATCGATCACACGCTCTACTCCACTTCGTTGCGCTGACCCCCACCAGGCCTGGAAGACTGAAGAAATGCTGCAGCTGCAGCCTTTTATATACGTAAAGCCACTTTTACTCAAGCTCTGTCTCTCTCTCTCTCTCAAATGTAAAGCCCGACGGCAGGTAGCGCTCGTTGCAGTTGACCTTCCAGTGAGCTATGGGAACGCTCTCTGCTGCTGTGAGCATTCTAGCTTCGTTTTACACATACACATACCAAAGAGAGAGCTGATGCACACACATTTAATGATCTTCTGCACTGCTTCTCTGCTTACTTTTACTTTTACTCAAGTACTGACTCTCTTAAATGTTGAACCAGACGCTAGGTAGAGCTCGTTACAGTCTCTGCTGCTTCAAGCATTCGCTCAGGGTATTTCGTCGAGCGGACTCGACTTGTTAAAGCTTTTCGAGCTACGGCCTTATAATATACTACAACTATAAGTCTTACTACTATAACTTTAAGTCTTACTACTGTAACTATAGGTCTTGCTACTATAACAATAAGTCCTACTACTATAACTATAAGTCTTACTACTATAACTTTAAGTCTTACTACTATAACTATAGGTCTTACTACGATAACAATAAGTCCTACTACTATAACTATAGGTCTTACTACTACAACTATAAGTCTTACTACTATAACTTTAAGTCTTACTACTATAACTATAAGTCTTACTACTATAACTATAAGTCTTACTACTATAACTTTAAGTCTTACTACTATAACTATAAGTTCTACTACTATACTTGTTTTTGCTCTGGTTTTTTGGGTTTTGATCTGGTTCCGGTGTGCACTACTCGGCCTGCCTTTCTTCCCTTTTCGCGAGCTGTTGTCCTTGTTCCTTGTTGCTTGTTCCCTTGGCTGTAAATAAACATGTTTGGCAATATGTCGCCCAGAGTCCTGCCAAATAGGACCTCGACTACGACTTCGACTTGAACTGACAGCCAGTCAAAATGTTGCCCCTGCCGCAGATGAAGACGGCCGACAGACATCCTCGAGCATTGTCAGTCAAGTTTGTTGCTATTGCTGTTGTTGTTGTTACTGCAATTGTCTCTTCACTGGCAAATGCAAAGTTTTGCATACAAATTGAAATAAATTAATGCCTCTGTTCATTTGCCAATCTCCAATCTCAGTTCTGGGAGGGGGAACCAATTTCGCCCATTTGACAGCTTGACACACAGCATTTCATTGGGATCGAGGAAAAGCAACGAAAAGAGCTGTGGATAGATAGCAGTTTAAGTATGGGGATGAATAAGGAGATTTGTAGAAAATGCAAGAAAAAAGGCCTTCAAGGAACAAGTAAGAAAGTCGAGACTGCTCGACTAGCAAATCCCCTGAACTCTTCGGAGAACTGATATTTCAATAATTCTTTGCGTCTTTCTGACACACACACACACACACACACACACACACACACACACACACACACACACACACACACACACACACACACACACACACACACACACACACACACACACACACACACACACACACACACACACACATACACACATACACATAGACACACACGCATACAGTACTTAAGTAAAAGTACAAGCAAGGAGAGAAGAAGTGCAGAAGATCACTAAAGTTGTCTATGTGTATGCAGCAGCCTTCATTTGGTATTTGTATTTAGGTAAAACAAAACTAGAATGCTCACAGCAGCAGAGAGCGTTTCCATTGCCCACTTGAAGCTCGACCTGCCGTCGAGAGACAGTGCTTGAGTAAAAGTGACCGTATATAAAGGGCAGCAGCTGCAGCATTTCTTCAGTCAGTCTTCAGTCGTCCAGCCTGGTGGGGGTCAGCGTAATAAAGTGAAGCAGAGTGTGTGATCGATCAGCTAAGCATTCAAGACGTGGAGGAACTACGTAGAGGAATTACGTAAGGGAAATACGTAGAGGAATTACGTAAGGGAAATACGTAGAGGTAATACTTAACGGAAATACTGGGAAGCAATACGTAGAGGGAATAAATAAATAAATCGACTCAACTCGTCACCCTGATCAAGAATATATATATATACTTTGTGGGGTCTGTGTGAGGGATTGCAAAGGTATTTAAGGAAATGAGAGAAAAAAGAGAAAAACTTGCCAGTAGATATGGGGAATAGTCACTCACTGAAGAACCATAGATCTTGGCTGGACACAGCTTCACAGCTAAATTAACGAGATCTGATAAACATAAAATTGTCTACACCTCTGGCTTTTAATTGATTACATCAACTTTGTATTGTATATTTAACTCTTAAAGAAAAGTAATTAATTTGATCAATTTTCAAACAACAACAATGCCCGCATGTGTGTCGTGTACATTGAACGAGACTACCCCAATATTAATAGCGGGAAAAGCACTTATAAAGTCATTAAAACGATGCGAGGGCCCCTCGGTGCTTAGCTCAATTTCGATTAATTTCCTGCCTCTGGGCAAAGTCGAATGCAATGCGATTCGAATTGCTGTGTGCAGCGGCCATTGAACTTTGCCCGCATACAAAACAAACATCAAAGCTTTCAACTTGCCGTGGACAGGTGCAAATGACCAGGGCTGGGCTGGGCAGGGCAGGTGCAATATTTGGCGACAACAGCGAACTGCAGAAGAAACAACTGCTAACTGGTCCAAAACAGACGAACAGCAAACAGAAATTCAATAAACATTGGGAAGGCGCATTTAAATGTCGACTGTCGATTGAGGGGAGTGTGGAGGAGTCGGGGAACATTCGCTAAATATTTAATAATGAAACGCATCATCTGGCAGGACGAGCCAGAGGACAATGGAGACTTTTGGCTACAAATCTGCTGACTGAGTTGTGCTCACTTTCACATCGAAAGCCTTGTGGGGGAGTTCTGGCGCTGCAGACAGCATCCATCGAACGGGCGGGGGGATCCATCCCACAGAGTTTAACGATTTGTTTTGTTTTGCGTCTGTTGCTCGTGAATTTGCAATGTCAATGACGCCGTCGACGCAGCCGTCGCCGTCGCCGTCGTCTGCTTCCATAAAAATCAACCCTCGGCCCGAAAAATAAATCGCAATAAATGCAAAGCTAAAGGCGCGGTGGGCGTGGCTGTGGCACGGGCTAGTCTGCCGGCAAAGGCGGCGGGCGGTGGAGGTTTAATGGGCACTCGGACGCTCGACGGCGAGCAGATCATTGTCCTTGACGGAGTTCATTCACACGACGAGCTGCCGGCATTTGGTTGATGATGATTTCGTTGTTGTTTTTGGCGTCGGTTTCAGTTTGGTTTCGGTTTCTGTTTCGAACTCGAATTTGCGAATTTCAATATTGGGGCGCAGTGAGTAACCCTCGGCGAGCTGAGCGAGTCATAGTAGCGTGAGTAACCCTCTGTTGACGCTGTCGGTCTGTCTGTCTGTCTCTCAGTCCCTCTGCCTGTCTGCCTGTCGCCGTCCGTCCATCCGTCTCTCTGTCTGGTGGTGTAACCGACCTAGGACTTGCCATGTGGTATTGTCTGCTGCTGCTGCTGCTGCTGCTGCTGCTGTTGCTTCGTCTGCATTTGGCGGGAAAAGCAAGGTTGGACTCGTCATCATCGTTGGTGGTAGGCAGAACGACAACAGAATTTATATAGCCAAAACAGAACATAAAATACGCCCAGACAGCCAGACAGACCCCTCTCTCCCGCTCTATCTCACACTCTAACTCCCTCTCTCTCTCTCTCTCTCTCTCTCTCTTGGTCTGTCTGTTTGTCTGGGCTAACCGAGCGCAGCGCTCGAGGCGCAAAATGCAAAAACCAGAACGTCGTTGAACAGGGGAACAGAAATGGGCAGCAAGACAGGAACCTGAACCCGAATCCAAAATCCAAAAACCCGAAACGCAAAGTGCGTGTGTGTGTGTGTGTGTGTGTGAGTGTGTTGATACAAAAGCGAAGCGAAACGAGCGACGATTCTAGAGTGAAACAACATCACATTACGTGCAATAATGAGGGGGAATTTTTCATGTCTGTCGCGGCGCAATAGATGCAAGGTGAACAAGCCCAAGGGAGGAGGACGAAGCGGGAGGCAGAAGAAGAGAAGGAGAGAGGGAGCAGTCGGAGAGAGTCTACGAGAGACTCGGCTATGCCAATGGATGGACTAAGACTCGGCGTGGCTCGTAAGCTGATATTGAGGTCGACGACTGCTAATTTGTGGATGCGTCGTCGTCGATTAAGGAAGAAGCAGAGGCAAGAACAGAGACAGAGACAGAGACAGACATGAGCAGAAGAGAGCACTCAGAAGAATGGCGTGCAGTGTGCAGGAGAAGAATGTGCGAGGAGAGAAGCCACAGCAGCGTCAACATGTGAACCCCCAAGGCAATATGAGGTACAGTTTTGAGGCGTGGCAGCTGTACTCAAAGAGAAAGAGAGAGAGAGAGATGTGTATATTATACATATACGATATGCTATCGAGGAAAGGTGGAATTTGAAATACAAAAGAAGGATCACTTACATATGAATATGAAGAGATGAAGTTGTTACTCAAGAATTATTTTAAAGAAAGCGTAAATGAGCCTCTATTTAAGGGAGACTCGCTGATATTTAAAGCCAAGTTTTGGTAAAAGCGCTGAAATCTGTTGACTATACAAACATAATCGGAACAAAGCCATCATTCATCAATTCTATTCAATTAGCAACATCTTTATTTACCTTGAATTTTCACATATTTTATTGTCAGCAATCTCTCATCTTAAAATAATTCATTCTTATTTTGCGTATAAAATATTTTCTGCTCTTTTGTCAATTCCTTTACATTCGCTACTTCATTCAAGTATTGCACTTATTTTTCTTAAATTATTTTTTAATTAAAATTTAGCTAGTGTCACACGACACAATCGAGAAAAGAAACAGGCCGTTAGGATAAGAGGAAGAAATTAAAAAAAAAAACAATAATACTCAAAGTAAATTTCCATATTAATATCAAATTTCCAGTATGGTGAGCAGTTCGCTGACTGTCCGTAATTTATGGGGTCGACTCTTCAAGTCGTGTTCGGCCCCCTCTGCCGCCCCGCCCCTACCCTCTCCCTAGCACAACGCCCATGGCGGGCTAGGCAATTAAAAGCGTTTCGCAAGAAAATTTGAATTGAATGAAGAGCGCAACGCCTTACGCACCAGGAAGTCCTTGCCCAAGCCCAAGCAGGTCTAGCAGCGAGTCCTTAAGCATAGGCATAGACCAGACAAGGGCCCGCACATGGATTTGTGCTTGGGTTTGGGTTTGGGTTTGGGTTTTGTTCTTGGGTTTGAGTTTGGGTTTGGCCTCGCCTTGGTGGTGGTTGCTTCAGGCGCTGCGCTCTATTGCCCTGATCCCTGCTCGCCGCGCCGCCAGACGATACCCACAACCTGAACAGAAGAAATGCGAGGACTTGAAAAGTGCGTTGATATTTTGTGCGTTGTGCGTGGCCAGGAAGCGTAAGCGACAACAGCGTGTCGAGGCGAGGTCCTGAAGCTGAGACGCAATTGGGCCGAAGGGCGGCAGCAGTCAGGCAAACGGACAACAGGCAGACAGACAGCGAGAGGGAGACAAACGGGAGCGCGAAGTGGCTTTTGCCTCAATGTGTTACAGTGGAAGAAATCCTAGAGAGGTTTATTTTTTCACGGAAAGCAGAGAGCAGTATTAAAATCGGGCATACGCAGTGGGATGAATCTCTGATTAAATACGATAACAATTGGTCAATTAATTAGAATTAATTTCATTTTCAACACTCAAGTTTTCTCTCAGTGCATTGCAACAATGGTCGCCAGCGAGTTTAACGAACTTTAAGCGCTTCCTGCCCGACTGCTAAGGACCGCCTCCTGCTCGTCCTCCTGCTGCCGCTGGTGCTGCGAACCCTGGTCAGCTTTCATTTCACATTTTGCCGGCGATTCAGCCTCATAAGCAATTTGCCAGCGTCCAGTTTCGGTTTCATTTCAACTTGGACACGTAACGAGCACATCCTGGGCACAGGCACAGGCACAGGCACCGTTATTTGCTTCGCACCCCTACCAATAGCTGCTCTTTTTTTATGTTGCCGTATTATTTGGTTGCCATTCTCTGGCCGTCTGCCTTACGTGATGTAACAATGCGGTAGGTTGGGAATCGCGGCGGCTGCTGCTTCTGTATTGTACAGCCGGGGCTAAATAAATTTGCAAATAATTTACTAGCGTCTTGTGTCTGTCTCCTGCTCCTGCCGGGCGTTCCTTGCCCATACAGCTTTGACGGTGGCTGCGGCTTCGGGTTCGGCTGCTGCTGCTGCTTCTGCTTCCCGTTTGCCTGACTGAACGTCTCCAGACGTTCCCAGCGATCAAGGTCAATGTGCGTGCTGTGTCAGTAACCTTTGGCCATTGTCGCCTCCGCTTCAGCCACAGCCACAGCTACAGCTACAGCAACCCAGACCTGGCACACACCCCTCTCGATCTGTACATCCCCATGCCCAGTCGCTCCCCCCACCCCTGAGCAACTGCTTTGCAGCCCCTGTCGTTTTATTATATTTGGGCTTGTACTTACGCTCTATATGAGAGTGTGTGTGCTTCGTTTCTTTTACTTTTATTTTTTTCGTGCCTTTCTTGCTCGCATTTTGCGTCGTCTGGACGACAAAAAAAAATTCTATATATTATTCGAACAGATGTGCAAAATGTTGGAAAGTCGCCTGCGCCTTCGTCTTGGCCCTCCAACTGCTGCCCAAGTCCCAATCTGTTCGTTCACGTTTCCATTGTTGTTGCTGCTGCTGCTGCGGCTGTTGTTGACTCTCGAGCCAAAAGGCATTTGATTTGCCATAATCGCATATTAGTCGTTTGGCCCACGTTATGTATTTACTTTATGTGTCTGTCCTGGCCCACGTAATGGCTATCCAAATGTCTGTTGTTGTTCAGCTGCTGCTGCTCTGCCGTCGTCGTCTTGTTGGCCCACAAAAAAGAAAAAGAAGAAAAAATTGAAAGCTGGCTTATCACAAATCAGTTATCAGCTCGGTCACATAGCAATTGTACTTACGAGGGGGCGAAGGCGCCGTCGAGAGCTTGAGATGATCAAATGGCCCATCAATTGAACAATTTGTAACTGAGTTAAAACGTGGCGACTTCTCTGACACTGCCATCAGCCAGAGATACTGCGATAAGATGATGCCTGGGCGAAGAGGCTTGGGGAAGATATTTGTGGGGATTGCATGTAAGGCGTTTAGGTGTGTTGGGGAAGAGAGGTGATCGTATGGATTTATGGAATGTGGAAGGGGTAAAAGGAACAAAGTCTTCTAAATATGCCTAGGCGAAACTGTTTTTGTAGAGGAAATACGTGTACGAGAACTTTTTGATAATATAATTTAAAGAAGATACTCAATGGAGGAATCACAGAAGATATTTTAAAATGAATTTGTAGTATATTCTGTCACAGTACAGGCTGCAAGTACTCTACCTCTATATATACAGCACTATCCCAAGCTAGACTACCTAGATCATTGCAAATTGAAATAGACCGCATCATAAACTGTTGCCTAATTGTAACTGCCTAACTGCTGTGAGCATAATTCAAGCCAGATCGTTGGCCTCTTTATCGCCTATCTATCACAATGCGATGCAAATGCAAACTTTTTGGCTAATTAGCGCCCTGTCCGCCCCGTCCGCTCCGACAAATAGTTTGAATAATTGCGCTGCCAACTAGCTCTGCCAGGCAGTCAGGCAGCCAGCCAGCTGGTGGTTGTATACCACATGCCCGCCCTCTTTTGGGGCCAGCATATTAGAGTCAATATATCATTCATTATCCGCCATGAAAAATTAGCAATCGCATTTTGTCTGCCACGCTCGTTTAAATGCAGAAGCGAAAAAAAGTGGGAAAATAATTTTGGAAGAAAGTTTTATCAGTTTGCTGGCAGCCAAGAGACTGAGACTGAGACTGAGATTGGGAGTGAGAATGAGGCAGGCAACTGGTGCAGCTGAAGAAATGTGCAACAAGAAGACGCCAGAGACAGGAGACAGAAGAGGACCAACTTTTAAGTTGTCGGCGACGGTTGGGCGCATAAAAATTAGGTAATAATGATGGCCATAAAATATGATTTGGACAGCAAGCCAAGAGCAGGAGTCGTAGCTGTAGCCAGTCGGCGTCAAAAGTTTTCCAATAAAATCAGACACACAGTGCGAGGTCAAATGTGATGCCAACATCGATCATCTGTCCAGGGCGAAAAAAAAGTGGTAGAGGAGGAGGAGAGTGTTGGAAATGTGTGCCAAAGTTGGCAAATGAATTAAAAAAGTTGACGTCTTGTTGGTAATTAACTGAAGGATGTGCCACAAGCTGCTGCAGCAGCAGCAGGAGTAGCAGCAGGAGTAGCAGCAGGAGCAGGAGGAGCAGCAGCATCAAGTGGAGCTGCTGCCAGGCCTGCATATAATTCATAATTATTGCAATGCGGCAAATTGGACGCCTAGCCAACATAAAATTGACAAATGTGTCTGTAAACTTGGCTAATAAAGGACATCGAGCGAGCAGAGCACAGACTCCTCCTGTCTATTGCTGTCATCGATGGCCACCCTCTCGCTCGCTCTCGCTTTCTGTGACTCACCGGAATATTTATTTATGGCATCATAGGCCAGAAACGTCCTTTGACTCTTTGAAAACGTATTTTTTGGCGCAACTTCGAGCACAAGATTTATTGTATTCACAGCAAGCGAAGCAGCACAGCCAGCCAGGAGAGAGAAAAAAAACAGCAAGTTAATGAAAATTTGATGATGGCATTTGATAAACACAAAAGCCCCATATATCAACAACACTCGGCGACGCGAGTTACCCGCTAGTCACTATACACACACATATATGTATATGAGCGACTCGCCGGTCACAGCGCCACACATACATGTACACACTTGCTTGTGCACACGTATGAGTCACCGAGGGATAGGATATACTTCAGACTCGCTGCTGCTCGTAGACCAATAAAGATCATTCTATTGTTTGTACTCCTCGAGACAAGTCGTGTTTTATTCCGCATACCATCTCATTAAATCAATCTCAGATTGATAACTGGCGCAGCCTAAAGACTTCAGGGACAAGAAGAAGAGCCCCGAAGGAACCTACTTTATAAAATATTACAAAACATAAGTATATGTATCTATTAGTGACAAAAGATTATATATGTATGTTTATATATATATAATAATAATAATAATATATGTATGTACATATATATATATACATATAAAAAAAAAAAAAAAAAAAAATGTGTGTGGGTGTATCGCATAAATTTCTGCCTTATCGTGCTAGAGATCATAAATGCATTTTGTGATTGAACCTACTGTATCGGACAGAGCGAACAAGACAACCAAGCAAAATAACAGTATACACTTACATATAAATATACATATGTACATATTTAATATACGACCCGAACATTACATCGTCATTAGCATTAACATAACATGTATAACAATCGCATACATACAAGCATGTGTACATACACATGTATTTCATCATTTGGTAAATATTACTCGAACTACTTGCATGTGCATACATACATATGTATGTGGGTATGTATGTATGTATAATTCTGTTCCTCGAATTCGGTAGTTATTGGACACACGTACATATGTACATGCATGTAAGTACATGTATGTATGTATTTACGTGCACCCATGCATTGTCAAGGCTAACTTTAACTACGTTTCGTAGTTTACTGTTAGAATTGTAGCGGCACGCCGCCGACGCGTCGCGACATAGAGGCGCCGCTGATCATCGCCGCAGACAAATTTTACAGGAACCGTTATATTCCAGGGTCGTCGCTGCGCAATTACTGCGTAGCGGCGCCACGGATCGTCGCTGCACAAGAAAGTATTTACAAGAACCATAATTTAGAATCGTCGCTGCGCAATTACTGCGTAGTTCGTCATATTTTTTCATCATCCTTCGCCGCTACTGCGTTACTTTGACGACAGCGACGAAATCATTTAAGTTTTGAATCTCGTTGCGTGTGGACATCGCTGCTCATTACAAAAATATAAAGTTAGTGAAAGCAGTGCGTTAAAAGTTGTTACAACAAACTAAAACGTTAATAAACACAGAGAAACAACAAAACAAACTATATCAAGCAAAGTAGAAAAAGACTTGGTGTTTGGACAAGATCACTGCATCGCGCAAGGATCTTGTACAATTTCAATTTTAATAAATGCAAAGAAAGTAAACAAAATAAAGTATACAAAACGAATAACAAAGAAACAAAGTATACAAAAAATATAGCGCACTTCATTTTAAAGTGAAAAGGTGAATCAAATTATATATATAAAAATGCAAAGTTTACATATATGTAACAAAATTATAAAATTAAACTCTCAACAGTGCAAACTTGATGTCTGAACAGGATCACTGCATCGAGCAAGGATCCTGGACAACTTCAATTTTATAAAAGAGAAGAGAGAACAAATAAATAAAATAAACAAAATATGAAAATTAAAATATGAAAAAAAAAAAAAAGAAAAAAAAAAACAAAACAAAACAAAATGTACATACATATGTATGTTACAAAACACGACTGATGTCTGTCCGCCCTTAGGCATGATAACTGCAACGCGCAAGGATCATGCCTCGCTTCAGCACAGTTAAAACAAAAAGAAAAAAAAAATAAATAAATAAATAAATAAATAAAATAAAACAAAATATTTATATAATATATATATAATAATAATAATATCATTATTCACAGAACAAAGTAAACAAAGGGAAGAAGGGAGAATGAAGGAAACGCAACAACTGCGAACCACAGCCCAAAGTCGCACTACAAGTGGATCTTGACGTACCTTCATTACACTTAAGTATCTAAAATAAGTAACATCTAATTTAAAATAAGAAACCTATAGCTTATACATCTACATATTTTAATACACATTATTACATATACGTATTCATTACACACTAAAGACATACAAATCATGTCAAAAACAACAACAAGAAGTGCAAAACGCACTACTAACATAGAAGACAGGGAAGAATCCCCGATTTTCTATGTGTCTCCGGACGAACACATACCACCGGCTCAAGGACCCAATTTAGATAGACAGAATATAATAGGCACCTTCAACATATCCGATCTTATAAAGACAATGCCTAATTATGAAGGAAACACAGAAGAACTAGGAGAGTTTATTTCTAGCGTCGAGGAGATACTCCTGTTCATAAAAGGCTCGGAGCAAACTCCTACAGGGTTATTAATATTAAGAGCAATTAGAAATAAAATACTAGGAAAAGCTCATGAAAAGTTATATCAAACGGGAGTAAAATTAAATTGGGGCGATATAAAGAATACACTCATAAGACACTTCTCGGACAAAAGAACGGAATCAGATTTAATCTCCGAGTTAGGTATTTTGACAACACAGAGTCACCCTGTACAAATTCTGTATGAAAAGGTTTGCAATTTACAGAGGAGTTTAATAAATATTGTAAATGAAAAAAGAAAGCAATTTAATAGTGCGGGAAACAAAAAAGGATTTTTTTATAAAACAATGTTTAGCCACATTCTTAACAGGACTACGGGGACCATTAGGACTCAGTATCAGAGGAAGAAATCCATCAGATATTATTGCAGCCTACGAACTAGCGATGGCCGAAAAAGAAATTTTTAAAAATCAAAGACCTAATTACAGTAATAATCCGTACAGCCATGATAACACTAATAGAGAGCAACAGAAAAGACAGTTTAGACGTAATAGCAGAGAAAACTACAGTGGACAATCAAAAAACACGAAATTTTCTCAGCGGTCATATAATTCATCAATGTCTAGAGACCTAGGCAAGAAAAATAACAATAGCCAGGAAGAAATACATAACATTAACGATAACGAAAATTTTCAATTAACAGCCTCAACAAACACAAAGTACTAGAAGACAAGGGACCTACTTTCATATCAGCCAAACAAAACAAAAATTCACAAATCAAAAATAAGACACATAACAAAAAGCCAAATAACTCTTAGTCACCTACCTATAGATAGATATATATATATATATATATATATATATATATAGATATAAATGTGTAAATATAATGTATCACATTGTGTATTTATGATGGGTAAACATATGAATATAGGTATGAATATAGGTATGGCATATTATATATTTATAATAAATATAGGTATATGGATGTGTATGCATGTGTACATATGTATATATATGTATGTTTATATATATATAATATACATGTGTATATATGTATGTATATATATATATATATATATATATATATATATATATATATAATTAAGAAAAGAAAATATGTATTTTGAAATACGAAACTTATGTTACACTTATGTTAGAATTTTGAAAAATACCTGAATTGTTACTGTTATATTGTTGCAAAAGGAATGTTAAAATTTAATATGAAAGTTATGTTATGTTAATATAAAAAACAAATTTTTTTTAAAGCAAAACAAGGGATACAAAACGCTTTTACATGGAACCAAAGCAGCTGAAAAGGAACATCAACGGTGGATAATTCCGGACCCTTTAGCCCTCATTCAGGCCATACCTTCGTTCTGGCCCACACTTCAATCTAGGGGGGGAGGAGTTACCCGCTAGTCACTATACACACACATATATGTATATGAGCGACTCGCCGGTCACAGCGCCACACATACATGTACACACTTGCTTGTGCACACGTATGAGTCACCGAGGGATAGGATATACTTCAGACTCGCTGCTGCTCGTAGACCAATAAAGATCATTCTATTGTTTGTACTCCTCGAGACAAGTCGTGTTTTATTCCGCATACCATCTCATTAAATCAATCTCAGATTGATAACTCGCGCACTGACGGTCAATGCCATGCCGGGATTATTAGAAAGCTTAGACGACGAGAGTCCAACCCCCCCAAATCGCAACCCCGCCGCAGCATTTGGATTTTAATGGGTTTTGCGCTGGGCAGCTCAAGAATTATGACAATGCGGCGAGATATTATCGCTAATCGAGACTACTTGAGAGTTCAGTTAACCGAGACCAATGGAGATTTAACTCCAACTCTCTGCAAGCACATGTGTGTGTGCGTGTGTGTGTTGGCCATAAAGCGTTGGGTAGCAGCTAACAGCTAGTAATTTATGGTTAGTATAAGTGCAGGCAAATGACGAGGACGACAGAGGCGACGCGGGGAGAAGCAGCCGACAGAGCAGCAGAGAGTTAGAGCAGCTGCTGAATATTAATATGAAACATAAGTCTGATAGTGTGTGTGGGTGTGTATGCGTGTTTGTGTGTGTATTTGTAGTAAACGAGTGTATAATAGCTTTCAGTTTAGGCTAATGCATATGACTATCAAATTATATTAAACACAGAGCCTTATGCTGATTGATTACAATGAAAACTCTTGAGGAAACTTAGGAAGGAGGTATTTTAAATATGTGAGTGCATATACTCAAATCAATTCAAGGTCCCATAAACAAAGTCAAACTTCAGAAATTGTTTTTCCATACTTCCTTTTCCTTTAATTACAACAAAGAATAACATACACTTTCAATGGAATTATATAGTAGTTCCCTCAGTTCACTCATATTTTAAACCAAATTCCTTGACATTTTCACACAAAATTCCTACATTTACTTAGCTGGAAATAGTGATGCATTCAGAGCACTGCGGCTCATTAATTTCAAGCAGAGTATTTTTCAGTATATTCAAGAGACATCCTTGACATATATCATTGATAAATCGTGTGATATTGATTAAGAGCGACGCTGCATAAAGAGAGAGAGGCAGAGCGCTAGCTGCAGGGACATTAATTTCTGAGATTAAATAGAACGGATCCAAGTAGAGTATACTTTTGAAATGACCGACGCAGTTCCAGGAACTCGAGCAGGAGCATTAAGAAAAGGACACGACAAGCCTGGGACAAGCCAAGGCTCTCAGAGCTGAGAGTTCAGACCTCGGTGCTCTGGGCGTTAATGTGCGAAGTGTGTCTGAATGAATTTCAGCAGAATTCAGCTGGACTCTGTGCTCCGTGTGCTGTATCTGTATTTCTATCTGTCTATGCATTTGAATGTGTCCTCTCTCTCTCTCTCTTTCGCTCTCTCTCTCTCTTTCTTTCTACCGGTCTGTCGGCATCTATTGAATGCGTTCAACTCGTTTCGCAAGGCGCATAGCAAAGGATAAAGGTAAATCACCTTTTGTTTGTTGCCCTCGAAATGACCGAGTTCATTGTCAAGTTCAGGTAACGTCTGCTCAAGTGTGTGCATGTGTGCGTGTGTGTGTTGAGAGTCTGTGAATTTGTTGCGCTTGCGTCAAAATTTGCTACTCCAGCAGCAGGCAGACCAGGCCAGGCCAAGCCAGGGAAGAGCAGGGGAAGGGCAGGGCAAGGCAAAGCTGGAAGCCTGAAGCTCGGCCTGCAGCTGAAGTGTGGCCATGTCTGCGGCTTTGGGTTTAGTTTTGGCTCTGCTCTGGCTTGGGTTTTGTTTTGGTTTTGTTCAAAATAGTCTCCGACTCAGTCGCCAGCCGCACATTTGGGCTCCGGTTGCAAAAGGATGCTCCATAAAACAAAAAGCTATGCGAAAGTGACATTTATGTGTTTTTAATTCCTTCACAGTATGAATGTGTGTGTGTGTGTGTGTGTGTGTGTGTGTGTGTTGGGCTCTTGTTATGCCATTCTAAGGAATTTGCTGCCTTTCGTCTGAATTTACCTTGCAAAAGCGCATTGACCTGCAGCCCAGCAGAGAGCCAAAGCAAAACCAACAACAACAACAACTCTCAAATAGTTTGTTGTTGTTAATTTTTTTTTTTTTTTTTGCATATAGCTGGCCGAAAATTTGAGCTTTTATTTTGAAAACTTGAAATTTCTGCTGTTTGTGCACTTGAGTCTCTGAAGCTCTTCAAAATTTTTAGTGTTTGCCCTCGACGAATTGATCAAAGTTGAAGTACTTAATATTGGTTATTAAATTTAATTAAACTTATTTCGAGCAAGGCAAATGAAATGACTATTTTTCGAGCATGGCAACCAAATCTGTTGAAGAGAAAATCAATTGATTAAAGAAGTTCTTTAATGTTTTGCAAATCTTAAATTACGTTTGAGTCAATCATAGTTGGGTAATTTCTAACATAAGTTTATTATTTTATGTTTATTTTAGAAAGTCTTCTAGATAGAAAGTCCTCTATCAAATATCCCACAATGTTTTCCCATATGCGTTGATGCCAAACGCAATTGGAACTCGAACTCCGCTTCAGCTTCTCCACTCTCGCCTGATCAGTTCTTATGAATGCGCCAGCAACTTAATCGGCTCGATCCGATCATAAAGAAGGCAACTTTAGTGAGACGCCACTTAAAGGCCACCGAAATAGCCGAAATTGCGAAATTTCACGTTCGTTTTGTTTTGGTCCTTTTGCACCTTTCGCTTGAGCTCTGGCTACCTGGGCTGGGTCATTGAATGCAACGCTTATCAAGTCTGCGTCCTGCACGTCCACATTGATTACGAACTGTTGAATGAATTCCATGCCACACAGCCACGTCCCTACACCCCCCTCCGCCCAGCCGATAGCTGCCCCATCGCAAGCTGAGAATTTTCGGACTGCTCTTTTTGAGCTGAGCCGCCGTTGCTGTCTCGACCTGGTCAGAATTCCAAGAAGGACATCTCTCTCTCTTTTTTTTTTTATTGTTTGGCTCTGTTTGTTGTGTTGCTTTTGTTGTTGTTGTTCTTTTATATTTTTTATGCCGTTTTCATTTAAAGCATTTTATGGCATTTTGTTTTAGTCGCCGCTTCATTATGATTTTTATGGCCACTTTGACGCTGCGAACACTCCAAGTGGAGCTCAGGTGAGTGGCTGCGCCTACGCAGGCCCAGAAGCCTGCACTCTGGCAGGAGGGGGAAGTAGGCAGGGAGTGACGGCGGGCTTGCCACCAAATGTTGCTGCATGCGGTGGTTTGTTTGAACACCGAAAACCGTTTTTAATGCTCGTTATAATTTTCGTCTTGGCTTTCGTTTTCCTTTTTCCCTTGCTTTGCTTTGTTGGGATCCCATGCCGATATGTAGTGTAGTATGTAACATACATACATTGCCATCAGGGATCGTCTTCTTCTTCTGCTTTTTCTTCTTCTTCGTCGTGTCTGTCTGCGGGTGATTGCCCTTTTAAGCATACCCCAGCGAGTTTCGCTTAATATCCTTGGGGCAAACGAAACTGTTTATCGTCTCCAGCTTCATCGATAACTGCGACAGCGGCTGCATCTTATTTGACTGTGTTTTGGTCAACGAGCAGAGCAAATTAATTGAGTTGCTCGTCTCTAATTGGGGCTCTTTAATCAGGGAGAACTACTGCCTTAGCTCTTAGATAGACTTTGATCATTTGGTCTCTCTCTTTTTGGCATTGCAAACTATCGTCTGGTTGACACGATGTTTAGTCTCATGGCCTGGTTTTCTCTTCAGGGTCTATTTCAAATTTCGTTTGTCTATTTTGGGTATTTATATAACGTTTGCCTTTTTATCAACTGTGGACTATGCGCAGCTTGTAATTAAGTAGCTCTCATTAAATTGAAGGCACTTACAGTGCTGCCAAATGACATTTGACATGGGATCTTTGCCATCTGACGTCAGCAGTCGGACATAAAAAATAAAAAGCAACAAAAAAAAAAAAAAAAGATATTAATTAAACTTGATAAAACACTCTAATTAATTTGTAGCCTTCAAAATGTGTTTTTAGTATTTTTTTTTTTTTGGGGCAGCTCGTTGTGTTTTATGGCCGAGCATAAATTGAAGTTCGTTCGGCCGCAGTCATTCATAAAAAACGCATTGTACGCAAAATTGAAACAATCTAAAAAAAAGAAGAAGACCACGCCCACTTTGTCGCAATCCGTTAGCTGTAATTTACTTTAATGGGCAATAAAATGCGACATAAAAACTAAAAGACAACTTAAATCGCATTTCATTTCGAAATTATGAATTGAAATTGGAATTTGAAGGCGGAGGCCTAATTGAAACGGCGACGAGCTGCTTGAGATGGGCGTGGCTGCACTGTGGGCAGCATCAACTGTTTAAAATGCCATTAAAGTAAAGCAAAGTAGAGGAGGAGACGAACCCCAACTCCAACTGCAACTGCATGTCTGCAATAAGGAAGCACAGCTCAATTGCAGACTGCTGCAGACTGCTGCAACTGTGGCTCCAGTCAGCCAGAGAGTCAGAGAGAGAGAGCTGCGGGGAGTCGAGGCACCAGAGCCAGTTAGTCAGTTGGTCAGTCGCTGGCGCCCGCCGACTCACTCAACTGTTTAGCGGAGCCACACGCAAATGCAAATATTACCATAATTATCGCACATGGCCCGCAGACCATGACTAAAGCAATCGCGCGTCCATCGCCGGACAAAGTCGCAATCGGAGTTGAAGTCGCAACTCGAAGTCGGCGTCGGCGTCGGCGTCGACTTTGGAATTGGACTCCAAGTCAACAGCTGCCCAGCAAGTGGTTCTCCCTCTTTCTATTAGAGAGCGATTGTGGCTGCGGCTGCAACTGCGGCTGGGGCTGGGGTTTGAGTTTGAGTATGAGGCACGCGGCATGCAATCGAAATCTATTACCATGCATTTGCCGACCCGGTGAAGAAAGCGGCTCATTACATGTTTATTATTGTTGTCGGTGCATACTCTATAAAGCAGGCGAGGTATATTAGCTCAGCATCAGTTGGGCTAGCTAATGCAAGGGAGAGACCTGCAATTTACTTCCTTATATTGAAGTTGGAGTTTCTTTCTTAATAATAATAAGATGTATATTTATATATTGAATACTTTTCTGCATTTACGTAACTAAAGAATGAATATCTTAAGTATATCTACATTATAATAATCATATAATCATCATACTATATCAGACTCTATCAGATAACTCTATCCATTATCATATTACTTATCAAAGATACATCCAGTGAATTCCCTGTAGTAACTCTTACTGAATATCTCATCAGAAATATATCCAGTGAATTCCCTGTGGTAACTCTTATATTTGCAATACTTGAATCCTCATCAACTAAGAGCATTTGGTATTCGTTCTCAGTTGAAGAGCCTCTGCTGCCATTTGTTATTGTTGTTACCTGGCCAAGTGCGGCACTTGACTTTATTTTTGGTTACATGCCATGGGCCATGGCAATTTATTCTGGGTACCCAATAAAAGTCACTTGATTGGAACTGCAAGTGGCCGCTTTTATTGGTTTATTATGGCAACGCGCGAGGGTTCGCGGCCACCTGCCAACGGCCAACGGCCAACGGGCGTATCTGTCGTAGCTGCCTTCTAGCCCAGCTCTATAGGCTATATGGCAATCAAATTTGATGGCCTTGTTGGCAGGCGGTCCAGCATAATGGCCGAGAGTGTTCTCTGCACTCTGCCACAGCTCTCGACACTCAATCAGCAACGGCAATGCAGCAAATGCCGCCTCATAAGTCAAAAAGAATGTCATTTAGCTTGAATGCGGCAATGGCTGCTGCTGCTGCTGCTGCTGCTCAAGTGCCGCCTCTTGGAGCTGCCTGCGCACATGCTCGGCTGGCGCCTATCTTAGCGCTCGGATCTGGCTGTCGCATGAGTTATATGGCAGGACCAAAGCCAAGCCAAGCCAGCCAGCCAGCCAGCCAGACCAAATATGATAATAATTTTATATGCTCGTAAAAGCATTAAAAATTACAAAAAGAACAATTTATATAAAGAGACACACACACACACACACACACACACACACACTCACACAGCAGGCAAATGGTCAAGAGATGAGGCCAGCGATTGGGCCGAGTTTGTGTGGCACAGTTTTTGCTTTTATTGCCATTACTTTGTTTGGCCAATTGGAAAATGCCTACTTATGACATTTACAACTCGCTGCTTCCGCACCTCCGGAGGTAGTCGAGGCCATAAAACTCAACAAAATGCTGGCAAAACTCTGAGCTCAGCGCTGATCTTTGCCAGCTGCCGATTGCTAAGAGTGGACATCGAGACACAGTTCGTTGTGGGGTGCCATTTTACGACTGCCCAAATTGAGCTGTGGCAGTGTTTTAATTGACTCTCGTCCATAAAACCATAAAGCTAGAACCCTAGTTCTGCACTCTAAAAATATTCGTTTTGGAATTTTAGATTTTTCCAGACGATATGGATTTCAATGTAGTTCTAGGAACTATAAAATAAGGCTAAAAATGATCTAATTGAAGAAGGAAGTAGAGAGCGCAAAGGCTTCCATGTAATTTTCATAATTTTATTGAGAGCAGTGTGAGACAAAGGATTGCTCTTCTATGTGATTCTCAAAATATAATACTTATACAACTACTTTCAACTGCTTATAAAGGAACCCAGCTGAGAAAAGTTTCTGATGTTCTATGAACGAAATAAAATACCATAAAGACGTGACAGACTATTCCACTTAGCCAAACCCTTGCCCCGTCTCCCATTCCTCCTCCGCTGGCCTAACTTACATATCCAATTAAATTCAGTTGCAGTAAAAACCCTACATGCTGTACAAAATCATCCCTGGGAATTATGCCAAATGATGCGTATCCAATAAATATGTAAAAATAAAAAGAGAGAGAAAACACACCGAAAAAAAAGCAAAAAGAAACCATAAAGAATGTTAAAATGGTTAAAATGTTCCATTTTACAGCTAAGCCCCCGGAACCGCTCTCAACGAACGAGCTGCTTCGCTTCACATTGTAATTTGGGGCACTTTCCGAGCAAATATTCATTTCACTCCGAGTCGGAGTCGAGGAGGGTTTCTCTGTATTTTCGTTCTTTTACGATGATATGCCGTGCATTACACGGCATTTGAAGCATGTTGAGCTTTATGGATAAGTTTTTTCGGTTTGCATATATATTTTGTTATTGTGGCTGCTCTCTGCAGTCGGAAACAATGGGACAGACGACAGCGGCATTCGAACTTCTTTTGCACGCAATTGACTATCAAAATTTTATGTTGGCTTTATTTGTTTGCTGTCTCTAAGCCGAAGGCAGCAGCAGCAGCAGCAGCAGCAGCAACAGGGCAACCCCAAACCAAAACCAAACCCAAAGCTAATGGCAGCTTGGAGAGTGATATAAAACCCAATTTTATAATGCATATAAAGTTTTAATATGTCGCTATAGAGTCAGCCCACCCCAGCTAAAGAGCAGGCTGAAATTGTATGCCCACTCTTTTATAGAAATTTTAGTAGGCCATCAAATTTTACGCGCTACCAACAAAAACTTGTGCATAAAATTTTACTTCCGAGTGACTCGGAAACGCGCCCGTCCTGTGAGACTCTGACCAGCTCCAGCTCCAGCACCAGAACCGGGTGTCGACGTACAGGCATATTCATTAGGCCAGCCTAGAGCTAAAGCTCCCCGAAAATAAAAACAAAAATCGTTTAGCTCGGACCTTCAGCGGGCAGCAGCACTTAAAATTAACGTGAAATTAGCTTGTTGACTCAACTCTATTGAACGGAAATGAGCCCGAACACAAACGGAACACGAGCAGGCGCCAGAGCACCAGCAACTGCAGTAAGCCTCGTGGAGGAGCTTCAGGCAGCGCTGGGTGCCATAAAATGCGGAAACAGGATATCAGCACATGGGGGTCTCTCACATCGCACATGCTGGCACCAACATTTTCTGAAATATATATAAATGGGATGGTGAGAGTGTGAGAGAGAGGGAGAGAGGAGGGCAGGCAACAACTTGTAAGCAAATCATTTGTGAAGTCTATTAGCAACGAGCAACTATACCATGCGAACGGTACAGTGAGGCAAGCAGTGTGAAACGGGCAGGAAATTTGGGTAGTGCATTGCAATAGAAGAAAAGTTCCTAAACTATTAATAAAGTATAAAGTCATAAGTCTATCCTGCTGCAGTTAGTTAAGATCTACTCATATTGAAGTATACTCAAGTCTTTTAGCTTTACAGCCTCATTCCTCAAGCTCACAAGATAGAAGTACAGAGAAAACTCACTTAAGCTACTCATAGTTACTACGTAAGGCTTGATAATTGAGTCCTCTCCAGTTTCTATTCGCTTCTCAATTCTAATGTCTAATCATAACAATCTGGAATTATAATAATAAGCATACCATTGTGCTTCGACCCAGCTAGTGTAAACTTTGACAGGATATGAACGTTAGCATTAGGCATTAACATTAGCATTGACACTTAAGCCTGTGCGTATGTGTGTGTTTGTATCCTGAATTAGCCACAGACTGCTTTAATGACAGTTGGCGACAAAACGCTTACGTTACCATTTGAATGGCCAATAGAGAGTACGCTCTGGCGAGGCCCTCCCCCCCGGGCAGGCGGGCAAACATATTGTGCAAATGGATTGGGCCCGCAGAAGGGTTATTAATAAATTAAATGTTGATGTTGCTCGGCAGCATGCTTATGCACTAAGCCAGGCACCCGGGCAGGACCGGAGCACAAAATACACACAAGTGGCATGTAAAATGTAATTCAATACCTTAAAATTGCTTATTTGCACGGGGGGGGCGAGGGTGAGATGAAATGGCCATGGCAGTGGCAGTGGAGGCAAAAGGTCTCATGCACAATTTTAATTAGCACTTCCAGCTAATTTTCCAACCTGGCCGGGTTGGGTAATAAAGTCGCTGGCAAGGGTTTATTGGGTCAGACAGTCGTCCTGCCTCCTGCCAGCTTGTTACCTTGGCATCGTTTTAGGCCTTAGCCTTCGGCGACTACGCGCCCCCTTAACGGGCCAATTCTGAGGCCCAATGAAATGGGCATTCGCATGGTGCCTAGGTAATTGCCAGCAATTGTGGCCAGAGACATTGAACTTGCGACCAAAACGAGCTGTTAAAACAGTAGCTGCTGCCAGTAGCTGGTAGAGCTACACGTGTGCAGTGTCTCGTCTCGTCGCGTCTTGGCCTGCCCTGGCTTCAACATAATTTAATTAAAAAATTCGACAATGATAAACACAGAAGATACATTAAAAAGCTAAACTTGATAATGAGCTGCCACAAAACGGGTGCGAGCGAGATGGCTAATCGACGGGTCTTAACATTTTTTTGTGTGTACTTCGGTTAGGCAGAAGGGAGCTGCGAATCGGGTAGATCGGCCTGCGGTAATTGAGTGTAACGGATGGAAGAGACATATGGGAATCTAACTGTACAACTATAGACATATACTTATTACATCTCTCTATCTCTCTCTCATTTATCTATTGGATATATATCAGTCTATCACTCATATAGCCTATACAGTATAATTTTTATCAGACTAACCTGCTCTCAATATCTATTCCGTAATATCATATAAAGACCCACTTATCTACAGCACGCATTTCGTCAATTACAGGGTATCTCAATGCAGAGCACTCTCTTATTCGCTTCTGCGTGAAGTGTATTGCAAAAGTGTTTGCTTTCAGTACTTGACTTGATTTCAGCAATGGTCGCGTCTGTCTTCGCCTGTGGCTCTGCTCCGGCTCTTTGGGTACAGGGGGCTCGGCTGTACGGCGGTGAGGTGGGGTTTGGTGGTACGGTCTTTCTTATATGTGCCTCGAACCACGCACACGGGCCACTTAAAGCACTGAGCGCCAGTTTCAGTTTCGGTCATTTGAAGTTTATTACCCGCGCACGTGTGAACCGAAAATACCAAAACGTACAAAATTTTTACAATGAAACCAAACCGGAAATCGCTGAAACAGCAAAAAAAAACACACACACACATACATACAGAGACAAGTCCAAGGTATGATATCTATGCAGGTAGTCAGTGAACCAGACGCCAGAGTTAGCCAACCATTCAGGCTGGCCCCAGTCGAACACGTTAGAAGCCTCAAATGCGGCAATGAAGACGTCTAAATGCGAAATTAAATATGACATTTTAGAGAAATTAAGTGGCCCATGTTGGACATGCTTTTAAATGGCCAAGATCGTAGACAACGTACTCGAGATATCGCGCGACCGCAAGACAGCAAGACAGCAAGACCGCGACCATGTTCGCCTCGAAGGGTCTGGCTAGCATCAGGTTGCTAACTAGGTGGCTGCCAGCTAATGGACTCTGCGTCTGAGCGTAATACGGTAGCCAGCATGGCATGGCTTGGGAAAGCCAGCCAAATGCCATCAACTTACACAACTAGGGCAACTACTAGCCTATGAATTTTAGCTACCTCAAATTTGTTGAAAGCGCCAGTCGCCAGCCGCGAGTTGAACAACTTGAAAATGTGTAGGAAATGTGGTTGGAGTTTTCATCAAAATGAGATCTTCAAGCAAATTCGATTGTAGTGGGGTCAGGGATCGGCATTGAAATCTAAGGATTATTTATTTTAATTTATCCATCTGAATAACAAAACTGTTTCTCTAAATATGAAATGTGAAAAGTTGTCTAAAACTCTGCAGCAAATAAATCATAAATAGATAATTAAGTTCCCATTCTCACTTTCTATAAATTTTTGCATATCATTTTTTACGGCTTTTAAAAGCCACTTGTCGACTTTTATAAATTAACATATTCTTTCCCAGAAATTCTCTGATTTAAGCAAAGCTTACTTTTTCCCACAATCTCAGCAAAATACACACACAAAAAAAAAAGAGAAGAAAGAAAAAACCATTTAAAGACATAGACTTAAGAGTGTTGTATGTTTAGCTTAAAATCCGTATCACAGTTTCGCACACAAGATCGTATTATCCACATCCATTCGAATTTTTATTGTTTGTATTGACATTTTTGGCTTCGGGGGCTTTTGCTTTCGCTGCCGCTGCTGCTGCTGCTGCTGTCTCTGTTGCGTGCGTGTTTTGTCTCATTCATGAATTTTTGTAGATTTTTAGTCAGAGATAATTTTGCGAAAATAAAACAGCGAGCCAAGAGCCGAGGGCCACAGAGAGAAATGAAATGTTCATTCAAAACACGTACAGTGAACGCACCAACCAACCAACCAACAGTCGAACAACAAATGCAAAGCGACAGCAACAACAATGAGACAAATCAAATGTGAATGCCCACGCAGGGCTCGGAGGCACTCGGTGGGGCCAACTCCCGCCGATTGGTGTGAAGTGCAAACAGCCGACGAATGAGCGCGTCAACAACAGCAACAAACAACGAACAACAACAACTACAACAATGTCCGCAATGGAGTTCAATATTATCGACAACAATTGCGGCCGCTTCATTCATGAAATGCTCGTGCGAAAACAACAATAAACACAGCGACAACAATGGCAACAACAATGACAAACAACAAACGACTTGGGAGATTTGTAAACTTCATTACGAGCCCAATTATAATTCGCTGTATTTGCAGTGCATTCAAATCGTATCTGATAGATACTGAATATCTGAGCTATATGCGTATCTGTGGGGCGATCGATGTGGTCGATCGATCGATCGTTGGCTCTGCGAGGTCTTTGACTTGTCTCGAGATCTGTTTTCTTGCGCGCTCCCAAACAGCGACTCAATTATGATTAGTCATCGTATTTGTAGCTCCTTTAAGTTGTTGTTGTTGTTGCTGTTGTTGCTGTTCTCTGGTTAATCGTATCTAAATATTTTTGTGTATTTATCTCACGTTGTTGGCCACTTATCGTCCGCTTGGCGCGGCTTCGCTTCGAAAATCACGAACTTCGTGGCGCATACAAAAAGGGAAATTCGTTGTATTTTGATTTTTGTTTGTTTTATTTTGTTGTTTTTGTTTCGGACAACACACAAAAAACAACATGACAACAACTGCAAACCAGTTGCCTGATTAAAAGGTGAATGAATTCGCAAATCCGCAAATCGCATTCACAAAAAAAATGATAAAATTACTAAAAATTAACCGAACAACAATATTTGTAAATATTCTTTGATTTTTGTATGCTAAATACCCTAAGGAATAATTGTAAATTAAAAAGAATATTTATTTTATATACATATGTGAATGAATATTATTATCATATTATTTTCAATTAAAAGATGGTTAAAAAAAATTAATAAAAATATGAAATTATTAATTCATTTTTTCTATATATGCATATCCTTTACTGAATACCTAGTTTAGCTCTCAGTTTCTCCTGTTGAACAGGGTATTCGTGCTGTTGGCAAACTTGCCTTTAATTTTAACATTTTTCTTCATTTTTTAATATTTTTTGTGGGTTATTTCATTATGATTTATATGAAAGTTGCTTAACAGCCGTGGCGAATGTCAATGCATGCATCCATCAGATACAAATGACCGGCGCATATTTTTGGTAATTTTACGAGCGTGCGATTCGCGCTCTCTCGCTCGCACATGACGTCAATTGGGCATTGTTTAGGGGATAGCTTAAAAACCGAAATTCATTTGATATGTACTTATTTGAAAGCCACATAAACAAGCTCACACTAATGAGCATTGCAAACAACAACAACAACAACAGCAGAACCAGAGCAACAGTGACAAAAAAATAAAGACGAGCTAACAAAATTCCCAGCTCTAATGGAAATTTACCCAGTTGGCACGTTTTTTGTGCACTCACACACTCGATCATTTATTTTGTATTTTATTTATTTATTGTTTGTTTGCTTCCTTGAGTAGTTTTCCTTCGAGTGTAACAATTTGCTTAGGCCATTGCCTCAGCAGCGCTTGGACAACTTGCAGCAACTGAACTGCAGTCGTAGGTGTAGCTCAGTGTGTTTGTGCTATTCATTTCGCATGAATGAAACGATTTCTGGAATATTTCTCGTTGCATGGAAAGATTTCAAAAAGTTTCCATTACAATTTGTAAACAAAACCCGCAAAGGGCTGGCCCACCGAAAGACGAAAGGCAAAGAGACGCAAACAATGCAACAAGTGACTGCAGTCTGACTCTACGCGGGGTCAATCAGCAGCCAACTGAGTGTACACACATACATATACATATACATATATATGTATATGTATTATAGTGACAATGATATGTGGCGAGCATATGAGCATTGAGACTGAGCCGCGATAATCCCACAGCAGAGGCATAGCTGGCGCGTCTGGCATAAGGTAAAGTCGTAGTCGACATCAGTCGACTGATTATCGATTTAATTGGATTGCGCAGCTAGTGACATAAGCACATCATATTAACCCACTTGTGTGAGTGGAAAAAAAACCCTCTCTACTTGACGACTACAACAATTCTTCAACTGAGTTGTTGGGTAGAGACAACTATGACAAGGCTAATCAGACTCTTAGATATAGACTTATAATGCAACAAGAGATCTCTTCCAAGCGAACATCTTGCCTATGATAAGGGAATTGTTTGATGTCTTCTAGAGTGTTCTCATTTAAGGCTATGCAAGTGAGCTACTCACTTAATAGATCATCAATTCCACTTACTCATATTTCAGTTGAAAGTCAGCTTGACCACCCAAAGCTGCGCGTTTCCCACGTTAACCAAATGCTAGGGGCTATATTCTATACGAGCCTAGGCTATAAATACCAGAGCCATTACCTTGACGTGCCCAGATTTGGTACCGAATCGAAGTGCAAGTCCAAGACCACGTCTACGTCCATTGTGCAATGCCATATTTTGCTCATAAATTTGCGCACGCGCAATGCCAACCCAAATACCAGAGGCCCAATGCTCGTATTCCAGCAATAGGCTTTCAACTTGCGGTACTAAAACGCATTTCCAAGAATCATCAGAGACAACAACAGCAGCAATAACAGCACTCGCCCGCCCGCTCATTGGCATTTTTTAGCGTTGCAAAATATGAAGGAATGCAGTCGAAGTCGAAGTCGAAGTCGAACTCGAAGTTGTAAACGAAGTGGAAGAATCGCCTCTTAGTTCCAAGCTTCTGTCGGAGTCGGAGGAGTTGCAGGCCAGACAGAACCAGTGCCAATGGCAGTAGGGAATGTCGAACTGTCAGCTCTTCAGAGAGAGGGAGAGAGTGAGTGAGAGAGTGAGAGAGCAGCTCAGCTTGGCAGGTTGTCTTGGATATCTTCGTCTTCGATCTGCGAATTGGGCTCCTAACTGAAGCAGTCAAAGAGAGAGAGAGAGTGCAGTGCGGAATTTCATTTTGTTTACTCTCACATCTCACATGGGGCATGGTCCGCTCCTTCCCCCTACCTGACTGCGTGTCTCCTTTGGCTTTTTGTGTGTGCGAAATTGTTGTCATTCTGTGCTGAGCTGCAGGTCTTTGTGCTCCGTTCTTTGGTTCTTTATGGCCTGCTGCATCAATCGTTGAGTGACTGGAACTAAAACATGGAGTTACCAAGAGAGCTCCAACTCCGCTCACTTTTAATGACGTCTTGCGTGCCACATGCAGCAATTATAGAGACTGAGAGAGAGAGAGACACTTCTTGCTCAGCTATGCGAAATATTTGTATTTAAATTTAATAAGAACAAGCCGAAATGTAACTCGCGCCCAATACTAAGTGAACTTCCTGTTTCCCTTCTGCTATAATAATGTTGTTTTGTGCAGCAATCCTCACGAGCTGTTGACATGCCGTGACCAACTGCCGGAGAGGCAGCTGTTTGGGGTCACGAACCTCTTCAGCTTTCGGCAAGACTAAACGGATTTGCCAGAGAAGAGAGCGCGATGCTCCGTTGAATTAAGGTCTTCCAGTTGAAAGTCGAGTGATTCGATGCTTTTTCGCATTACTGGTTCTGTCTAATCAAAGGGTTTTAGCATGACAAACAAATAGAACCCGACTCTCCCTCTCTCTCTCTCTCTCTCACACTCTGTGGTGAATCGTGATTGTTTCAAATAGTTTCGACCACTTCAGATGTCAGTCCTGCTATGCATTTGTCTTGCTTTCTGCTCTGAGTGTCATTGAGGACAAAAGTTGCCAGCTCCGCCAGGGGCAAGGATAGGTGCAACGTGCAACATTTGCTATTTGCTATTCGGTATTCGGTATTTGGCGAGCTCATGTCTTCATTTCGTTTGGCCAGCATCAGTTGGGCGATGGCGCGTGGACAGCAGCTGAAACTGTAGCTTTAGCTCAAACTCCATACCTAATGCACACGACATGTGGCATGTGGCATGCGGCATGTGCCACACTGACAATGCCAGTCGCAGCTCTCGCTGCATGCGCGTCAACTTGTGTCAAAAACCAACCAAGTGCCATTTTGCGGTAGTTGTGGCAATGACCATGGTTAACATTAACAACAACAGCAACAACAGCAGCAGCAGCAGCAGCAACAGCAACAGCTGCAGCAGCAACAGCAACAGTTACAACTAGCTAACGCACATTGGTCCTATCCTAACATATTTATTAGCTAAATAAAACACAGAATTTAAGAGGACAGTATAGCCCTAGTGTAATCGATAACTTCTACTGCAATCGGTAATTATCGATCATAGTTCTCAGATTGCCAGAGGGCATATTATTCTATTTTCATAATACAAAATTAGCTCAGTAAAAATGAATAGTTTCGTCATCTGGAATACCTGTCAGGGCTGAAGAACGTATATGCTATATATAGAGAATATGTTTATATTTTCTATGCCCAACTTGCGTTGTTTGGAATCAGAGTGCAATGCCTTAAGCGAACCGCATTGCAGTGCAAATAGGTGGACGGATGCCCAGACTCGCAGTTTACAGTTCCCGGTTGCCGTAGTTCGACGCGCCCTCGCTCCGCTCCCCACCTGAACTTT
The DNA here is from genome assembly GCA_035045965.1 of Drosophila aldrichi. NCBI lineage: Eukaryota > Metazoa > Arthropoda > Insecta > Diptera > Drosophilidae > Drosophila > Drosophila aldrichi. The sequence continues at coordinate 14,018,018 of JAWNOM010000501.1, forward strand.
GTCGTGGTCGGTGGGGAAAACGTGGCCACCCACGTGGCTGCCGCTGTTGCACTTGCTGCTGCTGCTTCCCTCCGTCAGCCCGTCAAGCGTTTTGATTGAAATGTGTTTGTTTGGCTGCGGCTTTGGTTGCTTCCCTGACACCTAGCCCTGCCCCCTCCACCAATGGCATTCCATCGCTACATACACATCAAAAACTCGCAAAATAAAAACACATCAACCGACAATAAATGCGAGAGGAAGCAGGAATTTTGTGCGAAACAAACGATGGAAAATCCAACATGACCATGGCAACACCACCGTAACCCTCCGACCAACCCAAACCCAACCCAACCCAACCCAAGCAATCCACAGCTAAATGCGGCAGGCAATCGCTTTGGCATGAACACAATATGCCAACGGAACACGGATGGACATGGACACGAGCAGACCATGGTAGAGTAAGGGATACTGGAGAGGCAGAGAGCGAAGGCACTGGGTAAATGCTCTGTGATGCCACGGCTGTAGTTGGCTTCTGACTCCGTTGGCCGACAGCTTTGTTGACGTTTTGAAGCATTGAGTGGTGCATCCCCCAGCCAAGCAGCAACAGTAATTGCAGCATCCATACATACATACATATATCTGGACCGTAGTAGTTCGACAAAGAACAACAGTTTTCCTTTACCACAGACATTTTCAAATAACAGTGGAAAAGTATAACCATTTTCGGTAATACGCCTATCAATAACTTATCGATCATCTCAGCTGTTAAATTTTATGAGAATTTAAGCTGAAATTGAAATTGAAATGAAAGTTTCTCTATAGATTCAACTAATATCGACACTTAAATCTAGTATTTAGCTCAACTTCTGACTTCTTTTGGAGCACAGCAATTCACTGAACACGTCCCATGATGAACAAAATCCCCTAAACTGCACTTATCTATATCGATATGCTGCACAGCATGGCTTTAATCGGTAAATGCATCAATTCAGCTCAAACTAACTGCATATCGAGTGCTAATCAAATTAAAGCTACAAATGCTCTGCCAGTCCCCGAAGCATCTGTGAATTCAACAAATGTCGCTCTAGGCATGGTATTATCGAAAACCAAACCAAAGCTGAGTGTATGTGTGTGTGTCGACAATTCTCTACGCCAGGGGGCGTCTGTATTCACATTCACAACAAACTGCAAACAGCACACGGCGTCACAAGCTGTTTCGGTTAGTCTTTTCACTTTGGCTGTTGTTGGGGGCAAAACCAAGTCATCAGTGGGCTACGCCCCTCTACCCTCCTTACACACCCACCCAGCCCGCAGCAGCGCCCCTCTCGCCGGCATGTTTGGCAGTTCCCATCGCACGCCCCGTTGAGTTTTGGGCAACTTTCAGTGCAGAAAATTTGCTTGGCTTTCGTTTTAATTTATTTTATTGCGAAATGCATTTTCGGTTTTTGTGTTTTGTGTTTTGTGCTTTGCGCTGATTTCTTGGCCCCCAAACCCAAACCCGAACACAAACTCAAAATGTGTCGCGTTGACTTTCTGTCGGGCCAAAATGAAAACAAATTTAATTTAAGTGTCAGTTACGCTTTTCACGAGGTCGCAAACTCGCAGTTGAGAACGTCGCAACGTCCACATGGAGGAGGTTTCTTTCCACTTCTATTTCCCCTACTGCTTCTTTGTTGTTTTTTCATTCCTCTTCTCCTGGTTTTTTGTTTTCCTCTCTCTGTGTCGTTATTGTTGCTCTTGTTGCAAATTTAGTTGGTTATCATTGCGGTGGCCAAAACGACACGCAACACCATTATTTGCCACATAGTGACAGCCGGCATTTCCGTCCTGTCCATGTCCGCATGCCCGCATGCCCCCAGCTAGCTCTGCCCTAGCCCAAATTTCTAGTGCATATGGTCGAGTCGTTCTGGTCGCCCCGTTGTCCTTCAAGTGTTACTTGAAACAACTTGAACTAAACGGCTGAAAGCCATGCACTTGCACTCCACATACAGCGACCCTTTCCACAGTTCCACTTCACCTGCAGCCCAACCTCAACCTCAACCTCAACCTCAAGCTCAAGCTCAACCTCAACCTCAACAGTTCACTCTTCATTTTAGCTTTGGTTCGGGCTCTGACAAACTTTTGCCAATGCGAATACGTGTCGAAAGACTTTTAAGCGCACAAGGACACTTCACTCTGTGACCTGCCCAGGTCCCTAACGGCAAAAAAAAAGACTTCCATATATGTGTATATAAACTGTGTGGCCTTAAAGCTGACATTACGTGTCCTCGAATCGCAGGAGTTGACTTTAATGAGTTTGCAACACGGCTATAATGCCACAGCGGGCAGATAAGCAACACGCACCTGCTGCAACTGTCCAGCAAATTAGCTTAATAAAAAACTCATTAAAAAGAAGAGAAGTTTCCCCCCTCCCTCATTAAAAGATAAGCTGAAGAATTTGTAATTGTAAATAATTGCAGATTCCGCTGTCAAACACCTGCTATAATTGGCAGAGGCAGAGAAAGAGAGAGAGAGAGAGAGAGAGAGAGAGGAGCATTGCATTGTCCCAAAAATTAATTAAAAAACTCTTTAATTTGCTTTTCATAAATGTTGATCAAATGAAGATCAGTGATAGAGTCAGGGCTGAGCATTCGAAAGCGCTCAGAAAAGAGATCGTGAGAAAGGAAAGAATCGAAAAGTGAGTGAATTCCGCTCGAATTGAACTTTACTTCATCCTTTCACTGTGAGTCAAGCGAAGGATCAGATTATCAAGAAATGATCTACATAGATTCTAGGTCATGCATATATAAATGATTATTAAGTTTTACTGAGTGACCTTTGCTAGTTCCAGAACAGAAACTATAGTGCTGATCTCATTTCAGCAGTAATCTTTCAACTTGTGCAATTGATCGCATGACAGATCAGAGGCAAATAGTTCATCTTTACTATATGTTGATCAATGCAATTAACAGCTCAGAAAAATATATATATTTACTATATGGGTATATATTTGTGCTGCAGCAACAAGAGCTATGAGCTCATTGGCAGACAAGATCAATGCAAGATCTTTGACTGAGAGCAGGCAAACATTTTTGGCCTCACAGATCTTTCTATTTTATTTATATATTTAAAGTTGCAATTAGCAATTTCATAAGCGTAACATCCGCTGTTGATCGTTGCTCGTTGGCCATTGATCGATTCCATGAGCTCATTCCGTAGGGCTGGGTAAACTGATCTCATTCTCGATCGATCGTTGCATTTATTAATAGGCCCAGTGCTGCTGCTGCTGCTGCGGTGCCATCTGATGTCAGCCAGCTCTGGCTGCTGCCTATGAAATGACGTATACGCAGCGTATTACCTGCTTACAAATGAATGACGTCAACGGCTCGGAACTTGCATCTGGCGCGTGCGAATGTCGCGTCATTGCATGTGTCATCGATTGCTGTCTCTCTGTGTGTGTGTGCCAATCGGCGATTGCATCACGATCCCAGCTGCATCTATAGCACCGTGTGTGCGTGTGTGTGTGTGAGCTACATATAGCCTACGTTCATCTGTTTTTGGCGGCAGCTGTGTGACTAATAGAATCAAATGTGCACCGAATGTGGGTCAGGCATGAATTTGCGTTTGCTTAGCGACGACGACGACGACGACGGCGACGATGGCGATGGCGACGGCGGCTTCTATTTTTGGCCAGTCGGCAGATACAAATTATAATATTTTTTTTTTTGCGCCGGTCGTAAAAATCGGCGACAGCATTGTGAATTAATCATATAGCTCGAGTGTGCCGCTGTGCCAGGCGAAGGCGAAATAAACCACACAGTTGAAGTTTGGCCCCAAAATCAATTGACATGATTTCTATAATGGCAAAACAAGCAGCAACAACAGCAACAACAACAACAACAACGATACAAGCTACTGACTGATATTTGGGGCGTGGTACGAATACGCAAAACGAATGCATCGATCAAACAGCTGTTGGGTTGGCCGGGGCAACAGTCGAGGACAAGAGCCGCCACTAACCTAAGCCAAGTTGAAAGGCGAAGCGATGGCCAGAAATCAGTTCAGCCAAAGGCAGCAGCGAGCTAGGACGACAACTGGACTGGAAATTGGAATTGAAATTGAAATTGGGAAAGGAACGACACGACACAGAAGAGCAGAAGAGAAAGAGGAAGCGGAATAGGAACAGGAAAAGGAAAAGGATATCCAAATATAAGTTGTGCAATTGACAATTAGAGACGAGCGCTGAGATCCTGGCAAGATGTGCGACTGCGGCTGCTACTCGTACTGCTTGCACGACACGACGTCCTGCTACAGCCATTACCATTCGCATTCGCACTCGCACCACTGCTGTGCGGGCTATAAGTATCTGAAGTGCCTGTGTCGCTACTATCGCCACGTGCACTGCACCTGCTCCTGTTGGCGCCGAAAATGTTACCTGCTCTAAAGCCCAATCGAGACGCATTTGGCATTGACAGCCTGACAGGACGACAGCAGGAGGATGCGATGCGATGCGATGCGAGCGGGAGCAGCGAACCAGCACCATTAAAAATCACAACTCAAACAATGCAACAACAACAACAGCAACAACAAGTGAAATAAACAACAGAAACTAGCAAAAAATCAAATGATAAAGTCCTTTAAGTAGTTGCATAACACTTGGCTGCATCCTCGGCGGAGCTGCCAGCGTCTCTAATGGATGATTGGGGGTGCGATTGCGACGATAGCAACTAGCGTGCATACGGGTCGTATGTGCAACGTTTTCAGTTGACTGGGTGAGTGCGAGTGTGACTGAGATAGACAGAGAGACAGAGATAGAGAGAGCATGAGTGAGCAAGAGCGCAGAGGAGCGAGCGAGCGAGATGGAGCGAGCGAGCGAGATGGAGCGAGCGATGTGGCCAACTTGTTATGGAGCAACTGTTTTTGGTGCAGAGTATCACTTCGCGCAAACGAATTCCATTTAACTAACTCACCATGTATAATCAAACATACTAACTAGTTAATACATATAGCAAATGTCACACACACACACATACACACACAGTTACACTAATAAGTTTTAGTGCATAAGTTTATCTTCCAAGCACAAGATACATATTTGTTATCGATAAATGTTAGTTGTAGTTATTGATTCTATTGATCATCATCGTCTTGATGATAATTTGCCATATTTGTAACGATTCAAACAACAAACAAATAAAGTTCTATTCCAACACTAACACAAAACATTTGAGAGTTGAAGCTATCGAAGCTATCGAGGGGAAAGAGATGTACATAAAATATAAATCGGAAACTGTGGATATAGTGTAAGAGATTTAGACTGGAACAGACATATACTAACAAAATAGTTCAAGAATAGAAAATACTCAAACTGAGGTGGATGCAGTAAGCTCTCTTACGTTTATATGTACTCGTATTACGGATAGAGGCATCTCATTTACGCTTAATATTCTACTACACTCTCCAATGAAAACTTCTATTTTTAGTCTTTGCAGTCCTCAAGGAATCATTTCAGTCAATATATCAATAATTAATCAAAGTCTTCTAAAATACAAAAATCTAATTATATAATAATAATAGATCAATATTTCCGTGAATAATACGATATTAATAATTCATAAATATTGAATTAAAAAGTTTATAAATATGGAAGGAAACTGTCTGGGGCGCTCATCAAACAGAATCCATCAGCTGGGCACAAACATAATTACAGTTCGCTGAGCTCCTCCTCCAGCACATTTTATAGGTCATATACTTGGCCAGTTTATTAGGGTTAGAAGCAAAAGGGCTTTAAAAGCTGGCTGTAGCTGTGGCAGATGCCATATGATAAATTCTTATGACTAAGCAAATTACTGCTGTTCAAATAGACACTTAATTTAGAAGGACTAACGTATGTAATGAGCCAGGCCATAAGCATAATTCGTAATCATTGGATTCTTGGCTGACTTCAAGGACTCCAGCAACAACAGCAACGACAGCTTTGCCCAATTGGCCGTATGCAAATGGCAGGCAAAGCCGCCGTACTCAAAAATGCCTTGGCTGCCAAAAAACAAAAAACCAAAAAAAAAAAAACGCTTCCCCAACAACTGCCAAAATTCCACTTGGTGGGCGGCCAGGGTGCGCAGTGGGCGTGTTCGAAATTGTCCAAAAATGAAAATGTTGTCATTTTGTGCATTGAATTACGTTTATTTGATGGCTGGCTGACGGGCAGGTGGGCGGTGGTTGGGTGGTTGGGCGGAGGCCATGCGACTCGCTGATTATCCGGCGTAACGACTGCGATTGCGACTGCCACAGGGGAGATGGGCAACAACAATGCCTGCCCCATGATAGGTGTTCAGGTGTTCCGGGCGACAAACAAGGTGATTATGACACGGCCCCTGACCCCTGGCCCCTCGCACGCGTTAATGGACTTCAAATATGCTCCGCTCCATGCCAGAGGAGCAGAAAAAAGCAGCAGGAATTCGGAAAAGAAATGTTATTTAAATTTCCCTTTGTTATGCGGGGTTGGGGTCCGAGCGGTCGCAGGACGTGACCGGCCCGGACGCTCAACTGCGCTGCTCATGAATAGCTGATGGCGCTCGTTGTGGCAGCTACAAATCAGCTTTAATATTGGTTTTTGATTATCGGCCCGATGGGGGCCGATCTAGGGCGTCTGCAAGTGTGGCAGTGTGGGCGTGGCAGGCATATACTGCATATTATCTTGTGACATTTTAATTAACATTTTTTTGCGCAGATTAAAATAAATTAATTCTGTGCAGTCTACATGCCTTCCGGTCGGTCTGCCCTTAACCCTGCCCGCCTCCCTCCCCCCTTTATCTATGCGATATACCAATTTTTACAGCTGACTAAATTTATATTGCGCATGCAAATCGTTAGCATAGCTGAAGCGGAAGCAACTGTTGCCGCTGCAGTTGCAACATTGTTGCCGCGGCCACCGTTGCGGCTGCTGCATAATTGTCTTCTGGCAATCCACGGCAACAATAAAGACAACAAAAAAAAAAAAAAAGTGCTGCACAAATTGTGAATTGTTTGGCCTTTATTTATTTATATTTTTAGTTCGTGCTTGCAGCGAATGGGGCGTGTCCTATGGTGACCGCCTGTGTGGTCCGCGGACCAGTTTATCGATAACAGCAAAAAACCCAAATGCCGAAAAAACGAATAACGAAAAACGTGAAAACTCAACAACAATTTTTTGGTAAAAGTTTGAATGTTTTATGTGACAGGAGAAAGAGAAAGAGCAAGAGCAGAGCAGCAGCTGCTGTACATCAAAATTTATGAAAAATATATAGAAGAAGGAGTAAGAGTGAGGAATGCTTGACTTGGATATACCTCGCCGAGTCTCTCAATTAGCTACTCTAGCTCTGCGTTCTCGGAGACAGAGCTAGTCAGACGACAGCTCGTCGACGCTTCTTGGTGTATTGGTGTTGGTAATGAGCTTATACCCAAAACTTCCAGAGTCAATGTGTTCTCAGTAATTCGTAATGCAGTGCAGACTCGAAGCAAGTTCACAGTTGAGCAGCCTTTTGCATATATATATGATTTCTAGTCCAGCTTATAGCTTACATATTTTGCGAACTTCACTTACATAATTGTGGAGTTGTTTGTTGGGTTTGTTGGGCTAGCCGAGAGTTATTTATGAAAGACTTCTGCAAACTCTCAATTAGCAATATCTCAAAGCCTTAAGCACTCGGCCCCATTGGCAATTATCATAAACAACATTCGCTCGAGAGAAATTTCAAAGAAGAGAAAAAAACTAGAGAAAGAAATAAAGAAAATGTGAGTAAACCCTTTCAAAAGGAAGCCGAATCCAGTAAAGCCGAAGCCGAAGCCCAATACAAATCAAATTAACAGAGGAGAACTGCTCCAGAGAGTTTTTTCACTCCGACTCGCTCGGCTCCCTCTCTCTCTCCCTCTCTCTATCTAGCTGTCTATCTGTCTATCTGTCTAGCTGTCGGTTGGACAGCTCGTCCGATGTTTGCGTCAGTTAGTTCACACTGTTTGGCTGATCTATTAACAGCCGTTCGGCATGCACATCACCGGTGCAACGTCGGAATCCCTGCTTTCGGCAGGGCGCTCATTATGTCTGCCCCATGCAACAATGTTGCAGCTGAGAAATGCTCAAGAGGCGGAGGAACAAACAACTTAAGCGCTTAACTTGAAGTTGAAGTTTTTATTTATTTTAAGTCTGCGGCTCCCCGCTTCCTGCCACCACGAGGGACGGGAGATGCGGGACGAGCCCGAAGACTTAATGATGCTCTTAACGACCCTCTCACTCGCACTCGCAATCGCACTCTCAACTCGCTGTGCAAATACATGTTGCAGGTCTATTTGCAACAGTTGGCAGCTCCTCCAGCCCCTCAAACGAGTCGTCAGCAGCCGCAAATTGCAAACGGAAAGTAGCTGAATAATCGCCGAGCCATTAGCCAAGAAATTGCAGTCAGGCAAGGACTATTGTGCTGCTCTCCATCTGACCAAGTTGTTCTCTTTCGTAGATGCCCGCTCACTCCATCTCTCTGTAGATAGAGAAAAAGAGAATGATGGACTGCAAGAGAAAAAGAGCAGGAGAGAGAGAGAGAGAGAGAAAGAAATGAGAGCCTGTCAGAGTTCATCGTATACGAAAGCTCTTGACATCAATTAGACATTGCAGTGAGGAATTTTTGAACGTAGCCGCCAACACTGCAGAAGAGTGTGAAATAATAAGAATATTTAACAGGCATTAGCTAACAATCTAGCGTCGAGCAAGCAATTTCTTTTAGCACTCAGAGTCTTACCGACTTGGCCCCCGTTTCCTGCCCACGACTCTGAACGCAGCTCAGTTTGCTCTTTATGTACACATATATTTATATATATATATGAGATATATATCTCATTTAGTTGTGCGCGCACTTGAAAGGTGAAATATTTTTGCATAGCCACAGCAGCAACAGCAACAGCAACAGCAACTGTTGCTGTTGTGGCATATATATTGCCAACTCACGCTCTCATTGAAATATCCCCACTCTCTAAGTTCGTCTCTCTCTCTCTCTCTTTCTCTCTCTCTCTCTCTCTCTCTCTGACGATCTTCTTTCACTTTCTGCATACCGCCGTCGCTTTTGTTGTTGTTGCTGCTGCTGCTGTTGCTGTTGCTGTTGCAATTGTCATTGTTGTTGTTAATGTGTCTGTGGCGCGGCCTCGACAGTCTCGTCTGGGCGCATTATTAATGCAATTCATCCATTTCCATTGCTGCAGCGGTGTCTGCAACAATGTTGCAAATGTTGTGTACACAACGGCCAAACAACACACTTTGCCAGACACGACTGTTGCTTTTGTTGTTGTTGCTGTTGTTGTTGTTGTTTTTCCAGTTGTTGTTGCCCTGTCAACATTTTTTGCCACTTTGTTATTTTTAGCGCATTTCAGTCACTTGCTCGCCTTCTGCACTCTCTCTCTCTCTCTCCACCTCTCTCTCTCTCTCTCCTTCACTCTCTTTCCCGTGGGCGCTCTTCACCCCAGCCGCTCGTTTTCCACGTGTTGCCCCTTGAAACGTTGGCTGTCTTTGCAGTTTACTTAATTATTGCTGCTGTTATTGTATGGCAACAATTTTGGATTTCAATTTGCAAATAAATAAGCAAAAAATTACGCATACGCCACGTGAAACGCGCTCAATCTATAGACGCAAAACATTTGGTTTCTTTGCCAAAATGCAAGAGAGTATATTGGTTCTCATTGTCGTTTCAATTTGGTTTCTCTTTGCTATTCGCCTGTCTGCCCTTGTGGGCGTGGCAAATCGTGGCGAACCATATCTGTTTCAGTCTCGGATCTGGCCCAGTGTTCGGGGCAAATGGTCGGCTATCGGCCATGCCCGAACGTTCTCATTTGTTGTTATTGATGTTGATTTGTTTATTTATTTATTTATTTTGTTGCTTTTGTTGTCAGTTTTAATTTTTGGCAATGGCAACGGCAGCGGCTAAATGAGTCAAACAAGAAACGCAGAAAATTGCGAATTTGACCTTCTGACCGCCCACGTAGATGTTGTTAATATTGCTAATGATAATGATGATGATGATGATGATGATAATGATGACATTTGGTGACTGTCACGAATAGATGTTGTCAATTGGCTAGCGATTTGGCAGCTGTTATTGTTGTTTTCATTGCCCTTGTTATTGTTGGTTGGTTGTTTGTTGCGTACAGCGAAAGCGGGCAAAATCAACAATAATAACAACAAATGTGCAGATAAAAACAGAGACGGCGAAAAACAACAAACACACACATGAACACATGAACACACTTCAAAGTGAACATGAAACTCAAGTGAAAACAGCAACAGTAACGTTCACAGTGAGCGTAAACTAACTGTGAACTAAATGCCACAAGAAAATAAAAATAAATAAAAACTGACAGCAACAACAACAACAACAACAACAACAACAACGTCGTCGTTATGTATGTCAAAGTAAAACGCAATTTATGGAATTTATTACGTGAGCTATTCGCAAATTTTTGCTAAGTTTATTTTCTTGCACCAGTCACATAAAAGACAGCAGGGGGCGTGGTCGTCAAACCGAAAAAAAAAAAAATGGAAATGCTAAAAAGAAAATGAAATAAATTAATTGTGAAAATACTGCTGTAACAATAATATAATTAAAATTAATACAACCTTTTCGATAATCTAATTTTTATGCCAGCAAAAATATAAAAAATTTATAATTAAACACAGAAAACAAGAAAAAAAAAAAAAACGATATGGGTGAAAATCTTTGCAATCATGAAATGTGAAATTATGGGAAAAGCACCCTCCACTCCCCTCTTCCACATCTGCCTTCGCTTTAGCTAAGCGCAGAAGGAATGCAGAGAAACGCAGCTTACGAAATAGCCACAACAATAATAACAACAGCAACAGCTATAATACAAGCAACAACTGTGAAAGTTAAGCATGGAGAAAACAATTTTGAGTTTTGAAAGCAATTATTAAGACGATTTTTGGATATTTCTTTTTTTTTTAATAAATATTTGAAGCCGGGCACCAGCGACAACAATTGTATCTCATATGCAAACATCTAGTGGGGGTCTACATCTATGTACCTCCCAGAGATTCGAAAAAATCGCCCATTCCGTTTTCGCCATGAGGCATACGATACATAATTAGTGTCAAATCGAAGCAACAATTCCCGAATTTGACACATCGATATTTATCGATTGTGTGTACGACTCCATATGTTCAATTTATAGCCTAATTTATTATGCATGAGATTTATGTCTGCGCTTTCTAAATTTGTTCAACTTGTCAAAATTTGCGTTTTAGAATTTTAACAAAACCAGTATTATGAAAACTCTTATCACCTTACTATGCCTATATTTATTGATACATACTGGTAAGCCTGACTGATTGCCTGACTAATTGATACCCTGAGTCCCGTCCGAAAAGAAAAAAGCAAATGTATTGATTGATCTTGAATAAGCAATGTTTATTCCTTAAAGCTGAAGCTGATCAACTTAGAGTTATGGATGGCTTCGATGCCGACATCTCGGATGCTCCATATATGGCCTCATTGCGTCTTATAGAAAGTGAGACTCATAAACTGGGCAGTGGACATTTTTGCGGTGGGACTATTATAAAAAATCGTGTGATTCTCACAGCAGCTCATTGTTTAATTAGGTGGGTACGCCTGAGTGAATAGTCTGCCAGTTCATACAGTCAATTTGCTGCAGCAAGAACCACACCAATGTAGTGGTTGTAGTGGGAGTCACGTGCCTTAACGTCAGTTTGCCGACAATGAAGAAGCTGAATATCTCATATTGGCATTGGCATGAAAAATATAAAAGAAAACACCTAAACTACGATATTGGATTGGTATTCACAATTGAAAGTATAGAACCAGTTAATGGGGCAATCGCATTCCTGCCCCTTAACACCAAGAAACTACGCATTGGTACTAAATGTCTAGTGTCTGGATGGGGTAAAAACGTAAACGAATAACTTTTATTTGAACTTGGACATTGTTGCTCTCGTGTATCGATAACAAGACTAACCGATTGCTTTTTCCTATCATAGCGTAAATCATCAAGATGTCTGCAAGCAAAGTGGCAAAGCATTTCGGACAGTAAAAAATGCTACAAGGGCGCTAATATATTTGGCGTACTGTGCATCCTCACAAGTCATTCGACTGGTGCCACCTTTGGTGATTCAGGTGGTCCGTTGAAATGCAGCGATACACTTGCGGGTGTTGTTTCCGGCTCAACCAAAAAAAATAGTGTCTCTTATGTAGATGTACGGGCTTTTATCGATTGGATAGAAGGACGGAATGGAACAAAGCCCCTTGGATCGTTTTGCGTTGGGAGGCACGTTGGTTTGGCCATCAGCATTTATGTGGCTTTTTACTCAAACTAAGCCGAGTTACTTACGATGAATTGAAAATTAGTAGGTTTATGAATTTTATTCAACTTGACAAGTAAAATTTCCAGACTTAATTAATTCCAAAATTCCGTGTCCGAATTTCGACAAAACAAATATGAAGTCTCTAGCGCTAGTAATGATTCATATCGTCCCATTTTGTCCATTGACATCGATGAATTTAAACAAAACCAATATTATGAACTCGCCGGTATTTTTGACAACTCTTATCACCTTACTATGCCTATTTTTATTGATACATACTGGTAAGCCATATTGATTGCCTGACTAATTGATACCCTGAGTCCCGTCCGAAAAGAATAAAGCAAATGTATTGATTGATCTTGAATAAGCAATGTTTATTCCTTAAAGCTGAAGCTGATCAACTTAGAGTTTTGGATGGCTTCGATGCCGACATCTCGGATGCTCCATATATGGCCTCATTGCGTACTAAAAAGGAGGACGCTCGTAAACTGGGCAAGGGATTTTTTTGCGGTGGGACTATTATAAAAAATCGTGTGATTCTCACAGCAGCTCATTGTTTAATTAGGTGGGTACGCCTGAGTGAATAGTCTGCCAGTTCATACAGTCAATTTGCTGCAGCAAGAACCACACCAATGTAGTGGTTGTAGTGGGAGTCACGTGTCTTAACGTCAGTTTGCCGACAATGAAGCAGCTGAATATCTCATATTGGCATTGGCATGAAAAATATAAAAGAAAACAACGAGACTACGATATTGGATTGGTATTCACAATTGAAAGTATAGAACCAGTTAATGGGGCAATCGCATTCCTGCCCCTTAACACCAAGAAACTACGCATTGGTACTAAATGTCTAGTGTCTGGATGGGGTAAAAACGTAAACGAATAACTTTTATTTGAACTTGGACATTGTTACACTCGTATATCGATAACAAGACTAACCGATAGCTTTTTCCTATCATAGCGTAAATCATCAAGATGTCTGCAAGCAAAGTGGCAAAGCATTTCGGACAACAAAAAATGCTACAAGGGCGCTAATAGATTTGGCTTACTGTGCATCCTCACAAGTCATTGGACTGGTGGGAGCTCTGGTGATTCCGGTGGTCCGTTGCAATGCAGCGATACACTTGCGGGTGTTCATTCCGGCTCAAACAAAAAAAATAGAGTCTCTTATGTAGATGTACGGGCTTTTATCGATTGGATAGAAGGACGGAATGGAACAAAGCCCCTTGGATCGTTTTGCGTTTGGAGGCACGTTGGTTTGGCCATCAGCATTTATGTACTCAAACTAAGCCGAGTTACTTACGATGAATTGTAAATTAGTAGGTTTATGAATTTTATTCAATTTGACAAGTAAAATTTCCAGACTTTATTATTTCAAAAATTCCGTGTCCGAATTTCGACAAAACAAATATGAAGTCTCTAGCGCTAGTAATGATTCATATCGTCCCATTTTGTCCATTGATATCGATGAATTTAAACAAAACCAATATTATGAACTCGCCGGTATTTTTGACAACTCTTATCACCTTACTATGCCTATTTTTATTGATACATACTGGTAAGCCATATTGATTGCCTGACTAATTGATACCCTGAGTCCCGTCCGAAAAGAATAAAGCAAATGTATTGATTGATCTTGAATAAGCAATGTTTATTCCTTAAAGCTGAAGCTGATCAACTTAGAGTTTTGGATGGCTTCGATGCCGACATCTCGGATGCTCCATATATGGCCTCATTGCGTAATAAAAAGAAGGACGCTCGTAAACTGGGCTGGGGATCTTTTTGCGGTGGGACTATTATTAAAAAACGTGTGATTCTCACAGCAGCTCATTGTTTAATTAGGTGGGTACGCCTGAGTGAATAGTCTGCCAGTTCATACAGTCAATTTGCTGCAGAAAAAACCACACCAATGTAGTGGTTGTAGTGGGAGTCACGTGTCTTAACGTCAGTTTGCCGACAATGAAGAAGCTGAATATCTCATATTGGCTTTGGCATGAAAAATATAAAACAAAACAACGAGACTACGATATTGCATTGGTATTCACAATTGAAAGTATAGAACCAGTTAATGGGGCAATCGCATTCCTGCCCCTTAACACCAAGAAACTACGCATTGGTACTAAATGTCTAGCGTCTGGATGGGGTAGAAACGTAAACGAATAACTTTTATTTGAACTTGGACATTATTGCACTCGTGTATCGATAACAAGACTAACCGATTGCTTTTTCCTATCATAGCGTAAATCATCAAAATGTCTGCAAGCAAAGTGGCTAAGCATTTCGGACGACAAAAAATGCAAAAAGGGCACTGCATATAAATTTGGCGTGCTGTGCATCCTCACAAGTCTGAATGGTGGGAACTATGGTGATTCAGGTGGTCCGTTGCAATGCAGCAATACACTTGCGGGTGTTCATTCCGGCTCAAACAAGAAAAATAAAATCTTTTATGCAGATGTACGGGCTTTTATCGATGGGATAGAAGGACGGAATGGAACAAAGCCACTTGGATCGTTTTGCGTTTGGAGGCACGTTGGTTTGGCCATCAGCATTTATGTGGCTTTGTACTCAAACTAAGCCGAGTTACTTACGATGAATTATAAATCAGTAGATTTATGAAATTTGTTTAATTTGACAAGTAAAATTCCCAGATTTATAAAATTCCACATTTCCGTGTCCGACTTCCCACAAAACAAATATGAAGTCTTTAGCGCTAATATTGATGATTCATATCGTCTTATTTTGTCTATTGACATCGATGAATGCAGGTAAGCAACGGCTAGCAGTTATGCCCATATGTCCTCCACGTCTTTATATGAAGCGATCGATATTTATCGCTTGTGTGTACGACTTCATATGTTCAATTTCTAGCCTAATTTTTTATCAATGAAATTTATGTCTGCTTTTTTAAATTTGTTCAACTTGTCAAAATTTTTGTTTTAGAATTTTAACAAAACCAATATTATGAACTCGCCGGTATTTTTGACAACTCTTATCACCTTACTATGCCGATTTTCATTGATGCATACTGGTATGTCATATTGATTGCAATAGTAGATATGACTAATTAATACACTAAATCCCGTCCGAAAAGAGTAAAACAAATATATTGATTGATCTTAGGTTATTGAATAACCAATGTTTTTTCCCATAAGCTGAAGCTAATCAACTTAAAGTTGTGGGAGGCTTCGATGCCGACATTTCGGATGCTCCATATATGGCCTCATTGCGTTTTATAGAAAGTGAGACTCATAAACTGGGCAGTGGACATTTTTGCGGTGGGACTATTATTAAAAAACGTGTGATTCTCACAGCAGCTCATTGTTTAAATAGGTGAGTACGCCTGAGTGAATAGCTTGCCAGTTAATTCAGTCAATTTGCTGCAGAAAGAAACCCACCGATGTATTGGTTGTAGTGGGAGTCACGTATCTTTACATCAGTTGGCCGACAATGAAGAAGCTGAAAATCTCATATTGGAATTATCATGAAAAATTTATAAGGGCAAAAAAAGCGAAATACGATATTGGATTGGTATTCACAATTGAAAGTATAGAACCAGTTAATGGGGCAATCGCATTTCTGCCCCTTAACACCAAGAAAATAAGAGCTGGTACTGAATGTCTAGTGTCTGGATGGGGTGAAGTTGATGACGTAAACGAATAAGTTTTATTTAAACTTGGACATTGTTGCACTCGTGTATCGATAACAAGACTAACCGATTGCTTTTTCTTATCATAGTATGAACCAGCAAACCGTCTGCAAGCAATATGGGAAAAGATTATAGACATAAAAGTATGTTTTAAGGGCGTTAATAGTTTTGGCGTACTGTGCACCGACTCAGGGTCTCCGACTGGTGCCACGTTTGGTGATTCAGGTGGTCCGTTGCAATGCAACGATACACTTGTGGGTGTTATCGCCGCCAAAAACGGAAAAGGTTCAGTCTTATATGCAGATGTACGGGCATTTATCGATTGGATAGAAGAACGGACTGCAAGTGGAATAAAACCACGTGGATCGTTTTGCATTGGAAGGCACGTTGTTTTGGCCATCAGCATTTGTGTGACCACCATCTGCAGGTGCGGCACTGCAGATTTTTCTTCGTACTCAAACTAAGCCGAGTTACTTACGACTTAAATCAGTAGGTTTATGAATTTTGTTCAATTTGACAAGTAAAATTCCCAGATTTATAAAATTCCACATTTCCGTGTCTGAATTTCCACAAAACAAATATGAAGTCTCTAGTGCTAACATTGATGATTCATATCGTCTTATTTTGTCCATTGACATCGGTGAATGCAGGTAAGCAACGGCACATCATCAGTTACATCATTTTAAATGAATAATTGTGTGTATTCAATACCCGTTGTTGATAAAGTGCAATACAAATATGTAATCGTTCAAGAGCTGTTCATCTTTGATTATTCAATTATAACAACATTGACATCTAACGTTGTTGGATATTATTATTTACTGTATCTGATCAATTTATTCTGATCGATCCTATGATAGAAAGTATGTAATCAGCAATCTTCTTCTTTCAAAAATACACAATATTATTGATCTTGTGTAATTTGGTAACTTTTGTTTATTTTTGAAAGATCCAAATAATAGTGTTTTCAAAATCATAAACGGATTTTCTTGCGACATTAGGGATGCTCCCTATCAGGTCTCACTGCGCTATGCCCACAGAGAGAGAAGACGATGGGGCAGTGGTCATTTCTGTGGTGGGGCTATTATTAGCAAACGTGCGATTGTCACAGCAGCTCATTGTCTTAGGTAGGTACACGTGAATGAATCTTTTGACTGTTATTCTCATATTCTTTCATCAGGCACCAACGAAGAACAAATGTAGTAGTTGTGGCGGGGACCACGTTTCTAAGCGACAAAAGTGAAACAACGAAGGTACTGAAAATCCGATCTTGGCGCGTCCACAGGAAATTTATCAGATATTCATACGATATTGCATTGATCTTTACTATCGAGGATATAGAACCCATTAGTGGGGCTATTGAAATTGTGCCCCTTAACACGAGGGAAGTGGCCGAGGGCACCAAATGTCTTGTATCCGGCTGGGGTGCATCTGATCACGTAAATCACTCAATTTTATTCTCTTGTTTATCCATCCATAATTACGCTAATCGAGTGCAAATCTCCACTTAAGTCAGTGCCAATGAGCACGAATGATCTGCGGGCGCAATGGGTACCGACTCTCAGCCAAAAAAACTGTAATGCGCTCTATAATTTCTCTAAAATAATTTGCGCCGGCTATATGTCACCGACTGGGCCAAGCCGTGGAGATTCGGGTGGCCCATTGAAGTGCGACAATGAATTATCAGGTATTGTCGCTGTGGGAACGCCTCTCGGTGCTCCGACCGCGTACACAAGTATTAGGGAGTTCCATGCTTGGATACAACGTGAGATGAATGCCTTCAGTGGAGCTCTGTTACTTCGACCGCCTTGCATCCAGAGACAAGTTGTTTTGATCATCACCATTTATATGGTAACTAAATGAATCATTCTGTAAGTGTATATGTATCCCAATATATTTATCTACACAATCCCTGACTGTGCCTCCCCTGGGAGTCGAGCCTGGTCATCTGCTACCAGCTTATTAATTAGCCGCCGCCAATGTCTCATATCTTGACTTAAATGGCTCTTGGCTCTGAAGCTATCAAATAGTTGTTGAAGCATCTATACCTACCAAAGTGCATAATGATGAATATACGTTTTACTAAAATCAACTATCTATTTGAATTTAATCCTTATGAATTTTGTTCAATTTGACAAGTCAAATTCCCAGATTTATAAAATTCCACATTTCCGTGTCTGAATTTCCACAAAACAAATATGAAGTCTCTAGTGCTAATATTGATGATTCATATCGTCTTATTTTGTCTATTGACATCGGTGAATGCAGGTAAGCAACGGCACATCATCAGTTACATCATTTTAAATGAATGATTGCGTGTATGCAATATCCGTTGTTGATAAAGTGTAATACAAATATGTAATCTTTCAAGAGCTGTTCATCTTTGAGGCGGATTCTAATTTTATATGACATGGACATCTAACGTTGTTGGATACATTTCTTATTTACTGTATCTGATCATCTTATTCTGATCGATCCTATGGAGACAGTATGTGATCGGCAATCTTCTTCTTCCAAAAACAGAAGAAGCTGAAAATCTTATATTGCAATTATCATGAAAAATTTATAAGGGCAAAAAAAGCGAAATACGATATTGGATTGGTATTCACAATTGAGAGTATAGAACCCGTTAATGGGGCAATCGCATTTCTGCCAAGAAAATAAGAGCTGGTACTGAATGTCTAGTGTCTGGATGGGGTGAAGTTGATGACGTAAACGAATAAGTTTTATTTAAACTTGGACATTGTTGCACTCGTGTATCGATAACAAGACTAACCGATTGCTTTTTCTTATCATAGTATGAACCAGCAAACCGTCTGCAAGCAATATGGGAAAAGATTATAGACATAAAAGTATGTTTTAAGGGCGTTAATAGTTTTGGCGTACTGTGCACCGACTCAGGGTCTCCGACTGGAGCCAGGTTTGATGATTCAGGTGGTCCGTTGCAATGCAACGATACACTTGTGGGTGTTATTGCCGCCGGAAACGGAAAAGGTTCAGTCTTATATGCAGATGTACGGTCATTTATCGATTGGATAGAAGAACGGACTGCAAGTGGAATAAAACCACGTGGATCGTTTTGCATTGGAAGGCACGTTGTTTTGGCCATCAGCATTTGTGTGACCACCATCTGCAGGTGCGGCACTGCAGATTTTTCTTCGTACTCCAAGTAAGCCGAGTTACTTACGATGAATTATATGAATCAGTAGGTTTATGCATTTCGTTCAATTTGACAAGCAAAATTTCCAGAATTTTAAGATTCCAAATTTCCGTGTCCGACTTCCCACAAAACAAATATGAAGAATCTAGTGCTAATATTGATGATTCATATCGTCTTATTTTGTCCATTGACATCGGTGAATGCAGGTAAGCAACGGCACATCATCAGTTACATAATTTTAAATGAATAATTGTGTGTATTCAATACCCATTGTTGATAAAGTGCAATACAAATATGTAATCTTTCAAGAGCTGTTCATCTTTGATTATTCAATCATAACAACATTGACATCTAACGTTGTTGGATATTATTATTTACTGTATCTGATCATCTTATTCTGATCGATCCTATGATAGACAGTATGTAATCAGCGATCTTCTTCTTTCAAAAATAAACCATATTTTTGATCTTGTGTAATTTGGTAACTTTTGTTTATTTTTGAAAGATCCAAATAATAGTGTTTTCAAAATCATAAACGGATTTTCTTGCGACATTAGGGATGCTCCCTATCAGGTCTCACTGCGCTATGCCCACAGAGAGAGAAGACGATGGGGCAGTGGTCATTTCTGTGGTGGGGCTATTATTAGCAAACGTGCGATTGTCACAGCAGCTCATTGTCTTATGTAGGTACACGTGAATGAATCTTTTGACTGTTATTCTCATATTCCTTCATCAGGCGCCAACGAAGAACAAATGTAGTAGTTGTGGTGGGGACCACGTTTCTAAGCGACAAAAGTGAAACAACGAAGGTGCTGCGTATCTTATCTTGGCGTATCCACAACAAATATACTAAATATTTTTACGATATTGCATTGATCTTTACAACCGAGAATATAGAACCCATTAGTGGGGCTATTGAAGTTGTGCCCCTTAACACGAGGGAAGTGGTCGAGGGTACCGAATGTCAGATATCCGGCTGGGGTCGAGCTAATCACGTAAATCACGCAATTTTAGTCTCTTGTTTATCTATCGATAATTACGCTAATCGAGTGAAAATCCCCACTTAAGTTAGTGCCAGAATCCACAAATGATCTGAGGCGGCAATGGGTACCGGTTCTCAGCCCTAAAGTCTGTAGTCAGCTCTATCTTATGCCAAAAATAATTTGCGCCGGCTATGCGACATCGACTGGGCCCAGCTTTGGTGATTCGGGTGGCCCGTTGAAGTGCGACAATGAATTATCGGGTATCGTCTCTGTGGGTAGGCTTGTGGGCCCGTCAGCGTACACAAGTATTAGGGAATTCCATGCTTGGATACAACGTGAGATGAATGCCTTCAGTGGAGCTCTGTTACTTCGACCGCCTTGCATCCAGAGACAAGTTGTTTTGACCATCACCATTTATATGGTCCATAAATGAATCATTCTGTAAGTGTATATGTATCCCAATATATTTAGGTCTACAATCCCTGACTTCTCTGTCTCCGTTGGGACTCGAGCCTGGGCATCTGCTACCAGCTTATTAATTAGCCGCCGCCAATGTCTCATATCTTGACTTAAATGGCTCTTGGCTCTGAAGTTATCAAATAGTTGTTGAAGCATCTATACCAATGTGCATAATGATGAATATACGTTTTAGTAAAATCAACTATGTATTTGAATTTGAATTTAATTCGTAAGGAGCAGGCGCGTATACAGGGTGGGGGGGGGGTTTCGGGGGTTCAACCCCCCCCCCCCCCCCCCCCCCCCCCGAAATAGTCGAAAATTTGGAAAGATACTTTTGTAATAAAATAATTACTTTATTTATTGTAGAACGAAATGGCGAAAACAAGTCGGACAATAGACATTCTTTTGTAGAAAAAAAATTTGAAATTTGTATATTATTAAGTACGAATATGTGTATTTAATATTTGCTAAAAACGTCGCAAAAATAAAACTTGAAACTTGAGTTAAGGCAGCTGCCTGACAAAAGCTGACTGCTACAAGACTCGATGTAAGGAACATCTATGCTAAGGACATCTTTGAATCTGCTGGAAGTATTTATCTTATTTGCTCGCTAAATAGACGTCCTAGCCTTATAATTGACTATGAATGTGTGCTCAATTCTTCCAATGAATGTCGCAAAAATAAAACTTGAAACTTGAGTTAAGGCAGCTGCCTGACAAAAGCTGACTGCTACAAGACTCGATGTAAGGAACATCTATGCCAAAGACATCTTTGAAACTGCTGGAAGTATTTATCTTATTTGCTCGCTAAATAGACGTCCTAGCCTTATAATTGACTATGAATGTGTGCACAAATCTTCCAATGAATGTCGCAAAAATAAAACTTGAAACTTGAGTTAAGGCAGTTGCCTGACAAAAGCTGACTGCTACAAGACTCGATGTAAGGAACATCTATGCCAAAGACATCTTTGAAACTGCTGGAAGTATTTATCTTATTTGCTCGCTAAATAGACGTCCTAGCCTTATAATTGAATATGAATGTGTGCTCAAATCTTCCAATGAATGTCGCAAAAATAAAACTTGAAACTTGAGTTAAGGCAGCTGCCTGACAAAAGCTGACTGCTACAAGACTCGATGTAAGGAACATCTATGCCAAAGACATCTTTGAAACTGCTGGAAGTATTTATCTTATTTGCTCGCTAAATAGACGTCCTAGCCTTATAATTGACTATGAATGTGTGCTCAATTCTTCCAATGAATGTCGCAAAAATAAAACTTGAAACTTGAGTTAAGGCAGCTGCCTGACAAAAGCTGACTGCCACAAGACTCGATGTAAGGAACATCTATGCCAAAGACATCTTTGAAACTGCTGGAAGTATTTATCTTATTTGCTCGCTAAATAGACGTCCTAGCCTTATAATTGACTATGAATGTGTGCTCAAATCTTCCAATGAATGTCGCAGAAATAAAACTTGAAACTTGAGTTAAGGCAGCTGCCTGACAAAAGCTGACTGCTACAAGACTCGATGTAAGGAACATCTATGCCAAAGACATCTTTGAAACTGCTGGAAGTATTTATCTTATTTGCTCGCTAAATAGACGTCCTAGCCTTATAATTGACTATGAATGTGTGCTCAAATCTTCCAATGAATGTCGCAGAAATAAAACTTGAAACTTGAGTTAAGGCAGCTGCCTGACAAAAGCTGACTGCTACAAGACTCGATGTAAGGAACATCTATGCCAAAGACATCTTTGAAACTGCTGGAAGTATTTATCTTATTTGCTCGCTAAATAGACGTCCTAGCCTTATAATTGACTATGAATGTGTGCTCAATTCTTCCAATGAATGTTGCAAAAATAAAACTTGAAACTTGAGTTAAGGCAGCTGCCTGACAAAAGCTGACTGCTACAAGACTCGATGTAAGGAACATCTATGCCAAAGACATCTTTGAAACTGCTGGAAGTATTTATCTTATTTGCTCGCTAAATAGACGTCCTAGCCTTATAATTGACTATGAATGTGTGCTCAATTCTTCCAATGAATGTTGCAAAAATAAAACTTGAAACTTGAGTTAAGGCAGCTGCCTGACAAAAGCTGACTGCTACAAGACTCGATGTAAGGAACATCTATGCCAAAGACATCTTTGAAACTGCTGGAAGTATTTATCTTATTTGCTCGCTAAATAGACGTCCTAGCCTTATAATTGACTATGAATGTGTGCTCAAATCTTCCAATGAATGTCGCAAAAATAAAACTTGAAACTTGAGTTAAGGCAGCTGCCTGACAAAAGCTGACTGCTACAAGACTCGATGTAAGGAACATCTATGCCAAAGACATCTTTGAAACTGCTGGAAGTATTTATCTTATTTGCTCGCTAAATAGACGTCCTAGCCTTATAATTGACTATGAATGTGTGCACAAATCTTCCAATGAATGTCGCAAAAATAAAACTTGAAACTTGAGTTAAGGCAGCTGCCTGACAAAAGCTGACTGCTACAAGACTCGATGTAAGGAACATCTATGCCAAAGACATCTTTGAAACTGCTGGAAGTATTTATCTTATTTGCTCGCTAAATAGACGTCCTAGCCTTATAATTGACTATGAATGTGTGCTCAAATCTTCCAATGAATGTCGCAAAAATAAAACTTGAAACTTGAGTTAAGGCAGCTGCCTGACAAAAGCTGACTGCTACAAGACTCGATGTAAGGAACATCTATGCCAAAGACATCTTTGAAACTGCTGGAAGTATTTATCTTATTTGCTCGCTAAATAGACGTCCTAGCCTTATAATTGACTATGAATGTGTGCTCAATTCTTCCAATGAATGTCGCAAAAATAAAACTTGAAACTTGAGTTAAGGCAGCTGCCTGACAAAAGCTGACTGCTACAAGACTCGATGTAAGGAACATCTATGCCAAAGACATCTTTGAAACTGCTGGAAGTATTTATCTTATTTGCTCGCTAAATAGACGTCCTAGCCTTATAATTGACTATGAATGTGTGCTCAATTCTTCCAATGAATGTCGCAAAAATAAAACTTGAAACTTGAGTTAAGGCAGCTGCCTGACAAAAGCTGACTGCTACAAGACTCGATGTAAGGAACATCTATGCCAAAGACATCTTTGAAACTGCTGGAAGTATTTATCTTATTTGCTCGCTAAATAGACGTCCTAGCCTTATAATTGACTATGAATGTGTGCTCAATTCTTCCAATGAATGTCGCAAAAATAAAACTTGAAACTTGAGTTAAGGCAGCTGCCTGACAAAAGCTGACTGCTACAAGACTCGATGTAAGGAACATCTATGCCAAAGACATCTTTGAAACTGCTGGAAGTATTTATCTTATTTGCTCGCTAAATAGACGTCCTAGCCTTATAATTGACTATGAATGTGTGCTCAAATCTTCCAATGAATGTCGCAAAAATAAAACTTGAAACTTGAGTTAAGGCAGCTGCCTGACAAAAGCTGACTGCTACAAGACTCGATGTAAGGAACATCTATGCCAAAGACATCTTTGAAACTGCTGGAAGTATTTATCTTATTTGCTCGCTAAATAGACGTCCTAGCCTTATAATTGACTATGAATGTGTGCTCAATTCTTCCAATGAATGTCGCAAAAATAAAACTTGAAACTTGAGTTAAAGCAGCTGCCTGACAAAAGCTGACTGCTACAAGACTCGATGTAAGGAACATCTATGCCAAAGACATCTTTGAAACTGCTGGAAGTATTTATCTTATTTGCTCGCTAAATAGACGTCCTAGCCTTATAATTGACTATGAATGTGTGCTCAATTCTTCCAATGAATGTTGCAAAAATAAAACTTGAAACTTGAGTTAAGGCAGCTGCCTGACAAAAGCTGACTGCTACAAGACTCGATGTAAGGAACATCTATGCCAAAGACATCTTTGAAACTGCTGGAAGTATTTATCTTATTTGCTCGCTAAATAGACGTCCTAGCCTTATAATTGACTATGAATGTGTGCTCAATTCTTCCAATGAATGTTGCAAAAATAAAACTTGAAACTTGAGTTAAGGCAGCTGCCTGACAAAAGCTGACTGCTACAAGACTCGATGTAAGGAACATCTATGCCAAAGACATCTTTGAAACTGCTGGAAGTATTTATCTTATTTGCTCGCTAAATAGACGTCCTAGCCTTATAATTGACTATGAATGTGTGCTCAAATCTTCCAATGAATGTCGCAAAAATAAAACTTGAAACTTGAGTTAAGGCAGCTGCCTGACAAAAGCTGACTGCTACAAGACTCGATGTAAGGAACATCTATGCCAAAGACATCTTTGAAACTGCTGGAAGTATTTATCTTATTTGCTCGCTAAATAGACGTCCTAGCCTTATAATTGACTATGAATGTGTGCTCAATTCTTCCAATGAATGTCGCAAAAATAAAACTTGAAACTTGAGTTAAGGCAGCTGCCTGACAAAAGCTGACTGCTACAAGACTCGATGTAAGGAACATCTATGCCAAAGACATCTTTGAAACTGCTGGAAGTATTTATCTTATTTGCTCGCTAAATAGACGTCCTAGCCTTATAATTGACTATGAATGTGTGCTCAAATCTTCCAATGAATGTTGCAAAAATAAAACTTGAAACTTGAGTTAAGGCAGCTGCCTGACAAAAGCTGACTGCTACAAGACTCGATGTAAGGAACATCTATGCCAAAGACATCTTTGAAACTGCTGGAAGTATTTATCTTATTTGCTCGCTAAATAAACGTCCTAGCCTTATAATTGACTATGAATGTGTGCTCAAATCTTCCAATGAATGTCGCAAAAATAAAACTTGAAACTTGAGTTAAGGCAGCTGCCTGACAAAAGCTGACTGCTACAAGACTCGATGTAAGGAACATCTATGCCAAAGACATCTTTGAAACTGCTGGAAGTATTTATCTTATTTGCTCGCTAAATAGACGTCCTAGCCTTATAATTGACTATGAATGTGTGCTCAAATCTTCCAATGAATGTCGCAAAAATAAAACTTGAAACTTGAGTTAAGGCAGCTGCCTGACAAAAGCTGACTGCTACAAGACTCGATGTAAGGAACATCTATGCCAAAGACATCTTTGAAACTGCTGGAAGTATTTATCTTATTTGCTCGCTAAATAGACGTCCTAGCCTTATAATTGACTATGAATGTGTGCTCAATTCTTCCAATGAATGTCGCAAAAATAAAACTTGAAACTTGAGTTAAGGCAGCTGCCTGACAAAAGCTGACTGCTACAAGACTCGATGTAAGGAACATCTATGCCAAAGACATCTTTGAAACTGCTGGAAGTATTTATCTTATTTGCTCGCTAAATAGACGTCCTAGCCTTATAATTGACTATGAATGTGTGCTCAATTCTTCCAATGAATGTCGCAAAAATAAAACTTGAAACTTGAGTTAAGGCAGCTGCCTGACAAAAGCTGACTGCTACAAGACTCGATGTTAGGAACATCTATGCCAAAGACATCTTTGAAACTGCTGGAAGTATTTATCTTATTTGCTCGCTAAATAGACGTCCTAGCCTTATAATTGACTATGAATGTGTGCTCAATTCTTCCAATGAATGTCGCAAAAATAAAACTTGAAACTTGAGTTAAGGCAGCTGCCTGACAAAAGCTGACTGCTACAAGACTCGATGTAAGGAACATCTATGCCAAAGACATCTTTGAAACTGCTGGAAGTATTTATCTTATTTGCTCGCTAAATAGACGTCCTAGCCTTATAATTGACTATGAATGTGTGCTCAAATCTTCCAATGAATGTCGCAAAAATAAAACTTGAAACTTGAGTTAAGGCAGCTGCCTGACAAAAGCTGACTGCTACAAGACTCGATGTAAGGAACATCTATGCCAAAGACATCTTTGAAACTGCTGGAAGTATTTATCTTATTTGCTCGCTAAATAGACGTCCTAGCCTTATAATTGACTATGAATGTGTGCTCAATTCTTCCAATGAATGTTGCAAAAATAAAACTTGAAACTTGAGTTAAGGCAGCTGCCTGACAAAAGCTGACTGCTACAAGACTCGATGTAAGGAACATCTATGCCAAAGACATCTTTGAAACTGCTGGAAGTATTTATCTTATTTGCTCGCTAAATAGACGTCCTAGCCTTATAATTGACTATGAATGTGTGCTCAATTCTTCCAATGAATGTTGCAAAAATAAAACTTGAAACTTGAGTTAAGGCAGCTGCCTGACAAAAGCTGACTGCTACAAGACTCGATGTAAGGAACATCTATGCCAAAGACATCTTTGAAACTGCTGGAAGTATTTATCTTATTTGCTCGCTAAATAGACGTCCTAGCCTTATAATTGACTATGAATGTGTGCACAAATCTTCCAATGAATGTCGCAAAAATAAAACTTGAAACTTGAGTTAAGGCAGCTGCCTGACAAAAGCTGACTGCTACAAGACTCGATGTAAGGAACATCTATGCCAAAGACATCTTTGAAACTGCTGGAAGTATTTATCTTATTTGCTCGCTAAATAGACGTCCTAGCCTTATAATTGACTATGAATGTGTGCTCAATTCTTCCAATGAATGTTGCAAAAATAAAACTTGAAACTTGAGTTAAGGCAGCTGCCTGACAAAAGCTGACTGCTACAAGACTCGATGTAAGGAACATCTATGCCAAAGACATCTTTGAAACTGCTGGAAGTATTTATCTTATTTGCTCGCTAAATAGACGTCCTAGCCTTATAATTGACTATGAATGTGTGCTCAATTCTTCCAATGAATGTTGCAAAAATAAAACTTGAAACTTGAGTTAAGGCAGCTGCCTGACAAAAGCTGACTGCTACAAGACTCGATGTAAGGAACATCTATGCCAAAGACATCTTTGAAACTGCTGGAAGTATTTATCTTATTTGCTCGCTAAATAGACGTCCTAGCCTTATAATTGACTATGAATGTGTGCTCAAATCTTCCAATGAATGTCGCAAAAATAAAACTTGAAACTTGAGTTAAGGCAGCTGCCTGACAAAAGCTGACTGCTACAAGACTCGATGTAAGGAACATCTATGCCAAAGACATCTTTGAAACTGCTGGAAGTATTTATCTTATTTGCTCGCTAAATAGACGTCCTAGCCTTATAATTGACTATGAATGTGTGCTCAATTCTTCCAATGAATGTCGCAAAAATAAAACTTGAAACTTGAGTTAAGGCAGCTGCCTGACAAAAGCTGACTGCTACAAGACTCGATGTAAGGAACATCTATGCCAAAGACATCTTTGAAACTGCTGGAAGTATTTATCTTATTTGCTCGCTAAATAGACGTCCTAGCCTTATAATTGACTATGAATGTGTGCTCAAATCTTCCAATGAATGTTGCAAAAATAAAACTTGAAACTTGAGTTAAGGCAGCTGCCTGACAAAAGCTGACTGCTACAAGACTCGATGTAAGGAACATCTATGCCAAAGACATCTTTGAAACTGCTGGAAGTATTTATCTTATTTGCTCGCTAAATAGACGTCCTAGCCTTATAATTGACTATGAATGTGTGCTCAAATCTTCCAATGAATGTCGCAAAAATAAAACTTGAAACTTGAGTTAAGGCAGCTGCCTGACAAAAGCTGACTGCTACAAGACTCGATGTAAGGAACATCTATGCCAAAGACATCTTTGAAACTGCTGGAAGTATTTATCTTATTTGCTCGCTAAATAGACGTCCTAGCCTTATAATTGACTATGAATGTGTGCTCAAATCTTCCAATGAATGTCGCAAAAATAAAACTTGAAACTTGAGTTAAGGCAGCTGCCTGACAAAAGCTGACTGCTACAAGACTCGATGTAAGGAACATCTATGCCAAAGACATCTTTGAAACTGCTGGAAGTATTTATCTTATTTGCTCGCTAAATAGACGTCCTAGCCTTATAATTGACTATGAATGTGTGCTCAAATCTTCCAATGAATGTCGCAAAAATAAAACTTGAAACTTGAGTTAAGGCAGCTGCCTGACAAAAGCTGACTGCTACAAGACTCTATGTAAGGAACATCTATGCCAAAGACATCTTTGAAACTGCTGGAAGTATTTATCTTATTTGCTCGCTAAATAGACGTCCTAGCCTTATAATTGACTATGAATGTGTGCTCAAATCTTCCAATGAATGTCGCAAAAATAAAACTTGAAACTTGAGTTAAGGCAGCTGCCTGACAAAAGCTGACTGCTACAAGACTCGATGTAAGGAACATCTATGCCAAAGACATCTTTGAAACTGCTGGAAGTATTTATCTTATTTGCTCGCTAAATAGACGTCCTAGCCTTATAATTGACTATGAATGTGTGCACAAATCTTCCAATGAATGTCGCAAAAATAAAACTTGAAACTTGAGTTAAGGCAGCTGCCTGACAAAAGCTGACTGCTACAAGACTCGATGTAAGGAACATCTATGCCAAAGACATCTTTGAAACTGCTGGAAGTATTTATCTTATTTGCTCGCTAAATAGACGTCCTAGCCTTATAATTGACTATGAATGTGTGCTCAAATCTTCCAATGAATGTCGCAAAAATAAAACTTGAAACTTGAGTTAAGGCAGCTGCCTGACAAAAGCTGACTGCTACAAGACTCGATGTAAGGAACATCTATGCCAAAGACATCTTTGAAACTGCTGGAAGTATTTATCTTATTTGCTCGCTAAATAGACGTCCTAGCCTTATAATTGACTATGAATGTGTGCTCAAATCTTCCAATGAATGTTGCAAAAATAAAACTTGAAACTTGAGTTAAGGCAGCTGCCTGACAAAAGCTGACTGCTACAAGACTCGATGTAAGGAACATCTATGCCAAAGACATCTTTGAAACTGCTGGAAGTATTTATCTTATTTGCTCGCTAAATAGACGTCCTAGCCTTATAATTGACTATGAATGTGTGCTCAAATCTTCCAATGAATGTCGCAAAAATAAAACTTGAAACTTGAGTTAAGGCAGCTGCCTGACAAAAGCTGACTGCTACAAGACTCGATGTAAGGAACATCTATGCCAAAGACATCTTTGAAACTGCTGGAAGTATTTATCTTATTTGCTCGCTAAATAGACGTCCTAGCCTTATAATTGACTATGAATGTGTGCTCAAATCTTCCAATGAATGTCGCAAAAATAAAACTTGAAACTTGAGTTAAGGCAGCTGCCTGACAAAAGCTAACTGCTACAAGACTCTATGTAAGGAACATCTATGCCAAAGACATCTTTGAAACTGCTGGAAGTATTTATCTTATTTGCTCGCTAAATAGACGTCCTAGCCTTATAATTGACTATGAATGTGTGCTCAAATCTTCCAATGAATGTCGCAAAAATAAAACTTGAAACTTGAGTTAAGGCAGCTGCCTGACAAAAGCTGACTGCTACAAGACTCGATGTAAGGAACATCTATGCCAAAGACATCTTTGAAACTGCTGGAAGTATTTATCTTATTTGCTCGCTAAATAGACGTCCTAGCCTTATAATTGACTATGAATGTGTGCACAAATCTTCCAATGAATGCCGCAAAAATAAAACTTGAAACTTGAGTTAAGGCAGCTGCCTGACAAAAGCTGACTGCTACAAGACTCGATGTAAGGAACATCTATGCCAAAGACATCTTTGAAACTGCTGGAAGTATTTATCTTATTTGCTCGCTAAATATACGTCCTAGCCTTATAATTGACTATGAATGTGTGCACAAATCTGCCAATGAATGTCGCAAAAATAAAACTTGAAACTTGAGTTAAGGCAGCTGCCTGACAAAAGCTGACTGCTACAAGACTCGATGTAAGGAACATCTATGCCAAAGACATCTTTGAAACTGCTGGAAGTATTTATCTTATTTGCTCGCTAAATAGACGTCCTAGCCTTATAATTGACTATGAATGTGTGCTCAAATCTTCCAATGAATGTCGCAAAAATAAAACTTGAAACTTGAGTTAAGGCAGCTGCCTGACAAAAGCTGACTGCTACAAGACTCGATGTAAGGAACATCTATGCCAAAGACATCTTTGAAACTGCTGGAAGTATTTATCTTATTTGCTCGCTAAATAGACGTCCTAGCCTTATAATTGACTATGAATGTGTGCTCAATTCTTCCAATGAATGTTGCAAAAATAAAACTTGAAACTTGAGTTAAGGCAGCTGCCTGACAAAAGCTGACTGCTACAAGACTCGATGTAAGGAACATCTATGCCAAAGACATCTTTGAAACTGCTGGAAGTATTTATCTTATTTGCTCGCTAAATAGACGTCCTAGCCTTATAATTGACAATGAATGTGTGCTCAAATCTTCCAATGAATGTCGCAAAAATAAAACTTGAAACTTGAGTTAAGGCAGCTGCCTGACAAAAGCTGACTGCTACAAGACTCGATGTAAGGAACATCTATGCCAAAGACATCTTTGAAACTGCTGGAAGTATTTATCTTATTTGCTCGCTAAATAGACGTCCTAGCCTTATAATTGACTATGAATGTGTGCTCAATTCTTCCAATGAATGTCGCAAAAATAAAACTTGAAACTTGAGTTAAGGCAGCTGCCTGACAAAAGCTGACTGCTACAAGACTCGATGTAAGGAACATCTATGCCAAAGACATCTTTGAAACTGCTGGAAGTATTTATCTTATTTGCTCGCTAAATAGACGTCCTAGCCTTATAATTGACTATGAATGTGTGCTCAATTCTTCCAATGAATGTCGCAAAAATAAAACTTGAAACTTGAGTTAAGGCAGCTGCCTGACAAAAGCTGACTGCTACAAAACTCGATGTAAGGAACATCTATGCCAAAGACATCTTTGAAACTGCAGGAAGTATTTATCTTATTTGCTCGCTAAATAGACGTCCTAGCCTTATAATTGACTATGAATGTGTGCTCAATTCTTCCAATGAATGTTGCAAAAATAAAACTTGAAACTTGAGTTAAGGCAGCTGCCTGACAAAAGCTGACTGCTACAAGACTCGATGTAAGGAACATCTATGCCAAAGACATCTTTGAAACTGCTGGAAGTATTTATCTTATTTGCTCGCTAAATAGACGTCCTAGCCTTATAATTGACTATGAATGTGTGCTCAATTCTTCCAATGAATGTCGCAAAAATAAAACTTGAAACTTGAGTTAAGGCAGCTGCCTGACAAAAGCTGACTGCTACAAGACTCGATGTAAGGAACATCTATGCCAAAGACATCTTTGAAACTGCTGGAAGTATTTATCTTATTTGCTCGCTAAATAGACGTCCTAGCCTTATAATTGACTATGAATGTGTGCTCAATTCTTCCAATGAATGTCGCAAAAATAAAACTTGAAACTTGAGTTAAGGCAGCTGCCTGACAAAAGCTGACTGCTACAAGACTCGATGTAAGGAACATCTATGCCAAAGACATCTTTGAAACTGCTGGAAGTATTTATCTTATTTGCTCGCTAAATAGACGTCCTAGCCTTATAATTGACTATGAATGTGTGCTCAATTCTTCCAATGAATGTCGCAAAAATAAAACTTGAAACTTGAGTTAAGGCAGCTGCCTGACAAAAGCTGACTGCTACAAGACTCGATGTAAGGAACATCTATGCCAAAGACATCTTTGAAACTGCTGGAAGTATTTATCTTATTTGCTCGCTAAATAGACGTCCTAGCCTTATAATTGACTATGAATGTGTGCACAAATCTTCCAATGAATGTCGCAAAAATAAAACTTGAAACTTGAGTTAAGGCAGCTGCCTGACAAAAGCTGACTGCTACATGCACTTATAATCCCCAGGCTAATTCGAAAGGTGTCCTAGGCATAAAGCATTGTTAACGTTAATGATCCATTGTTGTATTTAGCTCTTTGATTATTTATATTTAGTTTTGCAAGCTTTGTTTTCTTTCGGCACTTCAGCTGCGGTGCAATGATTGTTTGTATCTCTGTGTGGCAGCTGCTTGCGACTTGTTCATGCAACCAGGCAACACGCAACAAAAACAAGAATAGCAATAACAACTACTGTTTCCCTTTCACTCTCTGCCTATCTCACTCTTTCCACATATACATATACATATACCTTCTACTATCTGTCTCTCTTTCCCGTTAAGAGTAGACCGCAACTATTTCACATTGGGCAAAAATGACTTTGTTAGTGCAAAATTTGTCGCTGTTGTTGTTGCTGGCATTAAAGGCCAAAATGAAAACGCGACTCACACAGACACACAGACACACAAACACGCCGCACTTCAGTGAGTCGCTGCTGTCGCTGCTGCCTCTGCTGACGTCTCAGTCTCAGTCACTTTTGCGTTTTGTTTACAAAATAACAGCAACAACAAGCTAACGCTTTTTCAGGTCAAATTTGTTTACATTCCGCTTGGAAACTGGGTCATTGTGAGCGCGTGCGAGCGAGATGGCAACAGCGATGTTGTTAAGCGATTGTTCGCCGCTGGGACGCAGCTTGAAATCGCCAACAACACGATGGCAACGTGGGGCATGCCCCACCAGCGGCGATAACAACAAACCGATCATAATATTGAAGCCGCGTATAAATGCTCTATTTCGAACGATAAATGGCCAGGAATCGCAACTATAATGACAATTAAATGAATGCCATATATTATTTACTTTTTTTGCTATTGTCCAAAAATATAAATTAAATTCAAATTATTGTTTATATTTTCAATTTTACTTTAATTTAATTTAGTAGTAATGCATATTGAATATATCCTATATATCGGTTAGAGCAACGAGCGAGAGTTGGGCTCTGATCTCTCGCTGTGTGTATGAGCTCTGTATTTGGCTGTATTTGGGAATTTCCGTTGAGAACGTCGATTGCAGCAGTTGCTGCACAACTTGCTCCCCGGCACATACACACACACACACGCACACCCTGACTGTCTCGTGCCTAGCTGTGTATGCAATTTGAAAGCTATTTGTGTCAATGACAAATGATTCGAATTTATCGAAAAGTTGCAATTTGCCAAATGGCCGCTAAGCCAACCAACCAGCCAACCAGCCAGCCAGCCAGCTGTCCAGGTGCAACGGAGAGCGAGAGGGAGAGAGAGAAGCGCTAGAGAGATCGTGTTTAGAGCGAGACAGACTGCCACAGTGGCTTGACTGACTGAGACCCACTGAGGCGGATCTGGCCAGGCAGCCTTGAATGGAATGCGAACAAATGACGGATTACACAGCAGCAGCAACACGGCTCCCCTCGCTGCACCACTTAGGCCCCACTCACAGGCCCCACTCTGTCGCCTCTCAACCCCTGCTAAGTTTAAGTTTTAGTTTAAGTTTCAGTTGCAATGCAATCCACTCTAGCTCAGCTAGGCCTGTCTGACATTTTTGATTGTCAGTTGACAGGTGGATGGCTGGACCGACGGTGAACTGGCGGGTGGCTTATACTGTTACCCCACCAGTTAACCCAACTCAGACAGCAAAAATGCCTAAAAAAAACACAATTTATAAAGCTTCTTAAAAGCAACAAATGCAATTTGACGGACAAAAATGCATTTGGCTGCAAGTTGAAATCATAATTGACTAAAATATATATAGATAGATAGATGTCTTTACTGACTATATAGGGGCTGGCACAGTTAAAGCATGCTCCTAATATGAAATTGTTGAAGCTCATTTAGTTTTCATAAATTCCAATTTTGACAGCAATCGAAAATATTCATTGCCATTTTGGTTGCACAATGCTTTGGCACATAATTAATTAACACGTTTTGGTTTGATCAAAACAGATGAAATAATCCTCTATAATTAAGATTTGTTTCGCTGGAAATTGTAATTGCTTTGCTTAGTGTCAATCTCTATCAATCATGGAATTTAGTTTGAGTTCAACCAAAGTTGTTTCCCAATTTAGTTTGCAAACAAAACAAAAACACAAAAAAGCTATAGTTTCCATAATCAATCACTATCAATCATTAGAAATGTTCAGCATTCAGCTGATTGCAATATAACCAACCAACCCAACCATATACATATCTGACTCTTAGCCTTCGACCCGTAAATCTTAGCTTTGCCATCAATGCCAATCCATAATCAATCATTATCAATCAGTATAGAATAATATTTTGAAAACATTTTACTCGATGACAATTATGATTTTCACACACTTTAGTTGTGACCTCAACTTCTTGACTGCAAACAAGAATTGTTTCTGCTGCGGCTGCGATCAATGTCAATCGATAATCAATCTTTATCAATCAGCCAAACATACATAAATAACTTGTGTACGGTTCGGCTTGCAATTAGAGTCTCTCAACCCACAACAATAACAGACGCGCGCATTGCTCGTGATTACCTTGCCTTATAGATATGCCACGCACACAAACCAAACATTAATCATGTCGACTACGCCCCACGGCCCGCCGCTACCCCCGTGCAGCTAGTGCCCACCCCTCGGGGCAATATTATTAATGATTGCAACATCAACAATCATCGGCCATGGCTAATTTTTTGCAATTGCTCGCAAAATTTTATTAATTTCTCTGACAGCCAAAACAGTTCTCCTACGGTCTCTCTCTCATTCTCTTTCTCTCTCTCTCACTCAGTCTCACTCTTGCTGCATCCCGCTCAGTCTGGGGCATTAGCTATGCTCCATGACGATTCACACCGCGCTCGGTTGGACATTTCAGTTGTGCATCTCCCTGCTTCCAAGTTTGACCCAAATAGTTTCGTTCCGGCAGCTGTTGCTCTCTTCCTGTCTGTGAGTTGCCGCTCCCCTCCACGCCTCCCGGCTCCTCGTGCGTTGTCTTCAGGTGGCGTCGCATCAATCTTGAAGCTGCGTGGTTGACTGATGCGACACGAGGCGCGCAAAACTTTTTCGGCTCCCCAATTCTAAGCAGGCGACGACATGCAACAGTTGACACCCCCTCGGAAAAAGGCGAGAATGCCAGTGACGCCCTCCACTCCACCTCTTGCACACCAGCTCCCCATCGGGCTCACGTGTTCTATTTTTGTATAATTAGCATGTAATGCAGCAACAAATCCGGGAGCATAACATCCAAATTAGTAATTCCCGTCGAGTCAGGCGACCAAAATAGACGGCAGACATTGGACGACGCAGCCAAGAAGAACACACGACGATGTCTGCAATGCTGACGTCGTTGTTAATACTCTTGTATATATACGAATATACATATATACCCTGTAAATTGAGTAAGCATGAGAAAGGTAGTTCAAGCCTAAGCTCTTGCTCTCTATACACCTCCTTGTGGTTGAGTGTAGTATTTCCAAGAGATACTCTGCCTGTGTACTCTCTCTAGGCTAGTGGCCAAGATGATCGTACTCTTTATATTTATTCATTGATTTCTTCTATGAAAAGCTAATGACTTGCGTGGTATCTATATAGTCGGTGAATGCATGGCCAGAGCTGTCTTTAATACTCGGTCCTTTGACGCTTTTGGACCTGTATCTAGAAATTTCATTTGGCAAATTGAATTTGGCCAACCTGCCCCGGCGTTTGCTTTTTTGGGCCAGCCAAAGCAACTTAACAGCTTGGCCCCAATCCAAACTGAGGCGCAGCAGCAGAGGGCGTGGCGTAAACGGAGGGAAAACGTAAACTAGTCTGATCTAAGGGCGAAATCTGCTGCCGCATAATGTGATAATAAAAATCTTTTATTTGCCATTGTCATAGCTCGTCCTTATTGTTAGCCTAGCTCCAGCCCTGCTTGGGCTCCTCCTCTTGCTCCTGCTCCTGCTCCTGCTTCCTGTCGCCAGCTGCAGCTGCCGCTGCCACATAAATCTTGTCAGCGTACAGTTGCTCACATTTGACAAATACACACACTTACACACACACTTACACACACACTCACACACACACTCATATGTCATCAGGTCACATACCCAGTGACCACTCAGTGAGGCGCCTAATTCCCAGCCAGCTCCAAAGTTCCCATTCACATTTTCAGCTGTAATTCGTCGCGTGCCTCAATTTTCTTGTATTTTCACTTAACGCAACGCACGTTCCCAGCTTAGCTACATGCCACATGCCGCATGCCGCATGTCGCATGCCTCCTCTTCCTGTTTGTGTGAGCTGTCAACGCTTAACTCTGCCCAACTTTCATTTCTGGCTCCCCGTCTAGCTCCAGCTACCACTGAAGGGTGACTTATGGCCAACACGGACCTCCATCCGCAGTCCCCCAAATGGAGTTGTCATCGACCAGCCGCAAGCTCCAATTGCAGCAAATCTGCCCACCGCCCCGTCCCGCCCCACACACACCTTATTGGAGCTGACCAGCAATGCTGCCAGCTGTCATTGGGTTATCCGCTCACGTTCCACAAAGGATGAGCAGCAGCAGCTCGTAATGGATATTTGCAGCAAGAAATCTTCATTTAAAGAGAAGCTTATCGAAAATGCTCTCCCCTCCTCTCTCTCCCTCTCTACTCTCTCGTTAGTTTCCCAAACTTTCTCCCATGACATTTTCGTTTCATTTTGAAATAAGTTTCCTGATCTATTTATTTTAAATACATTCCTGCGCAAATCCCAGCTAAGCCCAAGCATTCCTAATGAGCATTCTAATAATACTCATTCACTTAATCCATACACATATTCACACACACACACACACACACACACACACACACACACATCAAGTTTTACGAGCGTTGCTTGGATTATAAACCAATTGGGTTAGTACATAAGTATCGCTTGTTTACTTTGCCGCACATTAAATTTAAGAATATATTTCAAAAAAAAACTTTTCCCAAACGTAAAATTATTTTTACGACTATAATACCCTGTAGCTATTAACGCATTCAGTGTGTTTACGTTCAGTTAAATACGTTGGCGCAACAAAAAGTTTCAGTTTGTTTCGAAATCCGATCTCATTTACCATTTATAGGGCATCTGCTAGTCTAGCCTTTCTTTTTTTAGGTCTCTTAAATGTTATTTATATGCTCTTAATATTTTGGCTCATAAATACGCAAGAAAGTTTGTGTGAGGCTTTATCCGCGTGATTAGCTAAAAATACGAGGTACACGAACCAATCGTAGACCCCCCCTAGGCCCGCCCCGAGCGCCCCTGCCTATGCAATGCTCTCGTCATGTTCTTGTCCACGAGAAGGCCAATACAGGCTACAGCGAAAATGAAAACAAATAAATATAAACAAGTATGAAAGCTCAAGTCGAGTCCGCTCGACTAGCAAATCCCCTGAACAAATTATTGAAACAGCAGAGAGCGTTCCCATTGGTCACCTGAAGCTCGACTGTAACGAGAGAGACAGTACTTGAGTAAAAGTAAAAGCAAGGAGAGAAGCAGTGCAGAAGATCATAAAAGTTGTCTATATGTATGCAGCAGCTCTCATTTAGTATTTGTATTTAGGTAAAGAGAAGCTAGAATGCTCACAGCAGCAGAGAGCGTTCCCATTGCTCACTTGAATGTCAACTGCAACGAGCGCTACCTGCCGTCGGGCTCAACATTTGGGAGAGACTATGCACTACAGTGCTTGAGTAAAAGTAAAAGCAAGAAGAGAAAAAGAGCAAAAGATCATTAGAGTTGTCTATGTGTAGGCAGCTGCTCTCTTTTGGTATGTGTATGTGTATGTGTAAAACGAAGCTAGAATGCTCACAGCAGCAGAGAGCGTTCCCATAGCTCACTGGAAGGTCAACTGCAACGAGCGCCACCTGCCGTCGGGCTTCACATTTGAGAGAGAGAGACAGAGCTTGAGTAAAAGTGGCTTTACGTATATAAAAGGCTGCAGCTGCAGCATTTCTTCAGTCTTCCAGGCCTGGTGGGGGTCAGCGCAACGAAGTGGAGTAGAGCGTGTGATCGATCTGCTTAGCATTAAAGACGTAGAGGAACTACGTAGACGAATACGTGAATGAATTACGTAGAGGAAATACTTAAAAGAAAGAGGAAACACATACGTAGAGGGAATATTTAGAAGAAATGGACAGACAAATAGTGCTAAATCATCAAGAATATATGTATATACTTTGTGGGGTCTGCTACGCCTCTTTTGCCTGTTACAGACATTTCAACAAAACCATTATACCCTGATTTCCCATTTTCAATGGGTTCAGGGTATAAAAATGGACGCCATGAAAATAGAAATCATTCAAAAGGCTTTCGCATATCCGGCGCCAGCTAAAAATATTTTGACGTCTTTAGAGCGCCTGCAACAGCAACAGCAACAGCAAGCGAAAAGAGGAAGCTGAAGCACAACTAGAGCAACATTACGAACGCCAATTATATTGCATATGAACTTTGCTATGCCAATTAAAATACCAAAGCTTGCCCTTACCTGTGCCCTTACCCCTAGCCTTACCTTAACTTAGTCTCTGTTATATATGTAGTTTCTAAATGTTTATCTACTTTTGTATTTACTTACCTTACTACTTATTTTAGTAGTAATTATTTTAGTATGAGCAGTATTTATTTTAGTATTTTTAGTATTATTTAGTATTTTTGTACTATAAAGTTAATAGATATTGTTAGAATATATCATATAAATATTTAATTATTCAGTATTTATTTTAGTATTTTTAGTATTTTTTGTATTTTTATTTTACATACAGTACTTTTATGATATTTTTGATACTTTTTCGTACTTATTATATATCACATTGTATTGATTCCCCAGTACAAATAATATACCAAAATTATAGTCAGTCTACAGGTATGCTCCAATCGCCTAGCTCTCTCCGTATACCCCATGAAAGACACTTAGGCATAATGCGTCTGAGGCTTGACGTTTGACGTTCGTTTTTCAACCACAAAAAAAAAAAAGCAAAAGAAGAAGAAGCGAGACAAAAAGGAAAGGAAAATTGTATTCGCGACAGTGTCTGAGTGCGTGGTTAGACTAGAGGCGGGGCAAGTGGCTGGGCGTGTGGTGGGGGCAACGTGGCACTGGTGGCAACATCATAAAAAATAGACCAATGCTGTTCTCGGCTGTGCGTCATTGTTGGCCTAAATCTCAACAACAAAACAACAACAACAACAAAACAACAACAACAACAGCCAGAGCCACAGTCACAGCAAAGACGTTAACAAGAACAAGAGAAGCCTTCGTCGGGGCATCACAACTAATTGACTTTGTATGCGAGGCTTTGTGATGCGTGGTGTGGGAGGTGGATGCTTGCTGGGGGTGGGGGCGGCAGTAAACGTGACTTCTTTGCTGTGCTGCGGTGGGGGGCTGCCAGGGGACATGGGCCGTTGTCGCCTCAACAAAATGAGTGATTGTTGGCAGCGCGTGAGCAAAATATTCATATGATTTCGCAACAGCACCCCCAAAACCAGACGAGTGTAGAACGGGGAAGGGGAAGCGCAGAGACTAGCTGTACAAGACTCATAATTCATTCATTTTCGCACTTGTTCTCAATGGTCCCCTCTGTCGAGGGAGTCTCTGTCATGTTATTTCCAACTTTTACTTTTTTACAACCTGAAATACCTTGCGCATACCCCCAACCACCACTCTCGATCTCTGTATACGAATGTATATTATACCTGGTACATATTGACTTATTGAGATTATCATATTATACATTTTTTCCGGGCATTGCCAAATTTAGCTCTTGGTCTTCTTAGCATTGTGCAAAATTCTTTTAGTCACATGCTCGAAACTTAATGACGAAAGTTTACTAATATTAGCCCATTTTCATGCCCTGTACTAATTGCGAATTGGAGAGTGGGTATGCTAGATACACTCCACTCCAGTACACTCTTCTCCATTCCTCACTTCTGTGCATCCATTCATCCGTCCGTTCTTCAATTTGTAGTATATAAGAACTCTA
Source organism: Drosophila aldrichi (assembly GCA_035045965.1). Classification (NCBI taxonomy): domain Eukaryota; kingdom Metazoa; phylum Arthropoda; class Insecta; order Diptera; family Drosophilidae; genus Drosophila; species Drosophila aldrichi. The sequence continues at coordinate 14,058,245 of JAWNOM010000501.1, forward strand.
CTCATATTCCCTAGACTATCAATATCGTTTAGCTTCTCCATTTTGAATCTCATTCGAATGCATTTCTTTGACATATGTTTTTCAGTCTCAGGGTATTTCCTAGTCAGTCACTAATTACTATTATTTTAATTTATCAGGTTTTCGTGACGTTTGTTGCGAACTTTTTTGCAGTTTGTTTTTTGTTTTGCATTTTGCGAACGCTCAAATTGATGGATTGTTTGCTTTTTTCTGTTTTTGTTTTCGTTTTCGTTTTTTGCAGCCGTAGTTGGGTAGCATTGCGAATAAAAATACATTCATTGAATTTCACATTCACAATTTGAGGTTGAGTCACTTTTTGGGCTGTTGGCCAGGAAGCGAATTAGTCAATAATGCAATTGAAGGCCTCTCTATACTAGACTAGACTAACGATCCATATGAATGAAATGCTTGAAATATGCCATATGACATCATTATACATATTATTGTGTATCCACGAAAACACATTTATTATAATTGTTGTTTGTTCATAGATCGTTGAGTATTTGTGTGTCGAACTGATTCAGCGGAAGGAATTCAAGCTGTGTGTGCCATCCAATGGAACTCGGCTAGAGGTAGCTCAAGAGAAGCCCATAATACGTATATAAAGATTGTTTCGGGGGCATTCCAACTGGGATTTTTATTTCAAAATTGAACAATTATAGCAGGAACTAACTCGATATATATGCAGTCTTGATTCGTTTCTTAAAATATCTATCGTATGCCGTACCACTTCTAGTTCCTAGTTTACAAATGTCTCTCTCCACCTATTTACCTCTCTTCGGCATTTTCCTTGATGTAGGAAAATATTCGACAGCATAATTATTTTGTGATTCAAACTGTTTTGCATGAGTTACGACTGTGGCAATTGTTGTTATTATATTGTGATCGAGTCGAGTCGACTCGAGTGACTTATTAAATCGGAATGCGGAAGCGTCTAATGCCGCTGTCATTGTTTGGGCAACATTGTTGCTGGCGTGCGCTCAGTGTGCAACATTCCAGGTAAAGAAAAGCCAAATCACAAATGGCAGCAATGGCAACAGCAACAACAGCTAAAGCACAACTTGAGCAGCACGCCAAAGTGCAATCAATCCCCCCCTGCTCAGCCGCCCTTTAGCTCTTGTTGAGTGTTGCCTGTTGGTTGGCTGACTCGAGGCTTGTTGCAGCCAGCGACATTTATTGCCGCAAATGAGTTATAACGAAGCAGCGCAGCTAATTGGCTGGGTCTACCAGAAATGAACTGAGTTTTCCTTTTAAGCAGCAACAATCGCAATCACAACTAGCAGCAACAATAACACGCGACAGCAGCAGCAGCCGCAGCAGCAACAGCAAAAGGACAGGTGCAACACGCGGCGGCGCTTGAGTCTCGACTCGATCATGCCACAGCTTTGACTTTATCCTTGCGGCCCTTTGGTCCTCAGCTCTTCTTAATATAATTGCCAAATGCGTTTACGTTTACTGTTGCTGTTGCTGCTGTTGTTGCTGCTGTTGCCTGTCAGCGTCTGGCAGCAGCTGCAACAACAACAGAACAAAAGCAGCAGCTGCAAGACGTCAAGGCAGGGACTGCCACACCTGCCACGTGTTGCATTTACAGGCAACAGCTGGACACGTACTGAAGAGCCCCTCTCTCTCTCTCTCTTTCTTCTCGCCTCACTTCTCTCGCCCATCAGCCCTGGGGTTCATTGCATCCCTTTTAGGCAGCAGGCAACTGTCAAATTACATGGCTGCGACCTGGCCAATGTTTACTTCCACTTACTTCCACTTTATTTGCGCTGACAAGCTCCAGAACGAATCAAACACTGATGACTGACTATAATGATACTCTGTATCTGAACGTGATGCCACTATGATAGACTACAATGTTATCCTGTATATGAGTGTGAAGAGAATGTGTCAAGATGATGTGTGACAATATGACTATAATGATACCCTGTAACTGCCGTACATTCATACACACATATTTTTAATATGTAAAATATATCTAAGTATTCCTTTTTCCCTATTGCACTTACAGGGTACAAGCTAACCATTTGCCTGTTTTGAGTTTATCTCGTTTCGATTTGTCTGCAATTCCCAACTCGACAAACAACCAAATTTCGCGCACCTGCCGCAACTTTTCGCTCTTCTTCTTCTTGTTCTTCTTTTTGTTGTTATTGTCCTTGCTGCGCCTGTGGTGGTCGCTAAAAGGCGCACATCTGTCTACCTGAGCACAGTACAATGCAGCTGCAATTATGTAAGGAGCGGGCATGAACCTCAGAATCGGCAAAAAGATAGATTCCAAGACATCAGCAAGGCTCCTGATAGACCTACTGTTGGAAGGCCAGGACAGACTCCTGAAGTGGTATTTGAAGTTACACTCAAGCAAATTCCATGTTCCAAATCTGCATAAAGTTTCTGCGTATCCCCCAGAATTTGTAGCTCCCGAGACTGTGAAGAGAGAAAACTGTACATACATATAATATCTGATGAGGATTAAATAGGAATTCGTGCTGCTCTACAAGCAGACCTCATCCATAGAGAATATATAATAGCAAATATAGCAGAGGAGTCACACGCTCATGACAAATTCTATAATAATTCAAAGACCAATGACTAATGGATCTAAATAATTGGCTATAAATAGAACAATGCCAGTTCGAGAACATGCATATATCATTTCACATTTAGGAAATCGACGAAAATAGCTAATCGCTATAATTATAGCTTAATATTCAGTTTATGGTGCATATAAAAGCGCGATCTATAAATAGACGATATTTTGGCTCTAGAGATCTTTACGACCATGCCCAGATGTTGAGAATTTGGTCAAAGTTCGCAGCTCGCTCATTTGATTAATTGACGTGATAAGAGCAATAATACAGTTTATTGAACCCATAACAAATTGGCAATATTTTCATATTTATAGCCCATTGATCGCGGGTGTATATATTTATCTTTGTCAATATATATCGTATTTGGTAATTATTTACGGGAGCGCAATGCTCGAGGGCCAAATGCATCCAACTTGTTTTTGAGACTCTTAAATTGTTTACAAACGGAATCGTTTATATATGCACACATTTATATATGCATACATACTTTTTGCGTTGTTTTTAATTTGGTTTCTCTTACCAATTTTATTTTTGTCGCGCATTACAGCTGAGGGGGTCCACAGTGCAGCGAAGGGAGGCAGCTTGGGGCTTCCGATGACAGCAGCAGCAGCCGCAGCAGACGCAGCAGCCGCAGCAGGAGCAGCAAGTTGAGGTGTTTGTTGTGGCATTTTCTGCCTCTGGCTAGTCTCTCTTTCTGTCCCCGTCTGTTTCTATCTCTGTCTCACGTTTTTTACCACTCATTCTGACTCATTGAGGTCGTGTGCGAATTTTTGGAATTGCTTTTATTTATTTATGCATTTGTTATTGTATTTGCGTTGAATGTAAATTTACTTATTTATTGCGCGTTGCGCGACAAAAACAAATAAACTCATCGTATCGCGATTCGCAGAAGCAACAACAACACTTGAACGAGGAACTTGCCCGATGAGCACATACCATGTAATTGGCAACGGCGTCTACCGATCCTTATCTGATGCTAAGCAGCCAATCGACGAAATCGAACGATATCAATAAAATAATCGAGAAACTTAAATCAACTTAGTCTTCGAAATCGATCGCTTCATATAGAGTTTTCTCAGCGGATCTCGATGAATATAAGACTATGTAGCGCTTACATTAGAGAGGCCTAACCAATTATAGTTCTCAGCTGTTTACAGAGTATCACATAGTGCCCCTCAGCCAAGGGCCACTCACTTGTTGTTTCTGCAGCGATCGCGTTAATTACGTGTGTAAAAACTATTGAGCAAACAATTTGATTAGTGTCCGCGTGTGAATTAGCCGAGTCCGAGTCGAAATGCGGCACGCGCTTTGCTTCCACCATTCGACGAAATCAGTCAACTCATCAGATTTCGAGCTACGATTTCATTTTCGTAGTTTTCCACGAATTTCGAACAGCTCTCGGCCGCGTTAATGACACGTTAAGTCGTAAACAACAAACAGCAATATCCGTTTGTGTATAACTTTGTTAACTGATTTTTGCGACTTGATTTTTTTATTTTTGCCAGTGCTCATGGGAACTCCAGATACTGTCACGCCCATTAGCCCCTATCACCCGCTCATCAGTGGGAAGTACGAGCCTCGAATTGTTGTTGATGCCTTCATCTATTTTTAACGAACTGAGTCAATTGCGATAAACAAACGCAATGCCACAAATAGAGTTAACCTTTTGCCAACATTTCCAATTGACATTGTGTACACAGATAAAGTGCGAATATGTGCGTGATGGGAGGTGGAGGTACTCAATGTTGGTGGCAATGTGATCTAAGATAATAAAATACTAACATACCAAGATACGAAGATACTGAGATACTAAGATACTTAACTTCGTGATTTACAATTCAGTTAATACACTTTACCTCATCCTATTACGTCCACCAAGTGAACTACATTTGTTTTAAACTATCATAATTATATATAGACATATATCTTTCCCAATTCAGGCGCAATAACTGAGCGTTTGACTTTCAGAATTCCCATATTCCAGCTGACTCATAAATGAGCTCATGTTCGATGTAGACGCAATTCTTGGAAGCAAAGTCTCGCCTCAAAGTCAATAACCCTTAGAGCTTTGAATCCCGCTCGCAACAGATATATGTATGTGCATATATATATGTATGTGTATATACCTTTGCGTGAATATTACGCATACACAACGTGCGCCCTGGTACATCTGCAGATCGAGCAATATATCTAACAATATGACACCTAGAAAGAAGAACTGACGAAATTTCAATTTCTGGCACGTTCCACAGATCGGCTAAAGAATGCGGCAGGGATTTGAAGAGGAAAACTGAAAGCGAGAGAGAAAAAGAGAGAGAGAGAGAGACAGTTTGTTTTGAGCCCAGCCCGTGTAAGATTATTGGCCCCAAACGAACAGCCAAGCGAAACAGCAGAGAACAAAACAGAACCCAAAAAAAAAAAAAAAAAAAAACACAACCAAAACTGCGCAGTGCAAAGCCTGGCAAATATTTCATCATTAGCTTTTTGGCGCTTTTCATTACAAAAACAAGAAACCAAAAACACACAAAAAAAAAATCCAAAATACAATTTAAATAAATTTCGCAAAATCAGCAACAAAAAAAAGACACGAATTGAGTTATTGGTTGAGCAGGGGGTGTGGGGTATTCAGAGAGCGGTGCTGAGAGAGGGCGGACGAGGCGAACTCAGAACTTGGCAAAGTTCAATAAAACCTGAAGCGTCGTCGTTGCCGTAGTTGACTCCACGTCTTCTTCAACCAACACACGCTCTATCTACCTGTCTCTGTCTCTCCTGTTATATGTTTTGTTACTTCAGCTTAAGTCGCAATAGCCCAGTTAAAATGGAAACAGGCCACATAGACCGGGAACTAGCCAAAATAGATAATCTTGAAGAACAACAACTACATATTAAGCGAACAATGCCATAGCCCGAAAAGAAAAAAAAAAAACAAAAAGTATACCGATACCGATACCGATACAGATACAGATACAGATACAGATACAGATACAGATACAGATACAGATACAGATACAGATACAGATACAGATACAGATACAGATACAGATACAGATACAGATACAGATACAGATACAGATACAGATACAGATACAGATACAGATACAGATACAGATACAGATACAGATACAGATACAGATACAGATACAGATACAGATACAGATACAGATACAGATACAGATACAGATACAGATACAGATACAGATACAGATACAGATACAGATACAGATACAGATACAGATACAGATACAGATACAGATACAGATACAGATACAGATACAGATACAGATACAGATACAGATACAGATACAGATACAGATACAGATACAGATACAGATACAGATACAGATACAGATACAGATACAGATACAGATACAGATACAGATACAGATACAGATACAGATACAGATACAGATACAGATACAGATACAGATACAGATACAGATACAGATACAGATACAGATACAGATACAGATACAGATACAGATACAGATACAGATACAGATACAGATACAGATACAGATACAGATACAGATACAGATACAGATACAGATACAGATACAGATACAGATACAGATACAGATACAGATACAGATACAGATACAGATACAGATACAGATACAGATACAGATACAGATACAGATACAGATACAGATACAGATACAGATACAGATACAGATACAGATACAGATACAGATACAGATACAGATACAGATACAGATACAGATACAGATACAGATACAGATACAGATACAGATACAGATACAGATACAGATACAGATACAGATACAGATACAGATACAGATACAGATACAGATACAGATACAGATACAGATACAGATACAGATACAGATACAGATACAGATACAGATACAGATACAGATACAGATACAGATACAGATACAGATACAGATACAGATACAGATACAGATACAGATACAGATACAGATACAGATACAGATACAGATACAGATACAGATACAGATACAGATACAGATACAGATACAGATACAGATACAGATACAGATACAGATACAGATACAGATACAGATACAGATACAGATACAGATACAGATACAGATACAGATACAGATACAGATACAGATACAGATACAGATACAGATACAGATACAGATACAGATACAGATACAGATACAGATACAGATACAGATACAGATACAGATACAGATACAGATACAGATACAGATACAGATACAGATACAGATACAGATACAGATACAGATACAGATACAGATACAGATACAGATACAGATACAGATACAGATACAGATACAGATACAGATACAGATACAGATACAGATACAGATACAGATACAGATACAGATACAGATACAGATACAGATACAGATACAGATACAGATACAGATACAGATACAGATACAGATACAGATACAGATACAGATACAGATACAGATACAGATACAGATACAGATACAGATACAGATACAGATACAGATACAGATACAGATACAGATACAGATACAGATACAGATACAGATACAGATACAGATACAGATACAGATACAGATACAGATACAGATACAGATACAGATACAGATACAGATACAGATACAGATACAGATACAGATACAGATACAGATACAGATACAGATACAGATACAGATACAGATACAGATACAGATACAGATACAGATACAGATACAGATACAGATACAGATACAGATACAGATACAGATACAGATACAGATACAGATACAGATACAGATACAGATACAGATACAGATACAGATACAGATACAGATACAGATACAGATACAGATACAGATACAGATACAGATACAGATACAGATACAGATACAGATACAGATACAGATACAGATACAGATACAGATACAGATACAGATACAGATACAGATACAGATACAGATACAGATACAGATACAGATACAGATACAGATACAGATACAGATACAGATACAGATACAGATACAGATACAGATACAGATACAGATACAGATACAGATACAGATACAGATACAGATACAGATACAGATACAGATACAGATACAGATACAGATACAGATACAGATACAGATACAGATACAGATACAGATACAGATACAGATACAGATACAGATACAGATACAGATACAGATACAGATACAGATACAGATACAGATACAGATACAGATACAGATACAGATACAGATACAGATACAGATACAGATACAGATACAGATACAGATACAGATACAGATACAGATACAGATACAGATACAGATACAGATACAGATACAGATACAGATACAGATACAGATACAGATACAGATACAGATACAGATACAGATACAGATACAGATACAGATACAGGTACAGATACAGATACAGATACAGATACAGATACAGATACAGATACAGATACAGATACAGATACAGATACAGATACAGATACAGATACAGATACAGATACAGATACAGATACAGATACAGATACAGATACAGATACAGATACAGATACAGATACAGATACAATTCCTGACATTGGACTTGTCGAACAGGTTCTTCTTAAGGTTCTACTGAGCAAGCGAGACAGCAAAACGCTATAGCAGAATGAGAGAGGGAAGGCGATAGCTTCAGTGTTGAGCGCTATTGGTGGGGCTTGGAGCGTGGGCTAGAAACTTTTGCCGAAGACAACAACGACTACCACAACAACAACAACTAAATACACTTTTTGTTTCACTTTGCCTTTTTGGTGGTTGTTGTTGTTGCTGCTTGGATTGGTTGTTATTGTTGTAGTTTGCTTTGTTGTTGCTTCACTTTTATGGGCAGTTATTGTTGTTGCTGTGACTTCAGTTCGTTGTTTATAGTTGTTGTTGTTGTTGTTGATGTCATTAACCCGGCACTTGGCGCTGGAAACGCGCACTTTTTTTACTATTGTTGTTGTTGTTGCTGTTGGTGTGGTTCTCGAGCCAAAAACACCGACAACCAAAAATTTTCGCTTTTTTTCGCACGTATTTCCCCATATTCTGTTTTTATTTGCGCCCGTTTTGTTTTGGCTTCACATTCGGGCCTCCTCCAGCTGTTGTTGTTATTCTTTTTTGGAACTGGGCACTGGAGGAGGAGCAGTGGCGACGGGAGCTGGGGGCGGCGTTAGCACGCAGTTACACAGCACATTCCCCAATTCATGCGCCGTGGTTCATGTGCGGTCAAAAAGCGAGCGTCGATCGTCGGCAGAGCTGCCGTACCGCCGCGAAGGTGGCAAATTCCATAAGCGTTCGCTTACCCCATTAAAAGGGGCCAGGTCTTCTCCGCCTCCTCAGCCAGCCATTCAGGCCCCACTGGCAACACCACCCGCTGCCGCCGCTGCCGCTGCCGCTGCTCTCATTCTGCGAACTTATGTGAGTCGCTTTTCGGCGCCCAAGTCAATAAACTCGACAGCAACAACAATAATAATAATAAGAGTGAGTAGCTAGCGAAAGGAAAAAAATCAAAACACGAGCCGGCAACAACAACAACAACAACAACAACAGCAACAATAAATAAAACTACAACAATGCCGAACGCTTGGCGATGAGTCGCCAAGCAAAATTTGGCGCCAAAAATGGTGAGGCAATGAACTTTGGCGTTGCTCGATCTACCCTCTGCTTGGTTGGGCACATGGAGCTGGACCTGGAGCTGGAGCTGTTTTTATGAGGTAACAAAAGGAAGCGGAAATGCCCAAAAATATATACAGTGCATACACGTGGTAAACGTGTGAGAATATCAAGGGAAATAGCTATTAGCACTAGCGAAGCGGCCGGAAAGAGATGGAGTAGAGGGAGAGATAGAAGATACTGAGATGGTGAGAAAGAGTAGGAGCGAGATAGAGACAGAAATCAGAGAGACATGCATGTAAAGACATTTAGGCATAGGTCATAAGGACGAGAGATAGTAAGAGAGGAAAAATGAGAGAGAGATGAGATCAGAGCCTCTCTCACTCTGTCTCCCTCTCTTCCTCTCTCTCCCTCTCTTTCTCTCTCTCTGTGCAGTAGCTGCAGCCACGCTTGCCAGCCTTGCGCTTTCGTTTTCCCACGCCTGTACTTTGAGCACCATCCCAGATATTACGTATACGTAATTTATGCGTTTGCTTATCTTTTGAGCTCTTTAACGGCCATTGGCATTTGCGGGCGACATTGCATAATGAGCGCGTAATTGAGGTCGAGCAGTCGAGGAAAGGGGAGCATGCGTCAAATGGAGCTTATTTTGTTTATCCCCTCCCACTCCCAGTCATAGGACGGGCAGCACGACTCGTGATAACAGACGCTTTCACATGGCAGGTGAGAGCGTGATTATCTGACTTCGAACTACCTGAGCACACACACACACTCACACAGATATTGTCAGCTATGTGCAGCACCTACTTCAACCTCTCCCCTCCTCCTGCTCCTACTCCTGCTCCTTTCAATTTGCCAGCATTATAAATATTTGCAAAGTGAAGTAAACCACCAAAGCTGCGAGGCAAATGGCCAAGCACCACTTCATACACAACCCAACCAACTCACCTACTCTCCAATACCCTACAAGACGGTGCCTTATGAGTTAGCTGAAGAAGTTTCTAGAGCTCAAGTGAGACTAGCGAAATAACTGCTAAGAATCTGAGAGAATTGAGAGAGGAAACCCTGAACTGAAGTTTAGATATGAGAAGAGATCTTAGGATAGTGCCATGATATTTGTCATAATAGTACTTGAATTTTGCATATAATAATTTATTAGTAATAAATAATATAAATAGTGAAAATTAATATATCTCTGGCTTTCTCTATAGATGCAAATAGAATTCCTGATAAAAACATAATTACTTTAGTATCTGTTATCCTTTTTCAAGACTTTTGTGTCTATTAGCTCTTATGTCTTATAAGCATGCACACATGCACACATTAATACAATATGTTCCCTAATTTACATTTTATATACATATATATTTTTTGCGCATTTTAGATTTAAGTTCTTGCTTGTTTTTTATCAGGCATATTAAGGAGGTCTGGCACGCTTATTGGCAGCGGGAGAGGGTCTCTTATGTGGTCTAAACTACAAAATATTACAAAGTCGTTTTTTGCATTTCGCGTAACCCTGACCGCACCCTTTACATAACGTCCGCCCTGAGTGCTACGCCACTGGCGTGTTGGCTGCGTGTCGAGCTACGATTGTTGTTGTTGTTGTTGTTGTTGTTGTTTTGGTTATCAAAATGAGGTTAACAAACGTTCCCAAGGCCATTTACTACACACGCGTGCAAGCGAGTCGGCTGTAATGCTCGCACACTCAGTCATTCACTCGCCTACTGATTCGCACTTGACATTTACTTTGTAGTAAAAAACTCGCGTAAAAACTACAGCAACAACTGCAGGAACCAAAAACAATTTATTGTTGTTGAAAATGGGAATCGCTCTGGACAGTGCTGGGTGTTCGCGCGCTCTCCCTCTCCCTCTCCCACTCTCCCTCTCTATCTCTGCACTCTTCCCGCACACACGCTCACTCCATTTGCCATTATCGTAGTTTTGTTTTTATATGCTCTTTTGCTCGTGCGCGTGTATGTGTGCGTGTGTGTGTTTTCTTCCTCTTCCCTTTGTTAGTTTTGCGCGCTGCTCGTGAAACAAAAAGAGGCGCGTGTTTTGGGCTGAAGAGTGAGCGAGAGAGGAAGCAGAGAGCACTGTACAGGGGCGGAGCTGAGGTAGAACTTTGAGCAGATCATGTTGGCTTGGCCCATGGCCGATGGGCGATGGGCGGGAGGGGGCGCTGCATTTGCTACTGCGCGTGTAGACAACTCAAGTGCTTTGAGGCGTCTCTAGTGCATGCACATCAATGAACACACACACACACACGCATACATATACTATTCGAGCATTATATGTTGTAAATTGTTCATAGTTTCTTTGCAATATATTCTGCAGTTGCCTTAACTAAGACATGAGCTAAAAAGTGAGTGAGAGAGAGAGATATGGGCCTATATAAGGTTTTTTATATAATCACATTATTTATGATCGGCGACATTTGCCTCGTGTTATCCACATTGTAATCGTCGTCTGATAAACTATTGAACAGGAAGTTCCAATATTCAGCATTGGCATTTTGCGAAGAACCATTGAACTTCTCTTATCAAAGGTCATCGGGGCTTTAGTTGTAGTTGATTGCAGGCATGTGCCAAATAGGGTTATTGGATTGCTCGAACTGTGTAGAGATAGTTGGCATTTTATGGCCTGAGCCTATAATAGCCTTATCGAGCGAGCAACTATTTCAGATTGCAACAATTTGATTGATGTACAAAGTAATTTCATTTCCATTTATTCAGTCTGACGAAAACCCTCTTTCATCTATTATCTTCCGTCGCCTTTTCTATATCTTCTGAACAGCTACTAGTGTTAGCATGATTATTCTATGATCTGAACTTCTTCTCGTAGCCTTCCTATTCTCAGCATTCATTGTGCACCTTAAGCTTCACCCATATTTGAGGGATTCTTGAGGAATTCTTGAAGGAATCGGTTGAGCCCTAGGGTTAGGGGGGTGCGATGCGTGCAGTGGTGATGTGAGCCATTCTTTTATTTGGAAACTCGTTAAAATTGTCCTCTCGTTATTCATCGCGTCGACTGCGAGGCTGGCGCCAAAAGCACCTCCTGCTGCCGCCTCCTGTTGCCGTTGCTCATACGCCACGTTGCATTTATTTTTTTACGGCTTTGCGGCATTGCAGCTGGCGACAATCTTGGTGCCACCCAAACAACAACAGAAGGCATCCATAGAAAGGGGCAAGCCATTGAATGCCACAGCTAAAGGCACAAAATGTTGCAACAACAAAGTTAACGCGTTGCATGTGGCAAGATGTCCCCTGGCAGGCAGGCAGCGGTTGCTGCTTCTTGCTAACGAATTCCCACATTGCATTCGGCAATCAGCATGTGCAGGCATATACCCTGTAAAAGGCGTTGCTTGAGAGGGGCATGAAGGCTGGATTAGTTAAATGAATGAATCTTTTCTCTCAGTGGTTGAGGGAGATTAAAAGAATTGAAACTCAAATACATCGGAATATCCGAAAAGTAGTAGCAGATATTATAATTTTACAGGGTATCACAAAGTCCATTCTGAGTTGGAGCTGCAATTCATTCGTTGGCACGGGGCGTATGCGTAACGCGCGTTTACTTAGCAGACAGCAGCCGAGCAGCAGCAGCAGGGCCATGTGGCAAGTGTCCGTTAAGTGTCTGGCGAATGTCACGTGGCGCACGCTGTAAATCCAACCAAAATACAACAGCAATGAGGGAGAGAGGGAGAGAGAGAGAGAGAGAGGGAAGCAGAGTGAGGTGGCAAATGAAAAGAAATGCGCAACAATTCACGCAAAACACTTTGTAAAAATCACTTATGACAGAGAAGAGGAAGAAGGTAGACGATGGGCGGTGGGCGGTGGGCATGGCCAGAAGCATGCCTCGACACTCAAAATCGCAGTCGGCGGCAAGTGTCAAATGTGAAGAAGCGAAAGCAGCGGGAGAGAGCGAGGGGGCTGCTGCACTTGCTCACAATTGAATCATCAAACGAGCAAAAAGTGAGAGAGAGTGAGAGAGGGAGTGAGAGAGACAGACAGGCAGCCCGCATGGATCCTTTAGCCACTCTTTCGCCAGCCATGTGACAGCAATTAACACCAAAGCCAAAATGGGCTGTGCAGAGGCGTAGAGCCAAAGGGGGCGAGCGGTAAATGGGATGGGCCATAGAGTAGGAGTTGCTGCGACAATGTGTGAATCGTTTTGGACTTTTGGGGTCTTCAGGATTTTAGTGGCAGCTCGTTATTACACTGCGCGAAACGATATAGCGGATTTTTGCTTAGTAGAAAAAAAGCTAAGCCACATCCCAGCTACAGTGAACGAAAAATATAGGGAATCCTGCTTTTTATGCTATACAGCTGGATGTGTCTTTTAGACTCCAATCCTCATTTGATTCGTCCAGTCAATGACAACTGCATTGCAATTTCGCTCAGTGCATCGACTTTTTTTGTTTGCGGAAATTGAATTTGCGACAATCCTACGCCTCAGTGCGAGGCCCCACTCCCTGCCCCTGTTCTTGTCACTTAATGGCTGACATTTGTGGGCGCAGACAACAAGAGAGAAAGCAAGAGGGGAGTGGAAGAGGGTGCGACCTAGGGAGAGGGAGAGAATAGCGCTTGCAACTTGTTCATTTGGTTTTTGCAACTTTGTTGCATTTTCCAAGTAATTGGTCATCATTGTGCCACGCCTCAAAATGTTGACAGCTGACTAAGGAGCAGGAGCAGCAGCAGGGACAGGGACAGAGGGGATAGATATGGACGGGCTCCCCTTTCAGGTCGAAAGTCTCGTTTCCTCGTATTTGGTTATATTTCTAGCTATTTTCGTTTTTATTTTGACTCGCGCAAGCCCTTCGCCTGTCAAATTCGCATGTCAAATAGCTCATGTCAAATAGCTCATGTCATCATTTGTCATGCGCTGCACCCGGAAGTCATTTGCCCCGGCCGAAGAAAAACAACTTAAGAAAATTGGTTGGGACTTTTCCTAATTGCTAAAGCAGAAATTGCATTTCGAAACTATTTTCAGATTCGATTTTTCTATTTTCCGTGCTCACATCGAGAAATTTGTGGGAAATTTTGCTGAAAATCTTGTCAAACGATATCGCTGGGCCACTTAAAAGACAATTTTCTCAGAAAATGGATGCGAGTGACGAATATTCCCCTACTTTTGGTATTGGCTTTGAATGATGGATTGGAACTGATAGTTTAGTGTGAAAGGAACTAGTTCCTACATTCAATATGACAGTTGCCAAGAGTATACATATATTAGATCTACATATATACAAGTTTTCATGATGTTAAATTAGAACGGGAAGTTCTGTCTTCAAAAGAACTAGTTCCAAGGAACAATTGATTTATTTCCTGAGAAACTTATCTCAGATATGCGTTTAGAATAGAGATAGCCAAACATTTCCCTTTTCTCAGTCAGATGTGATGCTGGTATATTTGAGCTAGAACTAGTTTGCCGTGTTGGAACTGGTTCAGCTAATAAATAGTAAAAAATAGTTACAAATTCACATTCAAATAGATTTTCTGATAGATAAAACATGCATTTAAACTAATTTAGATATTGCCTCGCATCAAGTTAAATAGCTCGATAAATCGTGAAGCCAATCAGAATCTAATCAGAGCCAATTAAATCAAATGTAAATTGTTTTTGTTTGCTAATTATTGATCATTTAATAAATTCCGATTGCCAGAGCCCGGCGCCAGTTGCAAGCGGAATTTCCACGCTTACGACTTAATCTTGGCACTGAGGCGTGCCTATTGCCTATCTCATTCTCACTCACAGCTGCTGCTCATGTTTTGGGGTTTACCCAAATGACTCGCCGTTGTTGTTGTTGTCACGAAGAGCTTAGTGAATTTCTTGCGAATTCGCTGCAATTTGATTTATTTTTACACATCTGTTTCGCCGCAATCGAGCTGGCAGATTTTAAATAGCTTTCGCTTCATCAGAAATGTGTTGCTGTTGTGCAAAAAAAAGCAATATGAAAAAAGAAACTTTATGTAAATTCTATAAAAACATTCCCCGTTCGATTGCGGCTTTTACGCATCTCATTGCCAAAGAATTTCATTTGTTTACGTTCGCTTTTACAGGTGAGGGAGGCCATTAAAAAATTGCAATGGGAAAACAGATGCGTTCCAGCGACAGCCGTAAGCAATCAAGAAATTTGGCATTGGAAATTCGACTGGAAACGTGCTTTTGCATTTTTTGTTTGTTTTGCCTTTGTTTTGCTTTGTTGTTGCTGCAAAAAAGCCTTCGCTAATAAGCCGTTATGCAATGTGCCAAAGCGGATAATAAAAACAGAAGAGAGCAAGAAAAAACAACAACTACAACAATAGTAGCAGCAGCAGCAACTGTAACTGTAGCTTGAGCTTGAGCTGGAAATGAATGGGAAGCCAAGTCGCGCTTTGGACTTTGGAGCTGCGACTCAACTCACCGAGAGAGCGAGAGAGGATAAGAGAGAGAGTGGATTAACGATTACAACTCTTTAAAGCGCGTATGCAGACATTCACACAGTGATGCCATTCCCGCTTTTTCCCGCAGCATCTCCTTTTTCATGGTTAATCCATACGGGAAAAATTAGATTTTTTTATTTTTGCAATTGTAAAAAAAAGCTATTTAAATACTTGAAGTCTAATAATCAAAATATAGGCAAAGTTAGATAATTCATATAATTATTATTATTATCGCCACTCGCTGGCTAACTTTTCCAATTTACAGCTATACTGCATACCCTATACTGTACTACATACACTCTGTATACCCTATATACGCATCACGCACATTACAGTTGTTTTTATACCCTGAACCCATTGAAAATGGGAAATCAGGGTATAATGGTTTTGTTAAAAGTATGTAACAGGGAGAAGGAGGCGTGGCAGACCCCATAAAGTATATATATTCTTGATCAGGGCGACGAACTGAGTCGCTTTAGCCATGTCCGTCTGTCCGTCTGTCCGTCTGTCCGTCTGTCCGTCTGTCCGTATGTTTGAACGCGTCGATTTCCGAAGATACAATAGCTAGAGACTTCAACTTTTTTTTAAAATGTCCGTATATAGCACGCGCATATCGAGTTTATCATATAATTTCGATAACTCGTCCGATTATTTTTTTATCGATGAAAAACCTTATCGAAAGCCAGTTATAAAATTATATCTCCTACATCTTTTGAGCTAGAGTCTCCAAATTTTAAATGTAGACTTATATGTACTTTATAGAATTTCGGTTTTTGTTATAATTCACCCCCCACCCCTATATCCACCCCCTCACCCTCACTTTTGTAAAAGGCGTATTTCAAATACTAGAGACTTGAGTTTCGGCATATACACGCATAGTAATGATATAATCATAATCTAAAAGTTTCATGAAGAACGTACGTCCACAAAAAAAGTTATTAAACAATGAGGTTTCCATGAGAAGCCCACACGGCAGCCCATGCGTGTTTATGCGTTCGTGCCTATATGTGTGTGCGTGTGTGTGTGTGTTTGTTTTGTAAATAAAAAGACGCGGAGAATTATTGAAATATCAGTTCTCCGAAGGGTTCAGGGGATTTCCTAGTCGGGCAGTCTCGACTAGAGCCTTCTTACTTGTTCTATATATGTATGTATGTACATATCTCCCATTGTCGTCTTTTCTTTAGCCTTGTTTCTGTTTTGTTTTCTTCAGGGTTGTTTTTTGATTGATTTCTTTTAGTATTCTGTTCTTCTTGTTGTTGTTGTTGGTATTCTTATTGTGGCCTTTATTGCTAATAAATATTCAAATGATTTTGTTTATAATAAACTTGAGCGCTCTTGTCTAAGTTATAGTGGAGCACACAACAAAAGCAAAACAAACATAGTCCAATATCTTATCTATAGCAATGCCAAAACGCTCACCCCCACCCCAACCCTAATTTACATTCACATTTTTACGTATGTATTTATTGTTATTCGCATTGAGTGGTATAAATAAAACGTTAAGTCTTACACGTGCCACGCCCCATTTGGTGGCTGCCGCCGTTTTATGGCAATTATAGTGACAAAATTCTTAGTGGGGTTTCTAAGAGAGACATTTACTAAATAGATGTTGCTCCCTCTCCCTTCTGTGCCGCTCCAGAACTCCATCTATGCTCAGTGAGACTACGCCACTGCTTTGGTTCATTCAACTTAGTGGAAAATAGGAACGGTAAATGTTTATTTTGATTTGTGCTGCATTCGAAGAAGTATACAAAGAGCAGAATAAAACAGATGTCACTGAGAGAGAGAGTGTGAGAGAGAGACAAAGCAAAGACAAAAGACTCCCGCTTGCAACTTGTCATTCTCTACCTGTGTGTGTGTAAGTGTGTGTGTATGTGGGGAAGGCACAGAAAGCGCGCCAATAAACTTTACATTTCTAATTTTATGGACTCATAATGGGCATGGAAATGGAACGTAAGCAAACGAGTGTAAGAGAGTGGGCAAGTGTGTGGGGAGTTGATCAATTTTAACGTAACGTAACGTAAAATGTACTCGAAGCAATAACAAAAACAACAAAAATCATTCGCGTACAGTTTACAACAAAAAACAACAACAGCAACAGCAGTAGTCGCAGTCGCAGACGTACCGACAGAGGCAGAGGCAGCGGCAGCAGCAGCGACTCGTCGCAGTCGCAAGAAGAAGCAGTTTGTAACGAACTAGAGTGGGGAGAGAGAGAATGCTAGCAAAAACAGAGAAGGCAAGCGACGCAAAAGAGCACAACAACAACGGCAATGTTACGAAAGTGTATGCAAGGCATAAGAGAGCCGAAAACGCGCATGCCATATACCATAACGTTTCACATTGGAATGATGTGGCATTGGGCCAAAAGAGTAGCATGCCAAAATGAATACTTACGTTCCACAGTTCATTTTGCGTTGTGCTCTCTTAGGAATTACCACTCATTCTCTGCGTGCCATTGCCAACTGTACCCGCAGCGCTGCGCTGCCATTCCAATCCGACTCACACATATGCACACACACACAGAGGCAGGCAAGCGAGCAGCCCGGCCGCCACTGACATGAAAACCCCTCGCCTATCTGTCGTGGATCAAAATAAATCGTAAATAATTTTGTTTTCCTTCTTCTTCTTCGTTGCGGCGGCGTCGGCGGCGGCGTCTGTACGCGCGCTACTCTCACACTGTGTTTTGTCTCTGTCTACTACGCGAAGCGTTGTATGAATGGAATGGTTGGGGCCGCGTTTGTGAGTGTGTGCTTGGTTCTGTGTGTGAGCTAAAGAGAGCGCACTCTCTGCTTGTTGTTGTCGTAGTATGCAGTAGTATTTGAGTATGTATTTTTGTTGCTGTTGCTGTTCTGCCATTGCCGATGCCGTTGCCGTTGTGCTGCTGCTTCTGATGCGCCTTTCTGAAATCCGATAACCAGCGTGCGAGCGAGACAAAAGAATAACAAACAATTATAATTTGTATGCGTGTGAGCGAGCCGCAACTGTGTGTGTGCGTTTTTGGATATGTGTGTGTGGAATGGGAATTTCACAACAGCAGCCGAGCGAGCAAATGAGTGAGCGGAGCGAGCCTCGTGCCAATTTCACTTGTGCTCGGCGCTGTTGTAATTTTACAACGCTTACGAGCTGCGTGCGTGTGTGTGTGTTTGCTTGTGTGTGAGTAGTGTTTGTATATGATGTGGGCTGTGTGTGGAACAGGGGGAAACGGCAGACGGCAGACGAATTGTCGTTTTGTGTGTGCGTGTAAAAGGTCTCGTAACGAAAAACGAAATAAAAACAAAAACTGAAGACAAGAAGAAGAAGCAGCAGCAGCAGACGCTGTTGACGAATGCCTTGTGCAGATTGTAATTGTTGTTTTTGTTGTCTTTGTTTAGCGTGCGTGCGTCTGCATGACTGCGTGTGTGTGTGTGTGTGTGGCTGTGGCTGTCCGTGTGCTTCTGCTTGCGTGCTGCGGGTCAGGGGCTGCTGCGCGACTATTCTGGAAGGAAAGAAACGCCCGCCGATAGGCTGATGCGATAGTCCGATAGCTGCTTGTCAGAAATGTTAAGAACAACAGAAAAACATCTTTGTATTGTTTGTTGGGCAAGGGAAATGTACTTAACGCTACGGTTCTAGGAAATCTACTTTGTATATCCCAAGTGTCAATTATGTGGGTCTGGTAATCGTCAGACATACATACATACATAAATACATACAAAATGTAAGCAGTAGTTGGAGTTAATGCAAAATTTGTAAATAATTTTTTCTTAGCTCCATTATAAAATAATATTTTCATTCGTTTTCCCAATTCTGATGAAATGCTCTAGAAATTTCCTATAAAAATCCCAATTAAGTGGGAGGTGGGGCAAGCTCGAAGAAAGTGAAATTTTTCCACCATTCATTCGCCTGCCTGTGTGAGTGCGTGTGTGTATGAGTGTGTGTGCGCGCGTGCGTATCTGTGTATGTGTGTGTTTGAACGCCCCCAATTTGAATGGAATTTTACCGCGTGCAGCTAATCCAGTTGATGGATGCGACCCAGGTGAACGTGCTAATCCCTGAGGCAGGTGTTGCCACCAGCTGCGCCGAGGGGTGCCACCTCGATGGCTGCTCCATGACGACTGTACCGCTGCAGCCCTCCCTCCGGCTTTCTTCTAATCAAAGCTGCAATAAGAATTTAAATGCGATCGCTGTAGGGTGGAGGGAAGGAGAGGAGGGCACTGCAGTGGGTGTTTGCACTGTCTGTCGCTGCTGCTTCTTCCTCTTTCACTTCTTCTTCATCATATTCTTGAAGTGCGTACGTGACGTGCGTTGCGTGTCGCACTTTATAGGCCGACCGCCGACTGCTCACCCCCACCGCTTGCCACCTATGCTCTGTCGCGCATTCCACGCACTGCATTTTTCATTATCAAGTAAACAAAGCGATAACTCAGCTGTCGACAAGGCACACACACACACACACACACACATATAAATATATATGTATGTATATGCGCCCACGCTCGCCCCTGTCCCTGTCTCTGCCCCGCCTTCCTTTCCAGCGGCAGCTCACGTGTGCGTGTGTCCTTCGGCTACTTCCTCTCACACCTTCCCACTCCGCCTTCTCCGCCTGCTCCCCCCTCTTGTCGTCAACACGCTAAACGATCGTTTAGCAATGGAATTCCAAATGACTTCTCGCTCTCCTCTTTCTCCTCCTCCTCTGTCAGCTGAGTTATGAGACATCCACTGATTTATGGCATTGACTGCCCGCTTAGGTTTCCGATATCTTATTCCAATAAATTGGAATTGAATTGTGAAAGACTCTTTTAACTCCGCGTACTTTATGATGGGAACTTCCGAGCGAGCAAGAGGCGACGGCAGATGACTTAAGCTCTGGGGTCTTACGTGCTGGGTGGCGTTTAAATAGGACATTATTTCTAGAGAGATATAAAGATAAAAGAGCCGAATTTAAAGGTAACCCCAGAGATCATATGCTGTCCATCTATCAACAGACCAAGTTCATTTTCTTACTGATCTGATCTGATCTGATCTGTTCTATTTAACCCCTCTTCTGTCTCTCCCTCTCTTTTCAGAATCCCTAACCTACATTGATTAATTCTAAATATTCATCAGTTTTGTTTCCATTAGTTCAATTTCACTTTTGCAAACTGTCTTCCTCTCTCTCTCTCTCTCTTTGCGGTGTCTATCATCTTTATCTTTACCTAGGCCCACCTGGTTGGGTTGCCCACCTGGCTGCTATTGTAACGCAATCTCTCTGGCCACAAAAGACATCAAGGCGAAAGTGGAAGTCCAACTCGAATTGCTCACCAATTGCCCCCTCGACCCCTTGCCCCTCTGTTGCATGCTGCAGTTTTGTAGAGCAAATTTATGTGGCATTCAGCATTTGCATAAAACTAATTTTACGAAGGCGAATTCGGCCCAAAAGACGGGGCAACTGCTCGGCTTACATAACCGGTCGCCACCCAAGCGTCGGGCAGCAGACTCCAGGGACCCGAGCCCCAGACCAAAGCCCCGATAACGCCAGATCTGTTTGCATTAGGCGGCCCCGACCGGCTCCTCCTCCTCCTGCTCCTGCTCCTAACCTCTTCTGTTTGCGAAAATGGATTAGCGTGGGTTCACATGAACCGACCAAATGTTTGGCTTTCATAAAAGCTGACATGCTCTGCCCGCTCGCCCGGGCTTGTGTAAATATGAAGCCGCAACGGGGTTCCGCATGCTGCCATCACGGAAGGCGGCTAGCGGCAGGAGACGGGAGGAGGCGTCTGTCTGCTTGTGGGCAAAAAAGTTCCCGCGCAAATTTGCAACGTCGCTGGCGACACTTTGACAAAAAGCCGTTGCACGTGCGCTGCCACAGATGCCACAAGCACTTAAACATGCTCCCTAGCCCCTCCGCCTCCTGCTGCCCCTCCAGACGCCTCCTCCACCCTCTCTGCCCGACCGGCACAGCGTCGCCTACTTCGATGCCAAGTTACGAGCTGCAACTCCGTCGACTCGCACGGGCATTTTTCAATTAAAAGCGGGGCGAAGGGGGAACAGTCAAGGGAGCATGTATTGTGGAGCTGTAACCCGATAGCCGACTGCGAGGCCGACGTCGCCGTCGCCGTCGTCGCTGTCGTCGCCGCCTGGACTGGACTTCAGCCTTATCTGGATTTAGCGCGCAAAAATTGAAAGCCCGAAAAGGCGCGCAGACAAATGCAGACTTGCATTTTTTAACTGGATTAGCCAAAGGGCGGCAGGGGAGTGAGAGGGTGTGTGTGATGGGAGAGAGGGAATACGAGGTTGGGGCCAGAGCTAGGTAACAGATTTGTTTGCTTTTGTTTCTGTCGCAGCGTTTTGTTTGTAAACATCCCAAATGAAACCAACTTTGCTGATGGCCCATTTTTAAAAGCCAGCGAATGGACAGACGGAGAGCGAGACGGAGAGAGAGAGAGAGGGAGAGAGTGAGAGTAAGAAGGGTGGCCAAAAAGGGGAAGACCGAATATCGTGTGCGACAGACGAAGCTGAAAGTGGAAGCATCAACTCAATGATTCAGGCTGAACAATGTGCAGGATATTACGCCGCATTAGAGAGCTGAAATTAGCCGGAGCTTACGAAGCTTAAGAAGCTTAAGAACTTCAAATAAGAGAGAAAGAGAGAGAGAGAGAGAGAGAGAGAGAGAAATATGTAGGTGTGCAAGGGAATTTATTAGAATATGACGATTTAGGACGATCTCTGGGAAATTTCATATCCGCAAATCCGGAACAGATGCTTCGCAAGATATAAGGTCGGAAGTCTTCCAGGTCCAGTGGTAAAGCGTTTACCTATAGCTATATTTGATATGTCACTATTCTCTCTATGCCTGCTCGCCTTATAGGTTATCTAACTATTCGATCATATCTGCAGATTTCTCCTTCTTCTTCCTCTTCGTCTTCCTCTTCTCTCGCTCCACATATTTCGCTGGGGACGTGCGTCGAAATTCAATGCAAATTCGGTTTTTATTAGCCCCAGCTGCTTCCAGTTATCCAAGCCACACGCCCAGCCCCACCCACGCCCCCAGCTCGAGGCTTGTCACTGGTTTTATATTTATTTATTTTTGATTCGAGCGCCAACAAAGGCAACGGCCAACAGATCAGCCTGAAGCCAACCTCCTACATCCACATACGTTTGTCTTCTTCGACTGGCACGCCCCCCACCTCTCGCACTGTGGGCACCCTCGCCCTCCGTTGACGTATTCCGTGTTCGGGCCAGGAACTATAAATTTCATGGCCCAGTCAGAGGAATCGACTTTGAAACGATTTGTTACGCATTTCGTGTCAACTATGAATAAAATATTGGAGCCACTGAAAAGCCACAAGAACGAGAGCTACTAGAAAGATATCTATATATATCTATGTGTGTGTGCGTGTGTGTGTGGCTTTCCAAAAACAAAGGCAACACATTGAACTAAAAACTTTTTCAATGGACATTTATCAAACGAGGACGCATAATTTACATTTTATTAAAAAATGTTTCCCGAAATGGGGTATGAAATGCTTTGAGGCATTGCCGAGGGTCGGTTGGATGGAAATGGGGATTGAGCTACCCCAATGGCAGTTCGAAGACAAAAGACGGAGAGCTTTCTGGGAAGTTGGCGTAAGAGTGAACTTTGCTTAGTACTAACTCAAGTGAAAGTGAGATTAGATTGTAAAACTAAATTTAAAATATAGAAATATGGGATTTGGTCCTGGCTAATTTCTTTTGACTGCTGAAAAGCTTCACGAATTGTAGTGTGTCTGACCCCCTTCAAAACAGTTCTCATTTCCTTTTTGTTTTTCTTTTTGACTTCGACGAGACAGGCCCACAAATCAAACGAAAAATGAGATTGCAACAAAAGTTTACAAAATATATAGAAAAACAAGTAAAGACTGTGCAGACGGCTGTTACCGACTGCAGAATACTTATTTACTACACAAACACTGCGAGATCTACTTTCTGACTAGCCATGCCCCCAATTTATATAGAAGATTTCAACGGAAAATTCGAGAATATACACGAATGTGATCCAAGTTTCAAGTCTCTTAACACTATATACTCATATACTCATTACATTTTCGTGAATGAGTATAGAAGAGAACCTTAGCTCAGCCGAGGCGACCCGAATGGGGAGCCCACCCTCTTTTGGTGAAATGCTCTAATGTGAAACACTTGCGGTTGACTTCAGTAGCTTATGAGGCACGATGGCTGGGGGTGGTGCTCTGCCACACCACAAAAGAGCCACCAATACACCCCACATCCTGGCCGGGGCAGAGGCAGAGGCAGACAAAGTAGTTGAAGTCCTGCGGCAGTCGTCAACACAAAAAATGAAAACGCATGGGCACGAAATTTCCGCTTCCGTTTCCCTTTGCTGTCAAAGTGGCCCAGGACATGGGCAGGACTCTACTCACTAGACTGGACTTGGGCACGCCTATGCCAATAGATGCGTAAAATGTTTCGGATGCGTAGCGGCTGGGGAGGCTCGAAGCGTGCGACAAAACTGGCCAAAGGCAGCGGCGCATGCCAAGCAAATAGCCAGCAGGAGCAGGAGCAGGAGGAGAAGGCTAGGGGGGGGGGGTCTGTGTGTGGCATATCCTGGTTTTCATTGTGGCGCACGCCATTCGAGTGCGGAAACGGAAGCAGCTTCAAACCAAACACAATAAGCGCTTCATAAACACCATTTTTCACCAGCGCCAAGGATAAACACACACGCACAAGGAATTGGGTCAAGTTTGTGCATGTGTGTGTGTGTGTGTACTTTATAAACGTTTCACAACGTTTTTACCCACTTGAGACAGACAACGAGTCGTCAGCAGCAGGAGCAGCAGCCGAAGCAGGCAGAAAATCCTCGACAAGTACCAAGGCTCGACGCACGGGCATCTCTCTCTCTCTCTCTCTTGTTAGCCGTGTCGAGGTCAAACAGCCACACCCACCCACTCGCTCTACCTCTTCCCTTCGCACTGCCCCCAGGCCTTAACCACTGCTCCCTCTAGTCAACTCTCCAGGGCCCGTTCATCATTTCGGTCGCGCTTTGTCCTCGCCTGTCAATTCGCCTGTCGCAGCTTCCTGCGAATTCTGCGAGTCCTGTGAATTGTGGCTTGTTTTCACAGTTGACACTTTTTAAATAATTGCCAAAAGCGTACAGTGGAGAATTGAAAGGCGGCAGGAGGCAGGACAACAGTTGGTTAGAGCACTCGCAGTGTCTGGTACTCCTTCGACTAGCAGATAACATCTGAAATAATCTTGAACTAGTTCAATCTCTGCGAGCTCCACATAATTTCCTCCCGCAAGACACATTTGGCATTCAAGTTATTAATAGCTGGTTGCATAAATTGATTACCTTATTCCATATTCAGTTTTCACAGTTCTCCCAGTTCCCAGTTTTGCCTTGGGTTGGCGCACCTTTCGCAACTGATGAGCAGGAAACTTCGCGGGGGAAATCTTTCAAAAGTCGCGCTTTTGTTTGCATTTGATGTGTGTGTGTGTGTGTGTGTGGCAGTCAAAATTGTTTATTGAAGTGAATTTGAGGGGAAAATTGCTTTATATTAAATGAAAAGGGCGTCGCATTGGCAGCGAGCGAGGCAGATGGGACGGCAGCTGGTAGCTTTGGGGCGTGGCACAACAGAACTAGCTGACTTATAGGGAGAGCATTGTTGTTGCTGCTGCTGCTGCTGCTGCTGTCGAATGGGTAGCGTTTGCATTGCTTTTTGATGTCTCTAAGTGCTGTCATTGTCTCCTCGCTGCCCCAAAGGGACGCCAAAGCAACGCAAGGGAACGAGACAACGCCAGCTCCCAATTCGCAATTTTCCCATTTGCCCAATGTTAATGATTAAGTGGGTGAGCTGGGTAGAGTGCGAATGGAAGTGGTGGTAGAGGAAGAGATGGAGGTGGAGGGATGCGGTTCTGGCTTATTGAGAGCGCCAGAAATTCATGTGGCAGACACCTACTTTACGTCTGGCTGGCTGGCTAATTTTATTATCAACTAAATTTTCATATTAAATTCAGGAATCCCTTTTATCGAAATGCCACGACGGAGAGGCAAAGCTGATTCTAGCTAACATGTTTATGTTATGAACATTGCATCAGCTGCAGCTTAATACAGTTTAGTGTTAATTTAACAGAGTCTCACTGAACAGAGAGCATACTCATACAAGCATACTCTTACAAGAGAACATACTTAACAGCAAGAGCTAAGTGCGCTGCTTAAATACATATGCATATGTAAGCCGCTTTAAAAGCTTTGTGCTGATCTCTCTCTCTCTCTCTCTGTGTTCTGTTGTTAGCATAGTTCTTGATTGGCAGCAATTCTTTAGCAGAGCTCTGTTAGCAGCATTGACAGTGCTCTGTAAGCTATCCAGCACTTGGGCGAGGGACTCGAAAGACTCTGCTCAACTTTTTAACTCGCTTAACTTCGGACTAGTGTCGCATCTATTCTTTATAGCTTACCAAGTAGAAAATTTGAGGCAAGCCCCCTCACAGTCTGCCCCTCTCCGCTGCCATTCACGCAGTGCTGTGTAAATATTTTTAATGCAAACAAAAGATAAGCCAGAAATTGTCTGTAAAAAGTCTTGAGTGACCCCCGAGCCGGCAGCCGCCTTCGCATGACCGTGCACTTTCTGTAGGTGCACAAGGGGTGAGGGGCAGGTGGGAGGGTAATGCCACCTTAAAAAAATGTAAACGTAAATCAAGATAATATAATCACAGCTCTAAAACGAATCGAGCGAGTGACATGCAACAAAAACGCAAACAAAATGTGCTGCTGTTGCTGCTCCTTCCTCCAACCCTCCTTCCCTCATCCACCCACTCTTGCTCCCGCCTCTGGCATTGTCGTCGGCATCTCATAAAACCTTTTTATGACATCCAGCCAAAAAGGCAAAGCCAAACAAGAAGTCAACTTGTAATCTTTATTGCAGATAATGTCAAATCCATCCACTTGCCAGTCAGACCCGGAACCAGCCAGACCCGCTAGCCTGCCCGCTCTCTTCCTTTCGGAGGGCCTGTCCGGCGCATTGCATTCACAGTTATTCGCTTACTAAGCAGCTGCCCCGATAGCTTATCATCGTCCAAATTGATTATTGACATTTTTTTTCGTAATTTTCTTGTCTCTTTTAGTATTCTTTTTTGTGAATGAAATTCCTGAGATATTTTCAGACTGCACTCGGAGCTACCATTTAAGAGGGCCTTGCACAATGCATGGGAATTCCGACTGCGTTTCAGATAGGGCTTCAGTTATCTACTGCTGGAGTAAATATTTTTCATTCACTAAAGCAACAGACATCGATCAGTTCACTAAGTCAGCGACGTTTTAGGAACCGATGGGAAGAGGGCGGGAGCGGCATTGGAAATACATTTGGGTTGATTTTTCTATTGTAACTCGACTTGTATACTGGAAGAGGGAGAAGTAGAGGAGTAAATAAATTTTCTACTGGTCGAGATAAATGCAAGTAGTCTAGGGCAAGCAGCGCTGCCTGCAAAACAGGTGTGTTTATTTGAATGATTATTGATTGATAACGATTGATAGCTCCAGAATAGTCATAGACATCACCCATTTCAACAATCAATCAATCATTCATCATTCATCATTCCTCATTCATAATCATGAAGGCCTTATGCCTAGTATTTAGTAACCAAGTCCTGATCAATATTTTCACAAGTTGCATAGATGTACCATCCATAGAGTGTCATATCATTCAGCTTCTGTCATGCGGCCTCATCGCATTTAGCTCATCTAAACCAAGAGCATTTATATGTCTGTGAATTATTAATATGGATTCTATTCCATGAGCAATGAATTCATATTATTCAGTCTTTTGCATTGTTGTACCTTACATCGAGTGTTGTAGCATTCAGCTTTTGTCATGCAGCTGCCCTACCTTACATCGAGTGTTGTAGTGTTGTGTGTGTGTCTGTGTGTGTTTCATGTGCAATTCAAACTAAGCGCCCATTTAATGAATTTTTAAAGCGTAATTTTAATCAATAGCCTCGCCAGTGTTATTTATAAACAAGCAATCTAGGTGAGGGCAGCCTCCTCACAGCCCATCACGCCCACCGCCCCCTCCAGGCTGTCAATCCTAATCAGACCGCTGTCCTTGCCGGAGAGTCAACATGTTTGGTCTGGCGAGCCCACTCGCCATGTCATAAACAGCCAGCATGAAAGGCTGCTCAGCTGCTTGTGGCTCAAGTGGTGGAGTGGTGCTGGGGGTAGGCATTGCTCCCCAGTGTAACACAAAAGGCGAAGAAGCAACAACATAAACACTGCATATTAAAAGTCGCTTTAAGCAGGCGCAAGTTTTATTCGTAAATGTTCCGCCTTGGCATATCAATAAAATTTGCATAATGAGAGACCAACCACATGATGGGGAGGGCAGCTCTACCAGCCCACTACAAAGCCCCCGCCCACCCTCACACATACACACATAAATATCTCGATCCATATCCAATCGGCTGGCCCTTGGCGGCCTTCGTCCTTTTGACAGCTGTCGCTGTGAAAATGTCAGCATTTCTGATTGCCAGATTTTGTTGTTGTTCGCGTTGTTCGAGCTGTTGTTGCTTTTGTTGTTGTTGTTGTTCAATTGGCGTGTTCTTTGTGGCACTCGTAAAACGTTTTTCGAGCCTGTGTTCTGTGAGTTTCTCTGCACGCCGGGCGCCCGTCGTTGACAGTTGAAAGCGCATTCGGAATGTGGACCCAATCCATTCTTCCGACCATTCCGTCCCCCATCTCTGCCACGCCTTCTCCTGTGAGTGACACTGCAGCCAGGCAGAATGCTTGGCGCGCTTTTCATTAATCGAAAGTCCACGCTGCGCACGCTTAACCAACTCCTCCCGCTTGCTCGCTCGCTCTCTCTCTCTTTCTCTCTCTCCATAGAACACTGAAATTCCAACAGGCCTCTTTCCAGTTAAAGCTCCATTCCGTCCCTCACTCACCCGTCGTCCCCCCTTCCAAAAAAAAAACCCCAAACAAAAACAAAACAAAAAGGAAGCAATCGATATTTTCCCACTTTACTCTAGCTCAACATTTTTCAGCTGCTGCTGCTGCGCTGCTCTGCTCGCTGCCTCTGCCTCTGTCTCTGCCGCGCCTCGTTTCGGCTTCCACTCAGTTCCCCGTCTCTTCACACCATCACTATTGTCTGTGTGCGCGTGTGTTTGGGAGCTCCTGTTGGCATTTGCTGAACGCCGGCCACACTGGATCCATCATGGGGCTATGTAACTGTAACTGTAACTGTAAATGTAACGGTAAATGTAATGTGCAATGTAACTGTTTTGCTGCGGCTTATCAGACGTACTTTATATGTATGTATGCACTTGCCTTTTGTTGCCATAAAGCATGGAAAAACAATATATGTATATGTATTTAAAAAATAATAAAAAAATAAGCTTTAAGTTAGTTTCAGAGCTGACAGCGTGCCTGATAAAAGGGGGAAGTGTTGGAAAATGTTGGCAGTTGGAATATAGCAGATACCAGAATAGGATTGCATACAGATGTCAGATTGAATATGTGGGTTGTATATATGGAGCTCAGAAGTCTAAGAAATCTATGGTCAAGCGAGTCTTCATACTTCTATAGAGTATATTAGATTTGATAGAAGTTTACTTTGTTGACGGTGGATCCACAAAGCGATTGTTATGTGAATACGATTTATGTATGTGCGAAAAACGAATTTAAATATATTTCACCTCCACATTGAAAAGCTGCTTGACTTACAATGCAGGAACTCTGTTATCATGTGAAGTTATTGATGTTATTTATATCCCGCTGCTGACAGCCTGTTGACCACACACACACACATACACTTGAAGAACTTACAACTGTTTATTATAATCGAATACTATTGCACAACACTGAACGGCAGATTCATTCACAAACTGCTGTGGAACAGTCGTCGACACCTGCGACAGCTCTGAGCGCCGTTGACTAGCCAAGTTTAACGGTTAATTATATAGACGGGGCACAGCACAGATGCCGCTGAAGCAGTCGAAAAGCCGAAAAACCGAAATGCCAAAATGAAATGAAATGGAATGGAATGAGATAAAACAAACACAAAAGCGAGACTTTTGCAACACTGTGCGAAAGCGTCAAGTGCAGGCGCGTATACAGGGGGGGGTTTTGGGGGTTCAAACCCCCCCCGAAATAGTCGGAAGCTCAACATCCACTCTAAAATTGAAGTCACTCCAGAGGATATTTTGAACGAAATGGCGAAAACAAGTCGGAAAATAGACATTCTTTTGTAGAAAAAAAATTTGAAATAAAGGTCATCTATTATATTATTAAATACGAATATGTGTATTTAATATTTGCTGAAAACCCCCCCCGAAAAAATTTTCTGGCTACGCGCCTGGTCAAGTGTGTGGAACAGACATACAAACAAATATACATACATACATATATGCTCCCTGTATAAGTGTGTGTGTGTGCGAGTGCAATGCCCTGCTTACAACTCTCTCTCACACACACATACGCAGCAGAGACAGAGGCAGAGCGACAGAGGCTCTCCACTCTACGCTGGGCGCCTGTCTTGCTGCTTATCACAAAACCCGAAAATTCAACCCCCAAAAATGCACACATACACACACAGATACATACACACACACGCACGCCGGCAAAGCAACAACACATAAAAATACAAAAAAAGGCGCCGAAAATTTTGCAGACAACTAAAAGCTTCCATGAAAACTAACACAGGAGCAGAGCGGGGAGGGGGGACGGCAGTGATGGGTGGTGGGAGAGGGGAGGGGAGAGTGTTGGGCCACTGATGATTAGGGCAGATGTCGAGTCACAAGGATGTCGTCTGCGTGGGCAGCAGGAGACGAGTGCCGGGCGGGGGGAGGGCTGGTTGGCTGTGTGCCACGCCCTGCTGCTGGCCGCCCAAGCAGCACGGCTATACAGCTGCAGCAGACGTCTTTATGGCCCGCCGTTGTTTTCCACGCTCGCTGTGACTGTACTTTGGCATCGTGCTACTACTGCTGCTGCTGCTGCTTCGTTGGCAAAAGCGCATTGTCCCATTTTCATGGGCTGCCACGCCCCGAAATGGAGCAGCACTCTTGTCATCCTTAAGATTAATGCCCAGTTGCATGCATAACAATTGATTTCCTTATTTACTCCAGCCGGCCCGAACATCACTTCTAGGTTAGTTACCCTTACCCCATTAGCAGTACTCAAGGGTTGCCGGATTGAGCGGTGGCGGCGGCGGTGGCGGTTGGGGGCCTCGGTTGCCACTGACACTTAATCCCCTTGCCAGACGGGCCTCGACTTCATTTTAGGCGCTCTTTATGAGCAATCGCCAATTACTTTGTAGCAAACGACATTATGACTGATAGCGATGCGATGCGGGGTGGCTCAACCGGGTGGGGTGGGAGTTTGTTCACAAATTCCGGTTGCTGGTTGCCCTACTGACGGCAGGGTTCAAAGTGCGTGTAACTCTAGACAACATGAAGGTGCAGGTATTCGCTCGCATCTAAAAAGGAACAGCAATTGACAGCTTGTAATTAAAATTCAAACGAAACGAAAGGGTGACGCAGGGCGGCGTCAGCGGAAGTAGAATAGATCTTTAAGCTTGTTTACCAACAAAACAACCCCCCACACAAAATTCCTCTTAAAATAATAAAGGTTGGCCATACTTAATCATCAGAAATTGCTTAGCCTCCTTTAAGCGTGGCTTAAGAACTAGAATTACAATTCCATTCCAAGCGATTGAAGCAGTTGAACTTGGTTAGACGATGATTCGGAATCACTATTTCGATTGCAATTTAAGTAAAGTTCACTTGGCCATAGACGCCTTTCAGAAAATATAGTCTATGCGGTCTACTCTATTTCTTTATTCCTAGATTCCGCAGTAAGAAGCTGCATTATGATTCCATATGTTCCATCTTCAGTAAAGCTCTGTCTGTATTCTGCAAGATGCCATTTAGTTTCATTTCATGAATACTCCACTGGATTCCACATTGTTTCACTTGATATTTGCTTAAGTTAAAGTCTGTTCAAGCAAGCAGACTTTTTTCTATGGTGCGCTCGATTCTACTTTATTCCATGTTGTTACACCTTGTTTCATTCATATTCATATTCCATCTCTGGCAACGCAGTGCATATTCTCACTTCACAAAAAGGGATAATTGAACATGCTACCAAAAGGCAACAACCACAACAACAACATCAATAAAAGAAGAAGCTAACTATGAAGTTGTAGAGAAAAAATAAGACAAGTAAGAGTTCCCTAGTCGAGTCTGCTCGACTACGAGATGTCCTATCTGCTTGTAGATATACTTTCTGAATTTAACTTACGGAATGTGTTAGATTCGGAATATATATCTAGCTTTAAAGAAATGTTATGGAACCAACTCGATCTATGCCCAGATCATCGCCCTGATCAAGAATATATTGGGTGTGCCACGCCTCCTTCTGCATGTTACATACAGTTTGAGAAAAGCATTGTAACCGGATTTTCCATGTTCAATGGGCTCTGAGTATAACAAGGTATATGAAAAGCTCAGGCGGAAAATCATATTAACAGCAACCGCAAAAAATGCCGTGGACCGTAGACACGGGCGCCTTTGATGAAAGGGTTCTCTGCACAGACCTCCACACCACACCCCCACCCACGCTCCCCCGCATAAAGCAGAAAGCAAAAAACAAGGAACTGAAAATGTGAAAATGATGTGGCGGGTGGCAAATTGGTTAGCATGCTCTAACGGTGTATAAGCACCCGATACGAGCGCGCGCGTTGCCAACGTTTTGAAAAAAAGGCTAGGAGGCAGAAGAAGAAAAGGGAAAAACTGGTAGGAAAAAGGCGGACTAGAAAGAAATAAGAAAATGTCAAATGAAGCGCGCGTTTTGCATGTCAAAGCGTGCAAATAGCCAAGAGGGATGCAGGGGTTGAGCGTGTTGGGCGGAGAGAAATTTGAGGTGGGGGATAGAGGATGGGGAGTGGAGGCTACCGCGTAGAGTGGCAACCAAAGAGGCCCTGAAGAGTCGATTGCTGTTGAGCTGCTTTGAGGAGTTTGCGTTGACACTTGACTTTCAATTGGGCAAAGTTCTGGGCCCAGCCCATTCGGCGACGTTCCTCACACACCGATTCCGTGACGTCTCTACTCATAAATATGAATTACGTGTACAAAAACATGAAAATTTGCGCAAAAGTTTAATGCAGTTCCTTTTTCATACTCGCAGCTCTCAGAAACAATAGGAGTATATTAGTTTTATGCAATGTATCACAATGTAAGAAGTCAGGAACAATTCTTTTTTATGCTTGAATGTCGGAAGTTATCGAACTCAGACTAGAGTCTAATGTATGTTGAGTTTAATATATGATGACCAGAGAACAGAGTAACACGCAGTCGGATGCGCCCAACTACAATGATCTTCTTTGTTTTTTTCTCTTTGCGCAAACAAAGACAAGGATTTACTCAGGACGAAGTTTGCCCGCCGCTTAGTCTGCTCAAAAGGACTTGCCTTATCCCTAGCACATTCTTTTTTTCGCTTTTTGGTCAGGGCACGCCCAGGTGGGCACTTGCAAAATGCAGTTATGGGAGCTTATAAACCGGCGCATTAGCATTGATGATGTTTTTCCTATTGCCACGGCATCCAATTCCCTGCGGAGGATGCAATAGAAGGTGTGGGCCAAGAAGACCGAGTGGTAACTGGCGTGGGTCTTGGCTGGGAATATAGCCAATTACAGAAGTGGAGATATATGCTGATATTGAACCCTATCAATCTGTAGAACTAGAGGCTGAAGAACTTCCACCTTTTTTTTGGCATTTTCGCAATGGGAACAAAGTATCAAGCAGGCGGTTATTTCTTCTTGTTTGTTTCGTTTTCTTTTCTTTTTTGGTTTGTTTGGACTGCCTTAACTGACTAATTTAGTGAACGGAGTTCAATGCATTTCATAAAATTCGACTAAACGCTCAAGGACAATGCCGCATATCGAATATAGCATGTGAATGTGTGCTTGAGTGTGTGCGATGTGTTTGTTTGGGCATGGGTATGCCTCATAAGTAGACATGTATTCGGACATGCACTGAGAGAAAAGTGTGCATGCCATGAACTAACTGATGGGAACAGCCTGAACTAATCTCAATTAGTTCTCTTCTCTGTTGATCTGATGAAACTGAATAGCCAATGACCTGAAGTATGAACTGCTCATAGTTCAATCATTTATATAGCTCATTCTTGAACTACTGCTGGAACGTTCTCATTTCCTCTACAACTACAACCTGCTTTTGCTCAGTGTACAGTATTGAGCAGTGCCTCGAATTTGCGGCTGCAGATCGTTGACTTACTGAGGGGAAGCTGTGCGCCTCGCTGAGCTCATCTCGAGCGGAAGTCATAACGGTCATTCAGATGCGAGCAAGTGGGGATGTCATGCGAGAGCGAAAGGGGAAGACGCCCCAGGGGGGAAGGCAGCAGCGGTAACACACTCAGATTTATGTGCATTTGTATGTTTGCAGTGGAGCTAACTGCTTGCGGTTTTCTGCTTCGCTTAGCGCCATCAAAGAGGCTCCCCCTCCATCTGCCCCTCTCGCTCTAGCTCTTTTTCGTGCCCCTTTTGATCGCGTCTGCAATTTTCATTGAGCGTCGAGAATATCGGCAATCAGTAATTAATGGCTTTGTCAGCCCAACAACATGTGTGTATGTATATACATACATATGTACACATACATACATACATATGTCTGTATATATATGATTTTGATTTTTTGCATTTTCGTCTGCGATCCTCTCGAGGTGCTCGCGATCAAATGCTGGAATTTCGTTGATAGCGCCGCCAAACATCCTGTTGTTGTTGTTGTTGTTGCTATGTCTGTGTGTGTTGTTGTTGTTGCTGTGGCTGTTGGTGCTTTTGGGATTGTGTCTTTGGTCTCTCCTCAGTTTGGCATTTCGCAAACGTCTGCACGTCTACATATCTCACTGGTTGGGGCACAGACGGCGACTGCGACTGCCACTGCGATTGGGGCATAAAGCCAAAGCAGAGAAGGGGAGGAGGGGAGGAGGAACCAACTCGAGCAGGCGGCCTTTCGACTGGCACTGGGCGCATTTGGTTGCTATTTTTAATGTTGACACGTTTGAAGATCATTGACTCGCCTTGCAGACGGTCAATGTCCATTTCTTGCCCAGACAGATCACTAAAAGATGCGCCACAGGCCGAAGGGGGGGCAGCGGGCATTAGGCAATGGGCATGCCAAATGAAAATGTGAATTATGCGCAAAATGTGGTTTCGGTCTGCTGCCACTGCTGCTGCCGTTGCTGCTGCCGCTGCTGCCGCCGTTGTTGCTGGTGATGACAGGACCAGATCCAAGAAGGCGTTCGAGGCTATCGTGAGATCGTGTGCTAGCTGCAGCAGCAGCAGCAGCCAGAACAATGCCTTCTCTTCGTATCAATTGATCACGATCGTTAGCCCAGATCAAACAGATAAATGTAGACATATATATAGGAATTAAAACAATTAAGGGTATAGATAAGATAGTTAGATCTGTGTGAAGATCGCGCTCTAAATGTCTATTAACATAACTTGTTAGTTATGATCGATTAGCTGGCCCAAAGTCATGTTCCATATGTCAATGATCTCAAATGTATATATTTCTTTCGCTGCTCGATTTGAAAAGTAACAGTAAATCCTTTATTAAGATCAGTTCCCAGCGCTTGGCGTTCGGGGTACAATTAGCCAAGGCACTCTCTCTTCTCAGCTCGGCTCGAACTCTTCTTTATGCTGTATGGCATTCCGTGATCTTGGGAGCGCTCAAGTGCTCTCGTTGTTGCTGCTCACTGACACTGACATGATCCACAACGGCTGTCATAAATCTCACCTACCTGGGCTGGCACATGATGGGATTGTTCCCGGAATCGCTTGGTGGCTTAAGCTTGTCTTTTAGCTTCGCCGTTGTTGCTGGTGGTCAAAAGGAGCTCAAGAAAAGTCAGACGGAAGACAGAGAAAAAAGTGCAAATCACTTCATTAATGCATTGCATATGGGACGATCCCTGCAGCAGCCGCAACAGAGGCAGCCGCCGTGGCTGCGACACGACGTCGCCGATTTGCAACTTTGTTGCGCAAGGCTTCATTCGGCCGCGAGGCAGCACATCATTTGGCTTAATGGATCCGCTGCAACAACAATGACAATGACAACAACAAAAAACCTACTTCTTTGCTCAGAGCTGTACAAAAAGTTCGGCATTGGTAAATCGCGGCATCGCCAATCGGCGATTCTGCGCCGTTCGAACCCAAGCCATACAAGCAAACAAGAGAAAAAGCGAGAGTTTTCGATGAGCGATACTGAGAGACTTTGGTATACCCTATAAGCACTTTGTCTCACTCTCTATTTCTATTTCTTCCTCACCCTTTCTATTACTATTTTTCTCTCTCTCTCTAGTAACACATTCGTTATAAGTCAGTTGGCCTAATTTAATTTTTAAGTTTTTAAATTTTTCTAAAATTCTAGTTCTAAAATTTTACCAGCCAATGTTATGGTCACCTTAGTGACTTCAATCACTCCTATCTTCTTATTATGCCTCTGTACATTGGTGAATATGAGTAAGTAGCAATGGTATATGTGTCCAGATTGACAAACATATATCAATCCGATATGAAAAATGAAATCTTGTGACATTAAATAGCTTTAGTTTATTCCTTAAAGGCGAAGGTAAACAGCAATATGGACAAGGGTTCAACGTCAGCATTCATGACGTGCCTTACATAGGCACACTGCGTTATTACTCAAAGGAGATTGAGGAACTGGGCAACGGCATGTTTTGCATAGCAATTCCTATTAAAAATCGTGTGCTTCTTACAGCAGCTCATTGTGTGTTTAAGTGAGTACGGCTTCTGGCTGAGTGAAGCATTGGACTATTACACTGAAATTATTTGTTGCAGTAAGAAGCTGGACGATGTTGTGGTTATTTTAGGAAGCTCCAACCTTAGAATCCGAAGTCCAACAACGAGGATGCTTAGTGTCTCGTTTTGGCGTTGGCATCCACTATATAAAATGCTGCAGCCGCCATACGATATTGCAGTGATCTTCACATATGACGATATAGAACCCATTGAAGGAGCTATTCAATATGCGCCCATCAATTTGGAGGAAGTGCCCAAGGGGACCAAATGTCTAATATCCAGCTGGACTCGAATTGCTGACGTAAGCAAATAAATAATTTGATCTACTATGCCAAGACTAGGGTGTTGTACATATATCGATAACAAGACTAATCGATTGTCTCCCTACTTTAGGGAATGCAAAAACGTTCTAACACTATGCAGGCGAAATGGGTATCGACCATGGACAGAAAATTATGTTTTCTTACACCTGACGCACCTGGCTATATGTGCAGCAAAGCAGAAGTCTCCAACATTGCAGTCAACACGAGTGAATTAAGTGGGCCCTTGGTGTGCAACGATAAACTTTCGGGAATCACCTGCTTTATAGTACCGACGAGCGGTATAACCTATTATACAGCTATAAACTTGTATGCCAAATGGATAAGAGCATGCGTTTACCTCTACTTCAAAGGATCTCCAACAACAATAAAACCAACAACATCAACAGCAACAAATCTACGAAGAGCGCTTCACGCCACGTCAATCTCAATGTCATTTCGGACCGCCTGTAACCAGTGGAAAGCTCTTTCGGTTATCAGCATTTATGTGATACTTCTAATACCTATATTTGATTTCGATTTTAATTTGTAGTTTTACATTAAAATATTTTTACTATATTATGGAGCTCATGCTTTGTTTGTTCGGGGTATTTGCTAGTAGTTCATCAAAAAAGAGCTTTAAATGAAAACGATCGCAACGATCTACATCTTCATCTGCATCTTCAATCTTCAATCTGAATCCACTAATCGAGTGGCCCCCACGACCGATCGTTGGCTCATATTTTGTGGCATTGCTGTAATTTTAATTGCTCGCATAATTTCGACAGTTAAAGCGATTACGGAGCATTGTCATAGAAAGCCAAACGAAAGCCAGCAACAAAACAGAGATACGAAAATTCCCCACACAAAGTAGAGGGGGAAAAAGACAAACGAAAAGCAACGGCAACTGAAAAATGGTGTTAAGTATTTACACGTGCGTTGCCCATAAACCGTCAGCCGAGCGCTTTGCCCTACAATCAATCCGTAACGTATATAGACGATCCATCAGCTGAACCACTGAACAAGCCACCAATGAAGTGAGCTAAGACTCTGTGGGAAAAAGATTAGCTGATGATCACAGACGATCAGATCCACTAACAGATCGTTTGAGAGATGAGCAGAGATGAAACCTAATGACAGAGGATCGGTGATCATTACAATTTGTCAAAAATATATATTGTAGATAATTTTGTATGTGTGAAGTATGATGTAAACCTGTGTGAAAGAGTAGGCATTAGCATAATGCCTAGCAATTTAATACATCATTGATCACTTCTGCTCGGGGGTAGACGTAGAGTTTATTTAAATGACATGTTTAAGCGGTAACTTCTGTCTCTAAATAAAACAGATGAAATGAGATCTACTGATACCTAAAATATTAACGAGGATCAGTTGGCATAGCTCTCGGCTCTCTCCATTTCTACCTAGACTCAAATATGTCCCATCTCATTCGCTAATCTTGCCACAGTTAGAGCATCTCTTCGACGACATTCGTAAGAGTCGAATGTGGAGCAAAAAACGCAACTGGTGCGACAGCTAGAGATGACGCCTTGTCTCTGTAGCGTGTATTGAACAAACGCAACATTTAGCCAAGGCACGAAATAAATCTCAAGAGTCAAAGCACACAAACAACGACCACAACAAATAAATTGAAAAAAAAACTCCTCTCTTGAAATATGTTTTATAAAAGAAATTGTGAGCAAAGAAAACCAAAGTCATATATAATTTTCATGATTATTGCTGCAAGGTGTCATTGAAGGTGAGAAATGGGAGCACACGCGTCTGCCCCAGAGCTTAAGCCCCCAAAACATAAAGACAAAAAAAAAAAAAAGAAAAAAAAAACGAAAACCCGAACCACAAACCGAAGTCAAAGCCGAAAGCCATTGAAGAAGACAAGTGTAAAAGTGAAAAGTCTTTGAATACCCTATAAATCTGGGATCTAATGTGGGGTATATTGCTGCGATGGACTTCTGTCCACACAGATATGGAAACGGAAGTATGAATACTTTCTACTCAGACTAGATCTACATTAAGTAATTTGAGTTAATATTCGTTCAGCAATGCAATACAGGGTAACTCTTAAGTTCAGCTAGTCGTTAAAGTGTTTTTGGAGTAGAAGTCATACAAACTGATTATGGGCTGTGGATCGTGCAGCTATTATCGCTTTTTGTTTTTAGTAAACATTTCAAAGAAGAAGCAGAGAAAGAAACGTTACAAGTTCGTTTTCATGAATGAATTTATGATTGCCTCAGTGGCTTGCCCCCCGCCCTTGGGGGGCCAACTACTTGGCACTCCACAGAGAGGCTTCCTTGGTTGTTGTTGTTCATATTTGACTTATTATCAAATACACTC
Organism: Drosophila aldrichi; assembly: GCA_035045965.1. Lineage (NCBI taxonomy): Eukaryota > Metazoa > Arthropoda > Insecta > Diptera > Drosophilidae > Drosophila > Drosophila aldrichi. The sequence continues at coordinate 14,097,270 of JAWNOM010000501.1, forward strand.
ACACACACACACACACACACCATCTGTGGTACCTTAGCGCATTCGCTGTTTAATTTCGTTTTGAGTCCACGTCCCACGTTTCACGTTCCACGTCTCCTGCCTTCCACTGCCCATTCCTCTTGTTGTTGTTGTCTCAATTCATAGATTATTAAAGCGCTCTCCGTTTCTGTTTTCAGTTATATAGAATTCCAGTCAATTGCTCGCTGAACATTCGGGCAACATAAATTATTCGAGTTGTAAATTTTTCGAAATGTTTAATTATAAGTTATTTATGGCATTTGATTTGACCTGCGTGCGTAGCATTTCAATCAGCCAACTAAAAACTTCGCCCGCTTCGCCGGTGCTAAACAAGTCATTAGCCATAGATGTGACCGGAAATGGGGACAATTGACAACGGACAACGGACAGTCGAGAACTGAGAACTGAGAATCGACTTGGTTGACCAAATAGACTGATGGACTGATTGCTGCTTCCCACGATGTTAAATCGAGCGGAACTACGACTTTGACTACATTATCAGCTATTCCAAATATATTTTTTAGTGTTTGTATTTTTTCCCCCGAACATACGTTACGATTTGTAGTTGATAGGTCGTCAGGAAGATAGCAGTTCAATAGAAAACCCGATTTATGAATAGAAAAAATAGAGATACGGAAAAAAGAAAATCAAAAATTTATAAATATATAGAGGGAGAGTGGGAGTTTTATAGTAAAGAAGATAATGAACAGATATTAAATATGCTCTATGACTAGACATCAAAGCTTAGCCATAGTTGATTAATCAGAAGTATTAGCAGTGTGAGCTAAAAGTCAATGCTAATGCAACGTCGTTAAACTAACTGTAATTGAACGCCACTATAATTGTTAGTTCTTTCTCTCTTTCTCTTTCCCTCGGGAATTTAAGCGATTCAATGCCATTTCAATTCTCAGCAGAAGGCAAAATCCGATGGAGGGAAAAAAATAGTATTAAAAATTTCCAATCAAACCAAGCTGAAAACTCCAATCGAGGCGAAATGTGGGCGTGGCAGCGGAGGCAAGCGAGTTAGCCAGCCCATCTTAATGGCTTGTCTAATATCCTTTAACTGCGAGCCAAGCCATTAAAAAGCATAAAGTCATTTAGTAATTAATTTTCATGTCCTGCTCGAGCGAGAGCTAAAAGGGAAGAGTAGGGAAAGCGAGAGGGAGAACGAGAGAGGGTGCGAGGCACTGCTAGTGCAGGTGCTCCTACTAAACGGGGCGCGGTCTTAACACTGCGGCCAGCAATGCCAATATTAAAGCACACACACACACACCCACAAACACACACAAGCGCATACACACATACATACAGGCATGTGCAGTGTCTATGAGTTGCTGCTGCTGCTGCTGCTCCTGTGCCTGCCTTTCAAACTGTAAAACAGCATAAACACACACACACACATACACACTCATACATGCCTATATAGAGAGATGTGTGTGTGTGTGTGCTCTTTGAAAAACGCGCCAAACATGTCCTACCTCGCATGAATTTCCAGTGCGCACGTCAGTAAACGCAAAATGCCGCTACCATTTGGCTTGGATGCAGCGCCGCCTTTTCCAGCTTCCAATACTACGAATTTTTACTACGTTTTATCGATCCAAGCGTGTGCAGCTTGTGTGTGTATGTCCCTGTGTGTGTGTGTGTGTGTGTATACAGCGCAGCTGGCACGAGCACGAGCGCGCCGCTGCTGCTGTATGCCCAGCCGAAAAGCGCAGGAGCCGAAGCTCTCCGAGATGACATGCGAAATGGGAAGCGGGTAGCGGGTAGCGGGTAGCGGGTAGCGGGTAGCGGGTAGCGGGTAGCGGGTAGCGGGTAGCGGGTAGCGGGTGGCAGGTAGCGGGTCTTTTGGTTAGATGGCGCGGCCGAGGGCGAGGCCACATCAAAAGAGCACCAAAGCGGGCAAACTGAGGGAGTGAGTGAAAAGGAGAGCGAGAAATAGAGAAGAGGGCGCAGCGCAGGGCTGGGGAGAGGAAGTTTGTGCTGGGAAGTTGAGTTCTGTTGCGCTCTCGTTTCACTTTCCACTTGATTCCTTGCGCTTGACAGCCAAACGGAGCGACAGTGGGCGGCTGATTGGATGCTGCTGCCTCTGCTGCTGTTGCTGTTGCCTCTGTCTCTGCCTCTGTCTCTGCCTCTGCCTCTGTCTCTGCCGTTGGCGCTGCTGCAGCTCAATGCAGGCTGCATGTGGCAGCAGACAGGGCTGTGCGTGGCATTCCCTTGCGATGTTCGCGCTCTCTCTCTCTCTCTCCCGCCCTCTGCCTCTATCTATCTATCCCTATCCTGCTCTCACGCGCGGCCATTGACCTCTGATGTCAAACAAAATCGGCGTGCACTTATTATATGCCAGTCCAAAGGGAGCAAGAGAGAGAGAGCAGAGAGCAGAGAGAGAGAGAGAGCGAGAGAGAAAGGTAGAGTGATGGAGAGGGAGGCAGGCGAAGCTCGGCCATGGTCCACGAGCCAGCAACAACAGCAATGCCTGCAACTCCCTTTAAAGAGTGAGCGGTCGGCTGAGCGCGGGAGGGGCTGGAGGGGGCTGCTCTCGAGCTAGTTGCTCTGGCCCACGGGCAGTTTGCTTTTGTTGTGTAAATTACGTTATGTATTGTTGTATACTTTTTGGGGTTTGCTCGGGATGCTAAACTCCGAGTTGAGTTGCGAATGAGCCTGGCTACAAATTTTGTATTTGTATTTGTGTTTGTGTTTGCCAAGTGGGAGCTCTGGGCTGTGGGCTGTGAGCTGGGACTGGGGCTGGGACAGGGGACTGTTTTGGGGGCCGTTCAAACACTTTAAGCCCGGTTAATTCAACTGCACTGATTCTGATATCCTGTTGAAATCTGTTGAATGTTTAGCTATATAAAACACGCCATGCCATGAATTCGTCTCCAACTTATTTGTCTCTGCAATTAATAAGAAGTTATCTATAAACAAATGTAGCTGATTACTTGATAGATTACTTACATGCGTATACTTAATCTTCTATAGAATAGAATATCCCTCTCTCTCTCTCTCTCTCTCTCTCTCTCTCTCTCTCTCTCTCTCTCTCTGTCTTAAGGCTAAGCTGAAATAATGATGAACAAATTTCTGTATTATCTTACGTTGTTTTATATTATATATTTTAAACAGCTAAATGTGTTTTATATATATTTTTCCTTGCTTTTTCTCAAATTCTAAAGCAGCGAACTTTTTTAGTAAAATTGTAAAAGTGTTCTGTTCGCTCTCTTATTATTATTACAAAAGAATATTTATATTTTTTAACCTGATAAAACATGAATTAAATAAAATGCAAGTGGAGTAAAATAGAACAACTATTTGCCGTTATTTAATTCAAAGACTTTTGTCAACAAAAATGCAAAACGAAATGAAAGCTTTGTATAGGGTTGGTGTCATGGCTAAGCACTGCAAGCTAATGGGTTCCTGTCGCGACTAGTTGCGCACAGTGCTTGCACAACTGTGCCATAGAGGCTGCCAAACTGGGAAGACAATGATCCATTCAATATAAGCTCATGGGCACAGAATTCTCACAGGTGTCCTCGTCGCTGGAAAAAATGTGGATAAACAAATTATTGACAACTATATACATCTGTCTCACTCACTTGTTCTCCTCGATGCGCCGCAGGAAGTTCTGTATTTGCTGATTCTTGCCAATCAGCGCGTAGAGCGCCGCAAAGCCGTGCAAAGCTGTGCAGAGGCAAACGGCGTAGTTTAAGTGCGAACGCTCCTCGCGGTAGTAGTTGAAGGCAAAGGAGCAGACGCACACGAACCAGGTGAGCGCCGTGTAGGTGAAGAACTTCCAGAACGACTTCAGGCGATTCTTCTCCAAAGACTCAAAGCTCTTCTCCGCATCAATAGCTGGCTCGTCGCTGATGATTATCAGTGTGAGCACGTAGAAGAAGCAACTGATGGCGCAAGCAACGAAGACCGGCGCAAAGAAGTAAATCATAATGCTCCAGTTACGTGCTAGAAAGAGACGGCAATATAGTGTATACATGAACAAGAGCTGTGCATTTGCGGCGTAACTCACGATCGAACCAACAGGTGTCGCCCCCAAAGACCAGCCTCGAGCCGTGATAGCTGAAGCCCACGAAAACCGACCAGGAGACGGCTATAAGCACGATCGGCCCGAAGATCAGCCAGAACATGGGCTTCGTGAAGACAACTCCATTGAAGCTGACATAGAGCTTGAAGGCTATAAAGCTCAGTATGTAGAAGGACAGCACGAGAAAGAGCAGCGCAAAGCTGGCTACAGATCGATCAATCAATTAGTCAGTCTGTCAATCTACAATATATTTGCATGCGCCACACTCACGTATGATGCGACAGGCGGCCGTTGACAGATTTGCGGGATCGTGGAGTGTCAGGTGAGCCAGCAGCGCATAGCCAAAGATAACACACGTCGTATACGATTTGATCGCCACGCCGTAGAAGCTGTTGCGCATATCCGAGCAGAGCAGGTGAACGATCAGCACTATGAACATCGATATAATGCAGATCAGCAGGCCTGCAGAAGAGAAGAGGTGAGGAGGAAGATGAAGATGTATACAAATAAGATATTATTGATATATAGGAACTGGCTTGGTATACTCAGAGAACAGAGGACAATATACATATGTTAGAGGAGAGATCAAGGGAACAGTAATATGAAACAGAAACAGCTTATCAAGATATTAAATGTGCTATTGTGGCAAGGATTGATCTCTCTCTCTCTATCTATCTCCCTCTTTCTATTGCATTGCTTTGATAATAAATGAAATCATTTAGAAATCATCAAGATCTCGATAATAAATTCACTACTTAATGATCTCTACTAATGGAACTGATCCATGAAAATCAAGCATTGATCGTTTTAATAAGCGAACTGTGTTTACTTTCGAGGCACATGCTGCTTGGCAGCGACTCGCGCAAACATTTTCCATTATGCGCGTGAGGCGAGCGAATTAACAATTAGACATATAGAAACTATAATAGACAGTAGATAGATAGATATATGGGAGATTAGTACAAAAGCAAGATGAAAGCAAACTGAAATCGATTGTCTAGTGCTTTGATCGAACTTACATACAGCATAGGTCCACTCCCTGACGCCCAGCACAAAGTGAAGCTTCTCTGGGGCACAGGCCAAGGGCTGCCAGCTCCAGCTGCTGTTGCCTATGAGCAGGGGGCTGAAGCAGTAATGCTTGCTAAACAGATGATCCCGATGGATGATCGAGCCGTTCTGTGTAGGGGCAGAGAGTACGTAGGTTAGAATTAGCATTTAGCCAGGTATTGTGATTGCTATTGGGAATAATCAGGAATAGTCATGAGCTCACCTCGTGCAGTGTCCAGTTGAGGTATGTGCTGTCCTTGGTGTAGGCCTTCATGTGATCGCAGGGAGTCTCCTCGTACACGCTGAACAGGGAGCGCAGCTCAATATTCAATCGCGTGCCATTCTGCAGCTCGACGGCCATGTGGCTCTGGCCTGGCGGCGGAGGCAGCTGCTCCTGTGCCGTTAAGCAGCTGCGTTCCTCAAAGTCGTAGAACTGTCCGGCGGGACAGCAGAAGCGCACGCACGGCCGTAGCTTGCAGATGCAGGCGCGCAAATGGCGCTTGGCAGGCACACGGATACCGTTCTCGATAATGAAGTCGTAGGCTGTGACCAGCTCGCGTGGTATCAAGGTCCAGTTGTGGACGTAGGAGTTGTTGAGGGCGCTGCCCATGTTGTAGCTGCCCGTGATGTTGATCGTGTCGATGAAGGCGCACGGATGGCGCGCCTCCTCGTGGATGCCCTGAGTCATGGCCAAGAGGCAGCCAATCATTAAGAGCTGCGCCGTGGCCAAAGAAATTCGCATCGCGGCGTCAAATCGAATCCATTCGCTGTTTACCTTAATGTCCAATTGCAGTTCACCAAATAAGCAAAAGCGTTTCCAAAATAGAAATCCAAACAAAGACCGCAATCGTCCTCTCTCTCTGGCAGCTGTCCGGCGGAAACAGTTCATCCACACCTGGCACTGGCTCAGCACGAACTGCGCTCGCTGCGCCCCCAACAGCTGAATCGAATCGAAATCAAAAATGGAATCGAAACATTTTCATTCGCATATATCCACAAACATGTGGTGGCTCTTGTTGTTGTTGTTGTTGTTGTTGTTGTCTTTGACGACTGCGATTTGTTTACAACAACCAAAAAGCACACTGAAACTGAGAAACACACAAGAGGCGCAGTACATGGAACTGAATCTACTCTATAACAGGTGGAGCATATTTATAGACTACTTTATTATCCTTTGAGTACTTTACTGAGTTCCATTCTTCAACCTCTCCAAGGGTCAACTTAGTTCCATTCCATTCTTAAACTACTCCCATATGTGAGCCCATTCTTGACTTTATCCTTGGTCATATTGAAATCCATAATTTATAGCTGAATCTATTCCTGTTTACCACATTTGGAATTTCATCTATCGTCTCTAATTGCTCTATTGTCTCTTCTCCATTTAGTAGGGTATTTGCAATTCATTCAGAGGCCTCTTTAGCTACTGTATAAACATGCTAGCAAAGCATTCTAAGATATAGACCGCGTCGTTGTGAGGTCGTCAATTGGACAGAGACCGAGACGGACAGCACTTAATGGCGTCAGAAAGAGGGCATTTGATGCGTGCAACTTGACTAGCGAATCCGAATCCGAACCCGAACACGAACACGAACACGAACCCGATCCATTTGGCTACGAGCTGCTATTATAATTGTTTTTGCTCGCTTTATACGTGGCCCTACGAATAGTTTTAGGGGGCTGGTCACCTGTTTGCCATGGGAAAACTGTGCAAACAAATAATTCATGGGTTAGCGAATCCTTTATGCGGATACCTTTCATTACTGCTCCATAAATGTTTAGTATACTAAACGTAGAGCAGGAAACGCATTACCAAGGCGGAAATATCGGATTCGGGGCTGAGTTTGGGTAAATGCCAAACGAATATAAGTTAATTACAGAAAAAATCCATCGAAAGCGAAGAGCTTGACGTAATAATATCTGCACACGTTTAATATGTGCTTACCTTGATGGATGGCTGACTGACTGAAATTGTCTATGAGCATTGATTTATCATTTACGTTTTGACATTAATGGGAATAAATTGTGCGGTACTCGTAATTACTTAGGCTTTGGAGTACTTCGGGCAGAGGAATCGGCTTAAGTATAAATGATAATGATAATGATAATGCAATTCAAATGATAATATTCCCGATGCTTATGGGGATATGCGATTGACAATGACAATAATAGTATATAATAATAATCATAAGGGCAACGCCAGTGATAATCATATGATAGCTTATTGGGTTAGTCCTGTTCTAAAATATTGTACAATAAATTCCAGAATACAAACTTTTGTTTAATCATTAACTGTAACTGTGCTGCACAGATGTGTATATACATATAAAAAAATATATATCGTAGTATAACAAGTCTTAATAGTGCTTAATGCGTATAATATTTGCTATCATTCAGAATGATTCATAAGTAAGCTGAGCGACTGCCCGGATGAATCACGAGTTGAGCAAAGCTGTGGCAGTTAGAGTGATGTCACCGTCGGTCTATATGGTGAGTCTGTGAATAGAGATAGATAGATCAGTCGAAGTGCCCAGAGATAGGGATAGATGTACGACACTCACCTGGAGACTTGAGATCGCCCTTCTCATCGAACTTGTAAACTCTCGCGTTGATTATGCTCAGATCCGTTTGACTCGATTCGCTGTGTGGAATGGAACTTATTAATAGGGCTGACAGTGTGGAGTTACTGCAGGTCTTACACATTGATGGACCACCAGGTCTTCACGTGCATATTCTTGCCCAGCAGCAGAATAAATCCCGCTATGGCCAGTACCAAGATGCAGATGCCGCTCCAAAAGTCGATGATGAAGAAGTGCTCCCTCATTCGCGCCAATATATAGACAATCATCTCGCGCACCCACACCGACGACACGCCCACCAGATATGCAGAGAAGGCGTAGAAACTAAGGGGGCGAGGAGTAATATATAGGTATATTAATAGATTCTTAGTCCAGCACTACTTACTGAGTCTTCATGATGCGCAGCTGGGTGCCCAAGATGTATTGCGTGTCTGCAGGCAGGTCGAATATCGAAAAGTATGCCTTGACACAGCAGCCGATGCTGAAGATCAGCAGCAGCACGATGGGCACATAGTAGTAGATCAGAATGCCCCAGAGACGAACTGAAAACGGAGATGCATATAGATTAGATATAGAATTCATAGAGGGATGTATGGAGGAGCAAGTCGAAATCATTTATTCACATTAGATTAGCATTCCTGTCTAACTACGATTTTTGTTTCTACATATCTTAGCTCCCACTCACCATCGAACCAGCAGTAGTCCTCGCCGATGCCTGGCTTAAAGTGCTTGGGCAAATCGGAGTCCTGCGCAAAGGAGACCAGAAAGCGCAGAGCTATCACACAGCCAATGGCTATGAAATAGCACAAGGTGCGCACCCAGCTCTTGATAGCCTTAAGGCGGAACTTTAGCAAAAAGTCCAGGCTGCAAAGGGCTAAGTAGACAAAGGACAACATGATGCAGAAGTAGGCCAAGAAACCTGTGAAGGAGCGAAGCGATATAAGTTCGATCTATAGATCAAAGGAGGAGGCGCTGCTATATCGAACCTATATTGCGGCACGCCTCATGGGAGAGGTTCATGGGATTCTTGAGCGTCAGATAGACGAGCAGGCAGTAGCCCCCAGTGGCCGAGAGCAGATAGTAGATGATCAGCTGGCCGTAGTGCGAGCGACGAGCCTCGTTGATGGAGCTGAGCAGGGAGAGCACGAAGATGTTGATGAGTATTGCAATGATGCTGCCTGCGGAGAGAGTAAGAGGAGGCATCAACATACATGGAATGCGTGGGGTAGTAGGTACACATGACTTACAGATGGCATAGATCCAGACTCTGTAGCCCCGCTGGAAGCGCTCGCAGTTGAGTGGCGTTAGCTCCCAGGCCTGTTTGTGCTCGAGCGGCGTGAAGCAGTACTCGTCCGTGCTCCAGAGGCGTCCGTCCCGCAGGAGCGAGCCGTTCTCATGCAGATCCCATTGCCAGAAGGTGTCGTGCTTCTTGTCCACAAACTTGTTGCGGCAGCCCAGTTCGGTGCGCACCACAAAGTGTTCGCTGATCTTCACCTGCGCCACGCTGAGATTGGCGTAGGTCAGTTCGACGTGGCTGATCAGGCGCTCCTGCTTGGGCTTTGTGCAGTTCCAGCTCTCGGCACTGAAGACCAAGTCCGGCGGACAGCAGAACGTGATGCAGGGCTTCAGCTGGCAGACGCAGCCGCGCAGATGTTTCTCTGCGCGATACTCCACGCCGTCGATCACCTTGAAGCTGTACTCGGAGATCAGCTCGGCTGGTATCAGGACACCTGCGTACGAGTAGGAGCCATCCTTGAGCCGCAGCCCGTCCGTGATGTTAACGGTGTCTGCGTAGGCGCACGGAAACTTGCCATGAGGGGAGGCAGAGGCGGCTGCTGGTGTTGTTGATCTTGTGCTAATGAGGATGAACCACACGAGCACCACCCACATTTTTCTTGATCTATCGCTAATTCGGCAATTAAACACGCTGCGATCATAAAGCTCAGTTGTTACAGTAAGTGCTCGCTAAGACGAACACTACTACACTATTGCTGCCAAGACGCAAATAGAAAACGTTTTATATTTATATAAATAAACATACATACATACATATACATATATAGCTTTCTTTAAATATATAAAATTTGTTTCGAAATTCGTGCCCTATAATTTCTATGTTATGTTAGGTAATCAGAAAATAATTTCCATTGGAGATGCTCACGCACACATCTGTTCACTAACAGAGTGCTCACTGTATTTGCTTTTGGCCTTAGGTGTGGTATTTGTTTGTGGCTCAAAACTTTATGCTGCGCGCGTGACGTCACAGCGTCTACAGCGTTGGCAGTGATAGCGACGTCAGCGTCAGCGTCGGCGTCGGTATCAGCGCAACGCAAGAATTAAATAAATAAATAAAGACGATCGTATCCATACGATATATGTATGTATTTGTCTTGGGTTTTGGATTTAAAACGCACGCACGCACACACACACACACAAGCACACACAGACACAAAAGTACAACAATCAAAACTGACGGCGAGAACGCTGACACCGACGCTGACGCTGACGTTGACGTTGACAGCGACGGCTAAAAACGGCTATATGATTGCGACAACAACGACAATAATTATATGGCGCGCAAGCGAGAGCGAGGAAGATACAGAAAGAAAGAAAGAGGGAGAGAGGGAGAGGGAGACGAACTTTGTGATGTGTTGTCGTTGCTCTTGTTGTTGCTGTTGTTGTTGTTATTGTTGACTTTCTCGTTAAACGAAACCGGCAAACCACGACGCAGAGACGTCAACGCACCATGCCGGCCAAGAATAAAAAACAGACTAACTGATTAGCCAGTCAGTCAGCTAAGGCAGACCTCAGGCCACAGCCACAGTCTCGCAGTCGCAGTCCAAAAATGAGGGCCGAGAGGAATTCGATTTCGTATGTGTTTACTTTGCGGAATCGGAATTGGAATTGGAATCTCAGTCGGACGCGAACCTCATTCAAAATTCATTTTGGTTTTTTAACAACAACAACAATAACAACAGCAGCTGACTTCGGCTAAAGCTTAAGTTGTGTGCGCAGTGAAGAGAGCTTTTATGTTAAAGTTCAGCGCTTCTCGCTTGTTGTCTTTGTCTAGCATAACTTTACACTGGATACAGATGAGATAACATAAGAGCGGCCGTAGTGAGCGTAGAGAGCGGGTGTTTGTCTTTGCTAACAGAACCTAACAGTGGGAACAGTATAGTCATGAGGTGTTTGTCTTATCTAACAGCGGGAGCAGGATTACAGCAATTGAAACATATGGCTAATAGCTATACAGCCAGCTATATTTAAATTTTAGACGATCATATTTCATATTTATTATTGTATCGTCATTTCAGATGGACTGTACCTTGCTTTAATTAACTGCTTGACCTTCGGCTTCAGCACGAGCAACATAAAGATGAGAAAGCCCTGCATGGCATTGCACAAGTCGGAGACGTAAAAAACCTTCACCAGAATCTCGTTTCTGTTCACAAAGTAGTTTAGAATCTCGAAGCCCCAAGTGATGCCCATAATGAGAAAGAGTCGCAGAAACAAGCCGAATCTGGAAGGTAAAATACATATACATATATCACCCCATTAATGATGGAGAGCTTCACTTACTTATCCTTTTCGGTGCGCAGATTCCTGGTGCTATCCTCACGGGCAATGATCCTCGCCATCTCGCGCTGCACGCTATGAATCTTGATGGCCGTCATCACAAACATCACCGTATTGGCCACGATGATGGCCATGATGGGTGCAAAGAAGTAGAACATCGCCGACCAGTTGGTCATGTCCAGCCAACAGAACTGCCCTCCACCAATGCCCGGCTTCAGGTAATAGGGCCAATCGGTATACTCCTGCGCCAGCATCGTGAAGATGAGAAACAGCAGAGCCAGGCCCCATGAGTAGAGCGAGTAGAGCAGAAAGCGCTTCTTCTCCTGGAACCGATTGATCCCGCGGGTGCCACGGAAATTGTGCCACAGGTCGAAGCTGATCACGTTCAGCCAGAAGAAGGCGGACATGAAGAAGAAGTAGGCTGTGTAGCCAAGCACCTTGCAGGACAAGCCCAGCGGATGTATGTCCACAATATGTAGGTAGCCCAGCAGCGAGTAGCCGACGCTTAGTCCGACCAGATAGCAGACCAAAGACTTTCCATGCAGGTTACGAAGCTCGGGAATCAAGAGGTATACGCCTATGGTCAGCAACATGAAGGGAACGGAGAAGAGCATAGCTGAAAAGATGGACAGAATATTAAAGAAACTTGATTAGCTTTTTCTCGAAATAAATAATTAGATCTTAGGGTAGTGCTATTTGAATTATGCAACCTACCAAACTTAGTGATGGTTTTCATTGCATCTCCGTTGGAGATGTCGCAATTGATTGGGCTCTCTATGAACATGGGATCATGAGAATCGTTGAGCATCAAGCAAAAACCGTTTTTGTCAAAGTGTTTTTGGGCACGGAACAGCGTCCCGTTCTCGTACAGCTGAAATTCCGGCTCTAGCGGGAACATTAGGGTGCAGGGCCTGAAGCTCTTCACCACAAACTGCTCGTAGATATTCAGACTCTGAACCGATCCGTTGTTCAGCGTTACATTGATCATGGGATTGTTCTTGCTGATCGGACCACAAATGTTGAGGCAGGCCCTCAGTTTGCAGATGCAGCCACGCTCATGTGGCGCCACAGCAACGTGATCGACCAGACTTGTGTAGATGTGGTCGAAGGTGCCCACGTAGTGGCTGGGTATTGTCACGCCCTCGTAGTTGTAGCTGCCGTTTGGAAACGAGGGGTAGCCAGTCACATTGACAGTGTCTAAGAAGCTGCACGGGCTTCGTAAGCCACTGCTCTCCGCGCCCATCGCATGCGCCCCTAACGGACTTCCAAGCAGCAGGCGCAGTCCCACAAACAGCTGGATTGCCCTTGCCGTAGACCCCCGATGCTGCTTCATCCTGCAAGAAGTGAGAGACAAAGGGAGTTAAGGATAGGCAAAGTTTTAGGTAATGAAGTTTGAACTGTTGAAAAGCTAAACCACCTTAGTTTAAGAGAATTTACAACTAAATCAAAATTAATAATGAAGTACATATATTTAATTTGTTTAC